>CM056994.1:297783409-298983409 GCA_029891345.1 Dryococelus australis | reverse complement strand
GCCGTCATGTTGTAATTTTCCTTTTTGCCCTCAAAATTTCCCTTTTTCCCTCAAAATCAAATTAATTTCCCAAAAAAAAATCACTTTATTCTTTAAAAAAATACCTAAAATGTTCATTTTTCCCAGAGCAGAGAGGTGGACCAGCAGTCAGGGTAAGCGGGCCGGTCAGGACCTTTGGCCATTGTCCTTTGACCTTGATCATTGACCTCAAAATTGCCAAAAAATTCAAATAAATCCCAAAAAAAAAATTCCAAAAAATTCCAAAGAAAAATTTTAAAGATACTCAATATTTTATTACTGGAAATTATTAAATATGTATTTTAAAACACGAGATTCCCTATGGTTCCCTTCTTTCCCCTTCTATAAACCAATTAGAGAGTAGGCCTCCATCCCCTCGCCCATACCCAGTCAGTAAGTATATTATGTTACAGACTACTTCCACCATATGATATGCAGACGAACTTGCCCTTCAGCCCATGACCTTGAATGACCTTGAAAAACTCGCAAGAAAAAACACATAAAAGACAACAAGCATACGTCGTTGCAGACTACTATCACTATATTAGATGCAGATGACTTTGGCTTTGACACCATGGCCTCGAATGACCTTGAGAACGAAAATTCTAGAAAAATGCATAAATGTCAGCAAGTATATTACATTATAGACTACTGTCACCATATCACATGCAGGTGACATCGACCTTGATCCCATGACCTTGAATGACAATGAACCCAAAAATTTACAAAAAATTCCGAAAATTCCCCTAAAATTTTCAAAAATGTATTGTTTAAAGTATTAGAATACTTATTTTTTAAAAAGCTTTCATTGCTAGAGGTCTCCCCAGCACCACACCCAGCATCACGATTGTCGCCAATTGCTATTGGCTGTTTAGACAGTGGGCCTCCATCCCCTCACCATCACTCACCACTATACTCATACTATCGTATGCTCTCACATTTGTTTTTCATTCATCATTTGTTTATATGTTACTGGAGGCGGCCATATTAGTTTTTTGGTTCGTAATTTATATATATATATGTTACTGGAGGCTGCCATGTTGACAGGCGTCATTTTTTTATATATGTTACTGGAGACGGCCAAGTTGGTCGGTGCAGTCCACCATATTGGTAGGCGTCCGCTATCTTGCTTGGTGTAGTCCTCCGTGTTGGTAAACATAAATTGTTTTAGAGTTTGTCTCTAATCTTCGTTCTACTACCATATTATATTTCATATGTTTTCATCACCTATGTACCACCAGGTGACAGATATATTTTTTTATGTTGTTAAATTGTTGGCTGCACTGTCGACATTCTCCACATTGGTTTATAATGTAAACCCATAGGTAGTATCGATTAGTCAGCTTGCTATCGGTATGTATCGAATGGTGACATTGACCATTCCTGCAAAGTAGTTAACTACCATGTTTAGATTTTTGTTTTATTCTTAAATGCAGTTATTTTTACTAACATTAATTTTTATTTAAGATAAATTGTTATATAAAGTTTAAGGGTTTGTTATAAAATAAGTACATTTCACCATATATTATATATATATATATATATATATATATATATATATATATATATATATATATATATATATATATATATATTCGTTTATTTATTTATAATTATTTCATACAAACATTTTTTTGCAATGCCTTTTTCGAATGCAAGAAGAGGATGTCACATTATTTCGTATGAGGCTGGTATGCAATAGTTCTCAGCTGCTGATGATTTACCGAATCGAGTGTCCACCCCTTCATCATCATTTCTTATTCCTCGCTACACACATTTTGTATATTATCATCTACACTCTTTTCAATGTTATATGCATTATAGAGGAGTACATTCTGAGTCTTGAAAGCCATTCTTCAATGTTCGCCCTAGTTAGGTTCTGGTTTCGTGTAGATACATTCCAGCCATATATTGTATTTTAGAGGCCCGTGTCTTTCAAACTCTTCTTTAAGAAGGTTTACTAAATTTAGTTTCATACTTAAAAGGAACGAGCAAACATATTTCGACGAAGATGTCAGATTCGGAGCAACATAATCTTTCATCATGCCCCTGAATGCAGATTGCATCAGGAAAATCCATTGGCAATAGGTTTGCCTAGAACATGGACAATTTTTCGGGCATGGGACTCTACACTGTTCGGCATGGTTGTTATACGACTCATAACATTGTTTTCCCTGGTGGTTATGTATTTCAAGTTGCACATGAACATACGACATGACACATGAACATACGACCACACTTGTGACTGCCAACAGTCAAATAAGGCCATTCTGTCTTCTTCGTGAATTTACACCTCTTCTCGAGCCTACGCGCATGACAGATTTCACTGATGATATTTCCACAGTATCGAAACAATAGAGCCGATATCGACAGCGAACTGTCCATACCATCCACATGCACATCCACACTTACCTATAGTAGCATCACTACTTAATAACTTACTGTACAAGGTAGCGATGGGTTGTTTACATCATCATTGAACACAGCAGAATTTGTAAGTCCATCACAGGTTTGGGGCGACAATAAAACTTTTTTTTTTCAGTGGCTGAACAAGTCCTGTACATATTTTCTTATGTGTGTATAGAGTGTCAGGACGGGCATACAGACGAAGGCACTTCTCACCCTCATATGCCATATGGGGTGGGTTCGTCTTACATTGTTGCTTTTCATGTCGTCTAACATCATTACTTATCGCAAAGCCTTAATTGCAGTTCATGCATCGAAGTATTGACACTGGTATATTGGGTCACAATGCCGATGGAGCTGCTGTAGGTGCCCACCCTGAGAGGTCGATGGCACTATCGAAGTCCTGCCTGAAGTCGTCGATGGCTGCACTGCTGTAGGTGACCGACTCGAAGAAGTCGATGGTGCTGCCGACACTATGCCTGAAGAAGTCGATGGAACTGCTGGTACCACTCCTGAAGAAGTAGATGGCATTGCCGTAGCTACCATTAGCTCTGGAGTACCCGAAGACATAGCAGATGCAGAATAAGACTTAGATGCGAAGCTGCAGACGCTAGCTGACACGATCCGCATTTCACGGGAGCTGCTGCAAAACTAAGCCTCCCAACTGACCTCCTTACTGTTTATAATATACGAGTTTGCAAGCCTTATGACGCCATATTGACTTTGAACCAATTGTATTGGACCATTAATACATTGTGCGAACACCGACCATCCAATCACTGAGTTGCCACATGATTTCAGCTGGTAAATCTCATGCAAGCACTGAGACATCAAGTGCGGGAGTCAGTCTCTGAGTCTTGAGGAGGAGGAGGATTGAAGAGGAGGATTGAGGAGGAGACAGAGGTTGATGTGGCAGTGGAGCTGGATCTGGAATTGGGGGTGAATGTAGCTGTGGAGGTTAAGGTGGAGGTGGATGTGGATGTTGGGGTGGAGGTAGAGGTAGGTAAGTGTGATTAAGTCTCGTTGACAGATAGGGCATTACGGACGGAGCAAGTTGCAGAGGGAAGAGGGATTGGGACGGAATCGGCCATGGCCTTTGTTTGGAACCCATTCCAGTATTCGCCTGGAAAGATTTCGGAAAACCATTGAAAACCGAAATCAGGATGGCCGGACCGGGAATCGAACACGGGTCCTCCCTAATACAAGTCCAGTGAGTTACCACTGCGCCACTTCGTTCGGTAGGAGCTAGATAGGGATGTGGAGGTGGAGGTGTAGTTGGATGTGGAGGTAGAAGTGAAGTTGGATGCATGTGGGTGTGGAGGGGAAGACGGAAGCAGGGATGGTGGTGAAGGTGAAGGCGGGGGGCAGATGTGGAGGTGGTGGTAGTAGCAGTCGGCAAATTGAAATATTTCGAACTCTTTGGGTTGGTGTATGTGTATAGGTGTGTAAGTGTGTGTAGGTGATGTAGGTGTGTATGTGTGTATGTGTGTTGGTGTGTGTACATGTGGAGGTGGGCAAGTGTGTGTGTAGGTGTGTGCGGCTTGAGTTTGTGTGTGTGTTCAGCAATAAAAACTTTTTAACGAGTTAACTGAATTTCAGAAAACTTGATACACATATTCAACGTAGCGAGGAATTCTGACTATTATAATTTCTGAGCACACCAGGCGCATACTTTCAGAATGGCTACCATTTAATATATAGTGTGATGTCATTTTTCAAAACCTATAAACTGATTTAAACCAAACTTAGTGTTTTAGCAGAGCTTTATGTCAGCATAATTGAAAAATAGACATTGTTTTGGCCCGCCATTTTGGAAGATGGTACTGCATCTTTAAACAAAATCCTTTGTGTTATATCTCGAAAACTACTCAATCAGTTCTCACCAAATCTGAATTGTGAGTAATGCTATGCTAGGCCGGTCATATAAACATATTCGACTTTAATATAATAGCGACTTATTTTCAAAATGGCGGACCAACTAATATTTTATGTTTAATTTATATTTCTATCATAAGTTTCGACCAAATTTGACCAAATTGTATTTGCTGAAAGAATCTATTGCAATTATCACATATGCCAACACATAGTCACATTTTGTCCGCCATCTTAAAATATAGCAATACATAAATAAATAACGTTTTTCTATCATATCTCTGAAAGCAATTAACCGAGTCCTTCCAAATTTGGCAAACAAGTAATACTACGGCAGGTGAACTAAACTGAAATGTTTCAAGTAGGGCAGACACTTGTTTAAAAATGATGACCACATTAACATTTTAACTTAATAGGAAATATAATTGAAACCATGTAATCAATCCTAAATTAACTTTGCGTGCTGACAGTATATATTACGACTATCAAATATGTCTACACGGAGCATCGCTTGTCGACAATTTTGTAAGCTAGCACCACACAAATAAAATAGGTTTTGTCACAAATCATTTAAAAAATGATTATCGTTTACTACCAAATTTAGCAAACAAGTAGAACTGCGATAGGTGATGTAAACGGTATATTTCCAATAAATCAGCACTTATTTTCAAAATGGTAATCGTATATTAATTTTTAATTAGTAAGCTATGTCACCGAAACAATACAATTAATTCCAACTTAACTTTTTATGCTGGCTTTATATATTAATACCATAAAATGTGTCTACAAAAAGTATCTTTTGTCCTCCATTTTGATAGATTTAATAACTTAAAAATTCAAAATTTGTATGTAATATCTTTGGATAAAACCCCAATTTTGCAGTTAAATAGCACTACGCCAGGCCATGTAAACTGGTATGTTTTGAGGGGGTCAGTAATTCAATTTCAAAATGGTGGCCATATTTACATTTTATCACAGTAATTTATATCTGCCAAACTCCGAAACAAATTCCAAGTTAACTCTTTATGCTGGCAGTGTTATATATAACCAACAAAATTATCTGTACGGAGCTTCATTTCTCTGCCATTTTGTAAGGTAGCCCCACACGAAAAAATAAAGTTTTTGTGTCATATCTCAGGCAACCTTCAACATATTCCCACCACATTTGACGTAGAAGTTGTACTGCGACTGACCACATTAACTTGCATTATATAAGTGAACTTTTTGTACTCTAACTATGATAATTATCGAATGTGTATATATATATTATATTTGCTCTCTATTTATAAAGGTAATCACAGGTAAAAAATGGATGTTTTATATCATATCTCAGGGACCAGACCAACAGATTTCCACCAAATTTTATATGCAAGTGGTGCTACAGAAGTTCAAGTAAACTAACCTGTTTTAGGTGCCGCAAGCCTTTTCCTAGTCGCTTTAATACAAATATTTATGGCTAATATATTAGCCTATATATTCTAACAGTTCAACAAAAGTTAACCACATTTGTAACACTGGCAGTTTTCATTAGACTTATCACTTACAAACATAGAGATCCCCTTTTGCTGGCCTTTTGGTGAAATAATGCGATTTGAGGAAATTAACATTTTACCACATTTCCGGAACCATTCGTCTAATTTCCACCACTTTTAGTAAATCAGTAGTATTACAGAAGGCCATGTAAACTCACATAATTTCAGTGGTGTAAGACATTTATTTTCACATTTGTGGCCATACACGCACATATATATGTGCGTGTATGGTGTGTATATATATATATATATATATATATATATATATATATATATATATATATATATATATATATATGTATATATATTTATTTATTTATTTATTGATTTATTCATTCATTCATTTATTAATTTATTTATATTTATAATTATGTCATATCTATTGAACAACCTTGCCTAATTGAACCAATATTTTTAGGTTTACAGAACATGTTAGAAGTATCGTGCAGAAAATTTTTCTGGCGGCTATCTAAGATAGCACCAAATAACAAAACGAAATTTTTGTGCGATAGCTAAGGGATAAATCCACCAGTTTTCATTAAGTTCTCCAGACAATCAGACAAGTGGCTCTACGGTAGGACACGTAAAATTACATGTCTTAAGTGGCTCAGACACTTACTTCCAAAATGACAGCTCTGTAAATATTTCAGGTTAGAAAACGCTTTCATTCAAACCATTAGACAGATTATATATATATATATACACACATAATTGATAATCCTATTCCGACTTCCGTAATGTAGTTATTTGCACGCTAGCTTATGGCACTAAGTTTCCTGCATTCGATTTCCGCGTAAGGTTTGTGTGTATTTGTAATTGTCTCACTACTGTTGCATACGTATCCGGTTTTCATCTCTAATGATCTTGCTGCCAAGGAGACGTAAAGGCCTGCCTGACCTCTAAGCTTTTAAGTAATACATTACAAATTATTTGCACTCATGTAGACTAAAGTAGGCTGATTAGTCATCTTAGTTACTTTCTTGTTATATAATCTTATACAGGTTTAATAAACCCGCATTTTATACAGTTGTCCCCCAACCTCAATCTAAGTTATAATCTGTTATCACGCTATAGTCCCCTTTAAGTATGATTTGTGTGATATACAAACGATAACATTGTCGTAGGTTAGGGTCTTTCCTGCCCTCTCTCTTCCTTGTATCAATTACTCGACCATCCACCCCACTTTTAAATAAATTACCTTATATCCTCATACTATATTCTATAATAGTTAAAGTATAGATCTCACACACGCACAAGAGAGACATTTAAATTTTTTAATTTCAACAAATAAGTAGACCAATATCAATAGTGTCACAAAGCCCCGCGATTTCCTCGTCAGTTAAATGTGAATGTAATCAGTTCTCCTTATTAAACCCGCTCTATTAATTTAAATTAATATGTCAATCCCATGTGTTCACCGATTGTATTATTTAAAACAAAACTATTAATGCGACATAATATCATATCCCCATGACAATTTGCATTAAAATAACGTTCAACATGTTAAATCGTAATAAATAATATGCACTGTATCATGGTGTAGAAGGGTGCGGGTGTGCAAACATAAAGTAACGTGATTTTAAGCTGATTTCCAATCAGGCAACAGAACTTGAAAATATTTCACAAAACGTGCATTGAAACAAATTATGACAGTTTACAAAAATATTTAACTAGACAGTTTACAAGAAAGCCACCGTTGCGTTATTAGCTGCCATATTTTACGAACTATATGTTGCGACCAACTCCCAGGCGACACGACCTAGTTGAAAGGTGGCGAGGCGTCATATTACTGCATTAGCGTTTACTCCACTCATGTGCGACCCATGTCCTTGCGAAACTGCATGCCGACGCGCTCCACTAAACTTACCTACAGAAGCCGACTTCAAAACTAAGGTTGCTGTTCTTGTTTTAAGTTGCAAATATATTTACAAATATGCTGACGATTTTCTGCTAAAAACGGTTATGGGGCAGAATGAACTCCGTTCTGCTCACGGGGCCACGGTGGCTGAGCGGTTAGGCTGTTCGCCTTCCACCAAGTCGAGCCGGGCTCAATCCCCAACCGGGTCACTCCCTAAATTGTCGCTTGTGGAAAATCGTTCCTGACGATGCAGATGGGTTTTCTTGGGGATCTCCCGTTTCCCCCTCCCTTGCATTCTGGCACTGCTCCACTCTCGCCTCATTTTTCCATCGTCGTCTTTCAAAACCTCGCTGTTGAGAGCCGCCCAAATCTTTCTACTTTACTACCGTTCAGTTCACGCAGTTCTGTGGTCCGGGGATTTAGCCAATCAGTGTGGCCTTCGGATGTGCTGGACACACGCCAAATGTTGACTGGTGGATGTGTTGTAAAAAGAGAATAATTGGGTAAAATGTGAAGGGTATTTAACAATATGAGACTTAGTGCCTGACAAACACCCACTCTTGCATTCAGTTTACCGACATCTACGAAATTATGAGAAGTCAACCCCCTGTTGCGCCCAAGAGAGGCGGGATATTTCCAGGCCTCTGTCGGACGTTTGTGTTCTAAACAGAGAGGCTTACTGTGCTCTGCTGACCTGAGGATATGTTCCAGGCAGTAGGGGCGATTTTAGTGATGCTTTGGACTTAAACTGTACAACCTATATGGGATACAGAATAGAAGCGAACCACAAGGGCACAAGGGCACTTTCCTTTTGGCCTCCCTGGCGTCAGTCACTGAGTGCAGATTTCCCCGGCTTCGTTTGTTATACCTTTGTAAGTGTACGTTGTGACACAGTTGAATTTAGTTGTAAATTCTTGCTATTTTGCTGTTATCTTAAATTAAGTGTATTCATTGGCACGTTTTAACTAAAATATGTTACCATGTTCTTGGTCAAAAATAACATGTTACCAATGAAAGTTTTATCCGCACACTTATCAAAAAATTAATTTCATTAAAAAAAATGAATGAAAATAAGTATTTAACTTCTAATTTTTCTCATTTGTTGAAACCGACAGTTAATTGTATTCAATTAATATTATAAATTCGTACGCAAGCACAAAACATTTATTTCAACAATAATTAAACTGAACTGCTTACTAATATTGTTAAGTAGCTCCCCTCCCCATAAGCAAAAACAAAGGAACAATTACGTAACGCCACCCTACCTGTCAGCCAATAGAAAAGCTGTCCATATAAACCATATAAACGCCAACCAGGATGATGCAACACAGCCACACTCACAGGACAGTAAATGTAACTTCAGCAATGGCATACACAGGGCATGCACCAGATTGTTTACAATACAAGTTAACAGATTTTACAGTCACTTATTCATACAAAACAAACACACGCCCAGCGGGGACAGAGACACACGCACACACACACACACACACACACACACAGGACGCAAAAACAAATAACATTCACAAATGTGCTCACATAAGGTCTTCGTCGACAAACTTTAAGAACTGCTTAATAAAAATTTAATATGTGCGAATATACGATACCATTTAATTCGAGAGTAAGGGCACATAAAATTTCTTTCACAAATTATCTTCCGTATCGCAAAGTATGTTTTCTAATTGCACTCGAAAATGCAGTTATACAAGAAACTTATACAACGACACATTATAGAACACAAAATATTTGAAAGCTTCTTACTAAAATCACTTTCTTACAACACGAACATAACAAAAAAGGGACCTGTGGTAGCAAATAACTAATACAAGACATAGCTCAACAGAAAAATTATTATTATTCATGCGATTTATGGACAATAGTTTACATTTATCATTATTCAAAATTGTCCCTGATACTTATAGATGAGATTTCTTCGACGCAACTTTACTTATGACAATTAATACATATACAATAAGAGGAAATATGAACTAGTGGCTACCGTTTCACTTGTCACGACTGACGTATTAGCAAGCTAAGCATTAAAGAAACAAATCGGGAAAACTGAAACAAGCAAATGTAATAATCAAAACATAATGAGAGAAAATTCTTATATTTACTGCCAATTATACCATTCCAGAAATAATACGTTTCGAACTTTACAGACTTGCAAACTGCGGATATTTATTAAATTTTACATCGTTTAGTGTTTCTAAGAATGCATGAGTATGAATTAAAGATACTTTTACACTGAAAATAAGAGGTTTGAGGGGTGAGATCCACTTTGTAATAAATATTGGGGGTTGGGAACACGTTCCCCTTCGTAATCGACGCCAATTATAAAATATTTTCCTAGTGGAGATCAGCGTTGTCTCTCTTCTCGTTGTTCAGTCTTGGCTGCAGTATCGCCGCCGCTTCTCGATTACTCGCCGACTATTGCCGACAGTTCCTGCAGGACTTCTCTAGCCAACACCAACAGCTGACTCCGCCTGTGTTACTTACTAACCTGTAGCAACGCCGTCGCCGATGGCCAGGGCGGATGTCCCTCGTTCTTGTGAAGTGTTAGTCGAAGAAATAATGTCACAGACTACAGAGATAGGAGCGCAGCTGTGACGTGCGAACAGGCCATGGGGAATGATGCCTGCGTGTGTCCTGTTGGTCCTGAATGGCAGCGCAGTATGTGCGGTTCTGAGAGTTTGGGCAGCGAGAACGCGCACAAGGAAACAGCGCGATCATGCCCTGTTACAGAGAACGACATTACACAATGTTGGTTCAGAAACGTAAGTGCTGTCCCGTGGAACCATCAACTTGGCAGCATAAGCAATACAAAGTGTTGTTTGTGGAGACACGTGTCGGACGCTGCTAATGAAACAGGCGTAAGGAGACATTATGAAGAACCACAAAGGAAAATTTTATTCAATTACCACACACACACGTGTAGCTCATGTGGAGATCATTACATTTAAGAGATAATTTGAAAGTAAACAAGAAAATAACTACCACAATTTGCCGTTGCAGATTGTCCTACACCCAACGAGAAGAACGAATTTGTTGCAGTTTCCACCCTTTCCCCGATAATTGAACCTATCGCATCTCCTGGTGTTCCTGTCGTAGTACCACATAGATCTGTTTGATGTCCCGTGACCCGAGTCTGCAGGATGTAAGCAGCCTGAAACAAAACATGACAAGAATAAATAAATAGCCTATAATTAAGTGAAAACTACAACGATACTACTGCCCTCCGAAGTGACGGCTCTCTGTATTTGGAACACTTGAGGATATTTGGTGATGGCTCGCCAGTCTCAGAGTGTTCTGTTTCCGAGTACCAACACTGAACCACAGTTTCGCAAACAAAAATGTCAAAATAACGACTTGTACAATATTCAGCTCATTGCTAAGAAAAATTAATTACCCCGGAAAATTTTTACTGATCAATTATTAAAATTATTATTGTGAAACACTAAAAGAAAAAAGGTAGTCATATATGAAGCGGACACACGTGTCATATTGCATGCCTTAGTCCTGCTTGGGATTCGAATCAACACAACTTACATTCAGGGGCTTCGTATTTCGGTACTGCACGATAACTACATTCCGGCGTGCGTACATAACTAGTTTGTCAAGTGTCGAACATTTATGTTGCAAAATTAAGCTCAAAAACTTCCTAATGTAGAAAAAAATTCGATCCAGGATAATAAGTACGTAAAACGTTATTCCAAATTTAACATACTTGAAATAAATATAATCCTTCATAAACGGCATAAGCAATGGATCCGAGATCAAAATTAATAAAGTCGTAAATAATTTAGGCCTTTTCCTGATGAGTCCATCTGCTGGACTAAACAGTTTCAGTCCCTGAAACGACTGAAAAATATGTTCTCCCAGCACACTAAAATTGTACTCTTAACTAGGCTTGTTGACCCTATTATTAATTACTGTGGCTTTTTTTTTACTAAGAAATGTCGTATGAACTGTGGACAAAGCTGCAACACATGCATATACAGGACGATTCACGAGGAGTTACCGCCACTCACAGGGATTGTTCCTTACATCGTTTGAAGCAAAATAAGTCAAATAAATAATCGTTATTTTCCCTATATTTACTAAGTGATTCCAAATATTTGAAGAATGACGAATATGATAATAACCCTTTCAAAAGTAAATACAGTGATGTATTATCAGACCATATGGTTTACAGTTGAGCATCACAACTGCGTCTAACATGCTTACAGAAGATATTCAAAATTGTTTCCGTCTTCTTCCATACACATGACCGTACGCTCATGTAACGTACATGTTGCTCTACGTAACTGCACACGACTGTCTTCGATACCTGTAGCGGCATTCATGATACGCGCAAGTAGTTCCTCACGTGTTTGTGCAGTCCTTTGGTAAACAATAACCTTCATCCATCCCCATACGCAATAATCAAGTGGCGATAGACTTGGCAATCGAGGAGGCCAGGGGTGACAACCACTTCGTCCTATCCATCCCTCAGGGACATGCACATATAAGTGTTGGACCACAGCACAGTGTAAGTGAGGAGGTGCACCATCATGCTGGAAGATCATACGACGTCTCAGCGGTGAATATTCTAAAGTAACAGTGGCTGTTATTCTTGCCAAATTTGCAGATATGCCACAACTGTCAAGCGTACCGGGTAAATGAATGGCCCAATCAGATGACCGTGTAGTGTAGGTCATCACACCACATATTGATGCTGAAACAGTGCTGATAATTCCTTTTTACTTTAGGGTGGGTATGCTTTGTCTAATTAATCTGTAAATATTGGGAATAGAGCCCACATTTATATGACATATTATGCTCCAAATGATGTTTTGTTTAATTAGCACAGCTTGCAAATATTTTATTATTGTATTTATTATTCAATCAGTTACCAAATTTCGATTTTGAGCTGTTCGCATCTTAAAGTTTTAGTTAAATGTGAATCAATTGAATGTTGAGTTTAGTTGAGAGGATTGGGTGGCTCTTAACAACATGAATCGATTGAATATTAATGTTAGTTATATAACACGATGTTCCCAAATATGTGGTAAGTAATCGGACAGTGGGTTGTACACCCCAAAACAACACAACATGTTCTACGAACATAAGTCCTAAATTCTATAGTTTCCGATTTGCAGACCTTCCAACATTAATCTACACGCATATTGGAAATAGTCGATCTTTTATGAGGTGCGCCTATTAATGTAATTCGTTGGGATGTTGTGAGTCTTATTACCTGAATTTCTAACGTAGATAGGCTGTGCAGGACCTTCGCCTGGCCTGCACGCTCCCCGGATCTCAATCTATTGGACTATTACCTGTCGAGGCATCTCAAGACCGTTGTATATACAACTCCAGTTCCGTATAAAGCAGTGCTTCGCCAGCGAGTCCAACAAGGTTGTCAGTAGATGTGTGCAGTTCCTAGAGTAGTTTAACGTATCAATCAATGACGTGGTGTGTTGGGTGTGCTCTCAGCCCACTGGAATAAAGAATTAATGAGGCGAAGTACAGGCAACACACATCACAATATGTGTGCCTAAATACTACGTAGAACACTCGACATGTTTGTGGATTCCGTTGGCGTGGTTGTGCTTTTTTTCCTTCGACATATTAACATCAACAGGTGATTTTCAAATTTTAAAATATATGAAATTCTCATTTCGAGTGATTTTACCATAACCTGCTTATGTTCATAGTAATAATTCAATAGCCGGAAAGACAGCGTCAATTATATGGAAACTATAATAAAAAATGAATGCAAGAATGCAGCAAAAATACCAGCATCCTCAGAAATATTTATACAATTTTAAAATGTTTACGCAGTGATTATTTTTCCGTGCAATTTAATTCGAAAACTTATTAATGTAATTGAGGGAAAATTCAATATTTCTCAAAATTTGGTGCAATAATATCAAACACTTACATATTCCACATTCTAAATGACTACTTTAAACATTTTATATTTTCTTATTTGTATAAATTAGTGGCGTAAAGAAGTCAGGCATGCAAGTTCAACTTTGTCGAGTCTGATGAGCAAGAATGAGTTCCACGTTAGAAATTTTACGAAATACATGCAACAAGTTGACAATAATTTTGGAGCTAAGATTAACACGCCCAGCCAAAATTTCGTAGTATGTTCTTTGTCCCGCAACATATATCATATACTAACATAACATAACTAGCATAACATATTGTATACAGTATACATATGTTACATACACGTGGCATGTATTTTCATAATTATATTTGCCTCCCGTGGAGAGAATTTCGAAATACTGGCATTGTTTTTATTTTAGTATAAGATAAAAAAAATTATTAATTTTGCCCATGTATTTTTGAAAAAATTGTATTAGACTGTAATTGTTAACCCTCACGAGTCTATCAGTTCCTTACAAAATACATCAAATATTAAAATCATAAAAACTACTAAAATATTTTTTAGAGGGAGCATTAAAATATTAGTGCTTTAAATACGGTAATATCGCACACTGCGACTATTTCAGTAACTTATTCTGTTATTACCTACATAGTTTGAAATAAATAACTCATGACTTACATTCTTTAGTTACAGGAACTGGAGTAGCACGTCGAGGATGAAAATAGCCATAGCTACTAACGGTAGATACAGCGCAGCAGAGTAGAAGCAAAAGACATAAGCTGGCGGGAGACATCTTACTTTGCGCGTGCGTCTTAGGTGAAGCTTCACCTAGGCTGGTGTTTCTGCACTGTTCTGCGACGGTCACGATAACTGCAAGACAGACAATTACACAGATTGCAAGCAAAGTATTCTTGTTAGAGTTTGGTCTTATAAAGCTTTCGTTTCTGCCCTAGATGACCCCTGCGTTTCACGCCTACAAATATGTATACAACCACGTTACAACGCTTTGTTAGATAACAGAAGCTATACAATTGTATAGACACTTCCATTTATCAGCAAGCTGATAACTTCACAAAGGTTATATTGTTCAAGGTTTCTTTGTGACAGGCTATTACTAATTTCTGGAACAATACGCTTATCGCTACAACGCTTTGAACTTCAAAAATATAATAAGTGAGATTAAGAACAGCAGTAATTATCCCTTGGAGCAATACATTTTTATCGAGAAAGTACTAATCTTTACAACGTCATCTGCAAGACGCGTAAAAATATGTTGGTAGCAATATTTTTATACCGACTAGTTAACGTTTTTTTCCTGAACATGCCTAAGTAGAACTAACCTAAAGAAACATAGAAAACAATGGATTATCCATCTGCAAAACTAAGAGAATATTATATGTGAACAATACATTGACATAAATTGCATTAAGTACATTCGTTCTCCTGTGACACTTAATTCAACTAACACTTACGTATACCAAAATACAGACAGAAACTACAGAGAATGTAGCGGTAGTCTACAGGGACGCTCATTTAGGGGAAAAGTTCACCTAATAAAATTAAGAAATGCGTGTTGCACACATATGAGCATGCAAGCATGCACGCAGAACATTCATCGTTAATATGAATTGAGCTGCCGATTCATCACTAAACATAAATAAGTGGAGAATATGCATAAAACTTTCCTTATTAAATGTTTCCTAAAATTGGAACACAGCCTTAAAGTAGGACCTGGACCAGTTTATTATTGTTGTTTAATAGTTGCATGGTCTCTGTTTCCTAACAGTGCCTTAATTTTTACATATGTGATTTTTGCTTTCTAATTAAACTAGAAAAAAATGCAACAAAGCTGTTTTCAGAACGTTCTACTATCGTTATACAAACTGGATTTTCTCGGAAACAGACAAGAATAATTTTGTCAAAATTCGTTATTTGTGGATGGGTCAGCAAATAGGTGTGCATATAGCCCTTAAAAGTTAACAGATTTAATTTCGAGTGCTAAATTCTTCAATTTATGAAACACAGAAAGCTATATTTGAAACATAATTAACTTCAATATGTTTTCATTTTCCTCGTTGAATTATATAAATTAATAAAGCGTAAAATAATTTCTTTCTATGAAAAGGTTTTGCTGCAATATTACAAAATATTTTTCAATTGATAATTATGTTAAGAAACTAGCTGAATATTTCGCTAAACGATGTCCATCGACTAGGGCGGGTTTATTAACAACAAACGGATCGTATCATTCAAAAACGATAGCCATTACTATACATAATCACATCACACAAAGGAGATAAACACTATTTTTACAAAAGACCCTACAAGTTTATATAAAAGAATGAGTTTGCATTAATTTAATTTGAATTTGATAGAGAAGTTATATTTTTTTAAATTAAATTATTAACGCCAGTGTAACACATATAATGAAACTCCTGGAACTATAACAGTAACAAACATATTATCGCACAGAATTAATTTAAAAAAAACTAATGGAACCTTTTAATATATATATAACATAGTCTAAATGGGTGAAATACAAAAGCGAACGAAACAGAAAACATGGGAAACAACTAAATGTTCAGAATACGCCAATATGACAAAAATTATAACAGAAAAAATGTATATCGCAATACTGGTGGAATAATTACTTCCTTTAATTATAATACGTATTGCTGGGATTAGAGTTCTGATAAAATAGAGCGAAATTAAATTCAAAACATTACTTATTTAATCATTTTAATATATTTTATTCAAAATAAATTAGATAATTTTTAAACTTACCGCTAAGTAAGAATTCCATGCTGCAAATTGATACAAGTCACAAATATGCAGCATGGTAATACGAAATAAAAATAAATTTTTAAATATACAGATATAAATACTTGCATATATATCCTTGATAATGAAACGAAAATTCTTAAAATGTTTCCCATTAAACAAAAATTACAAATCAGTTTACAAATAGAATGATGGGGGGGGGGGGGGGGGAGGAACTGGAAGTACATACAACCGAATCCCACAAAACAGAAATCAATAGATAGCACAGAGTGAGTGAATAGTGAGTGAGTGAAGAGATATGGGCGGCTCTTAACAGCGAGGTCTTGAGAGCCGATGACGGTGATTGAGGTGAGTATAAAGAAGCACCGGAATAAAGAGGTGGTGGAAACGGGGGCTCCCTGAATAACCCGCCGACCAGCGGCATCGTCCGATACGATACCCACTTCGAGAATCCGGCAGTGACTCGGCCGGGGATTGAACCCGATTCACCTCGGTGGGAGGTGAACAGACTAACCGCCCAGCCATCGCGGGCCCAGATGGCACAGAAGAAACAAAAGAAAACAGCAGGGTGCGAAAAAAAAATTTAAAGAGATAAACCACGAAATGGAATTTAAACACTTCAGAAATCAAAAGACTGTAATGCAATAAAAATATCCAGAATGCATTATTAAAGAGAACAGCAAAATCTAAGAATCTGTGGAACCCATTAGATAATAACAGAAGCCAACACAATTAACCGTCATACGACAACAGAAATCAATATAAACCACAAGGGTGCAACATGGATTTTCCTCTAAGAATCGAAGTAATACTGATATCCACAAGGAATAGCAAAAGAAATTAAATGAAATTGACGGTTTTCATATTGTTACATGGACACCTGAGGGACGTATCTGAGTTCGTCAGGGATGGATATCTTAGTGAAAATAAAAGAACTACTTTTTATATATAACTTATTCACAGAGCTGTTATTTACGGCATTAAATTAGCTATTCCCACTCACAATTTTTTTTTCTTATTGAGCGAAATAATTAATATATATTTCAACTCTAATTACCGTCTCCTCAATGTCGTTTTTTTAATTATAGTCAATAAACTCACACTCATGATTAAAGTGCGTTCAGTCTGTCTGTTGTCATCATTTGCAATGTCTTTCACTCACGTATTTAGTTCAATAGTTTTCCCTTCCGCCGGTCACTTCCCTCGCCGCTCGTCGTCTATCGCTGAAACTCAGCCACCCATCCATTCAACAACAACGGCTCGGAGGCCGGACGAGCTTTTTATACTCTCCTGGCCTTGACCTGGAAAATTCTATGCGCCCCGAGTTACGCTTAGAGAAACCACTAGAACATTCTTCAAATAAATACAAAACTGAGTACAAACAAGGTCAGCAGCGGGCTCCGCAGAAGGATTATCGTGTCGGCTCACTTTTTCGTAATAGGTACGTGGCTCTTGGTTTAGCGGACACCTGTAATTTAAAAATATTCAATTTACTTGCTACCAATACTGTCCTTCATTTCAGCTAGCTCGCGCGGGATACGAAGCAGTGAGCACTTAACAATAAATACTGAATGTGTAACAACCCAGTAGCGACTCAGCAGGAATCACCTGATTCTTCTGTTTCCTGTACTTCTTTGTTATAGAAATTTGAAAAGCGATTCCCTTGCATTAATATTTATAAATGCATCACAATAACATCTAGCTCGGAGTTCGAACAGAATATGTATATATTATTACATTCTCGCATCAAAGGAGGTATGGTTGTTACCATTTTCCCTTCGAAGCCTTTAAAGCGGATACAATTCAAAGATGTATAGAAAACTCAATCGTGTGATAGAGTAGTTGTGAATTGTGCGAGAAAATATTGAAATGTATGTGATAATTGTCGATGTTTGTAAAAACTAACGAAAGCATTGTACGAAGTAAAATATTTTCAAAACTTAAGTTTTAAATATAAGTTTATAAACTTAGAAGATACAGTGCCTCAGTAAACCATTTGGAGCCCAATAAACTGCAAAGATTACTGAAAAGTTATAAATAGTTTGAACGGAAAATTTCGACAGGAGCAAATGAATACCTCTTGTAATGCGAGGAACACAATTACAAAGAAATTGGATTAATAATTCAGCTAATAGATAAATCCGAAAAGATATATTGAGTCCAACACGCGAACTACCTGAATTTAATTGAAATTATTTATGCAAAAAAAATGCAACCCAAATCTAAGGTTAACAACAGGATAAATTTAAAAAAAAATTATTTTTGTGTATAAAGTGATACTGTTGGGTTGCTAATTTTCTAAAGCTTGAAAAATAGATATAATGGTTTAAAAGTTATAGCTCCTGCACTGAAATAATCTAAATGTGTCTCTCTTGAAATTACGAAATTAGTTGTTTACAGTGAACTCCACACAATGTTTCTTTCTCGAACACACTGGAGGTAGATATTTTAACAAACATTCAATCGAGGGATTGAGTGAGTGAAGAGATTGGACGGCTCATAACATCGAGGTCTTGAGAGCCGATGAGGGTGATTGAGGTGAATATGGAACAGCACCGTAATGAAAGGGTGGGGGAAACGGAATATCCCCGAGAAAACCCGCCGACCAACGGTATTGTACGGCACGATTCCCACAAGCGAAAATCCGGAGTAGCCGGCCGGGTATTGAACCCGGGTCGCCTTGGTGGGAGGCGATCGAGGGATTGGAATTTATCGAAAGATTGATGGGGAGTTAAAGGATTGTGAGACAGGTTGCGAGATTGATAGAAAGGTTACGTAAGATAGATGAGAATATTGCGAACGATTGGGGAAATGATTGCTAAAGGTTGGTGAGGATTGGCGAAAATTGATGTAAAGATTGTGAAAGATTGGTGGTAATATTGCGAAAGATTGACGTGTAGATTATATAATTGATTAGAAGATTACGAAAATTGATGGAAGGATTGCGAACTATTTATGGAACGATTGCGAACTATTTATGGAACGATTGCGAAAGATTGATGGAAAGATTGAACGATTGATGGAAAGTTCCCCATCCCCGGCTCCACCGCATGACGTGTGCTCATGCATACCATAGTGTCGACGCCACATCACGCCCTCTTGTGGGAAATTCTCGACACATAAAAGTGGGGTGTAGAGCCGGGAACCTCGCAAGAGGTTTGGAGGGATCTTAACGTCGGGGATATGAGAGCCGATGAGGGTGAAGCGATCTGAATTTGGAGCAGCGCCAGGGTGCATAATCGGGGGGAGCGGGACATCCCCGAGAAAACCCGCTGACCAGCAGCATCGTACAGCATGATTCCCACATGCAAATATCCGAGGATGACTCCATCGGGAATCGAACCAGGTTCGCCTTGGTGGGAGGCGAGTAGTCTAACAAGCTACACCACCACAGCTCCATGAGAGAGAGAGAGGAGAGAGTGAACGCGGCGACCAGGCGGGTCCGTCCACAGTCTTCTGTATGGCGGTGGCGGCGTGCCCGGTCGTCAACAGGCCCTTCACGATCATGGAAGTAGATGTATAATACCGATCCTGGCGCAGCACGATTATTCTGATAATTTCAACCAAAAATACAACAAAAATTAGAATCAACTTTAACTTGCTATTTGCTACGAAAGCACAGGAAAAAATTAAAAACTCAAAATCTGAAATTAAGTGAGAAAAACCTCTAAAAATCAAGCAAATATAACCTTAAAATAAACAATTTTATCGTTTTCAAAGCTTTTTCACATTGCCTGAAACAAACATTTTTCGTTTTAAAAACAATCACATTTCATTGGAAAAACAAGCAATTTAATCCTAAAATCACACAAATTTTGCAATATTTCACAAAAGAGCAGTGCAGAAATTTTGCTGCTATAAAAACAATAAATTTACCCCAAAAGTGCAAGAAAAATAGCATTAAATATTTCCTGCGATTTGTAACGAAAGTGCAAGAAAAAAATTAAAAATCAAAATTGAAATTCAATGGAAAAACTATCAATAACAAGCTAATTTAAAATAAAAACAAGTGAAAAGATACAAATTAATAGAGTTTGTAAATTTTTTCAACAAAAGTAAAAGACCAATAAGACTTTTTAAAGTCTAAAAATAAAGAACCATAACCATTAATGAGTACATAATCCCAGCCATCACAGCAATCCAAATCATAAACATCTTTAAAATTAGAAAATTTATCTGATCTCAAATAATGTTTATTGATTTTTAAAACCATTTTGAAATGAACAATGTCCAAATCTTTATCATTGGAAGTTGCTGTTTTTATAATTTCATATCCAGTATACCAAAGTTCTAAAAGATCTATCATTTGATCCATTTATAACATTAAAAATATGTTTTTATAAAAAGTGATACTATGAGAAAACATTAATTAGAATTAAAATTTTTTATTTTATCAATTAATTCTTCTGTCTCTCTAAAAAATCGTTAAAGTTTTAAACGTAACCATTCACTATAAGCTCAAAAATTTGTTTTAAACTCTTGGAACAATTTGTTGATTCCTCAATTTAATAAAGTAAAAAATTTATATATCTTCAGCAATTTTTCTTTCAAATAATAAGTAAGATTTATCTTACTAATTAGAACAACATTACAAATGGTCCCCATTTCTTCAGGAGCTTTATTAAAATCAACATAAATTTTTATGTTTGTTTTTTCTCTAACTACAGTTGTTTTTCTATATGAACAATCTATAACATTTAATGGTCTTCGCCCCCAAAAGATTAGTAATTAATATCACCATCAAAGTTTACAGTTGGTTTATAATAAAGTTCATTATTTCTGAAGTTGGTATCTAGTTTGGATTTTGAATTTCTAAAATCATTATAAGCAAGAAATTGTTTAAGATAAACACCGTCTTCAATGTCTAGATTCCAGTTTTCTTTAGGAAAATTTTCATATCTACCTTTTTTAAGATAAACGTTTCTCACATTACAATTATCAAACATAGTAGCCTACAATTACAAAATCGGACGTGACAAATTGTAAATTATTAAACTGATATTTTATATGAATTTAAAAACATCTGTTCCTTTTGGAACTTCTTTTTCGAAAAATTTCTAATGATCAAAACTAATAGTTATTTTAGTTCTTTGTATATTTTTTCATTAATTGCAATGGCCGTGTTCGACTCATATTCAAGAATAGGTCGCATAATTTCTCATTTTTCATAATAATTTTACCAGGATCAGGACGACGTTTGGTAACTTCATCATCTGTATCTAAAGTTCCATAAAGAAATAAACAGTTTTTATCAGATGAATTACAAAAAAAAAGTAATTTTATAGCCACCTTCCCAATAAACTTCATTGTTATCACGAATAAAACCGAACAGATATCTAAGAGGATAGATTATTTCATTTGTTTTATTACTAGAAACAGTTTTAACCTCTTTTGTTATATTACTAGAAATAGATTTATCTCGATATAGATTATCAACACCAGTAAATCCTAAATAATTTTGTTCACTTGGTGATGTTAATAAAGCATTCATCGTTGTTGATGTTATACCTGGATTATCAACAGCTTCAATAATATTTCCATGTTTTGAGATTTCTGCTCTAGAAAATTGGAAAGGAAAGAAGTTAGAACAAACATCAATATTGTCTTCTTCGCCATATTTTGCCTCATCTCCAGTCTTATCTCTCTTTAGTAAACTAAATTGCTCATAAACACAAGCGTTAAATGGAAAAAGAAAATCCATCTGAAATTGGAATATCAAACTCGATTCTATTATTGTAAACATTTAAATTCCCCCTAGTTTAATCAGTTGGGGGAAAAGTTTGCCTCTCGAAACTCTCAATACTTTTATAACTCGTTTATAAGTAACGAAATTTAAATATAAATGGATGAAGCGAAGGGGGTTTCTCGAATTAAATTACTCATTGAAAGATATAAAAGATATCAAAAACGCCATGAAAAATAATATGAAAAAATAAGAAGAAAGAACAACCTTAATTGGCGAATTACGATATACCAGCAAGAAGTAGAGCAATTAAGTGAAGAAAATAAAAATTTAATAACAACACTAGTTCCTGTTGCAGTAAGAAATTTACGATTATCCACCAACATCAGAAGAAACATCTTTTGAAAGATAATTATTTGCACAAGAATCTCCTAATTTGGAAGAGCAAATGGGAATTATACCATTGGAAAAATTTACAACCTATTGCAGGTGTTTCTACTCTAAATCTCGGAATAGAAATTGCAAAAAGAATTATTGTAATTAATGAAAAATATGGTTTACGTGGAGTTGAAGAAAATTTTTACATTAGTGATACCCAAGTAACGATAAATAATGATGCATTATTTGTTAAGAATAAAGCATATTTTTTTACACCAGGATTTTGTAATTTAACAGAAAATTCACGAGAAGCCCTTGAGGGTGAATACACTGCTAATGACTGTGAAAATTACACCAAAATTGTTTCATTAACCAATGCTCTATTTCGAAAATATAATCCTAATGAAGAAAAGGAATAATCCAAGTTCAAGTTTTGTCTGGGAGTGTAATAATATAATCAAGCCAATTTATGAAAAATATAAACAACTTTATTCAAAATCATTGCCAAATACACCAGAAACAAAGCTTTCTCCAAGAATTGGTGATGGCATAAAAAAATACAATAGTCTGCCAAAAGAACATATTTGGATGGACGATGCTAGAAAATTAATCAATAGATCGTTAATAATTCATGGTGAAGAAATTGCTGGAAAAAACAATTATTACAATGAAAAAGTAAGCATATTTAATATGCTTAACAATAAGTTTTCTAATTTTGTTATAAATAATCCGAAAGGAATACCGTATCTAATAAGAGTTTTTAATGTTTTTCCCGCGCTCATTTTGTAATTCTGAAAAATATTGCAAAGACATTATAAATTTGGCATTAAATAATTCAAATTTTGCCCGAAATGCATTTGCCTGGCTATAATTATTGTGGCCCATTTACAAAATTACATGAAAGATTGGAAAGAAGAGATAGAGGAATAAATAGATTAGATGAAGCATGCAAATATTACAATATTGCTTACAGAGATCATAAAATATTTAGAATATAGACATGATGCTGATAAAAGTTTACAAAAAGAAAATAAATAAATCATGTTAGATAAAAATACTCCAATTGGAGAAAAAATTGCTTCTGCTGCTGTTGCCTCAACTATGCTTACAAAAAGAAAATATGGGAAAATAAAATTTTTATTGAATATATATATATATATATATATATATATATATATATTCAAATTGCGAGAAAAAATAAAAAACTTAAAAAGAAAATAAATGTTTCAAATTAACTTTACCTGTGCAAACACTCAAAAAGTTGGCCAAAGAAAAAACTGAAAGTGGTTTACATCATGGACTAATTATTCCCCTCGTACTTGCTGCTTTAGGTGCACTCGATGGTTTAGCTGGTAGTTTAGCTGGTGGAGCTACAGCTATTTATAATTATGTTGAACAAACAAGAAAAAATAAAAAATTATTAGAAGAACAAAACAGACATAATTTAGCAATGGAAAACAAGGCTGTAATAAGATTGGTTGCAAAAAGAGGACAGCCAAATTTTTTTTGAATATATACTAAATATCTAATGTCGATATTGAAAAATAAGCAAAATTATTAAATATTAAATATTTCAGAAGTGTTTATATGATTGACTAATGACCGAAAAGTATGCACAAAAATGAATGTGCTTTAGTAAATTTTGTCATTTCACCAAATCCTGGGAGTTAGCTACATTAAAGAAAACAACGATGTTTACTATTTTGATTCATTTGGAGGGAAAATTCCTACTAATTTAACCAATTACTCTAAAAACAGAAATGTTTATTATAATTATCGAGTTCAGAATTTTAATTCAGATATATGTGGACATATATACTTAATTGTTTTACACCTTTTTTCGAGAGGATTTAAGTTTAATGATATAATTTCATTGTTATAAAATAATGGATTCTTTTGGGAAACCATTAATCAATTCTTTAAATAAAATTTTTGACACTTATGTCTTTGCTTTAAAATCATATGTAGATTCGCAATGCAATTCGAGGGTTTCTATTTAACAAAGTAAACTAACCATTTGTTTTGGTTTTACACAATCTTATGTTTCAGTTTTAGATCATAGAGTTGTTAATATAGCTGATCCCATTTATGGAAAAGATGCTGTCAATAAAAGGCTTTTTTGATAAACAAATAGCTGATTATGTTTCAAAAGAAGATATAAATTTACAAATCAGTAACACTATTGCTGATTGTATAAAATGAATAAATAATGCAAAACAGACACTAAAAAATTATGTACATTCAAAATATAAAACTATTGTTTCTGACTATGCTTTGAAAAACGATGTAGGTTAGAAATACAATACCATTGTTTCTGATTTAAAAACATACGTAAAATGAAAATATAATATCGTTGTTTCCGCTTTTCGAGACCAAATAAGCAAAGTTTTTGTTTATACAACAGAGTATGTTTCTCTTCAAAATCGTAGAATCATTGATATGGCTGATCCTGTAGATGGAAAAGATGCTGTCAATAAAAGATATTTCGATAATGAAATACCTGTTAAATGGCAAAATTTAAACAAATCAGTTTTGAATTATTTTAATACACTTGTTAACTTGAAAATTGAAAAATGTAAGGAAGAAAAATCACATATATTTTATTTTCCTGCAAAGTGGAATGAAAGTAATAATAATCACTCAGAGAATAATAAAATATTCTTTACTTTTTTGATGGTGTCTAATGTTTATAAAACAATTACTGTTAATCCCAATTTAACCAACGATACTGTGACTGTTATTAAGGGATCTCAAAAAATTAATTAGAGTAAGCCTTTTGATATTAACATTGGTAATATTTTAACTTTTAAAATAAAACAAAATATCTGAATATGATGATGGTTCGATGACTACAATAGGAATTTTCGTGAAATATAAAAATTAAATATTATTTTATCTACTTTGGCGACCGCTGCATGATATACTAGCAACAGGAATAAAGTTATCTTATAACGCACTCTGCCTCAACGCAAGTTTTCCTTGTCGCAGATGACAGCAAACTCTCGCCACAATAGGAAGTGTTGCCAACATTGTGTCGCTATTTCCTCACACTGCTGCGAACTCACTGCAGCTTGCAGCTCTTGGAGAGTTTTAATCAGCTCGTTCCTTGCCCTGCCACGTCGCTAAAGCAGTAGGGGCTCGGTTTGAAATGCGAAGGTTAGGGGTTCGATCCCCTGGTCTGAGCAGATGATTTAATATTGTGGATATGTGGGCCCCATATTCGCAATATTAGATTATCACGAAACCATTTAAAATTTGAGCGAAAAACTTGCTCTGCTCATATTGTGTAGATGCTATGCAATAGGAACAGAGCACAATAAAAAATCCCCATCTCCTCGTCATAAAAAAAGTTGTAAATTAGGCACGATGAGGAGATGGGGATTTCTCCACAGGAGTTTTGGTGTTTTTTTTAAATAATAGATGACATGTATATTGAACGAATGACAAATGAACAATGAATGAATTATGAACAAATTATGAACGAATGAATAACGAGTGTTGATTGAACATTGAAAGTGTTTTATATTCATTAAACGAGCATTAAAATGCATTTTATGTTACATTTTGGAAAAGATAAATACATAATTTGATTTTAATTAACATCAGTTTTATCAATCCAAGAGTTATAAGAGTCATCAAAACCCAACCATTTAAAATAAATTTTATTGTATTTAATTTTTAAGACTTTTATCGATCAAATATTAATTTGGATAGTCAATTTACATAAACTTCGAATTCATAAAAACTGCCTTTTATTTCTTCACCATTGGCATCTTTCAGAATGTAAGTAGGTACGTCATTATTTAAAACATCGACAATGGCAAATAATTTTGATGTCCAATTAGCTGTGTAACCCTTTTCAAAGGTTCATTTACTCTTACTCATGCTGAAGATATCGTCAACTTTGTATTCCGGTTTAGTAAACACATTCCCAAAATCTTGTATTTTTTAATTTTTTTCATTTTTTTAAATAACTTTAATTCTCTTCATACAAATGGTATTATGCTTTGAATTGTTGTATTCTTTCACGAAATCATCTAATATATTTACTCATTTGTAATTGCCATTCAAACAAATTTCTTCCACATTTTATTCATCATAGTCAGAGTGTATCATTCCACTCGACTGGCTTTTAGTTCACTTAATGTAGAATAATGTTTGATGTTATATTTTACTATAAAATTATAAGCCAGCAACATCTATGAATATTACACAGTTTTATTTTAATTAATATAGATTATAAAGCAATTGCTACATTCTTGGCTGTTTTATCTTTAATTGGTATAGGAAATTGATATTTTGAAAAAACATCAATAATTGTCATAATATAATAGTATCGATTATTTATATATGATATGCCTTTTAATTTTCCAGTATCCATCTCAACAAGATCGATTTACCATAAATCATCAATACTATAGGAAAATACTTTTCTTCTGGGAGAATTTTTGTGCAGGTTTATATAATTAATTAATTATGCCCTCTCTTACATTGGAGCATATTTTTATATTGGTTTTTTGCATTATATATCGAGCATATACTTTTCTGAACTAATCGCCGATTTTCAGTATTTTCAGTTTTTATATTATTATTTTTAGTAACATTTCTTACACTTCAAGCACCAGGTGTTCGCCATTTAATAGTGTGTGTATATATACACACACACTCGTATACGATTCACAAGAGAGAGCAAGCGAGAGAGTTAAAGTATAAAATCTTTTATTTGATTTTGATACTTAATGTTGTCCATTTTTCTAGTCATATCTATCGTTAAAAAAAACATAGTCTTCATTCCAACATTTTGCACAGATCTACTAAAATTTTTCATGAGACATATCACTACCGTCTAAAGCATTATAAATATGCCTTAGGTTCGTGACATCTTGTCTAAATATACATAGAAAGTTTGTGTTGTCTCCCACGAGTTATTTTGGTATTTTCGGATATGTTTGTGATAAATAAAATTCATTGTTGTTTTTATGCCGACATCTAGTAAAGTACTATTGGGTGACATTTAGATCATCTAAAATTACATCATCAAATACAATTAGCGATTCTCCTCACATTGATCTAAAGGGAACATTTCCTCAGAATTATTTTAAAAGTATGCAATTTTTCTTTAACTTTTAATTTTTTTAAATACCTTGTCAAGATCATTTTGTAACTGAACATATTTTGGTTGATTTAAACTTTTTGAACACACAGTTTATTAAAATTTAACTAACTGTAACTTATAAAAAAAACTGGTCATTAAATTGGTTTTTCCACATTACTTGGGCCTCCAATTACCCCTCTAATTTCATCAGGCAATAATTCGCCATTCTTTTTATTCTTAGAGTTTTCTTCAGAAATCAAAACACAGAAACCCCAAAAACTTTATGCGACATAAGCTGCTTAGGCTGCTGCCTTTCATTTAATAACAGTAATTTTTAGTATTAAATTGATAGTAAAGTATTCAAGTTAACAAATAATACTTCTATAGTGAATGAGCTTCATTATGATATCGTCCACAATGAAAAATCCATTGCATTAGTTAGTTTTCATACAAAATTTTGGTGCCAAACATAGACAATAATACTATAATGACTATTCAAAAATTGAGTCCTGTTGTTGATAAAAATGGAGTTACAATTATTTGTAGAGGCCAATACGATATTGACTCTTTGAAAGAAACTATAAATCAACGAACTACATTGAATTGACAGCAGACAATGTGAAAAATAGAATATCTATTAAATCTAAGTTTGATATTAAACTTGATGATCGATTATCCAATATTCTTGGCTGTGAGATAAATATTCTTAATGAAAAAGACAAAGTTGTTGCAGGCATGAAAGTGTGTGATGTGTACACTGCGATATGTTAGCGAAAATGTTTGTAGTCAGTGTATATAGTGCCGCACACTTTTGTGTAAACTTAAGATTAAACAAACTACAGGAAAAAGAGATAACCCTCTCCAAAAGGTCACAACACGACTGGAGTGGATCAAGTAGACAATTGAACAGTGTGTTCTGTATGCATTAGTATACTTACACTTAAAATACTTTAATTACATAAAAGGAGCATTCTGAGGGAGAATGGGTGAGCAAAATAAGGTAGCTTGGCAAGGCTGTTAGACGAGCACTGAGTCGCGTGCATGGTGACTGACCTATGCCACACCGGCATACTGTGGGAGTAGAACAGCGATTAGCGTGGGTGTAACTGCTGTAAGAGACAAGTGAAGGCAGCTTTGCAACAGTATTCCACTTCTAAAAATATTAAATAAAATGATTAATGACATAATGAAATGGCCGGGAAACAGGTGGAGATTGCTTGTGAACAACACATTTCTGTACTCCTTTAGATTTTTTATTTTCTTTATCATCAACCTTATAAGCATACATTTGTTATCATAAACCAATGAGTTCTTTCATTATTTTACCATTACATCCATCTTTTATTTTTCCTAAAACTTTTTTATTTATTTGAGGAATGTTATAAATATTGTCATTTGGATAATCTTGTGTATCAAATTTTTCTATCATCAACTTCATATTTTTGTAAAAAATCTTAAGTTTTTATGTTGTAAATGTACGAATCAGTATCTTGATAACACAATTCAATGATATCGACATATTTTGGTTTTATTATATTATAATAAAAATCATACATCAATTCTTTCGATATGTCTTAAATTGACATGCCAACATAAAGAGGCTTATTAAATTCAACATTTGTTTTGTTCATATGTAAGGCTGCAAGATTCTCATTAAAAATAGTACTTCTTTTGAAATTTGGTTTTGCTACAAATGTTTCACATTTTCTGCATCTGATATTAGTTTTATATCAACTCTGTTTCTTATATTTTCCAATTATAGAATTATTCATCAGCTTATAAAAATCTTTTTCAAATCTATATATTTCTTCAGCTGATCGGACTGATGAAAGTAAGATTTAAACCATTATTTATACAATGCTTTAAATAACGATAGGGAATTACATACATTTATTTATTATGTGAAGTTGTTAATAATTTATATTTATTTGTTCCTGGAACTACCTTATTTTCTAGACAAAATGGTAGATCTTTATGTAAATTATGCAGTTCTTGTGGATATTGAAAATCAACTTATATATAACCATACTCAGAATCATCCTCTAAATCTAATATTTTTTTTTTACTTCAGTAATAAAAATAATTTAATCCATAATAAACCCAATCGAAACTACCATATGGTAAATACTGTGACATTGCCCAACCATATAAATTATTAGCAGCTAGATGTGCTAAATAGTTGGACTCTTGATTTGGATTTAAATCTTCTAAATATTTGTTATTAGCTTTAACATTTCGCTTATAACATTATGATATTCCGCCTCTAATTCCTTTTTCAAATATTAAAATCATATAGTTATGTAATAATTCTAGTGGTTGATAAGTCATTTTTAAAATTGCATCCCACAATAATTTTGGTGCAGTAAAATACCACGCAGTATCTAATCATATACATTTATACAAGTATTTTTGAAATTTTCAATTATATCTGCTAATAGTAATATGCCACTTTTTAAAATTTAAATCATGGTATTCACCATGATTTTGAATGTTAAATTGGTTCACTGCAAGTTTTTCATGCTCATATTCATCCTCACTTATATCACTATTGTTTAGTTTATTATAAAATGCACCCTTTAGTGGAAGCTCATTTTCTTCGAATTTCTTCCAACTATCCATACAATCATATTGATAAACATCTTTTTTAATAACTAAATCTTCTTGTTCTTCTGGGAAATGCTTTTGTGTATGTTTCATTTGTTGTTTAGTTAAATTTGATGATAATATAGCTAAACTACTGGCAATAAATTTTAATGTGTCTATAAATTACATTATTAAATTTTCTGTGCTTTTCCCAAAAGTAATAAACGTTTCTTCATTATTTGCAATTATATCAATATTTGTACCACCATAGCCTAACTCTTTAATTAATAAATGAGCATCATATCCAGCTAAATTGTGGAAATAAATTGGTACAAAATTGGGTAATATCAATTGTAGATTACAATCATTACATACTGGAGTAATGAATTTTCTTCATATATTATCATGATGATGTACTTTTTTACTGACCTCCGTATATTCATGTCCACATACAGTGCAATTTTATGATTCCCTATATAATATATTTTCTTCTTTGGTTAGTGGATGCATTGGTTCAATTTGTGAATATATTCCCCAATTTCTTCTACTTCCCTTTTTATTGATTGTATAAAAATGTTATATAAATTTGGACCTCGATAAACTACTAGTGGTTTATAATTACTATAAGCAGGTACAATATAATAACAAAAACCAGATGCTTTGTGTAAGTGATATTTCATAGCATATGATAACTCATTCAAATTTAAATCAATGTTATTTTTTTGTTCATTAGTAAGATTATATCTTTCTTTAAGTATTTCCTTATAAAGGTCATTATCGATATCACCCCCTGTTAAAACTTTTACTACTAAATATTTAATGCCACGTTCCTAGGATCCACCATCCCGAGCGGCTCATGTACGTCACAGTTTCTAACCGTACTCTTAAAATGCTCGCTTACAGCACACGCATAACATGCAATTTACCTAACTTGGCAAATTTGAGTTTCGCGAGCCACCTGTAATAAAAAGCTATCTCACAATTATTTCATCAACTTTCGGCACGCTCATTGTAAACGGAATATTGCTGGTTCGTGCAGTGGCCTTGCAATACCTGCCCCATACTTTTAACAACTGGAGTTGCGCACAACGGGCGATCATGCCAATATCGCGTCGGCGTTCAGTTCTGGCATTTCGGGGTAATATTCTTTTCACGGCCAGTTTATTCGCTCCCAGGTGCGTTACGGCGACTTGTACTCACTCACGCGTTAATCGCGGCACACCGCAACCGGGAACTACTTATACTGCAGTTCCTACACTGCGGAAATATCCGCCCGAGCCGACTGCTGCCCGCCACAGCTGGGGCGCGACTCTTGTCTCCTCGTGGTCAGGAGCATACTGCGTTAGCTTCAACTGCCGACTCCCGCACACTGGCTGGTTGCGCTGTCATCGGCACCAGCCAGGTGACATCACGTACACGCGCCACACAAGCGCCACAGTAGCGACTCTTAACAAATCGATTCCAAAATAATGTCGATAAAAAATATTACAAACAACACCCATATCAAATATGTTGAATAATATTCATAATACGTTAGTAAATAGCAATACGAATATTTTACCGGACGGTACATAGCAAAATATAAGCACGTATAAAAACTCTAAATACTCTGCGCATTCAATGCTACCACCTGTGGTGCGAAAATTAATTTTAAAAAATACGTTTCACTAGGTGACGATACCCATATCGTCATAAGTGTGTATGTAGAACCAATTAATTTACTGACTCGTGGCGCTGAAATAGATTTATACATTTTGAATAAACTAATGCATATGTTAATAAGATTTACAATTCCTTCACGCCAACCAATGTTTGGTAGGAATACAAAAGTCATATTTTAACCGTTACTTTTACTAAAATAGCCAAATTTATCCGGGGATAAAAATGGGGAGGTAGCTTACACTCTTAGTACCCACCTAAACATCAAACCGCTTAACACACATACTGCCTTTTCCGGAACTTGAACCCAAAAAACCACTCATAGCGAGCTGGTGTCCCAATGAACTACAACTTTCCTACCAGCAGTCATACGAGTTTGATGAGCTGAAACAAGTAGTCGCTATGGACAACAAAGAGACGTACAACAATTACTTGAATCCATAGTCGGCATCGCACCAAACAGATATGCCATCTGGAAACTGTGCGGCTTGGAACTGTGGAAATATAAGCGATGGCAATTATAATTAGCGTGACAATCAACATGATGCATGCTTTCAAACAATTTACTACTTTATCATTTCTCCTCCAGAACTGACCAACTAAATATGACCCTTAAATACCCTTTTTACTCTATTTTCGCACTTCAGCAATACACTCGCAAGATAGCAGATGAGAATGAATGAGAGTGAGGAAGATTTGGACTCCGCCTAACTACTGCGAGGTTTTGAGAGCCAACAGGCCTGAAGAGAGATGAGGATGAAGCAGTGATGGGAGTGCACAATGGTCGGTTGAACTGGCGTACCTCGATAAACAAAAAAACCACCACCTAACAACAGCTACGTTCTCCATGTCTCCCACGTGCGGCCCCGCGACGGGTATTGAACGTGGTTCACCGTGATAGACATCAGCGTGTGGTCCCATTGCGCTCCCAGCAGTTGAGATAAAGACACAAATGCACGAGAAGATTCTTAAAATATTTTCGCAACTAGGCTCCACAGCAGGTTGTTAAGAATTTTATATAAGTATATGCAGGATGAAGTTGTGAAGCTCTGCGCATAACTTTGTGCAACAGGTAGGTTGAAAAGGATGACTATTCTGACTACGAGGGCTGGAACTTGTTTTGACGTCATGGCTTGGCGGCTTACCCTCAATAATTCCTGCGAGGAGGAAATCCCTGGTTAAACACGAGAGAACAACATGACTCAATGCGTGGAAACTACGATACTGGAACAAAAGTGGCCGTATTCAAGGTCCGAAAAAAAATATGGCTTTACAAAAGTAGAACTCAAGAATAAATACAGACATGTCTTATGGAACTTTCCAAATCCTCTGTATGTTATTTGTAAATGTACGTGTTTAAACAGTGTAATATAGGTGTTTTAAAAATATGTTAGAAAATGGTTATATGCATCTACCATTAAGTTACGGGTATTTTTATACTTAATATAGATTACTAATTTTCATTTAAAAACTGTAATGGGTGAGGACCTTGCTCCGCACATGGCTAGACGCAGGAGTGGATATAGGATTGGTCTGAAGGGAGGGGGGAACATTTTTCCATTGTGCAGTTGCAGTCTAGACTTTCGATAATGTGCCTTAGAAAGGGGAAACTGTCTCGTCCTAATTGTAGGAAACAATATTACATTAATCAAATATAAACGGTATTTTTAATCATTGTTAAATTTAAAACATTCACGGAGTATTTTTTATCTCAATGTGTCACAGCCAAAATGCCGCTGGAGAGGGGGAGGGGTTCATTTCGCCCGGGTCGACATGTTTGGATGTTTCCTCAATTTGCCATGCATCACAAGCATTTTGTACTTGTTTTAACGTAAAATAACTTATTTTCTATTAAATTGATTTTTTGATTAGCTCCTATACTTTATTTACAAGTTATAAAATATTTCATTCATGTTTGGTATAAATAAAAACAAGGAGAAAATGGGCTTTTGGTAATACGTAGTAAGAAGTAATTCTAATGCAAAATATTGTTACATTGAACGCGGACGAATGCAGTGCGCTGTCCCGTTGGTGCAATTGTCTAGACTCAGTTAATGTTTACTTCTACCGCAGGTTAGTAAGATCAACGTCAAATGTTTGGCAACCAAAAATTTTCGCCGCTAGGAAAGCTCTAGTGTTGGCAACTTATCAGATTCTCTATTTTCTATTGTTAAAATCGGTTAATTGTAATAATAATGAATTAAATATAAAATAACTAAGTAAAATATGTCTTTTGTATTATTCACGTAGCTTAAACTTTATTAAAAGTTACCTTGTGGAACACTGCGCACGTAGCAGTGGATTTTATCCATATGCCAAAGTCTCCCATCAGAAATCTCGTTTTGTTCCTAACCTGGGTAGAATATACCTTAACTAAGTTAAGCTTTGTTTATACAAGGCAGGAATATACTGCAAGTGTAACTTTCGCGCTTCAAGAAAGTTGGAAGTAACCGTGAGTGGGCTATATATAACAAGTATTCTGGGCCATGTACAACCCCTTTTTTTAATACCAAATTTTCATGTAAGACCGTCAGAACCTCGTTATCAAGTATTCAGGTAAGAATTGGTTTTCCTCATTCGAGTTGCTATAATCTGCCTCATAGACGTACGCAAGGGGTTGCAGGGGGTGCAGCTGCAATCCCCACCCCCGTATACTCCATGTCAGTAAAGAAAACTAATGTTGCCAATTTTGTTTTTTTTCACCAGACAATCTGCTTGATTGAAATGACCACTGAATTAAAAATATGTTTAAAATAGCTAAGACTATTAGTGATGAACATGTTTAAATATATTCTTACTTTGTATTTGTAATTTCGTTAATATGTATTTAAATTTTACTGTTGGCACCGTACTTCCAACCCTTCCCCCTTTTTTTTCCCGAATTTAAATAACTGTGGGCACGCCTATAACCTGCCTGCAAGCACGAGTTGCGCAGCTCCAGCAAATTCTCCACTCGCATGCGCAGACCACACTCGTGGCAGCTACAGCCTCTCTTTCAGCACGCGGTCGAACCACAGCGCAGCTCCATCGCCGAGCACAATATACGTCATCTGCCACCCGTACAGCCGCCTCTCCCCATTCCTACTTCTCCTTAAAGTCTGGAGATCCATGTGGGAACATAGCGGACATTGATATTTCCAGAGGTTTTTTTTCCGGGATACTCCTATTTCTCCCTCTGCTGCATTCTACCGCAGCTTCATCATAGTTACACTTCAGATAGGAGAGACGTTTCAGTGGAGCACTTTACCCTACAGTTAAACGGAAAAATACCACCTTTTACAACTGAAATGAATGTACATAAAATTCATCATTGAATATTAATACTTAACAATATCTTCTTACATTCAAGCACAGTAATTATTTGAATTGCCTTACATGAAAGTTTTATTGCATCATAACTGCATCATAACCAGTTTTATGCATATATTCGTGAAAATACACGTGATACTAATGAATAAATGCGAATAGTGCTTACACAAAGCAGAGTGTGTTGTGTGCTACCACCATCAAAAAAATAAATATGAAAACCAGTCATGAGTTTATATAATATCCAAGAAGAGAAACTGCATGACTGTTTATTGTATATTTATGATATGTGAATACAGTGGCGGCGGGTGCAGATCGTCATTACGGAGTAAAAATGCAAAAAAAATGTATTTTGAATTCAAATTAACACTAGCAAGTATCATAATAACGCAGAATAATTCTTGCTAACTTATTGATGCTTGGTCACAATTAATTAACTAATACATACACGATTTTTGTAACATCGTTTACAAACAAATACCAGGTCATACAAATTCTAAAAATACTGCACCATTCTACTCGAAGCATTATTGAAATTTATACTCAAATTTGGCTTAATGTACGATAGGGTCTATTAATTTAACAATGAAAGTCGTAATTTTATCGCGGGTTAATTATTTATTCTGAGAAGCTGACCCTTACAGTAGATTATTAATGGGTTATGACCCCTTCAGACCCTCTAGTTCCGCTACGCATGTGTAAATATAGTGTACGCTTGTTTAAATAAGAAATATTATTCTTTAAATGGCGAAGCTGCAAGACCGTACAACCTTTACTCGGGAAAACTTCGGGTATCTTCAGTAAGAATTCGTTTTCCCTATTCAAGTGACGGGGGCCTGCACGAGATATATTGTCTGGAAATTTCCAAATTTTCGCCCACGCCCGAAATTACCGCCAGTAGCCTCCGACCCTCACACACGCCCCCAACTCAAGGTCATGCTCACGTCGTAGGCAAACACCCGATCTTACGAGACCACATTAATTTTAATCGTGATTTTAGTCCCGAATTGGGTGTGTCTGAACTTATCACCCTGTGAACGTTACGTCGCTGTTTCTGTCATGGTACCCCATGCGATGCGCTGATTTTATTGACATAATGACAAAAAAATGGAATGAGGACGAGTGTTAAAACCAATATATAATATAGTAAGTGGCATTATTAATAAAACTAAATGCAGGAAAGCCAGAAACTCTCAAGATAATGGATGTTTAATTTTAATTGGAAATATTCAATAGTGTGTAAATATTGTCAGCTTGTGGGGGTTGTGAAATTAAGGGGGGGGGGGGTTGTGAAATTAAATGAAGTCAGTATAGACAAGCTGAGGGAAACCTAGCGGAGCCAGTCCGAAATCGATGAATTAGAATAGTGAGCAAAGTTCAAAGCAGCAGCGGCCGACTGAAGAAGCGAGGAAAATGCGAATATAAAAAGAAAACACGAGAATAATGGGTTAACTCAGCCACCTTCATGGAGATCGTCAGCTATTGATATTTTAGAGGGCGACATATACCTTCTCCAAAATTGTATCCTTGCCTTGTATACTTTTAGGTATACCTCACAAGATACTTCATGTAAAGGCAAAAATAAATAAAATTTTAATAATTACTTTAAATAAAGAATAAGATATATAACGTTTAAATTAGGATGAAGGTGTTCGAAAGCCATTTTTCTCAATTTAGATATGTAGACAACAGTTGCAATTTCTTTTCATATATCAATATGTCTTTGTGAACATAATAATCTTATGGAATAACTAAACTTTATTTTATGTGTTTTTCCTATACACGTTATTTTCTTGGTGTTTTGAGTGCTCCTGAATAGCGACAAGGAGTCAGTGAGGGGCAAATCATTATTTCAGGGATCGGAAAGGAATAAGCTACTATTCCAGTATTCGCTTAGCTGGATTTCAGATTGCCCTTGAAAAACCGAGATCAGTATTGCAAGTTTTGGAATATAACCCAGATCCTTTCGAATACTGAGCCTAGTTGTTTTCCACTGTGCCACATCGCTCGGTAAAGATAGCAAATAAACGTTCACATGACACTTGCAGTTAAGATAGCGCAACTACCGACTAACTAAAGAATAGTCCGTACAACCCAAGGCCTATGTTAGCTTATTATTATTAGGAGGCGTGACCCCAATCCACTGGCTCCACTGCACGTCGTGTGCTCATGCATACCACAGTGTTGACAGCCATATTACAGTAGTATATGGGTAGGTTGAGGAAAATCCAATTTTTACCCTAAAAATTTCTCCTCGAATTTCATGATTTTTACATCCAAAATAAAAATTACGCACAAAATTTTGCACGAATACTGATCGAAATATTGTTCGCAAAATTCAAGCAAAATCAACCGATTTAGCATCAAATTAAGCATATTTAGACCAAAAAAGCAAGCTAATTGAAGCAAAAAAATTACGGTAATTTAGTTCAAAAGTATGCAAAATAAGCTAAAATCAAATGAAATATTATGTTATTATTCTTTATAGATTATATTCGAAGCTCTACTAATTTTTTAATAAAAACCTCTTCTATATGTTCCAATTCGTCACCACTTTCCCGAAGTTCATCTTCGTCGCAAAACGCTATCTAAAATCGTTAAATGTAATTTTTGTAAATTTCGATAGAATTTGAAAACTATATTTCGGAGTTCGGGAGACTTCATATTTATGGTGTACGCTGGAAAAGTTTATTTAGAACCTAATTTTAAAATATAAGTCAAACTGCATGATAAACCAAGCGACGCCATTTTTATTTGTAAACAAAAAAATTTATTTAGATTTAACAAAATGATTTTTTATTCAAGTAGTCTAAAAATTTCTATAAAATTATGAAATAATTTCGTTGTTTCCGTAAAATCGTATTCATCTTCCATTAATTAATTTAAAAAATTTATAGATCTTCAGCAATATTTTCTTTCAAATAATCGTAGGTTCGTTTCCTTTGAATACTTAGAACATTACAAATTGTTCCTGCTTTAACAGGTTCGTTAAAATCTACACTAACTTTTAGGTTTGTTTTATCTCTAACAACAGTTGTTTTTGTATATAAACAATCAATAACGAATAATGGTCTTCGCACCAAACATTAATAATAATTGATATCACCTTGAGTGTTGATAGTTGGTTTATAATAAAGTTCATTATTTCTATGTAGAGTAAATAGTTTTGATTTTGAATTTTTAAAATCATTATAAGCAAGAAACATTTTATCACAAAGACCATTTTCAATATCTAGATTCCAATTATCTTTAGGAAACATCTCATCTCTACCGTTCTTAACATAAATATTTCTTACATTACATTGATCGAACATAGAAGTATGTACATACTGTTCAACACGATTTTTTCTATTAGCTTGAAAGCCTACAATTACAAAATCAGGCATATCAAATTGTAAATTATTAAACTGATCTCTTCTATCAAAATTAAAAACAGTTGTCCCAGCAGGAACTTCTTTTACTAAAAATTGCCAATAATTAAAACTAATACGTATTTTTGTATGTTTGTATATATTTCTTTAATTGCAATGCCTGTGTTAGATTCGTATTCAACAATAGGCCACATAATTTCTAGTATTTGAATAACAATTTTACCTGGATCAGCATAACTATTCTGAATTGCACCATCTATGTTCTACTTTCATAAACATATAAACAATTGTTATCAGACGAATTTCGAATAAAAGTAATTTTATAACCGCCTTTCCAATAAATTTCATTGCTATCTCGAATCAAACCAAACATATATCACAGTGGATAGGATATTTCATTGGTTTTATCACTATGAATAGATATTACTCGATATTTACTATCAACACCAGTAAATTCTAAATAATTCTGCTCACTTGGGGATCTTAACAAATTATTCATCATTGTTGAAGTTAAACCTGGGTTATCAACAGACTCAATAATATGTTCATGTTTTAAGATTTCTACTCCAGAAAACTGGAAAGGAAAAAAAGTTAGCACAAACATCAGTATTATATAATTTTGCGTATTTTGTCTCATCTCCAACTTTATCTCTCTTTAGTACCCTAAATTGCTCAAAATCATAATCATCATTCGGGAAAGAAAATCCGTCACCTATAGGAATATCAAATTCAATTCTATTTTTGCAAACATTTAATTCCCCTCTAGTTTGAACAGTTGGAGAAAAAGTTTGTCTTTCAAAACTTTCGATACTTTTATAACTCATTTATAATTTTAAAAAATTATATATAAATGAAATATTCATCAAAGTAAATTTCTCGGATTAAATTACTCATTGAAATATTAAAAAATTATAAAAAGGATCATGAAGCATATTATGAAAGAAATAAGAAAAAAGATCTACATTTAATTTATGAATTACGAAATATTGATTTTTTTAAAAAAAGGTAGAGCAAGAAAGTGAATAAAATAAAAATTTAATAACAACACTAGTTCCAGCTGCAGCAAAAAATTTAGATTATCCAACTACTCCTGAAGAAACATAATTTGAAAGAAAATTATTTGCTAAGGATAGGTCTCCAAATTTGGGTATAATACCTCTGAAAGACTCGACTATTAGTCTTGGAAAAATATATTTCTGGAGATATTAATAACATTAAAGAAAAGTACTGTTTACGAGGAGAAGGACATAATTTTTATATCGGTGATACAAAAGTAAATATAGATGGTGATATTGTATTTCTCAAAGATAACGAATATGAATTAACAGAAGGACTTTCTAAATTGATAGTAAAAAAAATAGCGTAGAAGAACTTGAAGGTAATTACAATGTTAATGGTCATAAAAATTTTACAGAAATTATTTTACTAACGAATGCTATATTTCAAAAATATATTCCTAATAAGAAAAGGAATAATCTAAGTACAAGTTTTGGTTGGAAGTATAATAATATAATTAAACCAATTTATAAAAAATTATATAAAAGATTCAAGCTCAAGATCAATAACAAACACACCAGAAAGAATAATTTCTCCAAGAACTCATAGATCAGGAGAAGGTATAAGAACATACAACAATTTGCTAAAAGAATATGTTTGGATGGATGATGTTAGAAAATTGGTTGGTATATTATTAGTTATTCATGGTGAAAAAAATGCTGGAAATAAAAATTATTACAATGAAAAAGTAAGCATAATAAATATGTTGAACAATAAATTTTCTCATTTTGTTATTAATAATAGAAAAGGAATTCCATATCTTATAAGATTTTTAAATTTAATTCCTCATTCTTTTTGGAACTCTGAACATCACGGCAAAGGAATAATAAATTGGATGTTAAACAATTAAAATTTACCTGAAATGCATTTGCCAGGGCATAATTATTGTGGACCATTCACAAAATTGAATGAAAGGTTAGAAAAAGGAGATGCAGTAATAAATGAATTAGATGAACCATGTAAATTTCATGCTATTGCTTATAGAGATCATAAAGATTTAGAATCTAGAAATGCGGCTGACAACATTTAACAAAAAGAAGCCAAGGAAATTATGCTAGATAAAGATACTCCAAATGGTGAAAAAATTGCTTCTGCAGCTGTTGTTTCAACTATGTTTTCCAAAAAGAAGATTAGGATCGGGTATTAAAATTTATTGATTACTTATAGTTTTTTTTACTTATAATTGAAATAACAAATATAACATTCCATACACCCATTTGAATACAGATAGTGTTAAAACAAAGGAAAAACTTGAGAGAAAAAATAAAAAACTAAAAGAAGGCAAAGGTTTCAAATTAACTTTGTCAATACCAACTATAAAAAAAAATACTAAAAGAAAAATCTGGAAGTGGTTTACATCGTGGAGGTTTTTCAAACATTTTTAGTTCCAGTTTTAGCTGCACTCGGTGCTTTAGCTGGCGGAACTAGCTCAATTTTCAATTTTGTTGAACACATTAGAAAAATAAAAAAGAATTAGAAGAACAGCAGAGACATAACTTGGCAGTAGAAAATAAATCACAAAGTTGTTTAGTTGCAAAAGGAGGTAGATTTTAATGTATAATTATTATCTAATTTTGATATTCAAAAATATGTAAAAATAATAAATACTAAGAATTACAGGAATGATTGATGAATTACCAAAAAGGATGCACAAATATGAATGTGCTGTGATTGATTTTGACAATTCGACGAATCCTGGTATTCATTGAGTTTGTTATTTAAAAGAAAATAATTATGTTTACTATTTTGATTCATTTGGAGGTAACATTCCTTCTAATTTAACTAATTACTTCAAAAAGAGAAAAGTTTATTACAATGATAATAGAATTCAGAATTTTAATTGAGTTATCTGTGGACATTTACGTTTAAATGTGTTACATCTTTTTTCGAGAGGTTTTAAGTTTCATGATATAATTTCTTTGTTATTAAATGACGGATATATTCGGCTTGAAAAAGATCATTTAAGCCCTTAGTAATAATTTTCCTTCTGGGAAACCTTATCCTTGTAGGTGCGTGAAGTTCTTGAGCGATTTTACTGAACTTCATTAGTAATATAACCGTCTTCAGTCAATTCTTCAATAATAGAAATAATTTTGTTCGTATGTAAATTATTCCCAGACTCTCACGAAGCAATGAGAAGTTCTAATCTGCCAGCCAATTCATTAGGATCGTTCCAATATACAGGAGAAAACCGATCGCCAACTTCATCTATATATTTCACTTCCAGCAATATCGATTTAAAAATGTAGTTACGATTATTTGCATTTGTACGACGAACAATGTCTTTATATTTCTCCAAATCGGTGTCGGAATATCCATTCGGAACTTTTTTTAATAATAATTCAAACAATCCTTCAATGACATCATTTACGTAATCAACTACTTTAATTCTATTCTCAGGCAAAAACTTAAACACCGAATCTCCCAGAAGCCATATATTTCCATGACGATAAACACCAAATATCGTATCGCACATAGGCGAAGATTACTTTATAGCTAAATAACATCGTGTAAATTGAGACAGGATTAGCTTTTTCTTCTTTATAGGTTCTTCCAGTTTAATTTCCAGTGGTGTTTCATTAAACGTATTTAGCATGGAATATAATGTATCCATTCTACTCATAACAGGTTTAAATATTTCTTCGTTCATGACATCCTGTTCCATTCGTGCACGTTTAACTTGTAAATATTTCGCCTTTACAGCAGATATGACTATGTAATTCTGAAGCAGAGTCAGACATTTTCTTTGTTTACATTAATGTTACTATATATATAAAGTAGTTGGTTTTCTAGCAGGTGTACTAGGTCGACTAATCTGCACTTTTACAATCTTATCGACTTTACTCAAAAGTGTGTCTAATTTCTAATTTACTCAGAGTTTTAACCCTCAAATAGTTACTAAAATAGTTTATTAGAGATTTCAAATCATCAATTTGCTTTTTCAGATCTATTTGCGTAGCTAAACCAGATGTTTTATTGATCAATTCAACACATATATTGTGTCATTTCTTCCATTCATATTTCCAATTGTTTTGTAATCGTAGCGCTTACCATTTATTTAAATGCACTTTTTAAATGATCCAAACATTCGTTTGTTGTAATTTCTATATTTTGCAGTGCAGTCGTCACATTTGCCAATATTTCCTAAATATAACTAACATTCGGAGACACTTCTGTAATAGTTTCAATTATGTTTATTAATTCATTTTGTATATCGATTGATTGCGATTTAAATGCATTCAACATAATAGTATTTAAGTCTTCCACATAACGTTTATTTACCGCATCGGTATCGTTCACAGCCATACCCACATTACGTTATATATGTCCATTAAAATAACAATTCCCATCGCGATTTCTCATTAAACAGGTATTATATTGATTGTTTTTATACCACTATGTCCGAAATTTGAAATACTCATTGTTCTTTGTTGGGGAGTAAAAAACTGTCAAATCCAGACCTATATCTTCCTTTATAGAGGAGAACCGTTGGTATAATTACCAGAAATCAGAATATGTTTTTCCAACAGTAAAAACACATATCTTTAAACATTGAAAATGTCATATATAGCCAAAAACATGATCATTGTTAATATGTTGTAGATTCATATTGTTCATTTTAAAATCAATTAACATATTTGCATTATCACACAAATCATGGTTTGGAATACTAGCGCAACTTTGTGATAGATAAAAACAATCGACATTTGAATGTCTACCAAAACTAAAGTATTGCTGTACTTCAGCCTGCGGTTCGCACCAAACATCGTCAAATATAAATATGGAATTCGGTAATGCTTCATTTGGAGGTACAGTTATTAGTAAAAGAGAAATATCGCATTCCTTCAATTCACGACAAAATGGTCTCTAATCATTGATATTTCTCTCGTTGAATTGTTTTAGAAAACACATATATGTTTTAAAACTTAAGTCCATTCGGATGTTCCAACATCGACATAATAACACACGTTTTTCCGCATGAAGATAGACTGCTTATTATACAACGTATATTTGGAGATGAAAGAATTCCATGTTTCTTATCAATTACATTTTGTTTCGTATTTATAATTACTGGCAGATGAACATTTTGTTTTATAACCTTCATTTCTACACAATTAGACAGTGTTAGGGAACGTACTAACATAACAATTATAAACGAGGGTCTATATATAGGTTCGTGCTCAGTTGAAAACAATGGCCCGTACTATGTGTATCAAAAAAGGACACGTAGTATTGAATATATTGATGAACAAATTACCATTTGAATTGTTTTTACCAAAATACAATCATTCCAGACCCGGAACTAAGCTTGCAAAATTGCTGGCACGGAATGATCAAGGAATAAATGCTTTGGATAATGCTTGTAAAGAACACGACATAGTATACGATCGAGCAAACGATTTGAAAGAAACACATATAGGGGATAAAATTCTAGCTGATAAAGCAACAAATATAGGGAAGAATTCATTTACATCAACAGGTGAAAAGCTCGGCACTTGTGTCTTTGACAAAGTTATGCACGGAAAAGTTAATAGAGGCATGGCCATAAAACGCAAAACGAAACGAAAAACCAAGAAAGAGGGAAAATTCCTTTCCTTTTTCCAGCATTAACGACTGTAGGATTGCTCCTTGGAGGAGTTTCGGCAATCAGTAGAGCAGTTAAATAAATGGTAAAGGAATGTATCTTAAGCCATATAAAGTCGGCCAAGGACGAAATACTCCAAACATGGAAAGAAATGCAGATAGTTCTAAATAGACTTCCAAAACATGCATTAACAAACAAAGACATATATTCCCTATTTCTAAGGTGTGTATATGAGAGACGAATTACCAAATAAACCAAACCTTCGCGAATGTATGATTGTTCATTCAAACTCGAAACAGAACGAAGGAACTTATCGGGTTGCATTAATTAAAAATGTAAATCAATCATTGCATTATGACAGTTTTCAATTTACATTCGCCAATTGAAATACAAATTTATTTTTTAAAAACATGCAATTAAGAAACAATTGCAAAATAGAACACTTACCAAATATAATAAATTGTGGTTATTTATTATTATGCTTTTTGACTATAAATAGGATGTATAAGTCAATGAATTAGTGGAACATATCAGTAATATGTCAATTACATTGATATTAAGTGGGAACACATCGCAATTGTGCTCGATAAATTTCCCAGCTTTGGAGTTAAAGGGGCACTGGCAAAAGAGTATAATCTAATTCGTTACTTACAACAGCATACCAAACATCGATATACACAATCAATCATTTTAATTCAACTGTGAAAAAAGTTATAATATTGTGATACCAGTACGATCTTATGAGATGGATGATTCAGAAATGTTCATCAAAGCAACATTTCCTGAAAATGTACACATACATACTTATGTGCAATAGAATTAATTTTATTTTCTCTTATTGAAATGTACATACTTATATATAGATATTTAAATAAATTTTATATTCACATATTTATATGTACATACTTATATGCAGGCATTACAATTAATTTTATGTTCACATGTTTATATACCTATACATATACATAATTATGTATAAGATAATTTGAAAGAATTTTAAATTTATATATTTATTACCTATGCATACTTATAAACCTATGCCTATAAATATAAATTAAATTGAAAGAGTTTTATATTTATATATTTTTATTCTTATGCATACTTATGTACCTATACATATAAATAAAATTGAAAGAATTTTATTTTTATATATTTATATACATATGCATACCTATATACCTATAACTATACATATAAATTAAATTGAATATAATTTAATATTAGCATAATTATATTAACATTTTTATAAACATATAACTATACATTTAAATTTAATTGAAAATATTTTATGCTAACATATTTATATACATATACCTATACATATAAATTTAATTGAAAACAGTTTCATAATTACATATATATATACATATTCTTAAACATAACTATTTATAAATTAAATTGAAATAAATGTATATTTCCATACTTATATGTAGTCCATAACTATGTATAAATTAAATTCAAAATATTTTTTTTATATTTCCCTATTTGTATGTCCATAACTATATATGTAAATTAAAATTAAAATAATTTTTATATTTACATACTTATATACCTATATATATTTAAACAACTATACATGATTATGTATAGTCCTGTCATCTATATAATAGGACCTGCATGTTTTCTTCTGAGGCAAACGTGTATTTGGGTTTTCTCAGAGTGCCTCCATACTATGAAGAAGAATTGTGAATATGAAGGGCTGCCTTTTGACCTCGACGAGCATGGGGCTGTGATCTGCAGCATCGCTAACTGTATTGGATTCGATGCTCCATCGCTCTATCGCTCCATCAATCTTCCGCAATTTTTCACAATCTTTCTGTTTGTGCCCTCCATCCATATGTATAGAAATTACATTCGTTTACCAACTGTATGATGCATGCATATATTAGTTTATATATGCAGTACTGTCATATGACGCATGTCCGATGCTGGTTAAAGTGTAAAAATACGATCCTTTTATACATTTTCCTTTCAGTATCATTTTAGACTTCAAACAGAACAAATGGAAAATTTCAATGATGCATCTGCTGTGCCACTACTGCCGTAAAGAATTAACAGCTTTGCAGAATTTACGGCGATATGAAATAACCTCCAGAATGAAAAGTTCCAGTGTGACTTTTGAAAGTTAATTCTGCCATAGATATTTTCTTGTAGTGATGCATTAAAGAAACATTCTAGAACTTGCAGCACTGGTTCACTGCAATAACAATCGCCTCCGCCTGTTCTAGAAGATCGTAGTGGTAACATATGTATCTCCAAGCAAGATGTTACTCTACCCATATGCATTCATGCTGAAGATGAAGCTATCTCTACGAATCGCGACATGACAGCCTATTTCCGAATACTGTGTGCTGCATCATCGTGGGACCATCCGGTTGTGGCAAGACATGCGTCCTACTGAGCCTGCTGGAAGAAGAGAACGGCCTTCAGTTCGATAATGTGTACCTATACTCCAAATCACTTCAGCAACCGAAATACCAGCGACAGGCACAAGTAATGCAAGCTGTGGATGGCGTGGGTTATTTCCCATACAACGATAACGAAGCCATCTGCGAAAATTGGTATTTGTCTTCGACGACATTGCCTGCAAGAAACAAACTTGCATTCAAGAATACTTTAGCATGGGTAGACATGCGAACGTTGACTGTGTGTACCTCGGCCAGACTTATTCGTGCATAACCAAACAACTGCTTCACGACAATGCAAAAATGTTCGTACTGTTTCGCATGGAAGATACGAATGCACATCATGTTTACGATGATAATGTTAATATGGACATGCTTATATCAGATTTTAAGGATATGTGTGCTTTGTGCTGGAAAGAGAAATATGGATTTTTCACTATCATTAAGGCCTGTCTGCTACATAGGGGAACGTACAGGCATGGGTTCCATCAATTCATCACTGTCTGTCGAGAGGGTTCGTCTACTGGGAACAAGCAAGTGATGTCATCAATACATCCTGCTACATTTATGGGTACCATTTCCGCAGACGATAATGATGCCATAGTTAATGCTAAAGTCGGAATGAGTGAAGTCCAGTTGGTTTATGCGGAAGGTACACTTGCAAGATGTTCGTGTGAACTCGAAAAACTTCAAAATAAATTGTCTTCAGCTCTAAATACTGATGAACATACAACTCCTACTACACAGAAAAGTAATCTTGATATTGAGGATGCAGCAGGAAGTGAAGCCGATCATAAAGACAGCATTGATGATTCATATGACGACAGTGATAGTGTTGAAGATGATGATTATTCCCTCGATGGTCCCACACATTTCCCCAACGAGTTTCTTTCGACAAGTCATGTGAAAAAGACAGATGACATCGAGCTTACTGATGATATGTTTACCGAAGATCCCAACAAACTTGTGGACAGACTAAAATATTTGCTTGATAGGCAACAACGTGGGGATTACTCGACCACGAAAGAGGTGGTTTTGATCATAAGAGCACTTAAGGATCGGGGTTATATCAGATGATGTGATGAAGTGCTTTCTTCTGAAAATGTATTTACAAAATAATAATAAATTATTATTTAGAAATTATTTGTTTTTCTTAATTTTTGTGTGTCGTATCCTCCGGTTGGCCTTTAAGTTTTTAATAACAACAATATATATTTAAAATATTTATTACTTTAAGCATGTAGTGAGCCATGCATCATGCATGTAGCTATATCATATATTAGAAAAAAAAAATTTTAACTTACAATGGAAAATTGCAATAGTCGTCACCTACTAAGATAGCGATCGCCTACCAAGATGGCACTGTCCAGTAATGTATAAAAAATGACAAACCAAAATACAAATATGGCGGCCTCCAGTAACATATAAACAAATATGGCTGCATCCAGAAGCATGTAAACAAAGATGGCTGTCTCCAGTAGCACGTAAACAAATTGCGAACGAAAAATCAAGATGGCGGAATGAGTATAGGTGAGGGGAATGGGTGCGACGGAGTCAGTCGTCTAGAGTAATTGGTGGTGTATGGGGAGACCCGAGAAAAAGGAAGTTTTTTATTAAATTTTTTATAAATTTTCGAGGGAAATTTTTTAAGGAAAAGGTCAATTTTTGAGGGAAAACGGGTAAAATGGCCGCCAGGGTTAAGAACTTTTCAACTAAGAAATTTTTTTAGTAAAACGTTTAAAAAAATTAATTTTTTAATGATTTTTTTGAATTTCAAAGCAAATTTAAATTAGAATTTTTTTTTTAATTTAATGCATCTTTAAATTACTTTTTTTATTTTTTTATTGTTTTTAACTGTCAAGGTTAAAGGTCAAGGTCATAGGTCATAGGTACTGATCCTGGTCGCCTGGGTCACTATCCCTGTCAGCATTTCTGGAAATGTGGGTCTTTTCTGAGAATCCTTTTCTTAATATTTTTAGTAATTTCTTAATAATTTTTAATAATAATTTTTTTTTGGATTCTTTTACAATTTTTTAGAATTTTTTGAGGGGATTTTGGATTTGTTTGAGGTTTTTTAAGTGGTTTTCTGGGTCAAAGGTCCTCGGAGTCAAAGTCAAGGTCAATGACATCCACAATAACGGTCGGGTGACGTAACAAGATTGTGGCTTCTCTGGCTGCAGCTTCGATCCCCGATCGCCTTGGTCGTCAATCGGCATATCTATACTACTTAGGTTGACTGTATTCCGTATGCTTTTTATTATGTTTTTGACAGCTTAGTTATTGGGGTTGGTGTTATTGGTTCGTTTGCGTATGTGACTGGTTATTTTCGTTAATAAACTTTGTTTAATGACTTCAGTTAGTTAGCATTTTGTTTAGTTTATTCTGGTATTTGAAATAGTTCTGTGGATACGATATAAATATCAATTGTGTGTTTCATTCGGTAATTGCATGATTAAAGTCTTTTGGTTCTGTCAGTTTAATGTAACATGAAGTAATATCATGATTAAAGTAATTTTTTAATGATTTGTACTTAATTAATTTGCTTCATCAAAATAGCTCGAGCCTTTTATGCTATTCGAGGAGTTATTATGGTTAGTACTTGCTCGATTCATAAGTTTTGATTTAATTAGTAAACCATCATTTGAATGTAAATCGACTCTTTTCATTTAATTTATTTTAATTAAAAATATTTGCTTCGCTTTCCTTAATGGAAGGAAACATTTCTCCCATATCTAAATTTTATTTAATTAGTTATATCCTCAGTATGTATTCAGAGAGCGAGCTGGGCAGAACTGCTCTCGTGTGTTACATTAGTCTTAAGTGCTCATTCCTCCACAGACATTCAACCTGAACGGACGTATACCCCGCTCCCATTAGTCACATATTAGTCACAGATATTCCATCCTCAATACACATCTCCAAACAAATTTTAAAATGTCCCTTGTCTCACTCTTCCACCATCCTCAAAACTTATATACCCATTTACAATATACCTCTCTGTTCAGTCGGCTTCCGACGGTCAGAGAATACACATCGCTCCTCAATTACACAGTATTTTCACAAAGAATAGAAAAAATAGAAAATATAATTACTTCAAAGAAATTTGATCGTAGATAATTAATTGAACAAACCTTTAATGTAATTATGCAGTATGATAATTATTCAGGTTAATTAGCAACTAATCAATTAATTAGCTATTAATATGCAAATTAGTGATATTCAAATTAGCTCAGCTCCATCTATATGTCATTAACTTCAGGTCTTCCAGAACCCATGCAGCCCTACTATTGGTATCTTATTTCAATGTGTATTATCTCTTTTTAGTTAAGTATTGTATGTTAAAATATTTGTATGTTCCGAGAACACTAAAAGTGTGATTTTGATAGCCCATTGTGTAAAATAAAATGGTTTCTAAATTTTTTGTATTGGTGTAGTTAGTACTTTTAAGTAATGTCTGCAAGCTTAACACCATTTAATGCAAAATGTAAGCTAACCAATTTTTTGGCGAACAGCAAATGTTCTATGGATACATATTTGTATTCTTTTAGCAACTCTCCCTTTGAAAACAACCCACTAGGACGTCTCTCACAGTGGATTTTGGTAAACCTTCTAGAAACCTATCTTCATTACTCATATACGGGAAGCCACCAATTTATGTTTAGTTAAAAATTTCATTGTTAAAATCGTATTTTATAATTGTCTGAATAAGATGCATATTTAAAAATATTAGTGCTTATAAAAAATATATATTCATATTCCTTATGAAGAGATTTGAGTGATAGATTTCAGACTAAGGTGCACAGTTTTCGAAAAGTTCAGAAAAAATATTTTCGCTTATATTTTGTTCATATCAGACAAAAAATTCACATTATTGGGTATGCAGAGTAGATATTTTATTTTAATAACTAATGAAACTTTTTCTAATCTTGTTACCTTTGTCGTTAGATGCGTTCCTTCGACGAATTTTATGACTGTGTGTGTGTATATGTAACAAATTAAGTTATGGACTTGTGGTGCAGAAATAGATTTTTACATTTTCAACAAATTTATATGTGTGCTAATAAGATTAACAATACCTTCGCGCCGACCAATAGGTATACAAAAGATTTATTGTTACTGTTGCTTTTACTAACATGGGCTAATTTATCTGGGGAAAATTTTGAAAGGCAACTTACATACTTAGTACCCACATAAATATTAAACCGCTACACACATACTGCCTTTCCCTTGATTCGAACCCAACACCGCTCATTGTGAGCTGGCATCCCAATTAACTACAACTTTACTACCAGGAGTCATTTTACAAGTTTTATGAGCTGAATAAAGTAGTTGCTATGGACAGCAATGCCGTGTACAATGAAAACTTCAACGCATTGTTTGCAGGGTACCGAACAGACATGCCATCAGAAAACTGTGCAGTTTAAATCGTGAAAATATAAGCAAAGGCAATATAAATAGCATGACAGTCAACATGAATGTGTGCATTAAAACAATGGACAACTTTAAAACTTCTCCTCCACAATTTAACAACTAAATCTAACCTGTAAATACTCTTTTTTACTTATTATCGCACTTCAGAAATTGACTTGAATGATAGATGGGAATGAATGAGTGTGAGAAAGATATGGACACCACCTAACAACTAGAAGGTTCTGAGAGCCAACCGGCCTGAAGAGGGGTGAGGATGAGGCAGTGATGGGAGTGCATAATGGTAGAAGAAATATGAGTACCTCGATAAAAAACATCCAACCACCTGCCAACAGCTATGTTCTCCACATCACCTACATGCGACCCTGTGCCAGGTGTTGAAGCTGGTGCGCTGTGATGAACATCAGCGAGTGATCCAATTGCACACCCAGCAGTTGAGATAAAGACACAAATGAGCAAGAGGTTTCTAAAGTTATGTTTGTAACTAGGCTATACAGCAGGATGTTAAGCATTTCAGATATATACACGATGAACTTGTGAAGCTCTGTACGTAACTTCATTTTGTAGTATTTAAAACAATTCAAAAAATTAAAGGTACACAAATAGGTTACAAGGAAAACAGATAAAAAGAATAGCCCTATTTGTCAGAAAATTAAACAGTGTAACCAGAAACACATGGGGCAGTAACAACCTAGTGAACCACCACCCTTATTAAAATCATGGGCCTTAGATGCCAAAGGGCCACTACAGAAGTCATGAAAAGGCAACAGATATATTAGTCATGACAAGAATTTTAACAGTTTTTTTGAGCTCAGGCAGTAAAAGTGATTGATTCGGAGATGTATGTAAAAATCATCAAAGATGTTATATTATGGTACAGATGCCCACAACAGATTTTAACAGATAGGGGGATACATTTAACAATAATATCATAACCATGTTATTAAAGAAATTGCAATCAAAAAATTTATGCCACAATTTATTATCCAGCATGAAACTGTCTAATGGAGACAATGACCAAAGTTCTTCGGAAACAACTTATGCCATGTGAACAGGAAGATCCCAGAAGCTGGGATAAGTATCTCGACTTTATTTGGTTTAGTTGTAATACAACTGTAAATGGTAGCACAAAATTTACACCATTGAACTTATTACATTGGGTAGAAGTTACACAGTCATCACATATGTAAGTAAATAAATACTCCTAAAGGGTATAGGACTGATATGGCAAGCTAATAAAATACAGAGAATAAGCCAAAATAAGATTAATGCAATCACAACACAAACCAAAAGAACAGTTCTAAAACATACATAGACCAAACATAATCAAGATAGGAGACTGGGTCTGCATATGTAATAAGTCGAGACACAAGGATTCAACATTTAAATATAAATGGCCATACCTGGCCACAATGATCATCGGACTATCAACTGTAGAGATAGGAAAAGGCAAAACAGGAAAAAAACAAATCTGACACCATAAACAAGATAAATGTAAAAATTACACACATAAAAATCCTAAAGTATTTTGGTGTAGTTTAGCAGGTAAAAAAAAAAAAAAAGCAAGAAACGATGCACGTAACAGACACAACAAACAGATTGCTTATTTAAGACCATTCAGAGAATTTAACTATGTTCGTAAGTCAGAGCAGAAGAAGAAAGATGTTTTAGGACCATACTGATAAGAAGATGGTCCGGCCGGAATGGAAGTATGTAAAGTAATATGATAAGATAAATATACTGAACTCATCCAAGTTATAGTGACGAGAAGTAGGGGCTACAGAAAAAAAAATTTAATTGGTAAATGTGGTAATCAATTAAACCAACAGCTTACCATTTTAATTTATCATAAGTGTATTACTGGCCATTATATACATATTATATGAATTCTGATAATTAAATTACTATAAATGATAGTAATCCGAAATAAATGAAAATAAAGCCCTGCTTCTCTTCAGAACATCCCTGTTCAATCAATCCAAAATCGAAAGGGCAGCAGAGAAAAAAGTAACAATGAAAAAATTAATTAGAGGCAGGTAAATGACCACACACCTTGACGTGCTATTTGCGTGATGTCATGTACTTATCCAACGCAGAAAAATTATAATTTTTTACAGAGTTTATAACACTCTAAAGCAAGAAATATTGCATTTTTTTATCTTCTAAGCACAAATTAAAGCACACTTAATATTGTGAATCACTAACAAGTAGTGTCACTGTTTCAAAACACAAGTTCATCCCCATGCCATCTGGCACAATGCACGAAATTAAATACGGCAGTGTACACGTAGAACAGAACCGCCAAAATAAATACACTATGGCCCAAACAGCATGCAGGGAATAAAGTTAAGCAGTAAGTATGGAAGATAAAGCTGATGCTAATGTATCTTAAAATTCGCGACATGACACATAAGCATGAGACCATAGGCACGCGAAAACATTTCATCGTGGCGCTACAAAGGCAATGTGTGCCTTTTTAGACCGGCCCCTCATTCAATCAGTCGCCATAAGAGATCACCAGCTATCAGAAACTAATCTTCAAATAGGTTTAACAGAACACTAAAACACCGGGGTACTTCGAAAAGGTTAAACACTAATAGTACATAAAATGCAGAGAGAATTATAAAATTGTAAATAGTATATCAATTTCCCAGTTAGTAGATAGGGAAAAAAATAACTACCATGTGAAGCAATATAAAACTGACTGTAGTAAATAATAATAATATAGGATAACAAACACATTGTTGTAAAACTAACTATATGGTGACGTTTCAAAGTGTCGTAACACAATTCGTGCAAGAGAAAAACCTACCAAATCCATACTCTCCATGAGCAGCGTCTATTATATAGTTTTGGGGAAAAAGCACCAATCACACTCATTAATCCAAATTACAACCCGGAGTAATGTAGTATTCAATACAAGTACAAAATTAGCTTGTCGGAAATTATAAAGGATAGGCAAAAAGATTGTATAATTAAATCATTTCAATAATGTGAATATATACCGCAGTGCAAGATAAGAAACCAAAATGTTCATCACTGATTAAAAATTGGTTTACCACAAGAAAAGCATGAAGTTTAAAATGATTTTATCAAATGTTATGAAATATTGTTACCGCAATCTTGGTATAAAGGGTTAGTTTACAAATAGGTAAAAAAAAAAAAAAAAGTATAGATATAGAGCAATAAAAATAATGTAAAAAGTTACATAAATGTGAAAATACATTGTACAAAGTCATAAGATAGTAATAAAAAGGGTTACCAATACAGAAAAAAGAGTGGATATAGTAATCAAATAAATATTTTAATCGTAGTAACCTAGAGAAGGAACTATGCATAGTGTGGAGAAAAAATAAATTTTAAGTGAAACTAAAATTGTAAAAGTAAGAAGTGCAGAATGTAAAGCAAAAAATAACACTTAGCAAAGTGGCAAAATAAGCACATACACAGTAAATATAAGGTAATAGTTAGAATTTAAGCTAGTAACAGGCCTCAAACAAGGTATATAAAAACAGCCCCATTTAACTTTCAGAAGGCATGAAGGACACTGTGAAAGACACTTGGTTGCCACTGCAACAGAACAATGTGACAACCGCGGACGTGACCAAGTAAGGGCTCTGCCGACCACTTAACTGCGGGTGGACCATCATTACACCCTGCTGCCACTCGTGTTACAAGGATGCCGGCTATAATCGTGTCTCCTCCCAAAATATTCAACATTTTTTACAGTGTCCTGTAGACATGGGCGAAACGAGTCATTTTATTGATTCTAACCATTTGGATCAACTCTGCTAGATGAGTCGACTCACTGATTCGACTCTCAAGATTCGAGACATCTCGAGGGCTCTGGACCGTATTGAATCAACAACACACTCACACACACATCTTTGCATGGCTGTTTCAGCTCGAAACAGTATGTTCGGCTCACCAAAGTTCACAGAGAATCGTTGATCGGTACCAAAAAGCTGTGTTGCTTTGAACTATATTGAAATGATAATAATCCTTTACTACTAATCTCAAGACTTGTTCGTCTATTTTAGAACGTTTATTTGCTGACATTGGTTTGGCTGTATAGCTGCTTTTTTTTTTCGCAGCCAGTGTAATTTGAATTTACAGTCGCATTTGAGGGTTCAACAGTTTTTTTTTTTTCGCAAAGACTAGAAATACATAGTTAATCATGACAATTGTCTGTATTTAAATCGCTTTCCTCGTCATCAAGCTGGAAAACTGTCTTCGAATGGCTTCTAGTTAACGTAATAGTGGGATGCTTAAGACGTAAATGTCTTGTCAGATTAGAAGTAGAAGATCCCGTATTGCCTAATACAGCAGAACATATGTTATATTTTACTTTTCTGTCCCAGTCTTTGTAAAATGATCCCACACCGGGCTTCTCAAAGACATGTTCAATAGAAATAAAACTATAAAAATGAGGGCATAAACTGTACCAATAAACATTGCAATACAATGACGATATAACTAATACTACACACGATAGTTAAAAACTATTCACGACTCAGTGTCTGACACATCACCGCCATCTAGTTTGAGCCATCAAACCATTGCGAATGAATGGAAAAACCTTTGGCTCGTTTCAAAACTTACGGAACAGATCGCGCATGTATAGCGACTCGCAACTCGGAACCTTTGCGAAAGTATCGAGTCACCGGCGGACGAATGTTTCGAATCACTCTTTCATGTTGGTGAGTCGACTCAGTGTTTCGAATCACTCACTCAGTGCCCACATCTAGTGGCCTGGGACAGCTGCTTCTTCGACAAGGGGATACTGGGAAGGAGCAGGGAAGCAGCTGGGGTACAGTGTTTGAGAGACACGAATTAAACAGAAGCTGGCATGAAGTAATCTAGGCCAGCAGGCGCATATATAAGTGAGGGGATCGCAAGGTCGACCTCCTCAATAAGTCACCAGGTCGCCGGAGCCAGAGGTCTACGTGTCTACAGTAAGGCCGTGGAGGAGTCCTCGTGCGTCCATCGTACTTCATCTTTGAAATATCAGTAGTGAGTAAAACACCTAGCTGAACGTGAGGCATTACGGTATCAATGTTACTACAGTGATCGCATACTCTGCTACAACATGAAGGATTTAGAGGCCGCTGAATGTATAGTCAATATAGCTGCCTCTATTAGCGTCTGCATAGGCATTGGTAATTGATATACTAAAGTCCCTATCTGTATAATAGATTCATTGCATTGATAGTGCATAAATTGCATTCATTATTGTATTGAATGTAAAGGTAAAGCAAATTGTACTTTTATACAGTGACATAAATTAAATAGCATTCGATATTTAACAACTAGTAAATCATTCAGTTGCAAATTCCTGTCTTTAACGTTAATCCTTCAGAGAGTTAATTTTGTACTCACCCTGAAGTCGCACCGAAAAGGGCCCGCCTATTGTCCCAGGATGTTACCCAAAGGAGCCCCTCTGACTGTCAAGGAGTCGACCAGCCCGCCACCGACACACACCAACACATACCATGTCCCTAAAAATAGAATTGGCAGCTCTTAGATTATACACACTATGTTTACACACACACTCTTATGGAAAGATGGTTCACCGATATATTTCAGCGAAGACTGTGACGGGCATATGCACTATGAGTGCAGCTAGGTACATCTTCTCGAGAGCGAAGTCAGCACAAGGTTGAAAGATGTCATCATTGTGCAAATATTCTGTGTTCAGGCGCTCGCTTTTACGACAAGCTAGCGTCACACCTGCAAGTGTCATACGCCATCAGTGGGGTGTTTAACTCGTTACGGTTGTAGTAATACCTACTCGCTTGGTCTGCCGAGCCGTTCACACAGTTTCTGAGAAAATAAGTAAGACTGGAAGGAGGGGGAAGTTGGCCAGTGAAAATACTATGGTAACTAGAGATACTATTTTCCTTGTATCAATCTGTGCCTCCCAACCATTTGGCTATGATATATGAAGGACGGAGTATGCTGAAATCTCTCACTCTTATATCTGCTCTTGTCGTCTGCATATCCGAGTATCCTTCGCTTCGTCGCCGTTTTGTGTTTAGTAAGAGAATTTGAGGAATCACAGTTGCCTTCAATTTTGCTCACTAGGGTATGTTTCGTTTTGAAGTAAGCATTTATTAACTGGTTGAATAAAATATTATGCAGAGATTTTGGCAACGAGCTCTTTAATTTAAAAATAAACAACAGTTGCAGTTTCTTGTTTACTTGTTTGAGAATGAGCTCTTAAAAATTTTTTTAAATAATGTTTTAATGCAAACGACTTCAAAATGAAATTGTTTCGTGTACATGTTACAATGCAAAGTTATTGACTACGTTTATTTTCTTTTGTGCAGTGACTGGAAGCCAGTGCGTGAAATCCCTTCTCCAAAGGTTTGCGTTTGGGCTGTCAACCGACATCGGAGCAAGTCAGCACCAACTGTTAGTTCTTGCATGTTGCAAATTATTTTGAAAGTAAGTACTAGCACCGATGAGGTAAATAAATGTTATGTATTTGATTCGCGTATATGTTTTTGCCCTTTTGTAGGTTACCACAGGGCACAGACACAAGTCCTGTCAGAAGTAGGAAAACGGCGGGTTGGGCACAACGACGTCGGCGTTCGGAGATGGAGCCGGCCGATCACCATGTTGTTATATCACCGTCCACCATATTGGATGTCACTGACCCTGGCTGTGAGCGTTCACCTGTGACCTAAACCTTCACCCTGGTTACCTCTAACCCCAAAATACAAAAAAAAAAATGCAAAAAATTCTAAAAAAAAATTTAATAAAAAATTGTTTAAAATTTTTTTTAATGTTGAAAGTTTATTATTGTATTTTTATAAAAAATCGTTTCGAAATTTGTTATTAGAATTTTTATTGTTAAAATATGTATTATTAAAAAGTATTTCCCCAGTAGCCATTTTCTCTAACAATTTCCCTTTTTCCTTTGAAATTACCCTTTTTACCCTCAAAATTTCCCATTTCCCCCAAAAAATGGTATTAAAAAAATATTCAAAAAATTTTAATCTTAAAAATTATTTATGTTACTGTCTCTCTCACACCCATTTCATCGATAAGTGTTTAGTCGACAAGCCTCCGCCACAGTCGCTCCACCGTCATATTTGTTTTTACCTTCATAATTATTTACATGTTGCTGTAGGCAACCATCTTGATTTTTTTCAGTCGTCATTTGTTTATACGTTCTTATCTCTCTCACGTAAGTTCGATCGGGCACTCCACTGCCATATTGGTAAGTGTTATGTGTTTACATCACCTACGTAGCACTAGTGTATTAAAGTATCCTACATCTTTGTAAGCGTCTCGAACGAGTAATATGCTCTCACGTTATTAAAAAGTGTATTCAAAAAATGTCTTACTAAAGAAAATTTAAAAAAAATAAAACTTTTCGTCACGACCAATTAGTCATCTCTGATCCACCAATTAGCCACATGCTCCACCCCCACCAATGCTCCCCATTGGCTAATTACTCACTTTTCGTTCGATCCAATGATTCTCATTGGCTGTTTAATAATTAGTCGACAAGTCTCCACCACCTCTGATCGACTGTCGTCAAGGCGACACTCATATTTATGGATGTTAAAAAATAATAGTTTTTTTTTTGCCCAATCAACAGTTTAACTTCGTGCATTACTTACAAAAGTGATTTTTTTTTTTTTTGCTTTAATACCTATTGCGGCACCTTATAATTTTATTCCTAAATAATGTATTTTCTTTACGACAAACGAGAAATAAATTTAATTTTCAGGTCTAAAACATATATTTATCGGTAAAATCTACATTCAGACCAATTTCTAGACTCGCGAACGTCATGGCGGCACAGGACGAGTCTCATTGTAAACTCCACGCAAATGCCCAAGCATTAAGGCTCTGGAAGTGCGATAATCCGTGAAACATATAGATACATATTACATGTTTAATGTCTCCAAAGACTGAAAAACAACCTTGTGTGTAATACAGGCGTGGAGAAGAATCTTTCTATAATGCAGAACAATAGTACTGTAATGTGTGTAAATTAAAAAAATGTGATTTTAAAAAAAAATTGTGTATCTCGTATTATACCCTGCTCGCGTAAGTGAGAAAAATTTTTGTATCGACGTTTAAAACAAACAATGTTAATAAAGAAAATGTTTAGTACCAGTTTTACCATATTGTAAATACTGTTTTGCTAATAAAATACACTGTGGGTGAAGTTAGTGCATGTACAATTTAAAGGAAAAGAGAGACAGATGCGAGCTGTCACATACATACATACTACGCTTATGAACATAATTGAATATTTTGAAGCGAAAGAAGAGCAACTCCAGACAGCTGCAATTGTTTCTGCTCGCGTGCAGCGCAAGGCGCCGGCAGACGCGTGACGACCGGAAGGGTTTTGCCAAATCGGCACTTTAGCAGCTGGATGGTTGTGTAGTATCCCCTCAGCATGTTGTTACCAGCCGGAAGAAGGAGACACCTTGCTACGACTTGCCTTAGGTGCTTTACCGAACAGCTTTGGGTGCGTAACTCCAGAATGGCAGGCGACACATTATCATTTTACTACGTCATTAGTTTAATATAATTACTCATGTCATTCACAATACGTTAAATGCATTACTTTACAACAAGTTACTTTACGTCAAAACCGGGGGAGTTCAATATAATTATTATTATTAAATTACCGAATTACTTTAAGTTTAGCCACGCCATTATCTAAAGTCTTTGACGCCTACATGATCTGCTGGACTGATATCACCTTGTCTGTTGCCGAAGGCTGCTTCACATCTCGACTACTGCGGTACACGGTACTCCCTGCGTCGTTCCATCTCCTTGGTTGGTGGCTGGTGCAGGCAGGGTCCGCTTCCTGGCCCTGACGGCGTTTAAGTATTCCCGCTCGGTTTACTTACTACACTGCTGTTTTCCAACCGTCTCGCTGTGCGTGGCCTTGCCCTGAATACTGTCGTTTGTCGCCTCTGCGTGGGGTGTGTCTCTGGCAAGTGTTAAACATGTTGCTCGCCTACACCGCAGCAAGGTGCACGTCGGCAGGAACCGTATTTACGACAGCTAGCTAGGCTTGAAAATGATTTCACACTTAATGTCTAGAATACACAGTTAGTGTTCCAACAGCGAGCCGGCGCATATCCTACTTAACATGTAATACGCCGGGCCTCAGTCAAGGATATGCTTTCTGTCCTACAGACTGCGGGTGTGCATGCACGTAAACAAGCTGCCCGGTCTGGAGGGGTGGAGGGTGCGGACGGAATCTGGCCGTCTTTGCTGGACTTAGCAGCACTGTTGTTCTCTCCCCTCTTTCATATACCTCTCTCTCGCTCTGTCTTCTCCTACTTACTTTCCCCTTCACTGGCAGCGTGCTCCCTCGCTCCGCAGACGAACTCTCCAGGGAGGGGAAGGTCACTGCACTGCAACATCTGGGGAGGTGCATTGCTGGTTGCCTGGTTCACGTGGATTCGCAATGGAAACAGAGCTGCGTGAAGGTGTTCTGACCATGAGGCGTGGTTATCGCCCATGCGCAAACATAGTTGGGTCTTCAGATCCTAGTTCAAACATTCCGTTGGGTTCACGCGTGGTTGATAAATTGCAGTGGTGTGGTGCCTGACACACCAATATGTGCACAGATCCCACCATGCTTTACCTGTGAAATGGGTTCCGTTGTCACTCAGTAGCACACGGGGATATCCCCAGTGGGAAAAGGACTCATTTTGAAGGGTCTCCCGATCGTCCTCGCGCGTGCACTTAGCAGTGGGTAAGCCTCGGTCCACCTTGAAAACAAATCTGTGGCTACCAAAATGGAAGATTTGCCGTGCGGTGTCCTTGGATACGGCCCCATTATATCGATGGCGATTGTTTCAAAGGGTTCCATTGGCTTGTGGGGTTGTTGTTGTTGCACTCCATCTTGTCAGCGGTTTTTGAAGCAGTTGAATGGGACACACGCGGGAACGAATGTTCGCACATTTGCTGTCAACCCTGGCCAATGAAAATACTTTAAGATGTTACGTTTTGCCTGTGCCACCTCGGGATGTCCCGCGATATCACTCGCATGTGCGTAATTCAGTACAGCATTCAGTGCTGTAGCGGGCACCTACGTATGACATTTCTCACTGTTTTCGATCACGCGATTCCAGACAGTCGTCAACAATGCGCCATTTTCTTGCCGTTAGCTGTGCACGCATCTCCTTCCACTTGCATGATATCAGGCAGGTTGCTTGCCCCCTGATTATTAATTCCCCTAGCACAGGCAAGGTGGCGGTGTTTACGAGCACATTGCTGTTGTTACATTGCGTTGTTGATTCGCTGCGGGAATATGCTGGCGGGTGGTGTTCGGTGTTCGGGACGTCCAGTCTCTTTTCCAATGGTTTGGTTTCGGGATAAGCGGAGTCAGGCTGCACTACCCCGTCCTCCCATTTCCCTGGCCTTGCTATCTCTGTTCCCCTGCTGTTCCATAGTATTCCCAAGTAGGGCAATCGTCCCAGTGGGCTCCGCTACACCATCGGCATGGGCGGGAAGGCTGTCTATCCCCGGGTAGTTGGTGGGGTGGATCGTGCTCCACGGTGACTGTGGTTGGTGCTGTGCAGGTGGTAGCTGCAGGGGCACGGCTTCTCGCCGCCGTTTCATTCAGTTTTTTTTTTTATCTCTCGATTTTGGTGCTGCTTCCGATCGCTGATTTGCGGCTTGCCAGCATCGTGGTGGTTGTGCCTGCACGCTGGAATCTAGAAACATGGCCGTTTATAAGAAGGCCTTCTCCGATACATGTATCACTGGCACGAGTGCAGGTCGGTACTCAGCACATGCGGTACTGGCAATCACCTCCATCATATCTCGCATGGGCAGCGATGGGTGGTAGGTTCGGATTAAACATATCTTCTGGGTTGCGAACTCTTAAAAGTTTTCCTCGCCCTGCTTCTCTAGGATAGTTTGGCTCTTAGCTCGTAACAATGCGAATGTTTTTGCGAATCGGCATGTGAATGAGTTGTGGAATTCTTGAGTTGTGGGCAACGCAGCTCCACCAGAACTTAGCATCTCCGGACAGGTGCTCTCCCATGCAGTTGGGCCAATCCGCCTGGTTCACTCCATAGCAACATAAGCAGTCTTCACAATCTCTCAGGAAGCCAAGTGGGTCACCACTTATTACACCTGCATACGTCGGTAGAGACTGGAACCTGGTTGGGTGGTTTTACCATGTGGGCAGATGATCGGCCTTTCTAGGGTGCATTGTGTGGAAGTCACCAATGACACGTCCTTGGGCTGGTAGTACATGGGTTGTAAACTTGGTAAAAACTGTACTGATGGAAGTGACATAAAGATTTTTGGCAGTCCGGGACTGGTAATATTTCCTGTGCGACGGTGTTGACTTCCAGCTGCGGAGTGAATACTTCCTGCAATACCTGTGGCTGTTCCGTTTTCACGTGCAGGTTATTCATTAAATATGGTCTCATTGGTGCGGTCCAGCATCAGGCGCAATGAATGAAGTTTGGCTCTCGCTAGGTGGTATGTATTTCTGCAGTAAAGCAATTATGGTGATATGTGCGGAAAACACTGCCCACAAGACATGGTGGCAATTTCCGCACCATCGCATATACTTTCATTTGCGCATTTTTGTAGCGTGCGCATTAGTTGGGACGGGTTATGTTTTTCTTCCTTCGGTGACTAATTGCAGGTACACACCACCATTGCGCGTGCAGGGTTAATTTGACCTTGGTCTGCCGATGACCGCATGCAGATGTTACAAATATTTCCGGATCTTCCCGCAACGATTTCCACCAGGGCATTTTCGTAGATGACATTATTCATGTTTTCGATGTCTCGTTGTAATTTCCATGCGGTGACCATCTCGTGACACAAACACGTTTTACCTTGTAAGAAATTTTGCGAAAATGGTTCCGGGCTAGGCGCGAGGCGTAAGCACTTGTTGCACAGTGAAGAATTTTGTCCATTGGTCGTTTACCATCCTAGCCATCCCTGTTCGGGGGCGCGATGTGGCTGACCCCAGAAGCCCATACTGAAGTCCGTGATGTTGATATTCTGCAGGGCCACGTGGCCTCGCTGCTCGTGGTTGTCACCCATATACGCGTCACGGTAGGGTGGTTGTGCCGGCTCGGCACGACGTGCATGGAAGGGGGGTAGCAGGTGCCTCACTCCCCTCAGCCATGGACTCGGTCCAAGATGGTGATGTCGCTAATGTCACGGTTGTTCCCTTGGCACAAGTTGGTAGACTTCAGCGTTCTTATTCCGCTAATGGGTATTTGGGGTTTAAATATTTCTTTGGTCGAATTTTTTCCTGATTTTTCGCCGTTTTCAGAGGCGAGTCGGCCCAAATTGATGAATTTATTTGTGGATGGTTCGCCAATAGCGAAATAAACAGAGTCGAAGACCGAAGGACCAGATACTTGTGCTCACGCATGGTCACACATCCCCTACAAAGGCATGGTAAATGATAAAATTTTTAGGATTTGAAATTTGGAGTTTTGGTCGGTATGTGTTCGGATTTTCTGGTGGAAAGAAAATCCACACTCATCGGTCTTTTTAGACCAGCTACACAAATTGGGAAAGCCATTTTGACGTTAAGTGCACTTAGGCTGAACCATCGAGGAGTAGGGTTATGTTGATTGGAAAAAAAATTACCATCGTTTTCTGTGTGTGTGCCAGCACTCTCAGTGGAGAGCACGAGTAGAAGTCAGGTCATGTGACTGATGACCTTAAGTGGCCTCCTCGATGTCCTACATCTTAAGTTATAGTTGGTGCAGAAATCCGTCCACAAAATATCCAAGTAGACTTGGGCTAGTAAGGGAGAGTTATCTGAGCTGCCCTCATTCGCTCGGACTCACTTCAGTGGGCTGTTATAGGCCGCCTTATACCGTAACGGTTATGTCGTCATATTACTGGTGATGGAACCATGAAATGGCCGAGTCAATAAAACAGCAAATTGCACTTACTTCAGTTATTCACATTTCCCCTCCAAAGAGACACTTATATTATTACTTCACAGTTGAAGTGGCTGAACACTTATACACTTGAAAATGGCATGAGGCCTACATTAAATTATGGTGTGTTAAGTCCCAGTCATGTACAAATGACCAGGTACAGAGTGGTTCACACCCCGGACAGCAAAAGAAAAAGTTCCGGTTAATTACATTTACTATACTATTGAAAAGTTACACGATTGGAACTAAAGTCTTAAAGTCCAGTGAGAATGTAACATGCGCGACCACTCTGCTAGACCATTACGACGTTACAGCCTACACCTTAGCGTGGAAACCACTGGTTGGCCGGGTCTCCTGCCGCCTGTCACGTGACTTGTTGTAGACACGTTTAATTCCCAGTCACACAAATTAATTGCTTGATAATGAAACAGGTGGAAAGGTAGGCTACAAAACCACATGCATTAATTATTATATAAAATAATTAGGCACAAAATACATTTTTAAAAATATGTGCCGGTGGCAGGGTGGCCACGATCTACTTAACCTCACTTTTACCACTATTATTTTTGGAGCTGGAGCTCCACGTGAACCTCTCCATATCAAACTTAATATTAACACATCATTAAAAACTGGAAAAACTGAATGAAAACATCACAACTACAAGACACTCTTAACTCCTATTTACTTACTTTTGTAGGTTATCTGGCCGAGTGGCTGGTCGCCGGTGAACACATCTCCATACTGGTAGAGCCAGTATTCAATACTGTGAATACTTCGGTATTTTTACCAATAGCAATGGATATTTACATGGTGTATACTAAGAAGCCTGAAATATTCTGTAATAAATTTATGTGACGTTCAATTACCACATGTTTGACGTGTCACGATTACTTTACTTTAGGTAACGGGCAAACACAACATTTCCATTACACGACTTTACACTTCAAAACAAAACACACTAGACTTAAATGTACATATAGTATTTGGCAGACCTATGCCCAAAATGCAAGGATAAAATCTACACAAGCACACGTGATATTATTGCCCTAGCAAATATCACATACAATTCCTAAAAATGTTACATTATGAGATGTGGACATTTCAACGTATACAAACCCACGTGGTCTGCTATCGACCATGACTGACAACTAGTTTCGGGCCGACATGTGTGGCATACCTGTGTAAAAGCAGCATTACAGAATTTACAGTTGAGTGTTGCTCCCTGCCCTATTTCCTCTGTACTGCGGCGAAGGTGTTTGACGATATCATCTTTCCGGTTATTGGTGATGCCGCACTGCTCGCAAATTTGAGAATCGGCCCTGAACGGATTGTGTATGCACGACCGTTCATTTCGGAGCCCGTTTAGGGAAGAGTAAAGCTCTTCACATAAAACCTGTATGCAGTCAATAATGGAGGCGACACCGTCCCTGCCCCAGCATAAGATGGAACGACAGATGCAACATCTGAAGGAACACTGCTATCTTCCATGGTTTGCCTCACTCGTGTAGAACCTGCAACACAAGTACATTTGTATTAGTCATTTGTGAAATACAAATAATATTCAGTGAAATTTCTAGTCAGGGAACAATTTATTTGGTAAAAAAAAAATATTACACCCTCAGTATATACCCCACATCATCACACTTTCGGTTGTTTAGTATTCCTTATGTACTTTTTACTACAACAGAATCAGTATTGTTTGAAAGATGTTGCAGACAGTGAATGGTAATGAAAAAAATCATGTACGTCACCCGTCGGTAATCGAACTGCAACGTGTCATAGCAACAAGTCGAGAATTAGTAAGGATCAGTTCCAACCCCTGGGACACACGTTTCCCTCACAAACAACACACACTAGCTAAAACAAATATATGCAGAGACGTTAAGCAAATATATGATGTGCAACACCAATGCAAAATATGGTACAGCAAAGAGAGAAACTTTTACAAGAGGCAATACTGGAAAAGCATAGCAATCGAATGAGAACAAAATTATACAGTACAGAAAAAATAATATCTTTGTTACTATGCCAATTTACGAAAAAAAAAAAAAAAAAAAAAAAAAAAAAGTCACAACATACTGACAGGAACATACTGAAGGAAAAATTTATACCAGTAGGGCATACGGGAAATATGTGGTACAATATTGACCAGAAACTATACACACTACAGTACATGATGGAAAAAATTATACACACATTTCTTCTAAACTGATGAAAAAATAGACAAATCATTCCAAACACCTTTAAGGCTGGCACACAGAGAAAATACGACATATAGAAGTCCCTGCACTGTCCATTCATAAACTGCCTTAGGCTAACGCACTCCTTATGAAAATATGAGTGTCAATTAGTCCATTTTGTCATACATAGTAAAAGTATACGTAATATATTATAAAACATGGGAATAAAGTAAGACACCCTAGATAAGTTTATTCAGTGTAAAGAAGCAGATGTATACAGCCCACCAACAATGAAAGAAATTCAGGAGGAACGATGGACTAATGATAGGACCACCGAGGACAAATATTAATAAATAGAGAAAGAAATGCTCACACAGGCACAGAAATATTGAGATGACAATGAAAAATGTATCGCTCGAAACCCTTAACAAAGGAAAAATAGAAAAATTCAGAACGGATGCTGAAAAATATTATTACACAGAAAAATGTTCCCCGCAAGTACAGAAGTATGCACCCAATAACAAAAAAATTGTAGAACCAACAACGAACAATATGAATATATTAAGAAGTACGCAGCTAATGAGCAATGAGAAAATGTCACAGCCAATGCCGAAAAATTTAGCACCAACGACGAAAAAATTAACAGAAATACGCACCCCCATCGCCAAAAAAGTGTAGAACCAATGGCAGAAAAATGTCAAGGACAGCAATGAAAATTGAAGGACCAACAGGAAAAAACATTCCCTCCCAAGTTTAAATTAGTATGTTAGGAAATGTAGGCAGCAGAGGAAAATATCCACATGGTTACTCCACATACACCAAAATATCTAGCTTCCAGTGTCCACTTATATATCTCTTAATACTTGCAAAGAATTTCCGTACAGTAAGTTGTGTGGGGAAAAAATTATATATCGTGAGGAGATGCGAGTGTTAAGGTACACCCACCTAAAGAACAAAATAAAAAAAAAGTTACCCTTTCAGAAAAAAAATCTGTATTTTCATACATTTGTGTGCACTCGCTCCATTAAGAGATATACCTGACCTGTGGAGAAATTCCCCCATCCTCTCCCTCCATAGTCACACCGCTGCTACGCGACTTTAGCCTAATTAAAAGTAGCAAATGAACGTGTGTATGCATATGTGGTGAAGCCTCTAACATAGCAGGTGTCAATAGTAATCACCCTTTATGAATTATGCGAACTGAAACACAGTTTTATTCCCATAATGCTAGTCCACCATGCAGAAGTATACCGCAATACAAAGTCAGCAAAGACACGCTCATACAACTCACTTACACCACCCTTCAACCAGACATATAATGAATGATTTAAGAAGCGTGGAAAAAAAATAGTGTTTAATGCAGCCAGTGCATTACGAAGACCATTAGATTTGGAGTTATGTGAGTTCCATTCAAATGCTAGAAAATTCATTGTATGTAAAAATTGTTTGTAAATAAAGTCTGGCATGAAATCCACCCTTGTTTTCTTTTCATGTAAAAATCAAATGTGAAATTATTTATTAATTCCGGTGAAACCAAAGCTACAATATCCACTAGCTCATAAGTCAAACACACACACACACACACATGAAACCAAAATAAGGGTAAGAGAAAACAGGCCACCCATTACAGAGATAAGAAAAAAAATTGTCTAGTAACGAACTTAAGATAAAACACATCATTCCCCGTACAGCGCTACATATTGTTATGAGTGCTTGGACGCAGCCTAAGGGGGAGCCAACCAGTGGGAAATGTGTGTGCAAGTTTTGAAAGGGTGAGTAAACAGAGCTGTTGCAACAAGAATCAAGGAGCTCGCCTCATATAAAAGGACTGGACCAGAGCGGGGAGGCATCGCTCTACGTCACCGCCGCCTGCCGACCCGCTCAGGTCCGTGAGTGGCTACTGCAACTGCCCATGCGCGTCCTACCGCTATACTCCCTGCCGAGACTTAAGAAATCAGTAGTAAATGACATATTCTGTCTGTGTTAGCTGGGGATAGCAAAGAGTTGAGCTTCATATTCTTATTCTACCTATCAGATAATAAGAATCTAGCATTGGTCAGAACTCTACAATTATTTGATTAGTAGTTTATATAAATATAATAAATAACATTAAACTATCAGAGAAGTTATAAATAATTTATAAAGGGATTAATTATTAATGACTAAAGACTGATTTTATAAATTGTTAAAGCTTTTACTTGTTACCTTGCCCTATCCTAGTAGAATATAATCTTATACCTGATTGGAAGGTAACATTTATGGATGCACTAAATGGTTCCACCCACTCCTAGCTTATTAGTTAATACAATTGCTTGCTATTTTTAACCTTGCTTTGTAGCTTGCTCATGCATTTGGATGATGTGTTGAAAATTTACTACTAACTTGTGCAAATGTGTTTTACTAACTGCATCAACATTGCACGACCGTCACTGATGTATGAATTCTATTGTAGAGTGAATTTGTAAGTTCAGGGACACATCAGTTACTGAGGTGTGCATAACAGACAAACTATTGTATAGAAGATACTTAAACAACACTATTGTGTGGGGGTGTTTTGTAAAACCTTTTTATGAGTTCAGACAGAAACCAGCCATTTTCAAAATCAGCGAAAAAGATATTTAAAACTTTAATATTAGACTTGACATAAGAAACGGAATCATTGGAGGAAAGAGAGAGAAAAGACGCACTGACTAAAGTTAGTTCCTTAATTCAAAAAGCAGATAAACTTATACAAACAAATCTGGATTTAATTTCACAATTAGATAGCCAATCTACGTGATTAAAAAGGGGGCTAATATCAAAAATAATAGAGAAATGTTTTCCGTCCCAAGAACATGACCAGATATATAAGGATATAGGTAGGAATAAAATAATATATCAAAATAATTATATAGTTTATCAGTGTAGCTACATTAACACAGGATCACAATTGGAATTTGAATTAATTTCAGTACATATAACTTGCAACAAACAAATATGGCCGACCCACGACCATTAAATGTAATAATGCAAAAGTCGGAAAAGATACCAATATACTCAGGAGAAGTAGGTTAGTATATAGATGATTTTATAGATCACAATAATGCTGTATGTGATATAAACAATTGTGACGAAGAAGAAAAACGTAGGCATTTGCAATTTTACTTACAGGGAACTGCAGAAAGAACGTATGACAACATAGTACACAACAGAGTAGGACAATCAGTAACATGGGCAAATATAGTATATAAACTACACAACACATTCTCACCCATTGACAAAGTAGAAAAATAGACACCTATTATATACTAAGAAACCAAAATTAGGCGAGAACTGCCAATCTCACATGGAAGATCTTTCATTTTGCAAAAGACAATATAATCCTTAAAAGAGTAGAGTTATGACTGCATGATACAATGAAGCTCTTGTCATACCGTGCCCCAGTTATGAAACAGCGAAACTGATTACAGAAATAAGTAAGTTAAAGGAGAAAATTAAAAAACTGGCAATAAAAAAGAACAAAAACCAAGTCAGCAGACAATAATAGCACCAAAGCTATATAGGAACGGTTACACTACACACAGAAACACAAGTCAGTATAGAGGCAACTATACTAAAAATAGATATACTGAGTTCCATAGGCGAAATGACAACAGGCGATACCCAAATAACACCCAACCAATAATAATAGTTCAGAGCAAGCATAATCCAAGAGGTAATTCAAGGTATTGTAGAAGACCACAGAATGTGAGATATCAAGCACCAGCCAAGTATTATAGACACAGAGGGTCAGGACAGAAGGTATCAAGGAAGCACCTCACATAAAGCCAGCAAGTCGTATTATCAGGATCCCCATGGGGCGAATATGAGTAGAAATCTTAAACAATAAGGCTATATGTACAGGACAAAAAAAACTAGAGTGCAAGGGGGCCATATGCCCCCTAAATAAAACCCTACATTACCCCTACATAAAACCAAAGAAATGTGTGCAATAAACAAGAATTTTATAATGATAGAGTAGGAAAAAGTGAATGTATAAAACAGTTTTTTGCCCAAATCCCTGCACAGAAAATGCCAGGGCATAACAAATCTGTTACCCAACAAGGCAAAGGGGAAATAATTGTAGTAGGTACAAAAAACAAAAAGAATATTAGGTAAAATCTGAAATTAATTTCAACAAATTACTGAGACAGACATAGGCAGTTACCACAAAATAGAAATACAGAGATACAAAAGAGCCACCTTATGAACCAGGAAACAGACAGCTTAAATATAGGCCAGGTATGTGGAAATAGCAGTGACAACAAAGTCATGTCAGCAAAGACCTTGTCCCTCATATGTAAAAACCAACATGTCAAAAGTATTAGTCAAAGTTCGTGGTCAACAATATTACACCTTGCTAGATACCAGATTCAGTAAAAATTGTATAGCACAAACACTTGATATAAATCAACAAATGCAACCAGTAAAAGGAAATTTTACACTTGTAGGTGCTACAGAGGATATAGAACCATCGAGATTCCAAACAAACATTAAAATCAGTATTCTAGGACACACGTTTCCACAATATTTCCTAGTAATACAAAATTTGAAAACATATATAGTACTAGGCATTCGCCTTATGAAAATGTATAATATTGTATAATTTATTAATCTAAATATTATGATTATTAAATGTAATGACTCAAATGGAATACTGGAATTGCATACATCAGTTATGGAAGTGCAAATCAAAAAAAGTATTATAGAATACTGTATAAGCAGGGTCGAGGCAATGGAATCAGAAAGTATCGAAACAATTAGATCTAAAATAAATAAACAGTTAGATGAAAAATCAAAAGGCCCAGCTTGAAAACAATATAGACGAATATCACAGTATGTTTAGTGATAATATTTTAGAATAAACAGAAACAAAAAATATCAAATAAAACTAGAACTAAAAACAGATAACCCAGTTCTCACAAGGCCGTATCGTATTAGTCGGAAAATACAGGACCAATTAATTCAACAAATAAAATATATGACTGCATCATGTATAATTGAAGAATCAAGTTCAGTAAATATGGGGCAATGTTTACTTATACATAAGAAACATGACAGTTTTGAGGTTCTTACCAGATTTCAGATTATAAAATCAATATTTGGATAAAGTGTTATATCCACTTCCCATAATGTAAGCTAATTTGAATTGCTTACAAACCTCTAAATACATCAAGTCAATAAATTTATTTTCTGTGTTCTATGCCATTCCCATAAGGCATAAGTTAGCATTTATTATAGATGCAACATTACACCCCATGGTATAAGTAGTGGCCTTCAAAATTCGAGACTTTTCAACAAATGACACTGAGTTGTAGCTCAAATTAACAAACAAAATTAATTAAGGTACCGCATCTTTATTATGCATTCATAAACAAAAGTACAATCCGGTTCTTTAATTAGTATGCCCAGTGCATCAAATTCAAGAATCATTTGAGTCTTGAAACAACATCATCAGCACTACAAGTGCATTACCATGACAAATATGAAAAGCCCATTTAATAATAATATTACAAATGCAAACTTGCCTATAAAGTTTGAATAAAATAGAACATGATAAAACATTCACTCCCACATGGGTACAAATAGTAAGTTATACCTAATATCAAAGTTGGTTTCTATCTACAATATCTGGTTCCATTAGTGCAACTCATAAATACTCCACAAAGTTAGGCATTGTTGAACATTTAACACAAAAATCTAAACCAATAGATGAATTACTAAAAACATGGAATATGCTAACAAGCTTTATCGTACGAAATTTCCAAGAACTAGTGCAGTGGTTCAAATGTATCATAGACTATCAATACTGATCACACAATGTGACGAGCTGTACCACCACTTCAACTCACACTCAATTAAACACATTCGATTAATTTCATTTGGTAATCTAGTAAAATTAGTCGCCTGGCTTTTGAGAATATACAACTTCTAATATCAAATAAATACATATAAATCTCACCTGTAAGCCAGGTGTTGAACCCCTCTAAAATTACAACCTCTATATTTCTTTTAAAGTTTTGGTGCAGAACGACTTCACTTTCACAATTAACATTTCGTTCGTTTCACCAAACATGCAAATAAAGACTATTCCTCGTAATTATATAGGCACACAATATCCTTTAAATTTACCAGAAAGGCATTTAGCACCAAGATTGATTTTATACATACACATGAAACTTCAATGGCTACTACCTGACTATTACACTCATAAACTCTAAAATAATAGGGTCGTACGTGACATCAACTGCCCGAACAAGGTCATGAATCAATTAAAATACACTATTAAAGTACACTTACTCAGGCAATCAAAAGTAGCCACATACAGAATGAATACATAACATTACTCTGAAATTCTGGTGGCATCCTAAACTGATAACATAATTAAAACCCCTTTTAAAAAGACTTCCTGTTGCTCTAATAGGCTCGCCACTACAGTCGTGGTTCATACCAACCAACAAAAGTAGCGAAAGAGAACTGATAAGCCGACAAACGCGGCACCTGAGCATTTCCTCCTTGTGGGAGGGGGTCAGGAGAAGGTGACGAGTGGTAAGAGAGAAGGGAAGGGGAAGAGGAAAGGAGGGGAAACCAAGGAGCAGCCGATGGCCACTGGCAGCTCACATAGCCAGCATCATAGAAAGAATAGAGATATAATTGCTTTAATAACAAAAAAGTTATCACCTAACAAAACCAGATGGACAACAACAGAAAGGTAGCTAAGTTCTATTATATATTTTTAAAATTACTTCAGGCATTATTTATACAGCAGAAAATTTATAATTTAAACTGACTAAACAAGTCTCAGGTTTTTAAAGATTATGGCCAAACACAATATTCTTTCTCGAAAAATTGCTATTTCATTAGTGCAATATGATTTCAAACCCCGAATTATGAAAGGCTAATTAAACACACTCACGGATGCATTAAGTAGAATGCTTACTACAGAACTAGCACAACTACAATATATGAAAGATAATAGATATCTTAACAAAATCTAAACAGAAATGATAACAAATGATAATATATACAAAGCCTTCACAGAATTAATATACCACAATCCAGACAAACATGAAGAACTGTGCAGCACAATTGTCAAATATATAAATAATAATCGGCAGGAACTCAAAAAGTTTGTTATGGAAAACAACATTGACACCAACAACAAGTCAAAAATCTGTAAAAAGCATTAATTAATTTAAAATTATTCCATTAAAATTACTTGCTAAATCAAGTGTAGGAGTATTTCAGATAGCTTTAGAAATAATTCAGGAAGAGAGCCTTACAATAATCAAATTTTCTAGCTTAGATCCTCTCCAAAAGACACAAATTGTATTCATCAATGAAAATCATAATATATATTACCTCCTGTTATACACACATGAACAAGAATATATTAAAATTTAAATGATCACGACATTCAACAAACTAATCAGTCACCATTCTCTGAAGAGTATGAGTGATATCCCCTCATACAAAAATTAAAAATTGCTTTAACACAATCACAAAAGTTGAGTCTAAATACTTTAAACTAGCCAGATGTTAAAGGATAATAGCAAATGGAAAAATTTAATATAAAATTCATACACCAGTAAAAGAACAAAAATTAACATTTCTCCCAAATCATTGTGCTAATGAAATTATAACAGCACACCATGATTCAGTGCTCGAAGGTAATAGCTTCGGTACATTCAAAACACTACAAAAAATTTAACAAGCATATCATTGGGATTCAATGAATAAAGATGTGAAAGATTACATAAAACATTGTCCCACATCTTAAAAAACGACGCCTAACAACACAAAACCAATGGGACTCTTACAACCAATTGAGCCACCGCTATTACTGCAATTATGGGCATTGGATGTGAAGGGACCCTTGCAAACATCATGTAAAGGCAACCTGTATATTTTATTCATGACTGAATTGTTCAGCCAATTTGTAGTAGTGAAACCTGTAAAATCCATTGATGCACAAATATTCACAGGATTCATTAAATAAGTTATTTTAAGATACGGTTGCCCTCAGCAAATTCTACCTGGCTGGGTAACATAATTTAATAAATAGTTGATAAAGACACTGTTAAATGAACTACAAATTAAAGGCCTCAAAACTACAAGCTATAACCCCTTTTTGTAATGGTTTACTAGAATTAGTGAATAAAGTTCTCAGTAAGCAATTAACAGCATGTGCGCATGGGGACCCTGCAGCTTGGGATGAATATGTGGATTTTATAATTTTAACTACAACATGAAAGTGAATGGTAGCACAAAATTAACACAATTTTATTTTATTCATGGCGTAGAAGCTATGCAACCATCCCAGGTATTAGTAAATCAATATTCTCAAAGACACCGCAAATTGTGCGAAATATTAATGGAAAATAGAGAACATGCTAAAATTAATTTCCTACAATCCCAGAGAAACCAAAAATGAAAATTTGACAAATCACATCGCCCCAATATAATTCAAGAAGGTGACTGGGTCTGTGTTCCAAACAGGCAATGTCACAAATGACTTTCATTTAAATTCAAACACCTTAAATGGTCTCTAAGGTAATAGGGCACATGATGATACAAATCAGAATAGGGAAAGTAGGTTAAATTTAAAACAGATACAATAAATACTAGAAATATTAAAATTGCCCATGTTAAATAAAATTGTTCTGTTTTATTTTCAGGCAATGAGGTGACAGCAAAAGAGAGATGGACAATATAGGCAGCATAAGAAAGTTCCTGTTCATTCTATTATTTTTGGGCATCACAAATCAATCATCTTTTCGCACATATGCAGGGATCTATTGGAGAGATATGGGGATAAAATTTTATTACAAAAACCCCTTCCCCTCACATACACACTACCATTGACAAAACTAAACCAGCCAGAAGCTATTGATGTTTGGCTACAGAAAGCTTGTGTACTGAATGTAATGTCGGTTTGCGACAACAGTAATAAAATACAAAAATGTATTGAGACAATGCATAACAAGCTGTTAGCACAATTCTTAAATGAGATAACACTTCCCACAAGGGGAAAAAGCCGAATACAAATTTAGGAAGAAATATCATCCTAGTGCTGTACTATTCTTATTGGAAAGCACTTCCATGCAAACATTTCTAAAAAAAAGTTTATCAATACAATTTAAACAATTGACTAATACGGTAACAACATAAAATACTAACTATAACATTACTATTGCATTAATATTAAATACTATGTCGCAAACTGAAACTATAATGTGTGATCTACCAAGGACCACAGGATAAGAATATTCAATTAAACACATACATCAGCATAACAGATAATTTATTGGTTTTTCAATCTTGCAATGTTCAATCGCCATCATAATATTCGTAAACACATTGCACTCCCAAAAAATTCAAGCACTTAACAACTGTGATTGCAAAGTAGAAACAATCAATCATATAATGATATCAAAACTAGAATTCATCTTGTGTTTATTTTCAGGTACTTCAATCCGTTTAACCAATATAGACATTAAAATACATAACATACACTTACTATTTCTGGATACAATAAAACTAATTAAAAGGGTACTCTATTTATATAGATTCTAGGGTGAACATTGTCAAAATTTTACTGTGCTTTAACATGTTAAGGTGAATCACACACACAAAGAGACCTTGAAAAATCTAGGCTATCATTTGCCTTATTACTTAATATATTTGAATGGCCAGCCACAATTCAATATAATTGATAGACAACAATGTGAATACTAGACCAATGTTTTCAAAAACAGACCCTAGGCATTAACTATAATATTATGCACTGTGAATCAATCATAGCTCAGGCCATGCCTCACAATGCTTGACTCTACAATTATCCAACTAATATAATATGTAACAATATAAAAGGAAGCACTCCTGTAAATAAAATCACATTCAACTTTATGCACAATAACCTGCACATCACCAGCGCTAATATACCATTTGATAAATAATCATATGAATGTGTGACAGCATATTTTGAAAGATGCGGACACTTGCGTAAAATATCTTCCAACTAAACACAGGGATTCAAACCATACCGTAAAATTCAACATTCCAAGGCCCATAATACCGTACAGTTCATATTCAGATTGACCGACTACGCATAATTTCAACAACAACTTTATTTGCGGCCTTCTGAATCAATAATTTGTGACACGTCACTTGGTGTTTTTAACTCCTAACAAACATTTTTTTTTAGCATTCAATTAATAGGGGATTAGAAATCCAATGACATTTAGCAAATTTAAAGATTTCACACAAGTGCTTAGACATTGCTGATCACACGTGGTATTGATTTATTTTCAACCCAGCGGGGAACGAGGATGAGGCAGCGGCATCAAACGTACCAAGTAAACTGCGTAGTGGCAGCGCTATAAAAGTATACTGTCGGTTTCAATATTAAACTGGAACGCGTGGTCCCTGACTGGCGAAATTTAATTACTGAACTCTCTATCATGAATGTAATATCTATTACTTCCAAAACGTGTTCACAATGCACGACTCCAAATAGTCACACTGAAAACTCCAGGTTCGTGGAGCTGGGCGACATCTAGTTCCCTTTCGTAGCCAGCTCTGGCCAAAACTGGAGTTTCTCCGGTAATAAATGCTACACAAAGCAAGAGTATAAATTACGTTAAAACAAAGAAATATCAAAGCATAACACTTAAACACACCAGCAACAAACTAAACACGTGTCCAATAACTAACTTGCAAAATTGCCGAGCATTTCCTCGGACATTTACTGAAAGCCCACAAAACTGAAAACTCAAGCAAGCTTGAAATAAGTACTCAGTTATCACGTTTATCATAATCAAGCCACACAAGGCACATCCTGAACCCGGATGTCATATGAATAGGCATCACCATGCGAAAAACCGGAACTCGCCAAAAAATATATATATATAGCTTGGCTGAGGGCTGGAAAACTCACAATCCACCACACAGGCGGATTAATCGCTGCAATTCGCCATCAACTGCAACTGACAACTCTGCGCCATCGTTCCCCATGTTGATCATCAAGAGTAGACTGGTTGGTGAGGGCACCATGGTAGAAGTATCTAAAATGGTCAGCTAACTCTCTGTTGCATCATCGCACATCTCAACTGGTAATGAGGTAAACTGAAGTAAACCTATCTGTCGGAGTAGGAAGGCGTGAGCAGTAAGAAGGAAGGGAGAGGAAGTGCACGGGCTTAAGTAGACAACCTAAGGCGGAGAAAGGAGGGGAAGGTCGGGAGTAGGAAGCAGCAGGAGAACTCGGGAGGGAGAAGTTGACCAAGGAGCGCGCATGTTGCCACAAAGTCAATATAAAAGTCCGGCCACGAGCGCTAGTTTGGCGGGCGGCTGGCACTGTCGTCGCAAATGTATTAATTAGCATATGTTATTAACTCTATTATCAAAACACTAAATGAACCGAAATACGGATTGAATAACATGATGCCAGTAATAATATTACAACAGTTTGCTATGACTATCTTCATGCATATCATTAAAAGTGTAATTATGGAACAAGAAATCCTAACCTATATAGCACTATACAGCATCAAATTATTTACCACACAAACTACTCAACCCCAACCGGCTAACAAAAGATTTTGCCAACTGAACAAATAAAATAAGGCAATTTCAGTTAACACAACATTTTGCACACAAACATTATGGATTTTTATTCAAGTCCAATTACACAGTGCACTTTTTCAGAAACTCATATTTTAGTTAAAGTTCAAATCCCACTCAAATCTAGCAAAACTCATAGGAAAATTTATGAAGTTATTAGTTAACCATATTCTAATGGGAATGAAGCTTGCACGATTAAAACAGTTAATTCAAAAATTGCCATTGAGTGTGCATCAGGTGAAATTAAGGAATTATGTGCATCAGTAGAGAACTAATATAAAATATATCGCATTCCCAAAGAAATCACTGAATCAGAAATACTTGAATGCATTAGGTCAGACATTAGGTTGAACTACTTCAAAAAACTGATTTAACGAATGAAAATTTGTTTGTGTCAAAAGTCAAGATTAATTATTGTAACAATTTCTCCAAATCATTAAGTCATAACTAACGTGCCAAGCAATTTGCGTGTCATTTGTTTTACCACTTCCTTGAACAGAGACATTCCAGCCGCATCTATTGGCAGCAATGAACTTTAATTGCCATGTGCACGACACGCCAATCGCTACAATTACAAACACAGTAATACCAATACATTGGATCACGGAGGAAACTGACGATATTCGTCAATTAAGTATGAATGACAGAATACACTTTCACTCCATAAATATGTCGCTTGACATTAACTGGAAAATCAAAAATGCTCCTCTTCAAGTACTACGAATTTATAATAAAATTAGTGACCGTGTGATTATGGTCAACGGCCATTTGCATTCTCTTTATAAAGCAAGCACATTACAGTTATTGAAATTTTGGCATAATTGTAGCCTTAACATTACTTTCTGCCAGTTTATATATATGTAACTTTTTAAGGTACCTATAATATTAAATACGCTAATCAACAAGAAGAACTAAGTATCACTACCTCTCTCCAAATACCTGCAATATTGTATCCAACCACGGGGTCCATCACCTTCATCACCTTCCATCTTCATATCGCCGGCCGGCAAACACTTATCTCATTCTCACATGATGCACTACACGCCAAAGTAAATTCACTCCGCGCAACACCGATACTGCTGGTATATTAATTGAACATGTATTCAATGGATCCTTCAAGTACCAACAACGTCACGTGCAACAAGTTATATTCAGCTCAACAAGTAAAAGTATGAGCGAAGGCGGACGCATCACACACACCTACCGGTACATGGCGACATAAAACTGCTGAGTTTACCTTCTACGTTACAGCGCTTAATTCCAGGTGCGAAATCTAGAGCACAGATGTTGCCGGCATATGAAGTAACTACGTAGCTCTCAGACATGACAAATCCCAGGGTACATAATGCACTTCGCAAAAAGTGATTAATGTGATATGAAATTTAATCTAAACCTTAATTTACAATGTCTTTCATATAATATAAAAGGTTCTTGGTGTGCAAATGCCTTGCCTCATTATACAGACAAATTATCTGATAAAAATTGTGGCACTAAGGCAAATTTAAAGCACTTTATAGATATTATGTATTTAAGTTATTTTGTATAAAGAGTTAAAGTTTAATTGAAATTATATTTAAAAAAACAGCACAAAATAATATCTCTTCAAGGTAACGGACTGTTGTAAACACATAAGAACGTGCTATCCTACCTTTCATCATCCATGAAATCGGCGACTACTATTGTTTGGGGGAATAATGCACCAATCTCATTCCTAAGTACCCCCATTACGACATGAAGCACCATCCAATGGATACAAATTGTATTGAATGGAAAATATCAACCAAAAAAACGAAGTTACGCATAAATTGTATATACTAGAATTATTTTCTTTTTAAAGTAGATGAAATATTTCACTGTGATTATAATATTGTTATGAATAGGGTGACTTCACAAGTATAGTAATTAAGAAAGGTAAATAGCAATAGAGTAAGTATATGTTTTAGATGTTAATTTTAATCACAGGTTTCGAAAGGTAAACAAAATTGTGTCACCTTGCCCAATAGAGCTGAAATATTGTAAAATCTACAATTTAACATTATGTTAGTTAAATAATGTAAATCAAGTACAAAGTATATAAAACAAAATCTAGGTAAGCAGTCTAACCCCAGCTCACACTCTCGAATAGTGACTATAATAAGTGCAACGAGGACATTAGAAACATGAACACTTGACGTAAATACCACTAAACCCTAACTCCGGGTCGACCGCGACCTGTAACGGGCACTCACAAGTCCAATGACACCAACGTCGCCGACGAAACCACGGCAGCTCTGTATATCTACCTCGTCTCTCCCACGCCTTTCACCACCCTTCTCAACTAGACAGGCTGGGACAGCCGCATTTCCAAGTGAGGGGCTACTGTTACGAGTGCTTGGACGCAGCCTAAGATGGAGCCAGCCAGAAGGGACGTGTGTGCTTGTTTTGAGAGGGCGAGTAAACAGAGCTGCCGCAGCAAGAATCGAGGACATCGCCTCATATAAAAGGACCGGACCAGAGAGGGGCGGCATCGATCTATGTCACCTGCCGGGCCGCTGGGGTCAGTGGCTGGAGGGGCACCTCTGCCAACAGCTACTGCGAGTGTCCAAGCACTTCCGATCACTAGACTCCCTGCCGAGACTTAAGGTGGCGTGGGACATAAATTAACACCAAATACGTAAATTGATGTTTACTGGATTTTGAAAGCCAACATAGAGAAAAGTAAAAATGGCAATTCTAGATAATAGTTTCTGCCAACTTAATGACCAAGCAATTCGCAGTATTACTGTATCAATTTCGCATAATGTCTTGCCCCACGAAAACACATAAAAATTGACGGCGTCAGAAATATATCTGCAGAATAACGTCACTCAGGTAAAATATTTGCTCTCGTAGTTAGTAAAAATTATTCTGTATAGTTGCCCTTTCTTTGTTTTCTCTATCGGCTTCCATAAAATTTGTAAAATACGATAAACCTTAATACCATTAATTTATGTCCCATGCCCTCTTAAGAAATCAGTGGTAAGTGACAATACCATCTGGGTGTTAGCTGGGGTTAACAAATAGTTGAGATTCGATATTCTTGTTTCACCTATCAGATATAATAAATAAATTTATCTAACTGATAAGCTAAGAAAGGGATTACTTATTAAAAACTAAATACTGATTTTATAAATTGCTAAAGCTTTTACTGGCTAGCTTGCCCTATCCTAGTAGAGTAGAATCTTGTACCTGATTGGAAGGTAACAATATTTATATTTCCAAATCGAAGCGATATTCTGAGGTGAAAAAAACCCTAGTATTTTAAGTTGTAGTCATCTGGAACCTTCAGAGGGAACATCTATGTTTACACACCAAATACATGACCATTAAAAAAACTAAATTTCCTGAGGTTCCCCCCGGCACCACCTCACGAATCAAATTAGTCGCAGCCCTCTACCCCCCTCACCAATACCCAGTCAGCCATCGCAGAAACCATATTGGATGCAGGTGACCTTGACCTTGACCCCAACTCGAGAAAAAGTATTTAAAAGTCAACAAGCATACTATGTCATAGACTATTACCGCCATATTAGAAGCAGGTGACCTTGACCCTATGGCCTTGAATGGTCTTGAAAACAAAAAACTCGAGAAAAAATGCATAATAGTAGAGACGGCGCCTACCACTACGTGAAGTTATGCCTTTTTTTTTTTTTTTTTACCTGCCCATTCTAAACAACACGCCGACATTTTGTGTTTCCTGTAAAATTACCTGCTCGTCGCATCGCAAAAAACTTTCTTTGTATGGGACACAATGACTTATAATCTATCTAAAACTCCACCTTTTACCAACCTGTATACTGTGGTTACCAACATGGATGGGCCGATGAAGAATGTTTTCGGCTTGAAATATGTAAAAGTGTCGCCCGGCATAAACGCACTCCTATCACGGATGGCTTGTAGCACGTCACTGGCGGTCTACGCTTCAGCTGGCATTGGGTCCGCCCAGATGGCAGCACTGTCTGCGGCCGCTACCCGCTACCTCTGACGTCTTCCAGAAGTGTAGCGCTGCATGAACTGTGGTGGTGTTGGAAAAAGTTAGAGTGTGACAACATTTCCGGCATCGTGGTGCGAACCGTAACAAGGATGACGTTTTGATTGTTCATTCGTCGGTGGCTTCCCAGACCCCTGTTGTAATATATTGTACCCCTCCACCATGTATTGAACACGTTTTCCTAATAAGGCCATATTAAATGTCATTGGCCATTGATTGGGCGTAATATTCTTGGTTCATAATAAGGTGATCTGTTTTGCCATTGATTGGGGTTTTTGTCTTACCTCCATAAGGGGAAATCGATACTTTTATGTATTTAAGGAGTATGCAAATGCTCTTTAGAGGTCAGACCTACAGCCCCAGAGAAAGCACCAATGGTCAGTTAAGTGAATGCTCAAAATATTCATGGTAGGCTCTTCAGGCTGATGGAGGTTCATAAGAACATCATTTTGATGTCAGGATGGGTGCCAAGATGGCAAATTTTCTCGATTTCAAAAATATTTGCTTTTCTAGTGGAATTTGGCGGCAACAAACTTAATGTTTCACATTGTTTGGGTAATCTTAAGTTGTCTTAGTCAAAAGCCTTTCTTTCAAAATATGTTGTAAATTTTCCACAAAAATTGTCAAATCTTAGCAAGTTCATGGTAGGAAATGAATATTTTCCTTCTGAGTTCAGGGCAAGGATTTGGTTGGGCCTTTTGTCTGGAACATTCCTGACTATGTTAGGAAATTTGACGTAAATGACTTGTGGTCATTTCATAATTTAAGAATGTTGAATGTGTCATTTATAAAGTGTATGAATTTTCGAAACAATATTTTTATAGCAGTATGCTTTAATTACATATATATTATATGCAGTTTGTAGTTGTGTAGCCTTCCTAGGTAAAGCACTCACTTGCATCTTTTCCGCGAGACCGTTGTTCTCCTACCAGAGATGACGTTTGACTGCTGGAGACCTGTATTGGTGTGTATATGTGGTTCTTTGTTGTCGATGAGTTGTGATAGAATGGTGTAGAGATATGATGAATACTGAATGAGAGTTGAATATAGAGTGAGATAGTTAATAGAAAGTCTTATTGTTTAGGTGCTTGTTGTGTAGTGTGTTGCAAGCTGTGATGTATATAATTTATGCATTATATCACACATATGTTAGTCGGATGTTAGTTTTGTTTTTAGTAACATGTATACTTAGAGTGAAAATAATCATGTTAGTTATTCAATATGTAAATACTAGTACTAAAGAGTGGGTTTGACTTGCAATGAAGCACTGAGTATGTTCTCAAACCTATAGTTGTATTCCTTTACTGTTTTTTTTTTTTGTGCTTCATCGGTCGATGGATATTTGGTTTCATCTCGTTACATCCATACTACTTGCAGTCATACTTGGGATTAACGATTAAAAAAACTAACGATTAAAATTAATTGTCAAAAATTGTTATTTCTGTGAATAATTTTGGCAAACTGTGGCTTTCTATTTTCTTTTTGGCTGATAACTGATTTATGGCCTCCAATGCAGTGAAGTGGCTAGAGATTGAGGAAAACTAAGTTTTTTTACTTTTCTTGGAAAGCCAGGAAAGAAGAAAATTTTAAAATAGAGTCATTTTATGTGATGTTTCACATTATCAGAATTTTTAGCATGTGTAAATTCAGTACCTGAAATGATAAGAGAAAAAGGTGACGGATTTTTTTATATAAGCAGTTTCGAAGAATGTCCTACCCGTATAATTAGTAGAGAAAACATTTATTGGAACTAGTTAATCTCTCTATTTCTTTGCATTATAGAGATTTTGAATGTACCATTAATTCCAGTAAAGGAAATTTGTAAGCAATATTTTACTATACAATTGGCATAGTAATATTGGAATATATGTATGAAGAGGAAAAAAAAAAACTAAATTAGATTTGTTCTTGCAAAAAAAGGAAGTAAAAAGAATCAATAAAACCATAAATATTTTTGCCTAATTCATGTGTTGTTCGATATTTGCTAATAACCTTACCTGTTTATTCAAATATACTGTGCTTACATTTTGCACTGCCCATGACGGTTTACTTTTCTCTGCTGTTGGTTATAATTTTGTTGGTTTTTTTTGGCTGGTTAATTTTGGTTGTTAATTTCCAGCTTTGGTGGGTCCTTGGCTTACGGGCGTAGCAAAGTCAGCGAGCATATTAAATGACAGACTACTACCACTACATTTGATGCAGGTGACCTTGGCCTCACTCCATGACATTGAATGTCCTTGAACACAAACAATTTCCAATAAATTCATTAAAAATTCCAAAAAATCCCAAAAATTATAAAAAGTTCTTAAAAATGTATAATAAAAAACTTAAGTGTAAAAAATTACATTTGCAGAGGTCCCCCAACACCACACCCAACAGACGAATGACACCCTCACATCCACCCCCCTCCCCCCACTACTAAACACATTCTATCGTATGCCACCTTCTTGGTTTTTTCGTTTGACATTAGTTTATACATTGCATGTTGTCATCATCTATGTAGCACTAGTGTATTAATTCACCCACTAGGCAGCAACCATATTTTTTTTTGTTTTTTTTTTTTAGTTATAGGGGGCGCTGTTGGCATCCTCACTATTGGATTCTATTTTCAGCAGATAGGTAGCATTAATTTTTCGAATATGCCACCTGCTATCGGCCTGTACCGATCGGTAACATTGACCATTCTTGCAAATTACTTAAACTGTCATATTTAATTTTTTTTATTATTCTTAAATGTGTGTATTTTTATTTTAAATAGTTTTAAATATAAGGCATAGAGGTTTTTATAAATATAAAAAAACCTTGGTATATTTAATATATTTTTAATTTATAAACTTGTACATACAAAAAAATCAGTTCTTTGCGATGATTTTCGAAGGCAAGCTGAGAACTTCATATTATTTTGTAAGTGGATGTAGCCCATTAGTTCACAGTTCTAGATGATTTACCGAATCGAGTGTCCAGCCCTGTGTGGACCTCTACCAAACTTATTCGCGCGTACCCAAGAAACTGATTCGCGATCATGCTAATGTGTTGGTACGTTTTCTAATGGATGATACGAATTTGCGGCACGTTTACGACGATCATATCAATACGGACATGATATTTGCAGAATTCAAAGATATGTGTGACTTGTGTTGGAAGGAAATCTTTGATACATTGGTGATCGCAAACGACTATCCGCTATACAATGGGAGGTACAGCCCCGGGTTCGATCAGTTCATTGCTGTCTGTCGAGAATGAGTTACAGCATATCGATATTCAGGCAAAGTAGCCTCGAGCTGAGTCTTCACAAAGATGATGATGGGGGTTGTCTCGTACCAAGAAACGATGGAACTTGTGATGCTGGTAGCTAATACACATGTGGACACCATTCCGGATTGCTAGCAAGCCAGCGCATCAACTGAATACTCCAAGGATATTTTTCCAGCAGCAGTCGCACCACTGGCAGAGCCATCTGGTCCTTTGGCTGTTCGGGCTGGACATTCGATTCTGTACATCCTCTAGAACTGAGTATTAGTGGGCTACATCCACTTGCAAAAATAATATGAAGTTCTCGTCTTGCCTTCGAAAATTATCGCAAAGAACTGTGTGTTTGTATGTACAATTATGTAGATAAAAATATATTAAATATTTCAAGTTTTATTTATTTTATAAAAGCTCTCTCTGCTTTATATTTCAAATTATTTAAAATCAAAATACACGCATTTAAGAATAAAACAATAAAAAAATGTATGATGGCTTTAAGTACTTTACAGGAATGGTCAATGTTACCAATTTGTTCAGGCCGATAGCAGGTGGCATAATCAAGATGTTAATGCTACCTAAGTGTTGAAAATAGAATCTTATATGGAATGTACCATCAGCGCCACCTTTAATTTAAAAAAATAAACAAATATGGTTGCTGTATCGTGGATGAATTAATACACTAGTGCTGCCTAAGTGATGACAACATATAGAATCCTAGATGGTAACCTCCAGCAATGTATAAACAAATGACAAACGAAAAAACCAAGAAGGTGGCATACGATAGAATATGTATAGTAGAGGGGAGTGGGGGTGAGGGGATCAGTCGTATGTTGGGTGTAGTGTTTGGGGACCTCCGCAAATGTAATTTTTTTATATATGATTTCGATTTAAAAATTTTTATAACTTTTAATAATTTTTGGGATTTTTGGAGATTTTTAATGAAATTTTCGGAAATTGGGTTTAAGATCATTCAATGTCATGGGGTCAAGGTCAAGGTCACCTGCATCCAATATGGTTGTTGTGATGGCTGATTGTATGGACGAGGGGGATGGAGGGCTACCGACTAATTTGATTCAGGAGGGCTGAGGGGGGGGGGGCTCAGGTAAATTAATTTTTTTAATGGTTATGTCTTTGGTGTGGAAACATAGACATTTTCTCTGAAGGTTCCAGATGACTACAACTTAAAGCACTATGGTGTTCACACCTCGGAATATTGCTTCTATTAGGAAATATAAATATGTATACCCCATTTGCGTAAGCGTAGTAAGCACATATCATGCGTAAGGCTCTTAACTATTCACAATAAAGAACGTATATCACATTTGCGTAAATATAGGTAGAACAAATCGTGCGTAAGGCTCTTGACTATTCGCGCCAAGCTTTCATATACTAAACATAAAATGATAGAAACATATTAATCTGTAATAAAGTTTATTATGGCTGTTCGAACACATCTTACAAGTTCTACAAATTGTGTAACTTATTTTTCTCGTTTTGGTACACTTATAAATAAAAGCTTGGTTTTGAAAGTTTTTTACAGTTATTTTTTATGATTTTGTTGTTGAGGTGGGTGTACACTTACGCTAGCATCTCCTCGTGGTATATAATTTTTTCCAAACACAATTAACTGTACATACAATCTTAGCATGTACAATATGGACACTGGGAGCTAGAAATATCGTTGTGCGTGGCGTAACCGTATGGATATTCTTTTCCTGCTACCTACAGTTCCTAACGTACTGGTTTTAAACATGGGGGGGGGGGGATGTTTTTCGCTGTGGGACCTACATTTTTTCAGTGTTGTCCCTGACACTTTTTCATCGTTGGTTCTAAACTTTTTCGGTGGTACGGCGTATACTTCTGTTAATTTTTTTCGTCATTGGTACTACATTTTTATCCGTTGGTCCTGTCATTTTCTCATTGTTGGGAAGCTGCGTACTTCTGTATCTATTCATATTGTTCGTTGTTGGTTCTACATTTTTTCGTTGATGGGTGTATAATTTTGTACCAGCGAAACATTTTTTCTATAGGATAATATTTTTCAGCGTTGGTCGTGAAATATGGTTTGTATTTTTCCTTGTTAGGGGCTTCGAGCGATGCATTTTTCATTGTCGTCCCTTTAGTTCTGCACCTGTGTGAGCATTTCTTTCTGTATTTATTAATATTTGTTATCGCTGGTCCTATCATTATTCTATTGTCTCACGTGAATTTTTTTTATCGCTGGTGGGCGGTATATTTTTGCATCTTAACACTGAATAAACTTATCTAGGATATCTTACTTTTTTCCCATGTTTTATAATGTATTACTTTTACTTTTACTGTGTTTGTTGAAGTGGACGAATTGAGACGCGTGGTTTTTTATAAGGAGTGCATTGGCCTGAGGCAGTTTATGAATGGACAGTGCAGGGACTTATATAAATCGTATTTTCTTTGTGTGCTAGCTTTAAAGGTGTTTGGAATGATTTGTCTATTTTTTCATCAGTATAGAAGTAATGCGTGTATAATTTTTTTCCATCATATACTGTAACGTGTATAGTTTCTCGTAAATATTGTACCGCGTATTTCCCGTACATTTCCACCGTTTTATTGCACACATGCAATGTATTTTTCTTCGTAGTCATTTGTTTAACGTGTACCACGGATTATCATAAACCCTGAGCCTTAGGGCTTGGGCATTGCACGATGCGCAGAACTAGCTTCTATTTTCCACTCTGTAGCTTTGTGGTGTGCGTCTCTACCAGCTGTCTATACAGCTGATACCCGCGATACCTGTGCAGGTCCACGATGATCGTTCTGGCAGGGCACGTACTGCACATAATAATAATAATTAAATATAATGAAAAAGAATAATGACAAAACATAGACCGATTATTACGGCAAAAGATATTTATTATGGATTAAAATATAGTTCCGCATGACCATGAATATGAAAGTCACCAGTGGTACCAACCAACTTGCGATACAACCAAATCTGATCACCAATTTCGAACTTCATCTTCTTACATGAGAACATGGACGCATTACGAAACATACTAATAACAGAGGTATTATCTGCCTTCCCTTCATTAACAGGATAAGTCTTCCAACATATTATATCACGAGGATCAATATTACTAATTAACATAGGCGTAGGGTCCTTTTGAGTATGAGACTTCCTGAAGAAACACAATTCCAACAAACCAGTACCTGCCTTAGCAGTTATTCCTTGGAGACCGAAACGGTACGAAAACGACAACAAAATAGAACTCTCTTCTACATGAATAACCTTAACGGTCCAGAACTTATCGTCCTTATTGACATCCTTACTGAAAGACAAAATATTGCGTTATACCTTCTTAGGATAATACCTAGACACACGAGTCTGAAGATGCATCATCATAATTATGTGTCTTCTCTAATGACACGGAGCGGAATGAAGTACACCAACAGGTTACAACCTTTATATAAATGCGGAACTGATAAGAGGAGAACCATAGATAACATTAAAGAAAGACAGAAAGCTTAGCGCAAAGATAACAGCACAGCGCGCTACCTTATCTCCACGTCCACTCGAGTCTGTACCTGGCATGATAACGACTCTTGGTGATTAACGTACAAAGGATATCGGAGAATTATGGCTCCCTCCAACACTTTGTGAATGACCCCGTTCGGAATATTTCCATCGTTCCGCCTAAGTCCGTGCCCCTGTAGGCGGTATGTCCGTGTTGCGTGGTGCGGCTGAGGTGCTTCCATGGTCATGTCGGTAAAAGAAGAACGTAAACACTTTGGTTCCCTCGTCGCCGTCACTGTACGAGATGGTAATCTGCTTGAAGGTGTAAGTGTCCGGCAAGCGAAAACCTTGGATGTTGCAAAACATTTTTTTTTTTTTTAATAATTTCAAGTCCTCATGCACACAGCGACTGGCGTGAAAGATACATCGTCTCGGCTGCTTCTGCAGCTTCACATCTAAGTATTATTCTGCCTCTGCGATGTCTTCGGGCACTACAGAGCTAATGGTAGATACGGCTGTGTCATCGACTTCTTCGGGAGTGGTACCTATAACATAATTGCTGGCATTGCCTGCTCTTGTTTAGCTCCAGCACCTACATCTCCAACAAGCCTGCCCGAGTCTTAGCCTGAACCACTACATCACCGTCAGTGTCACTTTTGTGATAAAACATTTACTTTCGACCAAAATTACAGCGACATGAATGCTTTAATTGCCCACGAATCCCTTATGTATGTCATATTTTTGTGACAGGTGCGGTATGCAGGTCAGCCATAGACATGCAAAGACCTGTAAAGGTGAAGTGTGTTTCTCGTTCAGTACCTTTGTACCAGGTTTGCTTAAATCAGGTATATTGTGACTTTTTCTAGTTTTGTTTTCAAGGTCAGTCAAGGTCATGGGGTCAAGGTCGAGGTAGTCTGTATCTAATATAGTGGTAGTAGTCCGTAATGTATTATGCTTGGTGACATATGTATTCTATCTCAAATTTTTGTTTTCTAGGTCATTCAAGGCCATGGGGTCATGGTCAAGGTAGTCTGCATCCAATATGGTGGTGGTATTCTGTAATGTATTACGTTTGCTAGTCTTATGTATTTTACCTCGAGTTTTTGTTTTCGCAGTCTATCAAGGTCACAGGGTCAAAGTCGAGGTAGTTTGTATCTAATATGGTAGTAGTTAGTAATGCAATATATTTGTTGACTTTTATGTATTTTTTCTTGATTTTTGTTTTCGAGGTCATTCAAGGCCATGGTGACAAGGTTAAGGTAGTCTGCATCCCATATATTGTATTATGATTACTGACTTTTATATATTTTTTCACGAGTTTTTAATTGACGATTGTAGCTTTGGTACATAGGAAATTATGAGTTAGTACGCTTATAAAAGGGCTTTAGGTGTGCTTGACCTTGTAGTCTTGTTTGTTGTTGGGGTTGATGTATATGTTATGAATTTAATGATTGTAGCTTTGGGAGATGGGATTTTATGAGTTATTATTCTTTTAAAACGGCTTTAGGTGTGTTTAACATTGTGTTCTTGTTTGTTGTTTGGGTTGATGTGTGTGTTATGAATTTGATGTTTTTAGCTTTGGTAACTGGGAAATTTTGAGTTAGTATACTTGTAAAAGGGCTTTAGGTGTGTTTGACCTTGTAGTCTTGTTTGTTGTTGGACTTGATATGTATATTATGAATTTGATGTTTGTAGCTTTGGTAGATGGGAAATTATGAGTTAGTTTGCTTATAAATAGGATTAAGGGATAATTGACCTTGTCAAAAAGGTGTTAGGGCTTAAATGGCCTTAGCATTGTGTTGGATATCGGATACGATGGCTACGTTATGAATTTTATCACTATGGATTCAACGGTTCGGATATTATGAGTATGATCATAAAAGGGCTTAAATGCATAATTGACTTTGTTAAAAAAGATCTTAGGGCTTAAATAACCTTAGTTTCTTGATGGATGTTGGGTATGATGCCTATGTTATGAATTTGATCACTATATCTTCAATGGTTTGGAAACTATGACTACATTTTACAAAAGGGCTTAAATGCATAATTGACGTTGTCAGAAAGGTCTTAGGGCTTAAATGACGTTATCACCGTGATGGATATCGAGTACGATGCCTATGTTATGAATTTGATTCAACGGTTCGGAAATTATGACTACATTTTACAAAAGGGCTTAACTCAAATTATACCTTTGCCAGAAAGGGTCTAGGGCCTAAATGACCTTACCATTACGTTGTATGTCGGGTACTATGTATATGTTATGTGAGCAGTTTTAACTGGCAATCAGTGAATATTCTCAGATTCCGATTTAGAGTGTATTCATTAAATTGAGATGCGAATTGGAACCCTGTCAAACCATGTCCTTGGTTGCCACTGGCAGTAAAATTATGCTCTTTCCAAATGCTATTAGTAAAAACCACTTTGCTGTCATCGTTCATATTCAATGTTTCACTCCCTGTCCTCTGGTAAACAAGACGTCGATGCAATTTAAAAGGCGCTCTTTGCAGAAAGCGTTTTTTTTTTTTGTATACTCAGAAAGACGACTAGTGCCTACACTCTCGTTCTCTCCATTAGGGACCATACTCTCTCTTTTTGCTAAACAAACAAAGCATTTTTATGACAGCACATCAAAGTTTTCAACGGCGCTTGTAAGTGAGAACGCAGGGGCGGCCACAAGAGGAGTTCATGACGTAAACTGCGTCATAAAAACGTTATGTAAAAATTAATTGTTTATCTTGGGAAAATAGGCTGTGAGCAGATTGAAGCATAAATATTGCCTCGTCCCATTTTACGCGAATAAGCACTTTTTCGCGCTCCTTCTCCATTCCCTCTTCAGCCTTCCTATTTTTATAGACCAAGTATGAAGGCTGATTAAGCTCAAGTAAAACATTCAAGGAAAGCTCCAAAAAATTTTATTCTTTTAGAAATGGTTTCTAAAACTTATAAAAACATATGACGATATTCAACTGTTTTTATACTCTCTCATTTTTTTGAGGGAGTGGGATTTATTAAGATTATTCTAACTACATATCGACAATATCATGAATAGTACCCCTTATTTATATAAGGCTCAAAATCAAAGAAAACAGTCCACTACATCGTTTGCAGATCGCTAAATACTTCAGCTCAGATTCCCTAGAGCTAAATGTTCTCTTCGTAAAATCTGTGAGGCATTGACATGAGACTGTGTGAAATTCAAGTTGTGGAAGCGGTTTATCTGAGCGAATTAGCAGCCACGCACACCGGAATGATTTTGCAACTCCATTCTGTCGCCAACCGTGCGTTACTCACACATTTCTGAACTTCGAATTGTCAGCATACTGAGGCTGGAAAGTCGTCACGAATGGGTAAGCTCATTCAAAAAAAGTTATAATATTTCCAGCCACTGAACTTCGCACGATTTCATTACAGTTTCATGAAGAGGATATTCAGCTAAAGAAAAGCTGAATCAAGGTCCCCAGAGATATGTGAGTAATGTAGTGGAGTATCGTGTATTTATAACGTTACTTCTTATACTAAAACCAAAACGCCCAAACATTTAAAACTTATTAAAAAGAGACTTGATCTGAATTAAAATACTAAACATTATTTATTACAAACAAAGATGAGTGCCTCTACAAATGAAATGTGTTGTTTTCTTACTTCCACAAAATGTCATATGTGCATTCATACAAAATAAGGACATAATCTGCAATTTCGAAATCTCTGCTTGAGTTTCGGTGCTCATAACCAATGCGAAACAAAATTGTTTCATTACTTCTATACATTATAAACGGTAAGTTTTCAAAGAAAACCATGTATAAACTGTTTTTATAATAAATGTTTTCCAGATTTCTATTTGGAATAACATGCGAATAGCTGTAAAATGCTTACTTAGCACGCTAATTAGAAAAATAGTAATTTAAAGCACCGTTTTTAAAGATGGCGGCTAAATCCAAGATTGTAGAAGGATATCAAATATATCATAGAGAGTATTTTTACGAAAATAATAAAAATGGTTCCAGCTTTGCCTAGTGTCGTTTTAATTGTGTGGCTCCTTTGCTGAGTAGAATGAATGTCGACTGACGGAGGTCAGAAAAGTTTGTGAAAATTGATGCTTAGAATAATAATCTTTTTTTTATTTATTTATTTTCTTCAGTTTTTTCCTTGTTTCGCATAAACTGATAATTTTAAATTTCTGGCTAAAGTAGGTATTTTTAGCTAAGCCACAACTGTCACTACCGTATACTCCTCGTTAACTCCCTACATTTATGTTAAGTGGAAAAAATGTTATGTCAGTTGAGTAGAAAAATGAATAGTCGTTGCAATACGAGTTTTGGATATCAGATTAATATTACATTTATGCTGATGATTGTCGCATAAATGGAGATTGTATTTATTATGCGAAAAAATAATTACTTGAGCAAATCCAGTAGTTAATGTGGCAGTACCTAAACAAAGGGAACTGTAAGGTACAATGCAATAGTTCGGCATAATAAATGCTTTTTTACTGTACAAATATGCGCGCGCGCGCGTGTGTGCGTTTATTTTTTATACACAATTTTAAATGCAAGTGCAGTGATAGCGACAGCTGGAAACATTGAGTTGTATAATAACAATTTTGCAGACTGACACAGCTCTGAGAATAGTGGGAGGTACGTTTATTAAGAGGTTCGGTTATGCAAAGTGTGACTACGCAGAGTTTTTCTCCAACCTTGCTTAAAAAAGTGTGTTAAAATCTAGAAATATTTTTCTTATATTATTTAAGTGTTTGGTAAATACTGTTTGGAATTGTTTATTTTTGCATTTTTTTTTTTTTTTTTTTTGGAGAATAAAATTCCTGTTAGCTGTTCGTATCCTGATTAAAAAAAAAAAGTAAAAAGAAAAAGCAAGATTTTGTACGCGCACCGAAAGGCGATGACTTGTGCTGCTATCTGCCTCGTGTCGTCCAAACACGAGTATATAGTGTCTCCAGCTACATCATAGATAGCGTGCGCGTTGCGTCATATATCGCCTAGACAGCTATCACTATTTTTATTTAATACTACCGTCGGGAACTGAAACGCACCGTTACTTGTCTTATAACAATTGAATGGATTTGTTCGTCTTTACTGTGTTACAGTGTTTTTGGTTTTAATAGTGGTGCCATGCGACGTTTGTATTGTTTACTGCGTTAGGTTCGCATGCTAGAGAACAGATGGCAGTCGCAGCACTATAAATCGTTGTTATGTATATGCTTCGGACTCATATGGGAGGAATTTGTTTTGGAGTATGCGCTGTTGAAGACGGCGTCATTCCCACTTGCATTGCCTAGCAACCACGGCATTGGAGAGAGACAATCGTTAGTCTGCTGTGTTTACGATTTTATTAATGTAGGGAGGCTCGTATTTTATCTGTAGAAATTATTTCCAGAAACAAATCTGGCATATGATAGAAAAAATATATTTAAGCAGTACTTGATAGTATTAATTTTCTCCTTTGCAAATACGTAGTGTTTGGAAACACGTTTTTGCCCAAGTAATTCAACACGTGTGTGTTTACTTTCATTTACGTGACATGTGCATCACCAATAAAATTCGCACTTGACATGTAAATGTATCTTCCTGAACTGACGCAAGACCATTTAATGAAATAGTTGTAAAAGTAAATTTCTTAGTGCAAGCTGTGATACAAATAAAGAAATTGGTTCCTTTTAAATTGGATGACTGTGGAACCAGCTGATCAATCCAGTGTTTGTAACTTGTCATTTCCAAGATGTAAATAAGGGAAATCACTCGCTGCCTACTTGGGAGAGCTATTATAGTTGGGGTTATTATACGTGCGATATGTCGCAGCTTTGGCATGTTTTCGTGCCATAAACTGCTGCTATGATTTATGATTATTCAACTAAACACTGATTCTTGAAAACAGATTTACCTTTAGATAACATTTCTTACGCTTTATAATTAATGTAGGCCTATATGAATATGATATATTAAATGAAAAAATTGTGTTGGACATTTGCCCTTACAGCAGAGCTCATGTCACAGAAAACTAGAATTACACATACGAACATGCAGACACAGAGAACCAACCAATAATAGTTGCCAAAAGTTGAGCTACGTGAAGAACAAAGAGAATTCCGTGGAAGGAATTCAGTTAGTAAGCAGCAAATTAACGAAACAAAAAACTAATGATGGGCACAACAAAAACAGACAAACACAGTGGTCTTCTTGCAACTAAACGATTCCTGCTGCAGAATTCTGTGTATTCGTGTACCTGTTGACAACTATTCCGGTTTGGTTCTGTATGTTTGTATGTGTAATTCTAGTTTTCCGTAACATAAACTCTGGTACAATAGTGTACATAAAAAAAAAAAGTATTATTTGTTTCATGTGTCACTACTGCAGACCTGGTGAATAATCGAAACATTGGGTGACGATAATATGCTGGAATCACAATAACGGGACAGACGCGACACGACGGGCGCCATGAGACAATAAAAATTCGCATTATTGTGAACACTAGTTTTATCGCCTCGCGCAAAAAAAAATACAAGAATATTATACGTAGATTGTTTCTTGCGACTAGCTGCTAGTCTCTTGTACGACAGCCATTAATGTCTACATTTGGTTAAAAGGTGTTGTTGGACAACACTTTATTTTCATGCTTACTGATTTTGCATCAAATATATAAAAATATGGTCGTATTAACGTGCACTACGCATCATAAATACTTATGCCTCAAAATGCAACAATAGTCGAGATGTTATTTATGTTTTAATGAAGTAAATATACACAACAGTGGAGTAACTAATTCACCAGTACCAACTATCTTTCGAGCACTAAACTCTTACATGGTTATCCAGTTTGTCGCGCCCGCGGCGCGACGAAATTAGGAATGTTTTCTATTCTGAAAACCTGTCGCGTCCGCCATTTTTGTCACGTTGACGTCACAGATGTCTCAATGCTGATTGGCTGGAGATTTATTTTATTCGTGTCGCGCCCGTCGCGTCGCGTCTGTCGCGCTATTGTGATTCCAACATCACTATCGTAAACATTATTATCAGTTTGTCAAAATACTTACCAGTGTTTTGAAATCGAGTACCTAGATCTAGTGCGAAACATTTCAAATGCCACTTCTCTATAATCTTCTTCAATTTAATTTTCTTTTCTGTATTTTCGTCTAGAAATACCATCTCTTAATGCTGTATGTATACATGAATGTAGGAACATTGCAGCGCATTTTTTATATCTGATAACTTCCAGCATGTACTGGTACCTAAGAAAGAAACAAGTAAGTTATACAAAAATAAATGCATATGTGCAAAATACTGTCCCGCCCATTCAGAAACCAGATCTATAAGTTGGTATAAAAATATATTTATTGTTACAATCTATTTTTTTTTTCATTCATCTTTGTAATTGAATTTAGCCAAATATAATTGAATAAATGAGGTTCTTCTCCTCTCTTCCTAAGAGGGGCTGCGGTGGGCGTAGTGGTAGGATACTTGCCTTTCACCAAGGTGGCCCATCTTTGTTTCCATGTGAGCTTACTCGCAGATTTTCACATATAGGAATTGTGCTGATTGATGCTGCTGGTTGGCATGTTTTCTCGAGGTTTTCCTGTTTTCCCCACCCTTGCATTTCAGTGCTGCTCCGTATCTGACATATTTCACCCTCAATGGCTCTCGACACCTTGGTTTTTACAATCCACCTAAACCTCTCTCAACTCCTCCCTTCTTAAGGTGATGGTAAGTACTTAATTTGCTTTTTTAATTTTATTATTTAGCATAATATTATTAACAGAACACGAAATACATTCCATACGATATAAAGGCGAAGAATATTTTACGAAGACAGCATATTTTTACTTTTTGTAATTCTCGTAATTATTAGTATTATTTAATTTACAGTTATTTATCTTAAACTTTGTTTCGAAAAAATTATTTAGGCCTACTATTTGATTTGTAAAGATTCAGGCCGTGTCCGAAATGCAGATTTTGTTGACAAAATGAACACGTGACTCGATTTTGTATACAAAAATGGTGACGCATTTGGTAGTTTGGTATTTCGTATATTGTACCTAGCAGATATTAGCAAAAATACAACCTTACAAAATCAGTGCCATGTTGGTTTTGACCTTCAAAACACATGCGCGAATGCGTAAATAGATATATATAATATATATATATATATATATATATATATATATATATATATATATATATATATATATATATATATTATATATATATATATTTTTTTTTTTTTTTTTTTTTTTTTTTTTTTTTTTTTTTTTTTTTTTTTTTCCACCAGCATGTTTTAAAAAGTAAATAAGTGTTGCGCTTTGTTTATATAAAATTCGCGACTACTGCATAATTTATTATTTTCTTTTTTATTAACGGATTCACAGCGTTTCAGTGATTATTGTAGAAATATCGCGACATTTTAAGCATTAAATTTTGATCAAAATATTTTTCAATCTTAATGTAATAATTGTTGCCGCGATAGTGCTATACGAGTGACTGTCGAAAACGTCCGAACTGAAACTTACAAAATGACGAATTACAAAATAAAGAATTTGTCATTTCGGACGCGGCCTCAATATTGGAACTCCGCAGTTATTTTTACGCGTAGTTTGGTGTGAAATAAATAATCATTAAACGATCCAATTCTTTTAGAAACTATGAATTTAATTTGCATAGTCCAGGGGATTCCGACATGTGCATGGGACCAACGTCGCCCCCCGTTTACGTGACCCGGTGGTATTCAGATTTCAAATGATATTACGTGCACGGCCAGCTGGAGTGCAATGATTCAAGACTAGCACTGGTATGGTGCTTGGGGGAAAACGAAAATAATGTCTCGTGAACTATTGGGAGTGACAAAATTAATCGCACTTGCAAAGTCGCTCACAGTAATATGCAGGGATTGTCCACTCGTCATACTAAGTGCCCAATTAAATATCACGAACTATAAAAATAAGACATGCAGCCGCAAATATGTTAATGTGCTGGAGCAAACTAATTCGCGGTATGGCTCACAGCACCCGGTTCGCATATCAAAAGGGTATCTGCACACTTAATGCTTGACGTGGAGTTGGCTATTGTAAGTATACTTCGGAAGTCACCAAAGAACACCCATATAGACCCCGGCACAATAGGCGGTTGGTGTTGTTGGTTTGGTAGCAGTTGAAATAGAGGCCGATACATGTGAGTTGGAACAATAGGCGGCTGGTGGTTGGTGGTTGGTGATGATGGTTTGTGGTTGGTCCTGAAATCTTTTTGGCTCGTAGGTAGTGGTTAGTGTTGGTGTTGTTGGTTGTTGGTTTGGTAGCAGTTGAAATAGAGGCCGATACATGTGAGTTGGCACAATAGGCGGCTGGTGGTTGGTGGTTGGTGATGATGGTTTGTGGTTGGTGATGATGGTTTGTGGTTGGTCCTGAAATCTTTTTGGCTCGTAGGTAGTGGTTAGTGTTGGTGTTGTTGGTTGTTGGTTTGGTAGCAGTTGAAATAGAGGCCGATACATGTGAGTTGGCACAATAGGCGGCTGGTGGTTGGTGGTTGGTGATGATGGTTTGTGGTTGGTGATGATGGTTTGTGGTTGGTCCTGAAATCTTTTTGGCTCGTAGGTAGTGGTTAGTGTTGGTGTTGTTGGTTGTTGGTTTGGTAGCAGTTGAAATAGAGGCCGATACATGTGAGTTGGAACAATAGGCGGCTGGTGGTTGGTGGTTGGTGATGATGGTTTGTGGTTGGTCCTGAAATCTTTTTGACTCGTAGGTAGTGGTTAGTGTTCGTGTTGTTGTTTTTGGTTGGTGTAGTAGCGAGTTTGAATATACTAAACATTTACCACCAATCAATCAATCAGAGAGCGTTCTATAGTTTCTGAACGAGTGAATGTGGAAATGCTTTGAAATGGTGGGGAATAATCGTGAAAATAAAAATACTTGTCTCGAGCTGATAATAAATATTGTTGATAAGTAACAAGCAATATTTATGATTAAAACTCGCATGTGCAAGAATATAGAGGTTTAAGCAAACCGTACAAATTTATTTTATTTGCAGCTTTTGTGAAACAGCTGCATGATTACGGGCAAATTTGAGTTAGCTATGCACATATTATTTTTGTATAAGATGCAGTTCATTTAATTTTTAGCATTAAGAAAAACTTAGCGATGGTTTTAAAATTATTATTTAAGCGTACTTCGTTAAAAAAAAAAAAAAAGTTAAATTCATAGTAATTAATGTCTCGTCCACGTAGTTATAAAAATTCTGATTCGAGGAATAGCCAATTAAAACAATTATTTCGCCTTTCCTAATATTTTACTGCTATCTGTTGGCACAACTGCGAAAGAATTTACGCCAACGTTAATATTATTGTGCCATGCAACTTGCGTACACCAACCGAAAACCACCAACACCAACCTCCTAATGTACCAGGCCCGTAATAATGTAACAATTCGCCCTCCATATTACTGACCTATAGCAGCAATAATGTACCTAACGTGGTAAAACTGTTAAATAAATTAGTACTCTTTAACTCCTCTCGTGCGACGGTGAAGCGGTTCCACCACGAAGTTCACTTTAGCAAAAAAAATTGAAATTAAGTTGTTAGATACCACAAACGTGTTTGTTTTATTTGGACTTCAACCTTTCTAAAAATAATTTATACATTTTAACCCAATTTAAATCGAGTGATTTTAACAGTGTAACATGAACGATCGGTAGCGGTAAACTATCAATTACTTCCTAAAGCTTTCTGAAGGCGTGATAAAAGTGCAATAGCCTAACATTAATAATCCTCCGGAATTAATGCAATTGCATTAGATCCTAACAATAAGCAGTTTCTGATAACTAATGAGCCTAGTTTCCTGTACACGGGTGCAAATAAATTCTTGTGAAGTTCTTAAATGCTTATGGCAGGTAAGCGTTGACGTCTCACTGACAGCAATAGCATCGGAGATGAAACCAGGAACTTGTGAAACAGTACCAAAATAAATAAAACACACGAGTGACTTACCCAGGATTTGAATTCAGAAAAACTCTTTAACATTAAGCTAGCGTGCAATCAACTGCATCACGAAGGCAGGATTCGGAGCATCGACTTCGGGTATAATTATTCTAATGTTTTGGACTATAGGGTTCACTAACCTGAAATATTTTCACGGTCATCATTATTTCGAAATAAACTGTCTGACCCACTGAAACATGCAAGTTTACATGGACTACCATAACGCTACTTGTGTGAAAAAATTTTATGAAATTGGTTTATTGGTCTCCGATATATGGCACAAAAACCTTATTTTCTTTAATGGGATTATCTTATAAAAATTACCTAAATACAGTTTCTGTATACCATATTTCTGAAAATATACTATCAGCATAAAATTTTCGATTGAATTTGGTTAAAGTTTTAAATAGGTGTGCCAAACATATAGAAATATTTACATGAACGCCATTTCGAAAATCAACATCTGTCCCTAATTAAACCAAGTCAATTTGCATGGCCTTCTGTAGTTGTGCAAAATTAGGTGATAATCAGTTGAATTATCCCGAAAATTTGACAAAATGTTCAATTTACTCACCTGACACCATTTTGCAAAAAAAAAAAAATCCGGCCAAAGAGTATCTCTGTAGGTTGTATATCTAATTAGTACTGTTCACATACAAATTTTGGTTGAACTTTGTTGAAACATTTTATAGATATAACAAATTAATATAATTATTAATATAAATCCCATTAAAACATGCATGTCGCACATAACACCTGTTAATTTACATACCCTACTGCAGCAAAACCTCGAAAAAAATATGAAGGAATCCGTTGATTGATCCTCTAGATGTGGCATAAAACCTCCATTGTTCATGTGACGATCGTCGTAAATGGAGAACGAAAATATTATGTATCAGCACATTCGATGATTGTCATAGATACAATATACAAAGTTACATTTAAATATGTTACATAGTTCCGTGGATATAGCACAGTAAGATAAAATGTTCGTATGGACGCCATTCGAAAAATGAGAGACTTGCGCACTTAAAACATAAAAATTTATATGGCCTACCACGGAACAACTTCTACGCCAATTTTGAAAGAAATCGGTTCCGAGATACGACAAAAAAATTGCATTATTTTTTTTGGAGCTATCTCACAAAATGGCGGTGAAATAAGGCTTTGCATAGACAATTTTAATGGACATGATCGATACTGCCGACGTACAAAGTTAAGTTGAAATTTGTTTTGTAGTTTCGTAGATAAAAAATTCTGAGCAAAAATTTTATATAGAAGCCATTTTGAAAATATTTTGTCTGACCCTCTCAAAGTTTATCAGTTTTTTTGGGAGACATCGCATATTTTAATATATCATGTAATGCTATGTTACAAAATGGTGGACAAAAGAGATTTTGTGTGGATGCATTCGTTGGATTTAATGTATACAGCCAGCGTACAAATTTTCATTGAAATTAATTAAATGGTTTCAATGAAATGACTTACAAAACTAAAATAGTTATATGGTCGCCATTTTGAAAATAAGTGTTTGATATACCTAAAACACATCAGTAACATCACCTACCGCAGTAATACTCGTTAGCCATATTTGGTAGGAGTCGGTCAGTTGATTCCCGAGATGACACAAAACTTTATTCGTGTGGCACTTTTATAATTTTCAACCAAAATGGTGGCCATTCTAAAATTTTGGGTGATACTTCATATTACGGAAAACATTCACCGATCTAAACCAAATGTTGTATTCTGACACAGAATCGAGTACGCATCAAATGGCGAGGTTGATATTGATGTTGGTAGCCATTTTGGAAGATAGTGCCAAATGAAAAGAAAATAATATTTTACATTATGTCTCGAAAACAACTGAGCCAATTTGCGCCAAATTTGCCACTCATGTAATAGTATGAAACGCTAGGTGAATGTAAGTAATTTAACTTAATTAAGCACAGATTTTCAAAATGGTGATCATATAGTAGTTGATATGGCCAAATAGGTTTCAAATATGTCAGGACACTTATTTACAAAGTGGCGCCCACATAGCTATTTTAGCAGAGTATGCTACATTTTTGAAAACATTTAAATCAATTCGAACTTAACTTTGTAAGCTGGGAGTGTATACAACAAAAATTGAATGTGTTTACATGGAGCCTCTTTTGTCCTCCATTTTTTTCATGAAACACGGTCTGTCATGGAGTTCAGCAGACGACGGATGTTGTCCTGAGGCAGACGGGCCTACAGCTGTTGGGCGGTGTGTTCCAAATCCCGGATACTGTTGCACGGTGGCAGCTGGCACTTCAACTGGTCCCACACATGCTCGAGTGGGAACACGTCAGGGGAGCGAGCAGGCCATGGTAGTGTTTGGACGTTACGGAGGCAGTCCTGGGAGGCCTGTTCCGTGTGCCGTCTGGCGAGATATTGAGGGAGTATCACACCTGCAATCCCGGACAGAAATGGGAGCAGATGAGGGCGCAGGATATCAGCGACATACCGCTGGGTTGTCAATGTTCCACGTAACTCGACGAGAGCGAATCGGCTGTTATTATAGTTTATGGATCTCCAAACCATAGTGCCTGCCGTGGGAGAATTGTACACCTCGATATCGAGATTGGGATTGTGGCATCCACCAGCGGCCCTCCACGCCAGGGTACGGTGATCATCAGTTCCCATCGTGCCACTGCCATACGAAGCTGCCGCTCTAGCAGATTCAATGGCAGCACACGTAATGGATGCTGGGGTCGCATGTTCGCCTCTGTAAGACGTCGGTGAATGGCAAGTGGGCTCACAGGAACACCAACACTGGGCCTGTATCGTAAACCGGATCACCATGGGATCCCCCTGCGCCTGGTGCACGATCAATCGATCCTCTCGACTGGTATAGTCGACCTCGTCCATCTTGAGTCGGTCCTGCGTGCGTGAGTGCCGTCATGTATCCGCTACTAACAACAGCACCGGACGGTATTATTCGAACGATTCAAATGGTGAGCTACACGGCAATACGACCACCCTGCGGTTTGCAGTCTGATTATTATTCCTCTTTCGATGTCCGTCGATTGCGTAAAGCGTCTTCCCGGCATTCTTATTCACTATGTACGCTTGCATGGTGTCTTCTGGTGATTCTCGTGTTAATGTGGCGCCTCGGCTGCACGTTAGCGCCTACGACCGCTGGTTGGTCAAATGAAAACGTACCGACATGGGATCATACGCGTAAAGGCACGGTAAAATGAGCACTTTTGAAAGCCCAGCTTAAGATCCACCTGTAGGGGCCTACGCACGTTGTGTATTCTTCCGCCTTACGTAAAACTAACATTGCCATGGGCCTCATCAATTTATTCATGCATCGGTAAAGTGAAACGGTGAAATTATTTGAAAATTAAATATCTTGCAAATCTGCTCATTTTTGCACTTCGGTGCATTGTAAAAACAGAAAGCGAAAGAAATGATTTAATTCATCACAAATTATTACGTAACAAATTTTTATTCTGCGTTAAGATATCGATGTACATTTTCTCCTTCGTTAATAACTTTACTGGGCGCATGTCAATCAGTGCGCCCGTTAATATATATGCAGGCAAGGCCAGTGACTTTTTTCTAAGGTTGATTTCAAAAGTTCTCACTTTAACGCGAACTGCCTTTAACAGCCCGTACTCTAGCTATTTATGTCGTTTCGTGGTTGTCGCATGGTTTCTTCATGGTGCTCTATTGCATTTGTCCGGCAGTGTACATAATATCACTCATTACACGTAAATTAGTGCATTCGTTCAATAAAACGCAGCTCACTGAATATTCAGTTGATGAACTTACAATTTAGCTGCTATCCTGGAAGCTAATAAAATTCATTCACTATAATAATCAGTAGTATTCGATAATTTCAGTGGACCAATTTTAACCGGTATGCCTATTGATTTTTGCATTTATCACGTTTTCCACACCAGAATGAAAATGTGACCATCTTCAATTACTTTTCAACTCTTGGTCAGCAGCAAAGCGATCAAAGTTTTTGTCGGAGAGTGGATGCTGGCTAGAGCAAGAGTAGTTACACTTCAAGGATCATCACAACTGGTGTGATGCGGGTGGACAGGCATCTGATGTGTGTGCTTCTGTACACATATGGGTATTTAAAGAGCCCTATACGGCCCACTATAGACCGTTCACGGTAAAGTGAGAACTTTTGAGCCCTAACTAATTTTCCTACCATCCATTTTTTATACTGTCACCACATTTAAAATTAAATATTGCCATATAAGTAATAAACATAGTTTATATATCTCACCGGATTCGAAAATTAATTTTTAAGTCTACAATAAAATATATTTATTGACTATTATGACAAATGAGGTAGCTTAAAAAAGTGCTCACTTTACTCCGAATACCCTATACCAATATGTTATTTATCTATGGTTAAAGAGACTTCCATCTTCCAGAACATGATACGATTGTCGTCTAACAACTCTTGTTTGTGGTTCTTTGTCGTAAATTATCACTCCAAGAAAACAAGGTTTGAAGGTAAGACGAAAGTATTTGTACCTCACTAGATGTCTACTAAAACTGTGCTGGTATGCTATGCGCAAGCTGCGACCTACAGGATGACGTGATGTGGGGAAGGGCGGACGTGACGTAGGTGGCATGCACCTGCGTGATTGACAGCTCACGCCTGGTAGCGACTACGCCGTCGAGAAGGTCGGGGATTGTCTTCCCCTTCAAGAAACTTCTCGATGCTCGTTTAAGTTATTTCTGGAAGTGCGCAAGTGTTTAATAATGCATAAATGATCAACACAGTTTCAAATACAGCCTTTCATCACACGGAAGGAAACTTCTTGAGGGTGTTTCGGACGTCGGTGCTTGGCGTATGTTCCTGGTAATTCTGCGAACTACAGCTTTTGTTGGCAGCACGGGGGCAGCGACCTGTGTGCTAGGGGCTGCGATTTTTTTCTGACCTACCCTAATTATAAGTGTTAGTTGTACGTCCGAGGTAGGGACGGGAGCTATTGCGTCTCAGGGCTGAGCCCCTTACGCCTACAGGGGAGAGAATCCATGCAAGGGGACATGCATTGTGGCAGAGGGGGATTAGGCAGTCATGGCCACTGTTTCGGGCCATGATCACCTCCCTTAGTGTACCTATATTTAAACTATAACTAAGAAGAGGCTGGGAAAAACCGGCAGAGGCACCGTAAAAAAACCCAGTCGACAGAAAAGAATTAAAAATTTTTACAAGCATTATTAGAAAATGCTACAGGAAACAGATGGGTAAGGACCATTTTCTTAGGGGCCACGGCGGATGAGCGATTAGCACGCTCGCCTCTCACCAAGGCGAACAGGGTGCAAACCCCGGCCGGGTCACCGAATTTTCGCAAGTGGGAATCGTACCGGACGATGCCGTTGGTCGGCGGGTTTTTCTTTCGGGCATCTCCCGTTTCCCCCGCCCCTTCATTCCGGCGCCGATCCATACTCACTTCAATCACCCTCATCGGCTCCCAAGCTCTCGCTGGTAAGAGCCTCCTAAATCTCTTCACTCGCTCACTCGCCATGTTCTTTATTAGTAGGAAGAGAAATTCTAGTAGAGGTGGCTGCGGAGGGTCTTCGGGATTCATCTGGACGACTGCTGCGGCGAATGTGATCCACCTAGGAGGCAGGGAGGAGGTGGGAGGAAATGGCGAGAGACTTCCACGACTAGTGCCAGTGTTTGTTGTTGTCAACTAGTATGTGAGTAATACGCAAATAATTACACATTTGTAATCTAGTCAGTTACGCACTGAATTTGAATCAGTGGAAAACCACTGATTCGCAGTGAAATTCAACTACTCGATTCAGTGGAAATGGCTCCACTCAGAGTTGGTGGAAAACCACTGACTGTTCCAGTGAAACAATTTCACTGAGTGAATAAGTTACAGCCAACTGCGTGCGTAGGATTAACGACAGTTTTTATTCAATTTAACTGGATTATTACGAGAAATAAACATATATCCGATAGTCACTGTTAATACTGTGCAGTATAAGGTAATTCACAAAGAGTATTTAAAAATATCTTCTAGTGTCCAGTATTTGAAACCTGAGTATTCTGCTTCCGGGACATTACCCTACCATTCGAGCTATCAAGCCAACGTTGACTGTAACGGGGGAAACACACAACGTGTTTCGGGGATTGCTGAATTGAAAAGAAAAAATTTGAAATATGAAACACATAGTCCATCTCAATAAGGGCTGTAGAATCCCTTAAAAGTGGAGTTAAAAAAGCATATTAAGTGGGATATTATGAAAAGTACTTGCGGTACTGGAACATTTGCTATATGAATTATTTAAACCAATATCTTGGATAAAATGAAGGTACTGTACATCGTACGCACCCCTGTCAATTAAAAAAATAGTTGTTTTCACCCTGTTACCCTTGAGGTAACATTGGTATTTGATGCCATCGTATTAAGCAGTACGTCGTAATGAGCCAAAAAAGACACTCTATTTGCAACTCTCTAGGACCCACCGTTTACGTGTAAAACGCACACAAATGTTTCGGCTGCAGCAATACTAGGGTATGGTGGGTAGGCAACTTGTCAAACACCCGTAGGTAAAAACAAGCTGGCTGTAATACGGCGTTGCACGCTGAATAACTATAGCCAAGAACAAACAGGCAGCAAAGAAATTACAATATAATAAAATGAGCCTCATTGACGTTTAGTTGTGTTTAGATGCACATTATAAAGAAAGGTGGTAGAAACGAAGAACACACGTTTCTGTGCAACTTCCTAACTCTGGCCGTTCTGCGGATACTGTAACCACATGTGTTAGCAGGTAGTCGAAATGTGTGAATAAATTAGTCTTAATTTTATGTGTTAAGAAGAGAGTAGGGATAATAATTTATGTTTGCGAGCAGTGTGACTCTGTAGTAATGTCTTTAATAGATATGGTTAATCGCAATATGTTCAAAGATTTTGCATGTTTGGTGGTCGATACAGGCGCAGATGACACTAATTAACTGCACAACGGACTCAGGCATCGCAGTATTTAGAGCATCTTATTAGAAAATAACTTGGCAACTGTTCGAAATGCCCACCTCCAACTTCATTGCAAAATGTGTAACGGTGCATTACAGACTGGTGTACTCTTTCAAAGACACCTGGTGTGATTCGCACCTTATCGCAGGCAGCTATGAACCTCGCTAACAAGTCATCCACGGATGCACTGGGTTTCTCGTATACGAAAAGCTTGACAAATCCTCATAGTCAAGAGTCTAATGAGGCAAGGTCCGGCGATCGTGTTGGCCATGCAACAGGCCCGCCCCGTCATATGCAACGTTCAGGATATTCTGCGTCCACGTGGTTACTCACAATTCTCGTGAAATGGGGTGGAACGTCGTCGTTTTGTATTTACATTCGTTATCTGATGGCGAGTGGAACGTCCTCCAGTAGGGCTGGCAACATGAACTGCAGGAAATGCCAATACTGGAAGCCTTTCAAATGGGTTGGCAGCAAGTGAGACCCAATACCATTGTTGCCAAGTATTCCAGCCCAAATGTTGACCGAATATCTATTGTGGTGTTTCCTCATTGCAGGTGCATGTGAGTTAAATATTTCGACTGTTAAAATACCCTTACTGTGGGAATGTGGCTTCGTCTGTGAACATAACAATAGCAAGAAAATCAAGAACCATTTCACACTGACGCAGGAACCACTGGCAAGAATCTCGACCAGGGGCATAATCCACTGGTTGTGATGCTTGCGCCTTTCGTACACTGTACGGTCGCAGCAGCTATTCATGTAGTACACGCCGTATTGTCGTATTCAATGTATCCACTGAAAATCACTTATTCGCAGTGAAACTTAACTACCCGAATCAGTGAAAATGACTCCGCTTAGAATCAGTGAAAAATCACTGATTGTTTCAGTGAGAAAATTTCACAAATTGAATTAGTGACGTGAAATGATTTCACTCGTTGAACAAGTAACGCCCGACAGCAGTGGCGAGTAAAACAAACATATTGACGATTGTTTACTATTTATATTGACCAAATTACCGTAATTTAAAAAAGGAAAAAAAGTTCGGAGGTGGCCGGGATTGAACTCACACACCCTTACACTTCTATATTATGCTGTTACCTTACCAGCTTATCTTTTACCTTTGTTGCTGTCTTTGCTGCATATTATAAGGGTTTTCCTCTGTACTCTATAAGACTGCTTCATAAAAAAGTGGGATTCGAACGTTTCTCTGTTGACCTGATCCACCTCGCCTCAAAAACGTGCCCGTTTCTCTTACAAACGTGCAGCTTCCCTTCCATTTCCACTCGCTTCTCCATACACCAATACCATTTCCTCTCGCTTCTCCATACACCAATACCATTTCCTCTCGCTTCTCCATACACCAATACCATTTCCGTCATTCCCGAATTAGTGTTCGATGCCACGTGTGTCTCTCTTTCTCTCTCTCTCTCTCTCTCTCTCTCTCTCTCTCTCTCTCTCTCTCTCTCTCTCTCGCTCTCTCTCTTGCAGCAGTGAAGCTACGCAATGACACTCGCTGCGTAACAGGCTGCTCTAGCATCGAGATAGTGCAGTGACAATGGTGTGTAGGGGCGCTGAAGGGATGAGAAATGTCATGACATTCAGCAACGTGCTTCCATTATTGCAATCCCGATGCAGGTGAACACATCACTGACTGAAGTACGATGTTGCTGTTTTCCACAACTTGCTAACACATGTTGTTACAGTATCCGCAGAACGGCCAGAGTTAGGAAGTTGCACAGAAACGAGTGTTCTTCTTTTCTACCCCCCTTGCTTCATAATATGCCGCCAAACACAACTGAACGTCGTTCTAGCGCACTTTCTAATATTGTAATTTCTTTGCCGCCTGCTTGTTCTTGGCGATAGTTACTCCGTATGCGACGCCGTATTAGAGCCAGCATGTATTTACCTACGGGTGTAGGACAAGTTGCCTACCCACCAGGCCCTAGTATGGCTGCAGCCGAAACATTTGAGTCCATTTTACACGAAAATGGTTGGTCTGAAAGAGTTGCAAAGAAAGTGTTTTTTTTTGGCTAATTACGATGTATTACTTAGTACAATGACATAAAATACCAATGCTACCTCAAGGGGAAAAAATTTGTACACAATAACAAGGTGAAAACTGCTATTTTTTTTAAATTATGATGGTGAGTACGACGTATCATAACTTCATTTTATCCTAGGCCTTGGTTTCATTAATTTGTACACCGAATGTTGTTCCTCTAACGCAAGTACTTTTCATAATATCCCACATAATATGATTTTCAGGCTGCGCCTCTAAGGGTTTCTACAGCCCTTATTATTTGAGATGGATCATGTGTGTCAATTCAAATTTCTCCTTCTCACATCAGCAATTCCATGGTACAGTTTGAACTAATTTTTCCGAAACACGTATTATTATATTTTTTAACAAAAATACCTAACTAAATATTGTCTGCCCTTTTTTTTCGTTTTTCGTTTAACTGATAGCGTTAGGATTGTTTAAAAAAATGATAAGTATGAATGCACTCGCTTCACAATATTTCATGCAGTTTAAACCTTCAAACTGAGCGCTACGATGATTACGTGAAACGAAATGAAAGATGTATAAACATCAGAAAGACTGAATGTTCTTGTTGGCTTGTAGAATGGTATTATAAAAGACGAAGCTCACATTGAACAACATTTTTAATTGGTTTGATTAGTTGATGGATTGTTATTTGATTTAACAAACGTTGTTTAACTGTCGCTTAGTACACGTTTAACTAATCAATATGTCAATAAAAGTCACTGGAAAATAGCGAATCAAATAGTTTCTGAATGAGTGGAAAATGCCACTAAATCAATAAGTGGAAAAGTAGCATTTTTTTCTCTAATTTGCCAGTTAAATTGGTAGAAGTGACTGTTGAATAAGTCAGATGCTGTTAACTGACGTTTACAGAGAAATTCTTACTGATTCAGATTTAGTGTGTGTCTTACGGAAAAAAATGCAATAACATCGTAAAACGTAACGCCGAACGAGGTGGCGCATGACAACCTGCTCGACTCGCATCTGGTGGAAAAAGGATTTGATTCAAACTGACCTGGCTGGCACCGCCGCCTGCATTGCCAAATATGCGCTTCATTGTTTATCCATCTCATGCCGAGTTACATCACAGGCACCACATTCACTTTCTCACTTTCTCGTCTTGCCTTTAACTCTCTGCATGGAGAACAACTACTTCTGAGACCTGTCAGCGAGCAAGGCGGCGCGGTGATAAAGCTTCGGACTCACATTCGTGAGGACATGGGTTCGAATCCTGGTCCGGCCATCCTGATTCCGATTCTCCATGATTTGCCGAAGTCACTCAAAGCGAATTCTGGGATTGGTCCATAATACAGGCAATGACCAATTCCTTCTCCATTTATGCTACTCTGAGCAACTTACTATGTCTCTATATACCTAACTGTCGATTAGATGTGAAGCCCAACCAGAATGCGCAACAAACAGACAAATAATGAGAGTGGTGTGTATATAGAAGAGATGAAAACAAATCTGGACTGAACAGCGAAGACAACTCAGACTATAATATACACTGACAGATTATAACATACACAGACAGACCATAATGTACACAGACAGACTATAATATACACAGATAAACTAGAATATACACAGACAGGCTATAATATATACAGCCGGACTAGAATATACACAGACAGATTAAATATACACAGAAAAACTAGAACATACACAGACTATAATATATACACACAGACTATGATATACGCATGTAAACTAGAATACGCACAGACAGACTAGAATATATATACAGACGGACTAGAATATACACAGAGTAGAATATATACAGACGGACTAGAATATACACAGACAGGCTATAATATATTTAGGCGGACTATAATATACACAGACAGACTAGAATATACACAAACAGACTAGAATGTACACGGACTATAATATACACAGACGGACTATAATACATACAGGCGGACTAGAATATACACAGACAGACTAGAATATATACAGACGGGCTAGAATATACACAGACAGACTAGAATATACACTTACTGCACAGACAAGACAACGCAGGCTTCTACGACATCAGGTACAACGTTTTGTGGACTGGAATCCATTCCATTATTCAGGCACACTCGTCATGTGAGGAAAACCGATCTACTGCCAGAATTAATTGATCCAGAGTGTTAGAGTGCATAATTTTTGCTAAGATGATTGCTTTCATTGTTTTACTGATTAACGTAACAGGTTCTTAATAACTAAGTGGTTTATTATCTGCAACAAAGAATTCCATTCTGTAAAGGAAAACGCATTTTGAGAGAAATACGTAAAGGCTGTTCACAGTAAAATGAGCACTTTTGAAAGCCCTACTTACGATATGCTTGTATGCTCGTTGTGTATTGTTCCACCTTATGTAAAATTAACATTGTCATTGGCCTCATCACTTTATTAATACTTCGGTCAAGTAAAACTGTGAAATTATCAGGGAAGTAAATATTTTACAAATGTGCTAATTCTTACACTTGATGAATTACAAAAATAAGAAAGGGAAACAAATGATTTAAGTTTTCATAAATTGCTACCTAACAATTTTAAAATGACATTAAGATATGGAACTACTTTGCATCCATCGGTACCAACTTTACTGCGCGCATGCTAGTCACCGAGCTCGTTAAACTATATGCAGGTGGCGGCAGTGTCACTTTTCAGAGGTTGATTTCGAAAGTGCTTCATTGCCCGTGAACAGCCTATACATGTGTTATTATATGAAGGAACGAGCCTGTAGATCTCTGGTGGAATTTCATCACCCACACTGGGCGGTTGGTAACAGATACGGGCTGGCGGTAGACACACAACAGTCGGTACAGGTGACTCGCCGGTTCTTAACGGAAAGCGTGCCACGGGACAGGCAGACTCCGGCGCATGCGCCTTGACACACTGAGAGTGGCCGCGGTCGTTCACCCCTGCGCACCGTCAAAGCCAACAGCCACGCATGACCCCCCCCCCCCCCCCTTACTCAACCACCTTCCCGGGCCACCGCCATGGGATTCATTTGTTTGTTTACTTACACGTCTTCTTCTTGGTTTAGCGAGTAAACCAAAGTAAACCGTGTTAATACAGGTTGTTCACAAAAATCACAATTAAACTCTGTCAGTGATTCCTCACGTTAATATGTAGACGAAAGTTATGCATTATCCCTTCACAATTATTTCACTCTTTTCTGAAGCCCTGCTTAAGTTCTACTTCCATGATATTTCTCCGCCTTATGCAAAATAAGCTTGACTAACTCTGAAGACTTACACCAAAGGACAACACACCGTATTCGTGCGCACTCAGTTGTATAGGCTGTTCACGTTAAAATGAGCACTTTTGAAAGCCCTGCTAAAGATCTACTTGCATGTACGTTGTGTATTCTTCCGCCTTATGTAAGATTAAAATTGGCATGGCCCTCATCACTTTATTCATGCTTCGGTCAAGTAATGCTGTAAAATTATCAGGAAAGTAAATATTTTACAAATGTGCTAATTTTTACTCTTCGATTCAATAAACAAAAAGCAGAAAGCGAAAGAAATCATTTAAGTTATCAGAAATGGTTACCTAACACTTTTTATTCGACGTTAAGGTTCGGAACTATTTCCCATCCATCGTTACCAACTTCACTGTACGCATGTCACTCAGTGTGCCAGTTAAAATGTATGCAGGTAGGGACTGTGACTTTTTTCTAGGGTTAATTTCAAAAGTGCTCACTTTATCGTGAACAGCCTTTAATATTATTTTACATGGGAACTATTTCTTTGTACATATTACCAACACAAGTATTTTCTCACTGTTTAAAATTCGTATTAATTATAAATGAGATAGTGTAGTTTATAGATAAAATATAAAATACAATTCAGTTTAACCAAAAAAAAGTTGCTTTTATGAACACAAGTATAAAACGCTAGTGATACATAACATATTTCGGAAATAACTAAACATGCCATACATGGGGTTATTTTTCTATTGTTTGATTCAAATACTGAAGAAACCGTGATACATGTCATTTAGCATAACTCGCTTCATAAAGGTGGCACACGTCGATAAAGGGGAGATGAGCGACAGTATATTGCAAACAGCACGGGACCAGATTTAGCTAGACCTCTGTAAGTACGTGTAGTGTACCAGTAATTGCTGTACCATGTACACACATACGTACTGTAGGAAGGCGTTGCACTCGCCTCTACTAAGACTGGATACCCCTGGGTAGTGTATCGTAGTCTGTTACTTATGTTCACCGGAATTGTTTTCTGTACATGTGTATGTTCATTCACTGGTACACTACGCATACTTTCATAAGTCTAAGTAAGTTGGGTCCCGTGCTATTCGCATAAGAAACCTGAAGCTCATATTCGCATTTCCAAGCGTATACCACCTTTAGGAAGGGAGTATATATACTTTCATCGTGTATATACTTTTCATCTATATTTATGTGAGGAATCACTTGACGGAGTTTGTCGGTCATTTTTGTGGGCATTGTGTATAATTTGATTAGTACCTCTAACAATAAATGCGTTGTACTAAAAGAAATAATTGGTATTATTAGGGCGATGTTACAAATAACATACTACGTATTATCGAATAACGCTCACAGCAACTCATTAACATCCAGAGTACAAAACTGTGCACATGACTTGCAGGAGGTTACATACCAAATTTAGAGGAGATGTTATGTCATTGTTTAATTTAGAGTATGCAGCTTTAATTACATAAGAATAATGGAAATGACAACTTAAATTTCAGCCTTCCTGAGGTATACCGCGCGCCACACATCTGGGACGACGGTTACAATAGTCCTGCCATAGGAAGTGAAGAAGGAATGGGAAGGGGTATACGGAGGACGAGCAGGTAACCTGAGAACACAGCGAATCGTTCCTAATAACTGATCGGAAAGTTTTGACTCCATCAATAAGTTCAGCACTTCGAAGGTGAATTAGTTTTCACGTTTAAAAGTACCTATGAAAAACAGCAAAACTCTATATTGTTAGAAGTGAAAACAGAGACGATAGTGGCGCACTCTCGCCGGCAGTAGTCGTTAGCTTTGAAAATACAAAGAGATTATATAAAACACGTCGAAATTCAAACCGCAGCATCTATGAACTAATATAAACACAAAAATCCTAGTATAACGAAATTTTTGCAAATGTCATCTAGTATTTTTATACTTGAATTGAAGTTAAGCAAAACAGCTCCCGGAGTCCTAAACTCCACATGTCTGCGTGCACAACAAGTTGCATACCACGAAGGCGAAGGTAACTGGCGCCCCATGAAGAGAGCGCCTGCACATAGGACACCATAAACTCGAGGCACGTGGGCCCCGCTAGTGGTTGCTTGTTAGTAAAGGTATGTCAAACTACATGGACATTGGGAGATTAGCAATTGAGTAGTAACGGCTAACAGAAGTGTTTGTACTTTATTTCCCCCATGGCATGCCAATTCCGTTCGCCTTCGTGGTATGAAACTCGTTGCGCAAATAGGTACGTATAGCTACGGACTCCCTGCGTTAGTTTGCCTAACTTCAAACTAAATTTGAAAATACAGGATAATATTTCCAAACTTTTGTTAAAAGGATTTTTTGTTTATATTACTCCATAGATTTTTTTAAATTACAAAATGTCATTTAAAAAAGGAACCTTGTATTTAGGAGAATGAGCAACAAGTGGTCACCACCTACAATGTTTCTGTTGTTCTTTAGATAATGTTGCAGGTTCTAAACTGCTCGATTACGCCCCAACCCTTGTGCGCTGTCTAATGCATTCCAATAATATTCACTGATGTCTCACTTCCTTCTAACGTAGTTCAAGTTCGCAGATATCTGGCGCGCAGTATACACACAATCCTCGGCGAGCCATGCACGTCCGAGGCTTCATGCTCACTTGGCGAGGAAACCGCACAGGTTATGAAAGTCAGAAAAAAAATCAACATCGGGTTCTACATCACGCGGGAATGCACAAGTGCCAACAACTACGGAACATCTGACAGGTTTTACGGCCCGAAGGCCGGCACACTCTCCATCCTCCCGCACTGTAACTGTACACGGATGAGTAAGGCAATGCACCGCAATTTCTCCTCTTCTGTTCTTCGGGCCATTCCTGTTCTTAATGTCGTACTCAGTATTCTACCGGTTTTCTCGGTAAAACCTGTCCTCCTTGCCAATCAATGATATTCCGACTTCTTAAATTGTAGCCTTTACCCGAATAACCCCTCATGGGTCCTCGGAAAGATCTTCTCGCCATTTGTCGTATTCTTCCAGCCTTTTTTCCAATTTTGGTGGCAACTCATTCCATAGCTTGTGAAGAGCTTGATATTTTAGTATATTTGCCTCATTTAAGTGAATGCACTTTCTTTATGTGATCTCTTGCAGTTATTCCCTTATGTATTCCGTTTTCAAGCACTCTGTGAAGATGTGTTGCATTATGTCACCCAATCCACACACTTCACACAGCTGTGACTCCACCAACCACAGATATGAAGTTTAGCCTTGAAATTTCCGTGGCCAGTGTGTATTTGTACACTATAATGGTTGAACGTGATCCATTCCATTTCACATCCGCTTTCCACATTCGGTAACAGCTTGTATGTGACGCTCCCTTCCTCAGATATTTTGTCACTTCTGGAGAGCTTCGTCCATTACCTCTTGTTTTTCTAGTTTCGATAGTCTGCCAGTTCGTAATCTCTCCGCCACAATGCCCCTATATCTAACCAGTTTATCTACTGACAACACTTCAGCCAAGACAGGAAGTGACTTATTGGACACTGTCCTATATTTCTTAATGACGGTCAGCAGTGCTGCCCTTTGAACTTTAATGAATTTCCTTTTATGCCTCACAAGCTCAACTCTACTATGCCATATAATTGTACCATATGATATAATCGCCTCGAACTCTGCCTTATATATAACTCTAAGTGTTCTAAAATGTAAGCCCCAGCATTGGTTACTAGTACTCCTTAATCTCTGAAAGACCACCACAGCCTTTCTGGCGACATACACTGTGTGTTTCAGGACGCTCATCTTTTCGCCCATAATGACTCCCAAATATTTCTTCTCATGCACACACTCCACCAAGTCTCCACCAAAGTGTACAGTCGCCGGCCTCTGCAGTTTCTCTTTGAGCAGCATGGTCTTCGTCTTAGACCTGGAGAATTCTAGTTACACTTGTTTGTACCATGTCCAAATATTCTCCATTATAACATTTGCCTTCCCTTCAAGCTGCCGCCTTGTGTTTCCTGATATGATGCCGCCATCATCTGCATAGCCGAAGGCCACACACCGCGGCGGAAGACCCAACTCCAAGAATCCATCAAAGAGGACATTCCATAAGATCGGACCAAGGACAGACCTCTGGGGACATCTCTTCGTGAGCCTTTTCTTCACTTGCACATTCTGGGCAGAATATGTGCTCTCTCTGTTTGCGAAGAAGTCCAAAATTATCCTGTAGATGTTCACTGGACATATCTTCCTCTTCGGCTGGTACATTACTTCTGGCTACCATGCATTGTCAAAAGCTCTTTCTATGTCCAGGAACAACCCAAGTATATACTTTTCCTGACTGTTCTTCACGTGTTTCATTACATCGTGCAGAGCAATTTATGTACCCATTCCTTTGCGGAAACAACATTGTTTCTCGCTGAGGGTTCTATTTGCTTGAAAAGCCATTATAAAATCTTCTGTTTATTAGATTCTCACAGACTTTGCCGAGCACCAGAAGCAATGTTAGAGGTCGGTAGGATTTTGGAACTTCAGGATCCTTCTTACCTTCCTTTCGCAGGATCCGTTGACTTCCCTTCTTCCGTGATATCGGAAACACGCCAGAGGTGAGACAATCATTAAAGATATTCAACAGTTCCTGTTTTATTCACGAGAAGCTTCTTTTTATTATTTCTGAGCCAAAACCGTCATATGCTGGGGTTATCCATTCTTCAGTTGGTACACCACTGATATTAGCTCTTCCATACTGCTGCATCAGCTTGCTCAGGAAGCTAATGCACCAGTACAGGGCAACAACAACAACGTGGAGTTAAATATTGCTTCAGTCCCCAGCGGGGTGCCTTAACTGGGGTAAAGATGTAATATTTCCCTAAATCAATGTAATTTTAGTAATGGTCCGCCCCTTGGAGCCTCCTTGATAGTGGCCAGACAGGGTGCCGAGTAAGTGGCCTCAGCACATCACCACTCGACACCAGGGGGCCTGTGGTCTCAGCCACCAGGCTGAACACCACTCGCAATGATGTTATTACATTGTGAGAAAATGTCCACTATCTGCCTACCGTACCGGCTTTATACACCACCTTCCAGACTATACAGACTGTTTTAGCCTATACAAACCGGTCGCGGTAGAACGGCCATTTTGATTGTCTCCATTATATGTATTGTGCGTGTTATAAAACAAAGCACGCCGGCTGCGATATTCCAAACACCGCCTGCATTAGTCCATCCTCAGTCAGACCTCTGGGCGCCGGGGTAAGCGGGTGAAGCCACGAACCCATATCCCTTTATTTAGTGCGGTGCCCCCCCCCCCCCGCCCTTCCCCGGGAAGGAAACCTCTAGGGGAAAGTGAAGTCAGCCCATGTTCCTCCTTCCTTTTCTCACAGGTTCTCCACCTCAGTGGGCTAATACCCCATTTCCATTGCTTCATTTCTTCACATTGATATTCAGATTTTGGAACCTGCTGACCGTAAAGGAGTCGACCGGTCCATCTCCAAGCACCAACATCGTGATCACCCATGATTAAGGTTTAGCTTAAAAGACAGTTACCCCTTTCGGTTGCTACCAGGCATAAGGAACGCCCGGGTTTTCCCAGGTTTTGCTAACCTCAATAAAGAGGTTACCCAGCGGTGCCACGAGGAGGCAGAAGGTCCCCATGAGCTAGGAGAGGTTATATGGGTCGCATCACTAGCCCTTTCTGGTTTCACACTAGCATTTCACTCCGAGACTAGAGCTGGCGATAGCTCCGACTCTTCACAGACCAGCTCCTCCTTACACCAACCAGCTTCCAGGAACGTCTCCATCGCATCCAGAGGAAACAGGCTTTCTATTAAGTCAACCAGTCTCCCACCGGGCCTCAAGCATCCCGGCGCTCTTCCGGGAGCAGAGTCGGACGAGGCATAGGCTTTGAACTATCAACTTTATCCCTACCAGGCAACGGCTTACATCCATTACAGTCTGGTTATTCATCTCTACACCCTGGCAAGATACGCCGGGGGAGCCCACGCCTTTCACCCATTACAGGCTGGTCCTGGTGCTCAGGAGAAGGTCACCGACTCCCAGAAGGCAAAGAGGGTGTGTTACTCCCTTCCACCACCAGTACAGGACAGCTGTATTGAGATATCTCAGTAACACACTTGGTATCTATTCAGCACACAGAAAATTTTTATGTTGAAAGCCTCTGCCATTGTCGCCACATTAGCGTGGCGCTGTGGCGAATCCGGCCACTGGAAACCCCGGGAAGCTGATGGCTTGAACCACAGAATAAAGCCAACGTGGACTTATTTTTATGCCCTGCGCCTGTATCCGACGCCACAATCGGACAGTCCCCACCTGTGGACCACGGGTACCTCAGTGGATGTGGGAGAGGAGTGGACTGCGTGACGCAGTACCAGGTTGGGACGCGGAACTGGTCACCTGCGGTAAAGTATCTTCACGATAAAGTGAGCACTTTTAATATCAACCATAGGAAAATGTCACTGCTCCTATCTGCATATATTTCAAAGCGCTCACTAAGTGACATGCGCCCAGTAAATTTGGTAACGATGGAGGGAAAGTAGTCCCACGTCTTAAAGTCGAAAAAAAAAGTGTTAGCAAACAATTTGTGACAACTTAATTAATTTCTTTCGCTTTCTGTTTATTTTAATGCACGTAAGTGTAAAAAATCAGCATATTTGAAAAAAAATTTCTTTCATAACAATTTTACAGTTTCACGTGATCGACGCATGGATTAAATTATGAGGCTCGTGGCAATGCTAATTTTACATAAGGCGGAACAATACAGAGCGTGCATATAAGGAGATATTAAGAAGGGCTTTTGAAAGTACTCAATTTACCGTGAACAGCCTATATAATGACTGGATTTATCTCATGTCTTGTCTACGGGTGCCCACTGGCGCAGGGTTGTTATACTCCTTATGAAGGTCGGGCGCGGCCGTCCGGTGGATTATTTTGTGGAAGCCTAGGGTAACAGTTTTGCTGCAGTGCCGATTAACGTGTCTCCGACGCCACAGGTCACACTGGCCAATCTAAAGCTATGTTAGCCAAGGGTGCAGTGGACGAAGGCAAGCAGAGTTTAATTTAGAAATTTGGGCTGTTCTTAATATCGAGGTCTTGAGAGCCGATGAGGGTGAAACGAGGTGAGTATGAAGCAGAGTCCGGAAATCCCAGAGAAACCCGCCAACCTGCAGCATCGTCTGACACGATTCCCACTTGTGAGAATTCGGGAGTGACCCGGCCGGGGATTGAACCCGGTTCGCCTTGGTGGGAGGCGAGCATTCTAACCGCTCAACCGAAGGCAGAAAAAGATCATGGCCCCACCCTCTCCTTCTGCTTTCGTAATGATTTAAAATTTGCAGGTGTGTTGGCATTTTATTTGTGTTCACTATATGCACCTTAACTTGTCCCCTTTAGCTAAGAGCACGTGTCATGTACACTTCTCGAACCATTGGCTGTTTTTCGATGCTCAAATGTTTGAATATTTAATTTATGGATTTTTTGTTTTTATTCATTTCATTTTGTCGTCTGTGTATAGAACAGAAAGATAGGGCCGAACGTAATAACCAGCACCGAAGAACTTTAAGATGTGTAATTATTTATGTTATTTTTCAAAAAGACGCCAACTGTTGTAATGGTGCTGGAGAATATCACCGTTCCGACTTCAGTATTTTATTCCACCTAACCAGCTATCCGCCACCTGAGAATGTTCGGCTACCAGGGTTATGAACACTTACCAGTATGCTGCTCCCTTTCGACGGCGAGCGAGGAGCTGACGGGCAGCGCGACTGCTCTGCTCGACTTTGGTTCCAGCACTGCCCCGAACCCTCTCGATGGCTCCCTACTCTTTCATCGCAGTTGGCTGTTGCTAGGCAACTCTACGATGCGGCGGCAGTAGTCATCAGGAGATTTAAATTAACTTATTTTTTTTACTTCCGGCAAAACCTCCATACTGTTCTTCCATGTTCCTCCACACTTTACAGCACTATGTTTGGACTACATATGATGGGTGTCTATGCCCTGACAGGACACGTAGCACTGGATACGCAACAGGAGGAAACACACACAACATTCACATTTAAAATGTGAAAGGGGAAAAACAGGCAGAAGGCATTTTCCTACCCTGTTTTAATAGATATTTGTATGGGCGTATTTTAAATTTTAAATACAGGGCAAAACACAAGTTTGGACATTTATATGAAAGTTAAATAATATTTCAATTTTCGGTAATGATTTTGTACTCAATTTTTATGAATTTTTATATGTAGTCCTTTTTGGGAAAAGTGGTAAATTGTAACGTATTTATACTCACGTGCCTCTATTGGCACCCTTTGTATTCTTGGAGCCTGTTTTCAGGCATAATTGTATTTAACCAGTCTTTATCAATTTTGTATACAATGTTTTTGGGGGATTATATGAAAAAGATCAGAAAAATATTTAAGCCCATATAAGTAAAATAAAAATATAATTGTGGTTTGTTCATTTCTCGCAATTTTGGGGGTAAAAACTATACAGTATCAATGGGATTGGAGACACCTTTTTTTTTTTTTTTTAACTCTGCTAAGCATTTATGAACTCTGCTGAATATCTAGAGCTTGGTATGACAGTTGGTGAGAGCTGTGGTCACTACCACGGAGCTCGAGTGTCACTTCCGTAACAATGTTTATGATTAAATTATTCCTAAGTAATTTTATCTTTAGTGACATTATATGATAATGTTAAATATAATAGAAGCAAGGAAAGCCACGAGGTCTTTTTGTACTGGCAGGGAAAATGCTTCGGCCGAATTTCGCTCGAACACGGAACAACGAGCGTCCTTTGCAAAGACAAATGAAACCCACGGCTCGAAATAACATCGCGATACGAATGAATAAACTGTCTGTATTCAACAGATGCTCAATTAATAATGAACAGATAAGGGGGGGGGGGTTATATTATCGCGAAGATTAGAAATGTGTTTCATATTGCAGAAAGCATATTGACTCACATCCGAGATGTCGCGGGTTCGTTCCTAGTCGACGGCAGAAGGAGTGATTATCTCTCCCGTAGTCAACTGTCTTGACTCGGTGAGTATTTTAGAGTCTAGCTGACATATGTATAATGCTGAGCTGCGAATAGATTTCTTCCTAATCATTTTCTTGTTCATAGCAGAGATGAGCACGTCGGAGCTACATTTATCGCAGAATAATTTTCAACATGTATCTACAATTTTAACTAAGAATTTTAATAAATACATTTTCCGGCATAAGTTACTTTGCATATTGCTTGTGCTGAGAGACGACAATAAAATCGCGGTTTGGGTCATAATCCATGTTTAAGTAACTCTTATACTGAAACCATTTTTTCTTCAGTATACATGAAACATTACTCAAGCCTTTAAAAGCATTCTGCTGTGGTGCCTAAGGCACATTTGCAGGCACATAAAATACCACGTCGTATCCTCGAGCAAGGCAGTAATTGAAGGTTTTTTTTTTTTTCAGCTTGCAGATCACATGTAAGATGAGGCAACGGGATAACTGTTTTATTGCTGGAGAGACTGTATCAAAGTTAACTTCCACCTTTATAGTCATGCATATATGCTGCAATAATATTTATGCAGTACCATGCGAAATATTAATTGTTTTCTCCAAGAGCTACGAATTGTTTATTATCTTTTCGAGAAAAAAATTTCCACCAGTATATTTAGAAATATCTAAACCGTATAACTGGCTTTATGCTTAAAATTAATCCTGTGATAAGCTTTCCCCTTAAATTAGGCGAATTTCAATGGATAGAGTCCATTATTAAAACGTATTGTCCTAACAAGTCATGTTGCTAGTTGCTCGCTACAGTACAAATGTAAAAATATTCGTTAATGATACTCCGGGACCAGGCCGTGCACAAAATTCCCATAACTGTTCTCGTATCTTCAAAAATTTCAAACAACTGTGATCAACACTCATCTAGGGCAATAACTGACGAATATGTGGCTTTTCGAATTCGAGTGTCGATAACTCAAGCTTGAAAGCATTAACGAGTGAAGAGCATGGTCAAATTTCCAGGTCCAAAACACTTATCGCAAACGAAGAAAGCGAAAATTTTAAAGGGATGCGTCTAAGACATCATACAAGAGTGGTGAGGCATATGGGCCAATGATAACTCGCGCTCACTCCGGCATGACAAGAGAGGCTTGGGCGGCTCTTAACGTCGAGGTCTTAAAAGCCAATGAGGGTGAAGCGAGGTGAGTATGGAGCAGTACCGAATGCCAGAAGCACCGGAATCTCCCGTATCCCCCCATGCTGGAGATATTCGAGAAATCCCGCCATCTAGTGGCATAGTCCAGAAAGATTCCCAAGTGCGAAAATAAGGGACTAAGCTGGCCGGATATCGAACGCAGTTCGCCTTGGTGGGAGACAATCGTACAACTCAATATATTCGGTTATTATGATTTGCTCCGCAGCCCACTATAATGATGGCCCGTGTTTGGTATTTTTTCTTTCTGTGCACAACAGTATACCACTTCTTCGCTGCAGGTAGGAAATGTTTTTCCCGTAAAATTAAATTCCCTCCGTAGCATGGCTGAAATTTCAATCTTCCGCTGTATCTCCCGGTTTCCGTTTTTTGCTCGTACCACCTGACTTCTCAGCGGCGTCATGACTAGAGACCCGAGAATTTCGCGGTTTCATTTCTAGGCAAGTTGGAATTCACACACTTGTACGTTCATGTTACTTTTGTAATTGGTCGGCGTGTTGTTTGACTCGTTCTGGAGATAGATGAGCAAATAACAAGCATGCAATAAATTGTGCGCCCAGCCACCGCCTTTTAATGCCACAACTATCAACCAATAAAGGGTTGATATCTTTATGAGCGTATTTAAGACTGTGAAGTCTAGCCTACCGGTCATTGCACTCGCGAATTACTCGGGTCTCTAGTCATAACACAGGCAGGTTCCTTCCGTACGGCGAAGAAGTTGCGCAGCGCAGCATATCCTCACCGTTGCTCTGCGTTAGCAATTAACCGCAGAGGAATAAGAAGCAGAAATTACAGCGATGGCAGAGTTGATGAAGGTTCCGTTCCCCTCTGATGATTCTTCTCCTCCCACAATGTCGGATGGTGGTGGCGGCTTTGTGATATTTCTGCTGGATGAGGTAATTCATCTCCCGCGAGCACGGAAGCGCAGAAGTAACACGCAGTTACATTGCAAATCCCGCGCGCGCCACCTCGGCGAGCTCGCCGTGACCGGAACTGAGGGCACCCGTGGATCACGGCGCCTGAGTGCGGCTATGAGGCAACCGTCATCTGCATACGTGCTCTCGCACCGCGACCTCGGCACTTTTCACTCGTAAACAAAAGTAATAACATTCCTCGTTGTTCATCTCGTGAGGGATCGTTCCAGGGTCGGGAGAGCATTTACCCTCAGAGAGCTGGGCTTCAGCGATACTGTTCCTCAGCCTCGTTTGTGGTGGAACCAAGCTGTCACCTGAGTACTATATTGTCCCATAATCAGTGGTTCAAACGTTCACCTACCTGACATTTAAATGCGTCGCATCATATATGAAATATTGTTTTCCTACGTGAATACGTCTTTAAATTTGCAACCCTAGTAGGAGGCAATCCAGAAAAACCAATGACAACAAAATCGGGGGGATAGAGTTTGACATTGCAGCTCCGCATCTATCGTCTACATTCAAAATTCAATCACACCACTGGATTGCCAAAGGGTCTAAGAATATGTTTCGTTGAGTGAGGACTGCAAATCATTGCACGTCGCTTGGGGGGGGGGGGGGAAATTTTGAGTTCGTTACGCCGCGTCTCATAACTTCCGCGTAGTATAACTTTTGACTAAGAGACGCTACGATGCTCGTTTGCATTTCAATCGACAGCTATCATCAGTATCAATCAATTGAGTGCATAAAAACATTTGTGTCGCGTGGTTATGGTGGAATTGTATGCGTGTAATATAGAAAATTAAAAAAACTTAACACAATTTCGGCCAATACTCGTCAAAAGGCCAAGTCGAAATACATAAATCCTATACGGTTCGAAATAGCATCTCAAAATCAGACCAGTGATACTCATAAAACCCCATATGATCGAGTTAAGCGGTGCCGGAACGTAAAAAAAAAAAAAAAACACATCAAGGCGTCCGAGCGCGTCAACGTAGACGTATTCACGCTAAACGAACGGCCGTGTCCCCAACACAGCCAAACCCAATTTTTTTAAAAATCTATTAAACGTGTTCCCAATAGGTTTGCCTACTAAAAAAGATATATTCCAGATGCGGATGGTGTGGAACAACGTGTTATAAATATTATTTTTATGCCCTTTCCTCATCAATAGAATGTGGTCACCTATTGGAGTCCCATAGGTACTCGCAATACTTGAAAACACTGTACGTCGGTTCAGATCCTTGTGCTTAGAGGCTATAGGGCACTTTATGTTCGTGTCAGTGCCAACATTGTCGCCCCTGCGCTGCTGAGACTGAAACGCGAATACAGCATTAAAGTTAAATTCACTGTTTCCTCTGTTGAGAGTATCGATTCGATCCCAAACCCCAATGAGCGGAAATTTTCCCGACAAAGTACTATCGTGTGGATGGTGTGGCGGACACTACCTAAGGAGATTATATAGAAAGTATACGCCTGGAGCTGGGTTGCATGTCGTGCTGGCTGAAGCCAGAGGACGGGGCTTATTCCTTAACTAGGTCCTAGAAGAAGAGCCGACTGGACGAAAATGAGGCTCGAATTTCGTGTAAAACCTCTAAACCTATCCAAGGCTACCACCGGGTTCAATCCCCGGCTGGGTCACTCCCGGATTTTCGCAAGTGGGAATCGTGCTGGGCGATGCTGCTAGTCGACGGGTTTTCTCGGAGATGTCCAGTTTCCCTCACCCTTGCATTCCAAAGCTGCTCCATTCTCATCTCATTTCACCCTCATCGGATCTTAATACCTCGTTGTTAAGAGCCGCCCAAATCTCTCGACTCGACTCTAAACTTATCACATTTCCCCAAAACTGCTCATTAAAACAGTTTTATAGTTTGGAGATTAACACACAGTTTCTTACTTGTCATCACTGCGTAATTATTTAAAGTGTGTGGCATGTAGTGAAAGGAACGAGATCTCATGTGAACATTGAGGAATTATTGTAAGTTACCTGGTTTTCACATAAAAAGGATCAGAAATTTAGAGAATTTTATGGTCATCGTGAATTTATCGGGCATCAAATATATATATATATATATATATATATATATATATATATATATATATATATATATATATATATATATATAACACCTCAGGGCTATACAAAGAAAAAGTAAAAGCTCGGATCCTCTTTTTGTTTCTAAATTGCCATCCCATCAACACTACACTATCACAATCAGTTGGTGTAGATTCGAATCTCAGTAGAGGTATTCATTTTAAAAATCGCTTGACAACAAATCTGAACCTGTTAGTTGTCTAGTTGTACTGTAAGTTTGGAAGCATATGCTTAGAGAGCTGCAGCGTTTTGAATTGTTAAGTGTAATATAATGACTTATTTTTCCTTTTAAACTATTTTTTAACAAATAACTGTAACAAAATCTGTATTAAAAACTGTGAAAATAAAGTTACTAATACAAGCGATACAAGTATAACGAAGTAGTCCACAGCATGAAGTGGATGCTACAGAGAAGAAAGTTATCAAGAGTTGACATAATACATAACTAAATAATACGAAATGAATATTAATCACAACATAAAAAATTCCGTTTCATAAAAAGTTTAGTCGAAAAAAAAAATTGTTTGGCTAACTAGAAAATGATCACTCTCTTAACTGATAATCGTGTAAATTAATTTCACAAGATAATTTTTTACTGTGACATGTTTAATAGATATTTCCATTAAAATCAACACAGAATTTTAATGGATAGAAAAAATACAGTGTTATTATTTCGGGAGTCTGTAATAGGAATGTGTCCCGATATAAATTTAAGACTTTGCTATGAGCAGTGAAGTAGCTAACAGCCTAATTTTACATATGGAATGCCTCATTTACATGATTTTTTTGGGTCAGTGGTTACTGCATCCATTATAACACTGTTTTATGCACAGCATGAAATCATCATGCTTGTGGAGACTTCTGTGGAAACTCACTTCTTATTGGCTATTGCACTCGTCTCTGTTCCTTTTTATACCTTGTCCTCCCCGAACTGGCTTAACCCCCACCCCCAACTAGGGCCACACCAGATCTTTACTATATACAACCTCCTTGACATTACCACAGTGTTGGGCTTTTCTCAAGTTGCTCTCGTATGCTCCCTCATTTTCTGCTTCCACCGATCTCCACTCAGTACTTCTCTCACACCACCCATCATTGATGGCGCAAATTTTCTCAGTTAATATTAAAAATAAATTCATATAAATGCGCACAAATTACAGCTACCCAAGTAGCAAACAATAAGCAGTTAACAGTTGGCCAACTGTTGCCAGTGGTGACAACGTTCGCATTTCTGGCTGTTAGCATTTCTTATATGGTTTACAATCAAGTCATATAAGCAAAAGTGAGAGTAACTATTTTACAAATACTCGTAATGTGGGCCAATGCTCTCACGACGATTGTTACATTTCAACAGATGCCCCACAATCAGATGATAAAGGAAATGCTAACTTTTACTCACTGTTGGGAAAATATTAGTAGCATGTTTATGGACCACTTACAACATGCCAACTGTTGTTCACTGCTGGGGACATAATAGCAGCATACTTACCGCCTTTCGTGGTATGCCAACTGTTCTTTATTATTTAGGAAACATGATCAGCAACCTTATGTTCCGTTTATGGCATACCGACTATATGTTGTTGTGCAGTAGCAAATAGCATTTGCGTTTTCAGTGGATTTCTTTATTTAATATATATTGAAGTAATATTACCACGTGGCATTGCTAGTAATAGTAAAAAATAGTTTTTAGACCGGAAACCTGCAAAGCATAACACGCAAAAGGAAATCATTATTTTTCATTTTAAATTCTACCTGAATATAGTCCGAAACTAAAATACTAGTATTTTAAACAAAACACATAAATCCAAGTATTGGCTCGTTATACTAACATTGTCTATATAGCAAAGCTAATAATGCATTATGAATGTGAAGTAAGTATACAGATTTATTTAAAGAGTCGTACATGAATACATAGCAGCGTAGTTTTTTTTTTTTTAACCTTCATTTGGCGTTTATGTGACATTTATGACGTTGACGAAGCTCTAGTGAGACCGACTTGTTGACGAATTCCCCGTGCGACAATCGAGCTGAGAATCTACCACGTCGGAGGCACCGGGGCGCGAACCCGCGACCCTCCGACTACAAGTCGGCCACCCTACCCCTGAGCTATGACAGGAGAGCATCAGTTGATAGCATACTTGACTGTAGACGAAAGGTTTTGGGAGTTCGATTCCAGGTTTCTCCGAAAAAATTTTGCTAATTGTGAAATAAATCTGATGATAACACATGTGAATATGGTAAGTGCATCAATTTTATTTGGATTAGACACAATTATTTTTGGTTTTCAAAATGCATGGCAAGCCGCGTTTATGTGGGCCACAAGTGGCTTACCAACAGTTGGCTAACGGCATGTGGTTTACTTACGGCAGGCCAGAAGCAGAAAGCCGAAGTGGCCCGTTTGTGGTTAACTTACGGGCAACTCTTGTTTTCCTAGACATCAGCCAACAGTTCATCACGTCCGCTTGTAGTTGACTTATGGGCAACTCTTGTTTTGCCAGACACCAACCGACAGTTGATCAAGAAGTGGCTCGCTTGTGGTTAACTTACGGGGAACTCTGGTTTTGCCTGACATCTGCCGACAGTTAAATATCCGTATATGGCCCACGCGAAAACACAGCATACCACAGTCATCATTTATCATGTGTGCCACATGCACCTGCGGGTGCATTCCGCTTTTTGAATATCTGTGGATGCCGCATGTGGGCTGCTCGTTCACAATCAGATCTGCACTTGTGGATCAACTATATTTTGCTACTTGGGTAAGTTGTACATTTATTCAAGCTGTGCATGTCGAATTCGCATGCTACGCCAACTTTGATTGAATTCCAAGTAAATTCATCAAATAATGAAGGAAATTTAATACAAACTAAGTGCAAACTATTCTTAGTGTTGTGAATTACTTTATTCGTAACAATTTACAACGAGGAATAAAGCGACTTTAATTTCTTAATTTTGTTATTTCTTTCCGGTTTTTGCGTAAGCATCAATTTCCTCATTTAAATTAGCCAATAACTTGTTTTCTTCTATAATTCTGAACATTTGTGTTTAGTCTGCAAACAGCAGATGTGTTGAGAAAAAAAAAAAAAATTGGAAGCTGATTCAGATTGTTAAAGATCTGTATTTAGGCGCAAGATTCTCGCAGGGTAAAGCCCTGCTTATTCTTACTCGGCGCGTATCCTACATAATTATCAACTTACCGGGGAAAGGTTGTTTTATTAATCACTATAAATAAAGCTTTCTTATATTCGTCTGCTATCTTTCTGTCTTACACACTATTGCTGCTCTCGCCAGAGCCCTGCTTGGTTACATCCACTGCCCGAAATCTATGTGTGTAGCTGTCAGCATAAAAACATACATTACATTTTAAATTTTAAACAGACTTCCTAAAACAATAAAATCATTTGACGATGGATTGAATTATACTTACTCCAATAATGTGTTATCCTGAAATTGTAATCACTTAATATGCAAGAAAATACAATTAGAACGTTGCCAAAAAGTGGGAAAATGTTTTTTTCGTTTTAAAAATGCAATTATGTTTAAAATTATTTCAGGCCAAACTCTGAGGCAGATAATTTGTTCGCTAGAATGTATTTCCACCATGTAAATAAATAAACAAATAAATGAGAACGGATTACTTCATAGGCACTGTGCGTGTTTGTCCTTGGGATAGCCTGACTTGCAATTGGGAGACCAAGGATTCGACCACTGCCGACAATATGCGGATGATTCTCCTCGAGTGCAGTTTATGTCCAGTCTATAAAACGTTTCGTAACATGTACTTGCTGGATGTCTCTCGAAATTTTGTTCTGTGACTAATTATTTGGCAAGAAAAGCGTTTAAACTTAACGATATTTTGCACAGTAATGTACTTCCAACGGATATAAATGTTCGACATCCATAGCGTGGTAAGATCTATAATTTATTATACGGTAGCTCGCTTTTTTGAAAATTTGTTTTATTAATATATTACCAATTAAATTGCGTCCAATTAAGTACAGAATTTTATAATACAATAATTTAATCAGTAACCTTTAGAGATCTGTAAGCCTTTTACAAACTGAATCCCCTCTTTAACCAGCAATTATATTAATCGTAACTTGAATACGGCTGTAAATTTTAATTTCCTCCTAAAACTCTAGCCTTAATCTCTGTTACATCTTATGGCGTGAAAAAAGCTCAACACTAAAAACTTGCTTTACGAAGACATTCGATGCCACACTGGGGTTTAGTTTTCAACATGCAAGGATTTTCACATTTGTTACTTCATAGCCTAAACGACATTGTTAAGAGTTAATGTTTTTCATAGATTCGTTAATCGGAAGAATCACTTATGCCCGGTTGCACCATCGTGGTTCGAAACTCGATCCTAGATCGGATATAAGATCGACACAGAAAACTGTTGCACCATTCGAGTTCAGAGCTGGACTGGAGATCGAGATGAAGTTCATTTCGAACCACTGAAATTGGTGGTTCGAAATCTCGATCCGAAATCAGCAGACATTGTCAACTAGTTTGAAAATACGCCAACAGATAGAAATACGTTCGATTGTTTCCTTGGGAAATTAAAACAACATTATACACACTTGAATATTATCCAGTAAAATTCGTACAGCAATAATTCACTTGAAACAGTCACAATCAATTCTATCTATGGTGAAAAATATGCATACTTCCATGACGTCACATATTATGGACCAATAGCAAAATTTGTCTCATACTAATCTCGATCTCTCACTTTGGAACCAAGATCGACGAATCGGAGATCCAGAATCATTAAATTTCGTTGGTGCAACACTTTTACATTGGAACCCAGATCAAACTGGATCTCGGTTCGGAACTAGGATAATTCGATCTCGGATCGAGAAAGATATTGTTGCAGCCGGGCATAAGGTGTGCGTACAGCTAAGATGCAGTGGGGCCCATACTTAACATTTCCGTGCGGAGTTTCAGTCACTCAGAGGAAGCAGATGAAGGAGGTGGCGCCGCGACCAGCGGGACTGTGAGGGGGTGGGTACAGCGAGGGATGGTCGACGTCGTGGTCGAGACTGTTCCTTGTCGCGGCCGCGCGGACAAGACGGATGGCCGCCGCCACAATAATAGGCGTTAACACGCGAAGGCGAGGACCGCGGACCCGCTCCCGCCTGCCAACACGGGCATTAATCTTGTTCCCCGTCGGCACCGCGTCGCTTTCCTCGCCGCCCACGAGCGTAGTCGTCGTCGTCGTCGCGTCCACAGTAGCGCTGTGCGAGTCTCGATGTCCTTCCAGAACATGCCCACAGTATTGTTATCGCTGCGATGTATCGCTTCCGTGAAGTACTGAAAATCGATTGCAGTCATGGGCGTGACCAGGTATGCGAAGTACCTACCACCCACGAAAGTTTTTATGTTCTCTCTCGTCGCTTACAAACAATAGTAGTGGGTTCGCAATCAAAATACTTTCAAAGTCAGTAAGCATGGCCAGGCTCGTTAAAGGATGAAGGTCTTAATTAAATAAAAGAGATAATTTTAATTTCCTAATTTGTTAACAATAATTGCAAACAAAATACTCTCGACTCAATATATCTATAAAAAAAACTGTTATCACTTGCTTTTTGCAATTAATAATTTCAATTAATACAATTTACAATTACGTTAAAGAAATTAATGTAATTAAATAACTGAAATAAGTCCCAAAAAACAGTGCATTAAAACCTATAGAAATAATTTATAAATTATATATCCATATTTGACAGTCACAATATTTACAATAAAGTCCGTATCACAAGTTCGTACAGTCCCACATTAGCTCAGCCCAGTTTCCGCCGGTCCGCAAAGTTCTACAGATCTCTAGGCGCTCTCGTAGCAGCATGTATTGTAGCCTTCAACTCGTCGTATACCATGCCATCTTATCCTTCTACACAGCAGACGCACTCGTTGGCTATCGTCTCGTATCCTCCGTCGTGATGCGTCCTCTCGACTATGTCCCTCGCTGCACCAGACTTTACCTGATCACCACACGTCGGCTAAATGGCTTCTACCAAAGACTGCCTGTCCTCCCGCCACAGCGGTATTTATAGTGTCGTCGGCCGCAGCCGAGAAATTTCATCAAATGCCGTTTCACGCCAAGGATCCTAGTTCCCAGAATATTCTGGCGCGTCCTCTAAAGTCGTCGACTCCTATCCGTCTCGCATTGTCTAACGAAAACCGGAACATTGTCGAAGTCTCGTAGCGCTGTAACGAAATATGACTTAGAATACGAAACATTTTACGGATAACATAGAATAATCTCTGTGGGCGCGCACCGACGTATCACCGTGCCCGAGTCATCGCCAGTGTGGAGCAAACAGCGGGCGATAATGCGCGTCTTTAAAGGCTGTTCACGACAAAGTGACCACTTTAGAAACGAATCTTAGAAAAAAGTCACTGCTCCTGCATGCATATATTTTAATGGACGCACTGAGGGACGTTAGCCCAGTAAAGTTGGTAACGGTGGACGCAAAGTAGTTCCATATCTTAACGTCGAATAAAAAGTAATAGGTAACGGATTGTGATTACTTGAAATTATTTATTTCGCTTTCTGTTTTTTTTAATGCACCGAAGTGTACAAATAGTAGATTTTTAAAGTATTTACTTTCTTAATAATATCAGCTTCATTTGACCGACGCATGAATAAAGTTAATTTTACATAAGGCGGAGGAATACGCGATGTGTATACAAGTAGATTTTAACCCATTAAGGACCGTAACTTTTTTTTTTTTTTCAAAATTTTTGTTCAAATTTACATATATAAGTTAAATACCATTTATATGTCTTCCGCAGCCGTCAGTTTTCTGATTCCACTCACAGTTTATAAAATAATGGGTGGCCATCAAGATGCCCCTTGGGAGTGCAGCAGTCATGTGTTACCCGAAGAGCAAAAGTCACACTTTTTCAATTTGAAATCTTGTCGTAAGATTATTGGTAGTCTGTAAGATAATGTAATGTGCGTTTTGCTGCAACCCTCATCTAAATACTTTATTTTACGAACACTACAAGAATATTCTTCCATTATTTTTTAGGATTATGCTAATTGAAATTACATAAAAGGTAGATTAAGTCCCTTTATTGGACACACAATACGTATAAAATATTCAAATGCTTTTGCAGTCTAATAGAAATTTAAAAAACATTTCTCAATAAACATAACATAAATACAAGATTATAGCTTCAAGTTAGTCCATACAGTTTGAATACAATTTACTTATTTGTTGTGGAAATCTTCAAAACAGTGCATGTGCACGTACATTACATATCCTGCAGGCTACTGGAGTTTTTTTTCTTCGGCAATGTGCACATGTGCGACGACAGTTGCCAGTGGAAGTGATGTGATCACCAGGAGATGTTCGTACCGGTTTGGAGGCTCTGTCAAAATATCGCACTGGACACAATGCTGCCTGTTCATACTTCCCTAACAATGCCCTAGCACATTGCCGCCGAAAACTCGGCTGATCTAGTGTCAGTTCCTTGCTTCTGGCAAGCATCCCTGCATTAGTCATACGCAAATCAAACAACCATAATGTAATTTGTATACACAATTTTTTTCCCACGGATACCAATGTGGTAATTGGAAATGTTATTGTCGAGCAAATCGATCCCTCTCATGAACTTGTTACATATATTTGTGAATGACAGTTGACTGTGTGACTTGCAATTATTTATTTTCCTTGGAGCTGCACCTGTAAGCATACTGAACTGGCTGCACTCCATGTTCATTAGATAATGTGTACACCACAGTATTGTCCCTCCATGCCAAAGCTGAAATCCCCTTATTTTCTTCAGTTTACGCATCATAAGATACTCTTTTACATTTCTGCATTATCTTCTTATCTGCAATAGGACATTTCCCCATTCTGTTTATTCTAGCTGTTCCTTTTCCCTTCATGCCATTCTCAGGTAAGGAGCAGATGAGCTTAGAATGGGTAAAAAAATTGTCGAATTAGAAGGAGAACTGAATCCCTGGGAACAATGTCATTAGAGAGTCACAAAAAGTTAGAACTACCGACTCTCCAAGGCCTTGGTCACCAGGCCCCGTACCATTGGGATATAATTGTTTGCACCCATGTCTACCAAAATAAGGGATCATAGCCTCATCAACAGAAATATTCTTACAATCAAGAGCATTGCGCAATGAATTTATTACTGAGCAAATCCAGTAGGGGTATGATTTTATCCGTCTTATTCCTGCCATGAAGTTCCTCATTGTTGCAAAAGTGTAAGAATTTTGTGATTCCTTCAAATATATTCATATGCGTTGCATTTGAAACAAGGATGTTTCGCACATCGTCTGCAGTTTCCCAACACATTTTTTTTACGTGGAAGAATGACATATCCACTGAGATAAAGAATGCCAATGAAAACATAAATTCCTTCACTATACAAAGAATAGCTCGGATTATTGTTTTGGGTGGCATATAATACAAAATATTTTACTATTTCGCCCATCATTTCATCCGTCAAAAAAGCGCAAAGAAAATCCAAAGGATGATTTTCTAATGACAGATGTGCAGCATCAAAATTATTCATAAGTGTCATACCTAATACTGTTGGGACTGCAGGCAAGTTTCCCTTACTCCACCTGAAATTACACTGTGCCATATGAGACATTACTCTTCTCCTTCTTGCTGGAGGTTCCTCATCTGGCTCGTCGGCATCTGACTGCATAAGTGAATCTTCTGTTTCGTTGTCGCCTGCGGTATGGATTTCAGCCATGGCGCTAAATTGTTTAGGTTGTAGAACGTCAGGGTTGTTCCAACTTTCGTCTCCAGAATCGTCATCGGCCGCTCCATCATCCAGGGGAAAGATGGTGACATCAGCAGACTCAGGACTAGTGATCAGTTCGTCATCGTCAGGAAGATTTTTAAAGTAGTCCAGCGCATCTGCAAGGGAAAGTAACTCCTGTCTGAAAGGAACAAAACCAAATATGTGAATAAAATATAAGCTATTAGTATACAGTCTTATATTTATTCAATATTTTCCAAACAAAAGAGTAATATTTTTCCCGTTAGAATAAAATAGAAACAAATTAGGTAAGAAATAATACAATTTCATGAAATGTTTTTTCGTCACCATGGGCATATGGGCATAAGACTGATTGGCCATGGTTTTATAAGCCTTTGAAATTTTTGTTACTGGTCTGGGTAGCAAAATGTGAGAGTTATTTTTTAGATACAGTATTTATATCAGTATCAGCGCAAATGTCTGAACTCAGCCCCAAGGGGCATTTTGATGTCTTCTTTGTGTTCAGCGTGCCACAAAATCAATATTGGTGTAAATATCATTAAAATATTTGTTTACTTGCACTCCTAGTACTCTACTCTAAATTTAAGAATAAATACATTTCAGAATAATTAAAATTACATAACCAATACTTACTGTTTTCGTGGCGTGTGTGTTTGCTTGGAAGACATCTTCTATACAAAGGATTTCCATCAAGCGAACAGAGCTAACGCAAGTGCAGCAGATGCTGCAACTCGTAGTGCCAACCTTTCCCACGCACAACACAGTACAGCAGATCGTTGATAATCGATACAAAAATTGGAAGAGGTCATCCAAATGTGTGTTGGTATTAAATGGTTTAAGAAGGGCTTTCAAAAGTGCTCATTTTGTCGTGAACAGCCTATACCTTCATCCAACACCCACTGTGTCAATGATGCGGTGTCAGAACCAACTGCTCGTCCTGCTCCATTCGTCCGCTTCAATCCGGTAGGATAATTCGCCGTGACAATAGCTTGATCCCGCTTGCCCTATATCAGACGAATCCATAAAGCGGCCTCGGCATCTTGCCACGGACACGTGTATTTGTAAATATTTCCCGCCACCTCGACTTCCGAGCAATTACTGCTGCCAAGTGGCAAGCCGGATTCGGGACCAGACGTCCATTTCGAGCCCTGGTAATACGTCAATGTAAATGTAGCTAACACAAATCTTCAACCCGTCAAAAAAGGTAATGCCTTCCTCGTGTGAGACAGGTTCAACAAGTCTGTTTCTTAGTGGTGCCGACAACCCTTCTTGAGTTCAAGCTTGTTAAAATGTCAAGCTAAAGAAAGCAAGGAATAATATCAGATGGTCTTGCAAGTGTGGAAAGCCTGGACGTTCCCAAGTAAACCCACCTACCGCAGTGCCTGTTATGCTCTTCGAATCGGTTCTAATAAATTTTTATCTACTGACTCGGCTATAGTAACTAATAATAATTATACATATTGGTATGATACCAGTAGAAGGGTTTGGTTAAATTCGAAACATAGGTTCCTCGAGAAGTGTGAGGAGCCACTCGGCCAGGTTTTCATGCTCTCTCATTCCAGTAGTACGTCGGCCATGTTGGATGTACTTGGCCTTGACCTTAACTCCAGATAATCTTGAAATAACCTTAAATATATAATTTGTTAAAATTCTAGAAAAAATATCGTTAGCTTACATTTAAGTGGTCAGGGGATTCGATTCCGGCACGGTGACCAGCAGATTATTTATCATTGGATATTTAGTAGTTCCCCCCCCCCTTATCCTCGCCCATGAATCTGTACCTCTACATACTTGCAGTAACTCGACCTTCCACTACCGCCCATTGTTTTGCAATGGAACGTAATCTTGTTAAGCTGAAATGTTTAATATTCCAGAACATTCTAAATGGATAGAATATCGTTTGAGAAAGAATATATGCAATTCTCACTCACTAGCGATGATAAAACATGTTTTCAGAATTGCCGGCTAAAGAGCGCTGATAATAGATATTTTCCGATTTTCTGTATAGCCCGGTAGAGTGCACTGTTAACACATGTTTTCACAATTGCCCACCAGTACGTGTTGATAACTCATATTTTCAGCATATACCACCAGGGCGCATCCATGTCGCCTATGGGTAAAACGTATGCGAATCAAATCTCAAAATCGATATATTTTATTAATTAAAAAGTAGAAATTGTCTGATTTAAAAAACTTGTTTTTATTTATACGGAAACTGTACATAGAGTATTGAGGAAGCGTGTTGAAGTATCTCTTTAAATTACTACATGGACATAAGTTTTACTTTTAAATCGATATTTGTAATTTTTTTTAATATCATACATAACATATTACAGCATGTGGCATATAATTATTGGATGCATTTTTTCGAGGCAAATTCGTATATGTCGCCACAACATCCTAATTACACAAGATATTATCTTCGCTACATTCGCTTGATGACATATTAAATTTTTCACGACATGCATGCCAATGTTTTGAGGATTTTATTAATTAAGCATATTAAGTATTGCATTTCTGGTATTTTTTCTTCAAATCGAATTATTACATAATTTCGCAATCTGCATATTGTTCATTCTCTCGTCTGTTGTCCACTTATTAGACTGTCATGCAGGCATAGGTATGCCAAGCCCATCGTGTATCCTCAAGTAGGTCGTTGAACCCTGGGATGTATCAAGCCAAACAAGCCAATACGTATTGTTACACCCTAAGCCCTTGTATTGGCATAGTTAACAGCACATGACGTCTCAAACACTCCTCAATCCACTCAGCAAATATTGTCTCAGCTTTTCTTTGCTCAAAATATTCTTCAGTCAATTCTTTTCTCAAAGTATCCCTCAGTATGTGCAGTACTGAACACAATCCCCAGCCCATTCTTTGTTCAAAACTTTTCTTAAATTCATCAAAAATTTCTCGGATTCATCAGAAATTCCTCAATACATTTATTACTCAAAAATAAATCAGTCAAATTTGAACGACCCCAGAAAATCATAGTAATTAGGATGTATTCATAGCCCTCCTTGTACATTTTCTCAAGTAATTTTACTACATCATATAAACACTTGCATTCGATTGTGTGCACCACTGAACTAAGTATGTTAGAAAATCAGTAGGCGGTGCTAGAAGAAATTATAAACACATCGTTACGTGCTCATCCATCTATTATTAATATTATTATTAGTTGTATCATACACCAGAACTTTGTATTTCTCTGATCCTTGCAGGTAATGTACAGTACTTAATGGTCTCACTTATATAATCCGTTTCCTTCGATTCAACGATGATTGAATATAGCTCATTAATTTGCAAATACTCTCCATATTTTACAAAGCGGTCAAAATTCTGAGTCTATCAACAATTTAATTCGGGTCTTCTGGAAATGTAGCCGTGTTTCTAGACGTCTTCTGCTTTATCAGCTCACATGTCGCAGCAGATTTGTTGGAGAGATGTGCTCCGGTAAATCTGGAAAATCACTATCGTCTACATTACCAACGCTGTCCTACATTTTGTTTTTATCCCCTTTCTCTTTTTCAGCACAGGAATTATCTGCTCTTTCAGCATATACACCACGTTGTTTTCGGTTATTTTTAGAAGTTTCGTTGTAACATTAGTATTCACAGCTACTGACGCTTCAACATTTTGCTGAAGTTCGTCCATTATACATGCCAATTATGCAAGTGCATATCTTGCACGAACCGACTCTATTGCACACTGTACATCGCTTGTATTGTCTGTAGTCGTATAGCCTTCTGTGAACATAGTATGCAGAAGTAGATGGGAGGAGGTATATTGACGATGAAGCCTATAAGTAGATGAATGAACACTGCGCTCGCATGTCTTAATTTGTCGGCTCAAGTTATCACTTCGAGCCTATAGGACAGTTACCGCAGGTAAAAATCACGCGAGTTGGATCCTACAAACAATCGATCTTCTCATGCCGCAAGGGGCCGCGGTGGTGTAGTGTCTAGACTGCTAACCTCCCATCTAGGCGAACCGGGCTCGATCCCCGGCGGGATCGCTCCTCGGATTCTTGCACGTGGGAATCGTACCAGACGATGACGCCCCCTCATTCCAGAGCAGCTCCTTACCTTGCCCTTATAGGCTCTCAATATCTTAACGTTAAGAGTCTCCTCAATCTCTCCATTCTCATGTCATCGCGCATTATAGCTGAAGGCATCAATCAACCTTGTTGCAGTATATGGGCACTGTACGTTGAAAAAGAATACTTTGGGGTGGCCACAAAATGATTTGTTGGTATTCACTCATCCAAATTTTTATGTGATGAACACAAAAAAATGTTTTGTAGCCAGAAAAAAAATTTATTAGAGACCACAAAAGTTAAATGGTAAAAACAAAGACCGCTGATTAATTGCGGTCTCCATGGCTTCTATAAAATGAGACACATTACCGATGTTCTTTAGCAAGCTACTGCATGAAGTATTGCGCCAAACAACCAGACACTGTGGAGTGCCTACACAACATCGAATCTGCACGCCCGTGAGCGTGCCGACGATCGATGATGTTGCACCCTCTGATCGGTGTCGAACTGGTGGTACCCTCACTGACATTGTCGATATCCAGTGGCATGTCTCTCACTTGCGAGCTACTTTTCTCTACCCTCACTGCATTGTCGATATCATGGCAGTCTCTCACTTGCGAGGCTACTTTTCTCTACCCTCACTGACATTGTCGATATCCAGTGGCATGTCTCTCACTTGTGAGGCCTACTTTTCTCTACCCTCGCTGACATTGTCGATATCCAGTGGCATGTCTCTCACTTGCGAGGCCTACTTTTCTCTACCCTCCTGACATTGTCGATATCCAGTGGCATGCTCTCACTTGCGAGGCCTACTTTTCTCTACCCTCACTGACATTGTCGATATCCAGTGGCATGCCTCTCACTTGCGAGGCCTACTTTTCTCTACCCTCACTGACATTGTCGATATCCAGTGGCATCTCTCACTGCGAGGCCTACTTTCCTCCTCTACACGTATACCACGATTATTCACACACCGCCCGTATCATCCCTTTTTTTTCTCGGGAACAACACGACACCGGGGGTTCGCGAAAAAAAAAAAGTTGATTACTATACCCTATATGAAACATCGATTTGGTAGTAATTCCGTTCCCCAGAAAATACTGGCGTCAGGGGGTACGTGGGGTGAGCGTTTAAATTTCAAATAGGGACGGGGGTCGAATAAGGTATTGTATCGTTGGGTAGATCGTCTAAAAGGAAACAACTTTTACTAAGAGAATTTTTTTCTCACGTGCATAGTTTATGCACAACAATTCAGTCAATTTAATGAGAATCTCAAAAACTTAGATAGAGTAATAGTTTCAAGTGTTTCAAAATACTGATTCAGTAAAAGTACATTTCACCAAATTATTAGTAATCGGTAGATCATTCCATGAAATATGATGTAATACCCAAAAAATTTTGTGTCGCTACATTACAAAAGTCATTAAAAACTGAGCTATAACTTGAGAAATTTAGTACATATCAAGATTGATTAAATGAGTGAAATGGTTCCAGCGATACTGCAAATAACAGTACATGGATAATACTGCAACCTTGAAGATAACTTAGTTGTCTACAAAAATTTAGGCATGTCTCCAAATTACAACTTGCATGTCATATGAGGTTGACTCGTTTGACCGATTACTGAGATATTAAATGTAAGCCTAAATTTTTATGATTTTATCTTTCAGCATGATGGACAAAAGGAATTTTTTTGCATATATATATAGTGTGGGTGGAATATGAAATCAGGCTCATTCGGTTCAATATCTCCAGAAGTACAACATGCAATACAAAGTGAAGACTGGTAATGAGTTATGACCGTTTCATGGTTATGATATACAAGATTAATTTTTGCAGATTGTGTTGACTTTCAAAATGGCGGTTGAAAGGCGTGTTTTAATTATAGATGTATGTAATGCTTCAATAAATGCTCCCAGTATACCAAATTTAGCTTAAATGGGTGTAACTGTACAGTAGATACGTAAAACTAACTCAGGCTATTTATAAGACAGAAATTTCTAAGTAATATGTTAATATAGTTAAATGTCAAATTTCGTGGATACAGGTTTAGTAATTCCTGACATTTGGTGTAAAACCCTCATTCATTTAACGCTGTCTTTCATAGTTGCTCACGAAATATGTTGTGAGCTAAATAGTGTATTTTAGTAATCTCAATATACCTAGTACCTTATTGAAAAGTTTGGTTGAAACTGGTGCAGTTGTTTTATAGTTATGTTATATTAAGATTAAATATTTATAATGACACCATTTTGAAAATAGTTGCCTCAGCTATTAAAATCCTATAATTTTATGCTGTCTATCTTAGCGCTATCCGTACAGATAATTTGGCAGCATTCGTTTTAACAGTTTTCGAAATATTATGTAAATGCATTGTTCAAGAACGTTGGCTTACAAAATGACGGTCAACAGAGGATGCACACTGGCACATATAACACTTAGAACGAATCCTATTGGTGTATTAAGTTGGTAGAAGTGGGAAAAGAGTTTGGTAAATAAAGCACATTAAATGAAAATATTAGTAAGCTTACCGTTTTATAAACAAGCGTATGATATACTATAATAACATTCATTTAGGTGGTCTACCGTATCACTAGTTGCGACTAAAATATGGCGGGTCGTGATTGGCTGGTTTCCGAGGTATAATGAAAAAAAAATTATTTATAAATGTAGCAGTTTTGTGGTTCCTGAGAGTTAACATACAGCCAAATTTCTAGCAGCAGCCATTGCGAAAAGCAGCATTATGCATGGCCAAAAACAATAAAAGTTTGTTGTTTCTGCTAATCATCATAAATATGCCAAGTTTGGTGAAATTCTGCGGACGAGTTCAAGCGTGTCTAGGGGCAACACAATTATGCACACACACGCGCGCGCGCGCGCGCGCACACACACGCGCGCACACAAAGCAACATGGAAAAACACCTTGATATATAACAGACGTGCAATCAGGGACGTTATCATGCTAAAAGCGTATTCAGTCCTAGCTTTATTAATTAGCATTTGGCTCACAAACACGAATAAAGACATAATGGCACACTGGTAGCAATATAATAAAATTAGTTAATTTAATACTATAATTCTGCAGAAGAAAGGCGAAAAGAAAAAACATGTTAACTTACAAGAAAAAAATTAAAATTGTGAAATATAAAGAATGGGAAAGGATTGTTTGATCTGAAAAATTTGTTTGGATAGCACTAACCAAATGCAAAACACTTATGTCAACCAAATAATTCGCATAAAGTGGAGTTCGTTGTCCCATCAAAATATTGCAGTTGATCGATTTTTTGGCAGAACTTTTATTTTGGGCATAACTTTTCTCAACATAATGATAGCAGCAGCCGTTCTTTTGTTTTCACTGTTAAAAAATGTATTATTAACAAAAAAATTTTGTAGGTGCATTTTACGAAAATGCTAAAACTGATACTGCCCTTAAAGATAAGGGTGGAAAGAAATTAACACACTGTACTGTAAGTTTAATTAATGAAAGGGGTGAAAATTGCTAGAAGAACCAAGAATACCACAGCAAATAAAATAAATAAAAAATCAGTGACAATAAGCAAAACAAGAGAAGTGATCGATTATGTTCGGACATGCATCAATAAGGTAGAATGAGAAAGGTCATGTCAAGCAAGAACTACCGGCGAGAGTTCGAATCGTGTGAGTAGAGCAAGTCATATTTTCTTGCACCGTTAAACGCTGTATTAATTAAGGGTGTCGCCTATCTATTGCGTGAAATACGTTTCAGAGTATTCGCAACGAAACAATCAAACGTACTCCATTAGGTTTACCTAAGGAAAGAAAGAACATTCCAGACGATAAAGGAACGGTATTTGTATGACATCACTCTCATACAAAACAATATATGCATGCGCTACAAACTTAATTTAAAAAAATATATATATATCTTTTTTTGTCTTCTGTATCTCAAAATGTACGAACCGGACACATGCGATTGAGGCATGGTACAGAGTTGCATCCAACAAAATTGTAGCGCCAACGAACTGCACTCTATTGTTATGAGACTTCCGCGTAGGGGCGATATTACATTCGCCTGTCGGCACCTTCTGTACCGCTTCATCGATTTTTTTCTCACTCACACTCACGTGTTCTTCACTAGGCGATCACCTAACGACTCGGACTGTCGGAATTCGTCATTTTCCTAGGCGCAAATATACCTTGGATCGAATTCGAAATGTTCCTAGGTCCAAGCCCTATTGGACAAGTTTAACGTATTATTATGATAGTAATAATTATTTCATAGGTAGCCTGTATAAAGGTAGTGTACGTTTAAACGTAGTCATTAATAAATTGCAGAAAAATTGCAATAAACCACGGGATATTTATAAAAACAACTATTCAATCCATTTGGATTTGTCGCACTGACAAAGGAATACTGTATAGCCACAAATGAAAAGTAATAACATTTCGGGAGATCATTTTAAAATTTAATGTTCCTTTAGGACGTGCATCCCTGAATAAGGAAATCTTTTTTTCTAATATTTCTCTTGTCACTATTTTCATTGTCATTCAAAATAGCCATAAAAATTTAAATAATAATTTAAAAATTACAACATATGAAAGTATGTTTCACATAAAATTCAATACACGTCGAAATATCATCACATCGCATATATTAATGAAAATACGTTTGAAAGGCTGAAAAATGCTTTTTCCAGTGATAAATTCAATACAATTTCGACTTGTTTAAGATGTGGCTATATTACTTTGACAGAGCGATATGATGGACTTAAGTAAGTCTAATTGTCGTCGACAGGTTGCAATTAGTGACGTCACGCCGTCTGCCTTCTGTTTCTTCTCAGTCCGTCTCGTGCTGCGCCAACTTCCGTCCCGGGACAGCCGCGGAAAGTGTAACAGTCGGTCACCGAGCGCACTCGCTCCCCGTGATGCGATGCTCTTAAGGAGGGGAAGGGGGGCGGAGCTCGTGCTGCCGCCTGGCGGCGCCGGGCGCCATTCACTCAGTCCTTCACCTGCTGCGCGCTCAGTGGCCGGCTGGGAGGCGGCGCGGAAGGGTTGGTGTCTTTTTCGCGCGTACGAGTCTCTCGCGAGAAGGTGCGCGCACGTGCTGGTTGGGCGGTCCTACCCCGGTAGGGTGCTAAACGCTTTTCGCTATCAGCAGACGAGGAAAATACACCTTAGAGATAAAAACCAAGAAAATATATTCCCCCGCCTTATTTGAGTGAGACTGCTCGGCTATTGCAAGTGACGTCACGGCGCCATGTGACCGGAGCGAGCGGCGCAGCTGATATTTACGTCCCCGCGGTGCGGCGATGCGGGACGCGGAGTGAAGGACCAACAGACGGAAGACTCGGCGCAGGGTCAGTCGGCCCGCATGCATAAGTTCGCCACCAACATGCCACAGACGTCCATCCTGAAGAACGGGCCCAACTACAAGGCGCCGGCCAACGGGCACGCCAAGTCTAATGGTCACGTCAAGACGAATGGCGTCGCCCAAAGTAAGTGCCAATTAGCTTTCATTAGCCCCTAATCTTGCTCTCCCGCGCTTACTTCTGTGCAGTCCACAGTGGAAACAGTTGTTCAAAATCAGTGCGCGTTGTTGTTAAGGATCCCCTAGGACTTGGTGCGCAGTTAGGAAACGGACATGTCTGTCCTTTTATTCTCTGACACGAATTCCGAGCATATTCGTATAATTATCTGCTTTCTGGGAAACATGTAAAATTTTTGGAGTATTTGTGCGAACGTTAAAAAATCAGCACCGATAGTTAGTTGACGAATTTCGGTACATATTGCTTCTGGGCACAGCTAGTACACCGCTCTTACGTCACAACTGATTTCTGGTTTTATGAGCTGAATCAGGTAATTGTCACATACAAGTGTTGTTTAATGTTCTTATTAGAGGGATAGTTGTTCATGTTTAAACCGTGAAAGACAATAAGAAGGGCCAATTTATGTGGCGTAGCTACAAACGACGATTACACTATTGAAGTATTTCTTTAGCATCCCTGCCTTAACACGGAATCTGGCCTAGGCTACCTGGTTATAAACCACCTGTTTTAGTCCATTTTGCTTCCGGGAAGTTAGTCACACGAGCATTTCAATCAATTTCAAGTTAATATAAAAATATTAATCAGGCCATTGAAAAAAAATTAATAACGTCGCTGTTAATTGCAAAGACACGTAAAATTGGTTTTCAGTTATCTTCACTGATTTTGAACTATTTTAACTGATTTCAACTGTGGAACGCGGGGTCCTTAGCCTATAATGATGTCCAAAATGAGAATCACAAGATCGCTATTGTTATCAGAATGGTAGCCATCAAACACATCAGTGTACACAACCAAATTAAGTAAATTTCAACAGTGAAGAAGCTGAGCTGAAACCGCTTATGTTCAGCTCATTTATAGTCTGGTCTTAACCAAAGATCGAGTGCTGTACTGTTTGCGTGCTAAGTTAAACACCTTTACTGCTGATGTAAGCGGAAACATGTTAAAAGGAACAAACCAGCTCCATAAAATAAATTTTGATGGTGCGTGCATTAATAACCGGTGTGTTGGTATTCATTGGCGTTACTGACAGTTCTGAAGAGCTTATTTGTTGGCGGAACCACGTGCCAATCCAAAGGAAACTGCGATCTCACAGTCGGTGTCTGTAAGGTAATAGAGGGGATCGTTAAAGGCGCAAGACAAAAGGGTTACGTGAAAACAAAGGTAACGGGTAGCGGGCAAACTAATGCCATTCCGCCCACGTAGAAGGCATGAGTGAGCTGACAATAGACGCGTGATGAAAGTGAGAGGTGTGGGGTGGTGTTAGTCCTGGAGGACAGCTCCAGGCACTGCTGGAGAAGCGTCTATTCCAGTATATTTTTCCGTCATTTGAAACGAATTATAAGACTGGTATTGAAAATTATTTCCAACGTAATGAATAAATCAACTTTGATTATAATGCAAGATGTTTGTCAACATGATTTAATGGCGAGAGTGTTCCTCAGGTTCGAAATAGACTGTGGTTTTAGTTAAAGATTAAATTATCAAAGACAAATACGACGCAAATAAGTTCATAGATATTTAAATCTAAAGTAAACAATCGGCATTACGTTCAAAAAAGTTTAGATAATGACAGTTTAGAATCGCGCAGTATGTGGTGTTTGTGATACGAGTTCACAAAAGAAAATAATTTCAGTTCCATTAAACTGTACGCATTAAAAACTATGACGAACTTACGGTACTGGTGTACTTTCGTCATAGTAAGAAGCCATAATTATTCCCTGATTGATATATATATATATGTATATATATATATATATATATATATATATATATATATATATATATATATATATATATATATATACACACACACATACACACATACGTGCTTGTGTATGTGTTATTCTGTAGTAAGCGTATTTTATTTTAAAGATGAGAAAATTAATTTATTTTATAGTGACTATTTCCGTTTCACTAAAAAAAAAATGTCCAAACAGTGTTTTTTTTTAAATATAACACTGTTAGTGGAAAAAAAAAACTTTTTTTAGTGTTTTTAACAAGAGTATCTATAGCTCAAAACAAAAAATTGTAACTAGAAATTGTTTAATGAAAGTAATTCAGATCTCATAGCAAAAACATTTTGTGTTTAATGGACTACGTAACATTTTTACACTAATGCAATTAATTCTTCGGAGACTTGGGTAGATTTGAGGAAAACTTCAAATATACAATTGTCTGCAATATTTATGTGAAATCTGTTATGCAACACCAGGTGGTTGGGAAATGTTTGCGTACTTCTACACAAGAAAAGCTACGCGAGAATTTATTTCGTCCTATAACTGAACGTGAGTTAGTGGCATCGGTATCTTCCACGTTTCAACCAGTTGGGAAGGGCTACCCTTCGTTATCATTCTACAGTGGTTCTGTACCGTATTGCTGGGGAATGTTTGGAACGCGTTGACAAGATACTAGAACGTATTAGCAGTTAATTATTTTCGTAGTCTTACGAGAACAATAATCAATAAACAATTAATTAATGTTTTTTTTAGGCATATGTAGTGAGAATATAAAAAGTAATCCATTTTGCAGAAATTGCTGTATGGCCAGCATTCAACTAAAGTACACAGAATTGATTATGTGGTGACTGTTGTACTTTTTCGAATAAGGGTGCTTTCTTCTGTTCACTGTCCTCATTATTAGCCACCCGTTATGCGTGTTTAAACTGTAGACATGGATTCGTAGCTGGAACATGGGAAGACAACAAATAACCACCCTATAATCCGCCTATAATGTTACTGCATAATCCGTATCAGAAGCATCCCTGACACTATCCGCTCACCTCCCACCAAGGCGAAACGGGTTCGATTCCCCGCGGAGCCGCTCCCGTATTTTCGCATGTGGGTATCGTGCTGGACGATGACGCTCGTAGGCGGGTTTTCTCGGGGATCCCCCAGTTTCCCCCACCCTTGAATTGCGGCGCTGCTCCATACCCCGCTTCACCCTGATCGGCTCTCAAGAACCCTATGTAAAGAGTCACTCCCGACACAGTCTATGTACAGTATATATTTGGATTTGCACTAACCCGACAGTCCGACAAAACAGCCCCAACACCGACGAGAATTTTTCATCAGCCAGTCAGGAGCAAGGTCACCCCGACAAACTCGCAGCCCCGACAGTCCGAAAAAAGTGTATTATATTTCTACTTTCGTCGGGCGTTGGACCGGTCGGACTCGTTTGGCAGCAGAATTAAAAACATAACCTTACAAAACAAAATTGCCTGCGGATTTCACTGCTGTGGTAAATCTCACACCAAGAATAATTTATCTGTGCGTACATCCTGGTTATCTTGTAACAGAAAGCTGTTGAATTGACGAAAATAAATATTACGAAGTTATCAAGACAAAATAGTGTACAATGATTTGTGATTTATTTTCATTCCATGGCAAGTTACTGGCCATTCTAGAAGTTTCTGAAAACCACCAACACTTGTAGGATGGAAACTGTCGGGGTATTGTAAACACTGAACTAATCTTGGTGGCGGAAATGGTCGGACTGAAAAGTCGTGTCTGGCTGTCGGGGCGAGCTCGTCGTGGCATTGTAGATCCAGCATATGGATGGAAGTGGCGACACGTGTTGTGGGAGGAAGTTAGAGCCGAGGTCCGTGGACTGACGAGCGGCAGTATGGCGCTACTCGCAGACGGGCCGGCGCGTGCTGTTATAGGGGTGACTGCCGCAGGGCAGAACTCCGGTGGTCCGACAAGTGCACGTCGTCGTCTCGCAGGCAGCCGACGCTCTCCTCTTCTTGTCCGTCAAAGGCGCACAAGAAATTCACCCGCCGCTGCATTACGTGCCTGGAGAAGGAACGACGGGTTAAGCAACGCATAACTCCGCCGCCGTGGAAAGTAGTCCTGAATTCCCGGGAAACGGCGGCTGTGCAGGCACCTTTGATTGGCCGCCTCTCTTTCCTCTATACTTCCCTTCCTCCATGGCACGCTCTCTTTTTTTCTCCTGCGGCCGCGGGTGTACAGTACTGTACCGGTTCCGCTTACTGTTACTTCCCGGGTGAGTCGCGCGCCTGTCAACTCTGAGATCTGCAACCCGCAAGGTGTCCTCTTGGCCTGAACTGTAGAACAGCCGCGTGCGCAGATACGAAACTGCCGTGTCTCCCCAGAACCCATTGCCATTCACCAGACAACGCATAAATACTAAATTTCAAGATTAAAAACGAAGAAACAGCGTAGTGAAGACAATAATAAGAAGTACCAATTACAGATCATCGTGCATAAACATCCCGTGGTTACGAAAAAAATTGGGTTTGGCTGTGTTTGGGGAAACGGCCGTTTGTTTTGTGTGAATACGTCTATGTTGACGCACTCGGACACATTGATATATTTTTTACGTTCCCCGCGCTACTTCACTCGATCATATGAGGTTTTATGGGTATCACTGGATTGCTTTTTAGATTCTCTTTTCAACCGTATAGGATTTCCATATTTCGACTTGGCTTTTTGACGAGTATAGGCCGAAATTGTATTACGTTTTCTTAATTTTCTACATTAAACTCATACAATTTCACCATACCACGCCACACAAATATTTTTATACACGCAATCGATTAATCTTGACGAGAGTTGTCGATTGAAACTCAAAGGAGCGTCGTAGCTTCTCGTAGTCAAAAGTTATACTACCGGGAAGTTATGAGATGTGGCGAAACGAAATCAAAATTGTGGCGCTCCCCTCTCTCTCCAGAGCGATGCTTCGCAGTCCTCACTCGACGTAACCTATTCTTTTATCCTTTGGCAATCGATTGGTTTAATTGAATTTAGAATGTAGACGATAAATTCGGAACTGCAATACCAAACTGTATCCCACGATTTTGTTATCATCGGATTTTCTGGATTGTCTCCCACTATGGTTGCAAAATTTACAGACGTATTCACGTCGAAAATCGGGGTGTGGCTATGTCGGGGACACGGTCATGAGCGTTACGTGAATAAGTGTGTCTAAGCGAGTAATATGTTCTTTGCGGTGTGGGAATTAAATAAAAGTGACAAGATTGTTACTTGGTTCGTATGGCTTAAACCTTACATCGACAGATATAAACGCGATGTTTCCCTTACCAAATTCGGCGCGCTAGCACGTCACAGTCACAAGATATACTGGCCGGAAATTTCCGCTCACGCCCAAAATTGCTGCCAGTCGCCGCGGGGGACCACCTGCTCCTCGCGCATGCGTGGCCCCAACTCAAAGTCACGCTCTCATCGTATAGTATATTCGCGATTTCTTCACACTTTTTGAGTCAAACCTTTTAAATATCACCCCGTGTATGGCGTGTTTAGTTATTTCCCAAATACGCCATGTAACAAAGCCGTTTTATACCTCTGTTAACACAAAACTTCTTATGTTTCGTTAATTTGAAGATTTACCTATATTTCATTTGTAAATCATAATATATCATTTTAAATAAAATAAATATGAATTAAAATAGTGAGAACCATGTGTGTTGGTAGCGCCTACACAGAGAGAAAAACTAACAAAATATTTGTTTGTACAGGGCCAAATATATACTTAGCTATCCTGACAAAATATATTGTTGAGCAAACAAAATTTGAACAGCAGCAAAATTACTTTTGTTCGTCTAACAAAATATATGTTTGAATGAACAAAATCTCTGTGTTGGGCCAAAAAGAAATTAGACTATCAACTAAATATTTTGTTTAATCTACTGTATAGATTTGTTTGGCCACTCATTGAACTGCCTTCGTTCGAAAATACAGCTCGAGAGTTTGTTTGTTTTTTTTGTGACAATTAGAATAGTAACCATGTTGGTTAGTGCAGCTATTGATGCTTAACAATCGTATAAACACATTAATAAAACAATGCGACAAGAAACTGACAAGTAAATCTGTAAAACTTGAAATATTTGTTTGCGCATGTTGCTCAACATTTGCAGTTTATCTATTTAAAAGCTTTAGTCATCAGTTATCACATTAGCTGAGATTACTGTGGCGTAGCGCTCGAACGGATGTGATCTAGGTTCGAAATTCGGTCGAACTTGTAAAATTCTTTTATATCGGCCCAAACTGTTTAATGCACGTGAAGCCAAAGAAATCTTTAGCTGCACCAACCAAATCTTACAGTTTGGGGCAACCAAATGAGAACAACAAAATCATTTGGTTTCAGCAACAAAATATTTCATTGCCCCTACACAAACAAATAATTTGGTTGCACCAAACAAATCTTGTTTGACTCAAAAAAACCTTTTTCTCGGTGTAGTAAGAAATAGTTCTTATGCAAAATACTATTCCAACTAGGTGCGTACTAATTTGGTGCGATGTACTTTGGCGTAATTTTCTAGATGTAGTTAAGCTTAGTTTTCACGAGGCGGCGGAATATCCTGGAAGTATAACATTAGCAGGGCTTCAGAAAAGTGTGAAGTAACGGTGAATGGCTTATAATCGTGTACCTAATCTAACGAGACCGCATCTATTTCTATAGGTTATTCACAGTAAAATGGGCATTTTTGAAAGTCCTACTTAAGATCTTCTTGTACGCACGTCGTGTATTATTCCGCCTTACGAGAAATTTACATTGCCATGGACCTCTTCTCTTAAGTCATGCGTCGGTCAAGTGAAACTGGGAATTTATTAGGAAAGTAAATATTTTATAAATCGTCTCATTTGTGCATTTCGGTGTATTTAAAAAAAAAACATAAACCAAAGAAGTATTTTAAGTTATCACAAATGGTAACCTAGCACTATTTATTCGACGTTAAGATGTGGAACTGATTCCCATCCATTGTTACCAACTTTACTGGGCACATGTCACTCAGTGCACCCGTTAAAATACACGCAGGTAGGAGCAGTGACTTGTTCTCTAAGGTTGATTTCAAAAGAGCTCGCTTTATCGTGAACAGCCTATATCGTGTTATCGACTGAGGCGAGCTCCGCGCGACGTGGACACTAGCGGTAAGGCCGCTGTCATACTATGCGTTTTTGCCGCTGCAGGCTAAACCGCTCCGGTTGGACGGGTGTGACTCTAGTGAACACTGCACTAGTGAGACACCTCGCATTTGCAATAAGGTGCTGTGCCCATCCCGTCGAACCGCATCCCGTTTAGCCGCAGCGGCAAAAACGAGCAGTATGACAACCGGCCTTACAGCGTGAGTGGAGAAATCGTCTGGCCGCGTGAGCGTGACACCGTAGCGACCACGGCCACTGTTGGATGGACTTTTCTTGCCTGTAATCTTCCCTCCTCGGCGCTGCAACGCATCCGTCACCATTCAGCCGAGGCCAGCAAAGCAAGTCATACACGATCGCCGCGCCTGTCTTGCATGTAACTCGCACGTGACTTGGCAGAACACTCGTTCAGCAGTATATAGGCTCTTCACGGTAAAATGAGCACTTTTTAAAGCCCTGCTTAAGATCTACTTAAATACACGTTGTGAATTCTTCCTCCTTATGAAAAATTAATATTGCCATGGGCCTCGTCACTTTATTCATGCGTCGGTCAAGTGAGACTGCGAAATTTTAGAAAAGTAAAAATTGTACAAATCTGCTCATTTTTACACTACGATGCATTAAAAAATACAGAAAGCGAGGAAAAATAATTTAAGTTATCACAAATGGTTACCTAACACTTTTTGTTCGACGTTAATATGAGGAACTGCTTCCTCCTCGGTCGTTACCAACTTTACTGGACACGTCACCCATTCAACCCTTAAAAAAATTTAAGCAGGTAGGGGCAGTGAAATTTTTCTAAGAATGATTTCTTTTGTGCTCACTTTATCGTGAACAGCCTTTATAATGCTGGAAGGCAGTGCGCTATTACATGAAAATACCACCGTTACGTTCGACAAATTCATCGCGCTGTTTTTTTTTCTCTGTGTGCTAGTATTTAGTATGTGGTTTATCAGGAACTAAAGATATTGTTGGATTAACCCCTTACACTCCTATGTCAAGCCAGCTCCACCATCTTCTAACGTATGGAAAAACGTCTGCACTCACCAGAATGATGGCGCATTCCAGAACATACAAATAAATATGTAAAACAATTGCTCCCCCTGGACATCTAGTGCAGCAACCGATTGGAACAAGAACTAAAAAACGGTGTGCCTGGTTAATGTGCAAAGGGCTACTGTCTGTGGATAACTGTTTCCTGCTGAGATTTTTTGTGACGAACCTGGAGCTGCAGTTAGTATATAATTTTATGTTTATAACCTGTGAGTGGTTTGCAGGTATCCCACTTTTGTGTACATCACAGTAACATATATTATGTAGGACAATTCTCTTAACGTGCACACTTAGGATAGTTATGGGAATCAATAGGGGTTCAAATGTTTTTTAAATATCCGTGGCGTTTTAAATTCTCTTTCGCAATTTAAACCGTTCGAACTAATGCTGTTATTTTAATTGTACTCAACTCTGCAGGCCATTTTAAACAGGGGAATTGATTTATTTGATTGCGATAGATTCCTTTTCATTTGTAAAACACACTACCTTGCTAAAGGTGACACCCAGTAAAAAAATATATATATATCGGACTGTTACGCGTAGGAAATCCTGAAAGCAATGGAATCCCTTAGTTATAGTGAGCCCTTCACTACGTGAAAATCTAAGTAATGTTATAATTGTGAGAAAAAATGTTTATGTACATTGCTGGTTCACTTGTCCATCTTTCTTGTCACGTAAGACTAGCGATCATTAACACCGAGAATGTTTTTCCGATCAGGCGGCCGAGCTTCTCCCGACTCACAAAGGTGATGCACGCATGTATTCTTCTCTCTAATGAGGTTGTAACGTATCTCTCGTATTCATGAAGATCTTTAAATAAATAAGAATGTAAGGTTGACCCGTGTCGTAACAAACACTGTCACTTATTTTTCCCGCCATTATCATCATGACATGTCGTGTTCAAAGATGTACTGTTGTGTAATGTGTCAGGATGTGAAGCTTGTGAGAATTCCGATGCCACAGGCTTTTAAACTGGGGCTTAAATATAATTTGATAATGTTATGTATGCATTTCCCACAAAACAATGGAATTCAGTACGTGCCAATCTCTATAGTAAAAATATAAACAATTGACCTCTCGCAGAACCCCTGGAATGATTCAGGACACTTCATTAAATGTCTATAATCACATAATTAGATATCGTAAACTCACAATATGATTAATTGCGGAACGTCAGTGTGTGAAGATGTCAGTATCAGATTACTTTATGTATCACCATATCAATACAATGCTAATGTAAAAATACTGTATATGGCGTAGGTCTATTACTATAATATTTTGTATCATATTACTGCTATATCGAAATGTTATCCAATCTCGCTCTAGACATGTGCACAAAATGTTACCTCTACGTGGCTTTACTAGCCTGCCTTGAGGACAGATTTTACTTCAACTCTATGTCATAAGAAGTTGGTCTAGAATTATTGTGAGGTTTACGTTGAAGTCTCTAAAAAAATGACAGATTTCAGTTCACTGTGTAATGAGTTTAGGTGTTGCTTTAACGCAAACAACATTATTTTGGTAAACAGGTTCCTGAAACAAATACTCTCAGGTCGGTGTTTTAAATAACTTTGCAGTTAATTAGGACAGAAACGATAAGAAACCTATTTGTAAAGGATAAAAATTTATTTTTATCATAGCGTAAACTATCCGGACAATTCCCTTCATGCTCAATAAAATGTTTTGCCTTTCCAAAAAAAAAAATGCACTTGATGAAGAAATATTTTTCTTGATAAAATGAACACTTCTTCATTTCTATCCAGAGTTATTCGCGTATTATACTTGTAACGATGGTGGCAAATTTACCAATTGCATTTTTAGGTGCTATTGTAACTTAAATTAATTTACAATGAAACTTCAAAATTATAGGCATAGCCTTGTAATATATACTTTTCGAATTAAAATGGCACACTATACAAGCAAAAATAATATTCGCAACTACTGTCTTAAAATAGAGTCCACTAATAGAAATAACAATACCCTGACCGAAAATTAAATTTCTGTACATCTGCCATGAGAAACAGAATCTTGCAAATCTTGGTTGATGAGAGATTGTATCGCCCATGATTTGTGGTTTTGCCAAGTACCTACAGGAATTAAATTCTTTTTTTCTGAATGCAACGTTGGACTGCCAGAAACTTCCAAGTAACTGATAGCTACAGTGGAAGCCGAGAACGTAATGAGCGATATATGGTAATGCTCTAAGATAATTATGGCAGGTGCTCGTTGTTAATAATTAAGGGGGCACACAGCGTGCTTTGTAACTGAGATGATAACCATCACAGTTGCGTGTGCAAAATTTAACGGTGGTAAGTGCCGATCAAGAGTTCTGCTATTAGTAATGCTGGCACGCATCTGAGTAATGCTTGACCATGACCTCGGGCTGCGGCGGTGCAGAGATTATTGTATAGGGCTTATTAACGTCCCCCCGCGGTTATGCCTGACGGCTTATCCGGAGACGGCTTACAAACTAATGCATGACCTAACTTAAACTACAACCCATGCCTTACCCGGGATTCGAACCCAGAGCCTCCCGCACTCCAGGCGGCGGCGCACCAACTGACAGCGCCACGAGAGGTCAGCGTGCAGAGTCTGTAACACTCGCCTCCCAAGACGAACCGAGTTCGATTCCCTGCGGGGTCACTCCCGGATTTTAGCACGTGGTAATCATGCTGAACGATGCTACTAGGCGGGTTTTCTCGGGGGTTTCCCGTTTCCCTTGCCCTTGAATTTCGGCGCAGCTCAATACTCGCCTAGCGTCATCCTCATCGGCTCTTAAGACCTCGATGATAAGAGCCGCCTAAAGCTCTCTACTCCACTTAACCAAGACCTACCCGAGAGAATTTCAATCTTCAATATAAATTTGAAAGTTCTACTGCTGCTATGATTGCCACTTCGCCACTTTGAGATATTGACGTAGCCAGTGTGGCTCTGAAGTTTCGCCAGTTATGCTAGATCCTTGTAATTCACCAAGAAATACTAAATTCGTGCCGAAAATCAGTGGTTCGCCCAAAATCCAGAGTATTTTTTTATTTGTTTGTTCCGGTTAGTTACATTTAATGCTAAAATAAGGTTCTTGGCTCCCATTGTCCGTGCATGATCTATAATTGAACTCCCGGCTTCAATTGAGTTCACCTGATGTCTATAAAGTGAGATTACGGTCAATATATTCATTAATTTACTGGCCGAAATTGTGATTGCTTCTAGCGGAAAAAAAAAAAAAGTACTCCTGGAGTGCGTTTGCACAGAGACTATGTTATTTCCTTTTTCTCTCCTGGTTTTATGAAAGTGTATCCATGAATTTTAAAATCTAAGTGAACAAAGTCCCATTTACTATAACATTTGCATAAAATTCCACACAAATACACTGCACTTAACTTAACGTAGTTCTCAGTTGTATACCTTTAGCCATATATATATATATATAATTCGTTTTATACTTTAAGATACTTTTTCGTGAATTTTTACATGTTGTGATTTTACATAACTTGTCATCTTCACGAATATTAACTATAATTGTAGCTCGTTGAAGAAAATAATGTTTGTAATTTATTTTTAATCGCTACCAGCAACAAGCTCCAACACGTTGCATGTTACAGGCTGTTCATAAAACGGCGGCGTGGTAGTGACATGGCGGAGGGTACGACAGCGGTCTGTTTCGAAACATGATTTATACAACTGCACGACAACAAAACAGCGCAGCGTAGTAGTGGCATTACGCCAGATACATGACCGGGACATAACAGCGACGTGATGAAAATGATATCACAAAGTAAACTTGGATTGGCGGGGTCATATAGGCCAATTGCAGTTCGCATCTCACGGAAGCAACGACAAAGGTCATTTGTCGTGAATCGTGAAACCGGAATTGTTTGCTCGCCCCTGTTCGCATTTACTATGTTGTCACACTGTAAAACTTAAAGAGTTAGAAATATAGCTAAATAAGTGAATATGAGTGAAAATGACTCCATCGGTAATCAGCTCCAGATAACTGATCATTGTGATTGCTGAGCTTCACTCACAACAGATTGCTTCTTAATGCGGAGAATTCCATTACCATATGTCACTGACTCCCAGATCGTCTGACTGAATTGCCAATCGGTAGTCGCTTATCAACTGACTTACAGTGAATGGTATTGCTTCTACTGACATCACTGATTCGGGCTTAGAATATGATCCTTAAGTCGACAACAAGAAAACACGCAAATGTTTTCAATGAAATAGTTCTTTATTTCGACGTTCTTCGAGACGACCCCGTTCAACGAAATAGTATCGTGTTACAATGGCAAGTGCAGATGTAATGCGTAATTTGACATCAGCGAAACAGGACATTGTTTATCGTTACGTTCTACTCCCACATCGCCATACTGTCGCGCTGATGTAGCGGTGCACTACAACCTTTATGAAAGTTGAATAAAATATTTTAGGGCAGGAAACAAACGTTTATTTTGCACACTGCTTGGATTGAGTGGAGCAATGATAAGTTCCTTCGAATCCCCTTTAATAAATTTCTGGAACTAGGGGTGTTCGTTTATGTCATTGCTTTTACTCAGAGGGCTGCAAGTTCGATCGCGGTCACAACTTTTTCCATGTGGTTTTTCCGTGCCATTTAAAAGAAAATATTTCAGCAGTTCTGTACTAAGCCTAATTCCCATTTAATTTGCATAAAGAGTAAATAAGATGAAGTATTTTAACAAACAAGTAGTTCACAAAAGTGAAATCATTAGCTCTACTTATTGAAGGGGCTGCGGCGGCTGAGCAATTGGCATGCTCGCCTCCCACCAAGGCGAACCGGGCTCAATCGCCGGCCAGGTCACCGGATTTTCGCAAGTGAGAATCGTGCCGGACGATGCCGTTGGTCGGCGGGTTTTCTCGGAGATCTCCCGTTTACCCCGCCACATCATTCCGGCGCCGCTCCATATTCATTTGAATCACCCTCGTCGGATCTGAAGACCTCGATGTTAAGAGCCTACCAAATCTCTTCACTTCTACTTATTGAATTTGTGTTGTATTAAGTACTTACTTTACAATTCCAATCAACATGGTCTTTGTTTCAAGACATGTCTAGCGCTACTTGTTGAGCTCATATAGGCCTAATACCGTACCAGCAAATAGCATTCATATAACGTGTTGCATGTACGTGATAGTTTTATGTTCAGGTAAGAAATAATTACTAACTATTTCTTGTCTTGTAAAATTTATGGTTAAATTGGTGTCCAGTACCATATTTATGGTACAAAAGATGTATTATAATTTACTGGTATAACTCATTTCCTATTGTCATTATTGTTACGCTTAGTAAACTATATTTATATTGGAAAACAAAATTTAGTCATTATTTAATTTGCTTTTTTATTCTCTTGGTGCCTATATTTCTAAGGGGGTTTCAGTGGCAGAGAAGGCAGACATTACCTGAAATGTATCTATATTAAAAAAAGTTAGGATAAATAAAGTTGAACGTACTGCAACGCTAATGAGTCGGTTAGTCATGAGGCTAGCTATGAGGCTAGCCATACTGTAGCATAACTGTTCGCATTCGGTCGTCTAAGACTTGCGTTCCCACCGAGAGCACTGATTATTGGTTTTCTTCGAGTATTTCCCACACTAAGAAATTATTCGAAAATTTATCATACCAGTGTATACGCTTAGTGAGAAGGCAGGGATGTTAGTGTTTTCCCCTATGCATTCATTGTAGCGTTCCTACTTTTGCTCAGGAAACAGTCCAATGTATAGGTCAAAAACTTCCATTACAGTTTAGGAAGTTTACTAGAAAAAATTTTACAATGTGTGTGCAGCATTCTAGGCAAGTGGTGGAGAAGTTACTACTTATGTATCTCCCCAATTCCCTCAAATATTCAAATTATTCCCTTCGCACAAAACGAATAAATATTGGCTTGAAAAGGTATCATCAACGAATGGCAATTTCGTAGAGTTTATAAATATTGTTTCAGCAGCCTTTGACAACAGAAAAAAAATTTTCAGCAAGAAGCTATACAATTGTGAGATGAATGTCTTGCAGAAAATGTGTGCACTTCTTCGAGCGAGCAGCACTCGTCAGACTGGGGGAGAACAAGTAGGGACCAACGTTATTCAGGAAGTGAGTGTACCTACGTGACGTAGGTCAGCTCGGGAGGTCGAGGCCCGCTGCGGGCGCGTGTGTGAACCTCGGTGACCTGGTTAGATCGTGGCGGTTACACCGCGAGAACTTTTTAATCAGGGCCGAGGAGGGATCGGTGCTTGTAGAGGGCGTGCCAGGGCTAACTGGTGTTTGCGTCTTGTTGCAGCCGCTCCTGCCATTACCCCGCGCTTCCGCACATTTCCCCCTGTCCCGTCAACTTCTCCGTGGGCGCTTCGTTCCTGCACGACTCGCGCGAGGCCGTTCACGGTAAAGTGAGCACTTTTTGAAGTTGTTTCATCACACATAATCTAAACTAATATTATAAAGAGGTAGTGTTTGTAACTTTGTGTGTTCGTGTGTTTGGATGTAGGAGGTAATCTTCGAAACAACTCATCCGATTTTAAAAATTATTTCACCAGTAGAATGCTACGTTATCACTGAGTGTCATAGGCTATATTTTATTTTAAAAATCAATAGGGATCCCTACTAAAACTCCAATAATGTAACCCAAAGTGTAAATAAATGACCTATAAAATTCCTCACATTGCGTGCGCTGCGAAATCTATTGATGATAGAACAAAATAATGTACTACGGCTTTGCAGGACGGACAGATTCGGAAAATAAAACGTGCTGTGTGCTGCGTACGGCGCCAACCTTAGAAGCTCTACTGCCATTATGGGGGGAGTTACTTTTGTGTTTGCTGGGGATTTTCGGCAGACACTCCCTGTAGTTAGAAAAGGGACGCGTGCAGATATCATCAAAGCATGTCTTAAATCATCTCCCTTATGGAGTTCTATTCAACACCTAAATTTGCGAACGAATATGAGAGCCTATCTTGGTGGAGACACGCATAAAGATTTCCCACAACAATTGCTCAGACTTGGAGAAGGAGTTTTTCCTTCTCTAAATTTGGGCACTAATTCTGCTGAAATCATTTTAAATGAGACATTAGGTCAGATAGTCCACAGTCTGCAGCATCTTATAGAAGCAGTAATCAGGGCCTCGAAAATGTACTAGAAAGAGACTTTCACTAGTTGTGTTCCAGGGCAATAGTATCGCCTAGGAACGACACTGTCAATGAAATCAACAATCTCATTATACAAAGAGTTCCCGGCCAAGTCAAAACCTATAAGTCGATTGACACAGTCACCAATGTTGACGATGTCGTCCACTTTCCTGAAGATTTTCTAAATTCGCTTAATCCTTCTGGCTTGCCACCTCACGATCTATCATTAAAAGTCGGTACTCCTATCATGCTTTTAAGGAATATAAGCCCTCCTAACATGTGTAATGGCACAAGATTGCTCATTAAAGACTGAAAGAAAATTTGATTGTCGCGACCATCCTCACCGGTCCAGCAGCTGGCCAGCTGGCAAACATCCCGAGGATTCCCATGATTTCCACGGATTTGCCAATATCTTTCAAACTGTTGCAATTTCCCGTAAAAACATCGTTCGCGATTACTATTAATAAGTCCCAGGGTCAAACTTTCTCTTTGGTTGGAATCGACCTTCGAAAAGAGTGTTTTTTCCATGGCCAACTATATGTTGGTTTATCACGAGTTGGAAGTCCCGAGAAACAGTACATTTTGCTACCAAACAATAACAGGACGCCAAATATTGTCTACAGAGAATGTCTTAGCCAATAACATATTAAATACTTCTATCTCAGATAAATTGCATTGTAATATAATGTATATAAATATAAAAAAGTAAAAAATATCAAATAAAAATAGCAAAAAAACTTTAAATTATAAATTATTTAATTAATTATTAAATTATAATGTGCTTTTTTTAATGCTTTAGGAGAGTTTACCCAACCTAATTAACGCCGGGTTAAGCAGTTTTTTTATCTTAATTGCACCCGTGCGAAGCCGGGGCGGGTCGCTAGTAACCTATAAATACATCTCATTGGGGCCTCGGATTTCTGATTTTGGATATGTTGAACGTATACACTGTGTTTACTAATCACATGGCAGGGTTTACATTAACAAGTGGTCGAAGGATATAAATTGGTTGAAAGAAAAAAGTTACTAGGGCTTCAAAAGTGCTCACTTTACCGTGAACGGCCTATAACAATACTATTATAAACCAACCCAAGAAATTATTCAGAAACTTACCATACCAGTTTATACGCTTAGCGAGAAAGCAGGAATGGTAATTTTTCCCCTATACATTCATTGTGGCTTTCCTACATTTGCTCAGGAAACATTCAAATGCATAGGGAAGTTCCCAACTTTGTATAGTAGTGCTGCTAAACATTCCTCTATCTGCAGTTTGATGTGTGGTGTTATTACCATACAGTGCATAGATTTAAAACTTCCATTACAGTTTAGGGGTGTAATAGAAAATGTTTCACAGTTCACATGCACCACTTAATTTTTTCCTTGGATAAGTATTATAAAATAATGTATCGTACCCGAAGGCCCAGGAACCGGAATTCGGGGGTGGGGGGGGGGGTACATGGATACATTTCCATTACTTCCACCTGAACCTTCGCCCCATTTTTGTAAGGGGTGTACAACATAGCATTTGCACCCTAGCCCCGAAAATTGATACTGACGTGCCTCTTAATAACTTAATACGTTCTGCAGAGACAACAATATACTTTCCTGTAAAATTGTCATCTCTCGACATTCTAATTGCTTATTTTTTTCTATTTAATTGGTTAGTTAATTTAAATATTATAACACACCCCTTTGCATCTGGAACAGAAACAACGAGTGTTGTTTTCAAATTTAAAACAAATATTATTTTGCAAAAAAAAAAGTTTAACTATATGCACACAGCAAATAGTTAAAAATTTGTTCCACCCGATTTTATAAAAGTTTTAAATGTATTTTCGAGTTCATTTCGCGAAAAGAAATACTTAAATTTCACAGACTGAAAATAGATTAAGTGCGAGCTAGACTTAATTAAATTGCGAGTTGGTGCGTTATTTATGAAATACTCAATTCCCTTTTTCTTTCCCTGTCGCTCAACCTGTACTTATTTCCACCCCCCCTTCCCCTCCCCTTCTCCTCCTCTTCCCCACAACCACAAACACACACACACACAAACACCTCAACTTTAATACTGATCCAGTGCTATGTATTCTATAATAAAGTAAGCTATAAAACATTCAAACAATATTTATGAACATATTGTAGCCGCCAACAAATACTGTCAAAACAATGTTTTCTTTACATTAGGTACTTGCCACTTACATTCGCTGAACTTCTACCGTTTATATTTTACAGCTGCAAATAAATAAAAATAGAATAAGAAATACATTGTCCTGCTAATATTTAATTTTTGGAAAACACTAATTTTTTTATCGCCACCAAAATGTCTCTTAGTGATTTAATCAAAAAAGAAGTGTTTACTTTGTAATAACTCCTAAACTTTTAAGTGGTCACTATAAAGTAATTTTGTGTTTGCCTTAAAAAATAATTGATGTGAATTTCCGACATTTTTTCCGGGCTCGAACATGCAGCTAAAAACGACATTATTTAACAGCAATATTTATACTGAAGTACAGAGTATAAAAATGTTCTGGTAAACTTACTGAGTTTTATTGGAATTTTTATCTTAAGTCATAACATATTGGGTATAAATTATAACACGTATCAGACTGCAAATATAGAAATGTTTAGCGTTACTATTATACAAAGTTATGAACTGCTCTGACTCTATCCTGAGCAAATATAGGAACGCTACAATGGATGTATAGGAAAAACTTCACTATTCGCGCTTTCTCATACGTATATATTGATGTAGTAAATTTGCTAATAATTTCTTAGTATGTATAAACATAGCCAGTCAGATAGTTTTTTTTTATTTGTTAAATTCCTTACTACGTTTATTCAAAGCCCAACCCCGGATTAGATAACAGTCTGTATTAAATAATATAGGTATTAAAAATACTTTAGAGAATTTACGTACACATGAGACTATTAAAATGGATGTTGTAGCTCTCCCACCAATCTTAAGGACGCGAGATCGAAACCTTACTGATAGCACAAATGTTTTTTTCGCATGCATTGTCTTCCAATACAATATGCTGAAAATGTAGAGATCATTATTTTAGTTTTATATTTCATTATTCAAGAATCTCGCTAAAATGATTAAAAACAAACACTGACAAACTGATAACTCTAAATTAACAAGGATCGGATGGAAGTGTCACAAATACTGTAACTTCCATAATCTTCGAAGTTCGAAAGAAGAAATTTTCATTCATAAAAATATATTTTAACCTACCACAGAGCGTCATTGTACGGTACAAGAGCTTGTTAGTTTGGAATACTTAGCAATCTGCGAACTCCCAGCCATGAAAACGAAAGGATTATTAAATTACAGCAGTTGACCTATCATAAAATATTAACGTGTTGAGATAAAACAGAAGGCCAGAGAGAAATTTGAAGCCATATTCTCGTAACGAGCCTTTTAATTGGACATTTCAACCTCGTGGCAAGTGCACTTTCTTGTTGCTAACTGGAGCGTGGAAATGAGTCCTCGGGTAGCTAAGATCTCTGCAAGCACTGGAAGATCTACACGCTTACCGTTCAGCTTCAAACATTGCCTTGAGATTGCGCCTTTTAGTTTTAGTATTATATCCTGCTATTTCTTCATAACGGCCACAGAAGTGTGTCTAAGTACACGTCGGTTTACAAAATATAGAGCAGCGGAATATAGTTGTTAATTTTTCAGTCATACACTATTGTTACGCGTATGCGACGGGTAAAAAAAAAAAAAAAAAAACGGAATGTAACACCGGGGTTGTGTAGAGAGATGAAAAGTTGTGATAAAAATATACGTACCATAATCACGGATTGAAAAACAATTCCACGTGACCAAAAATATGCATGTCGTGAGTAGTACCAACTAATTTCCGATACAGCCAAATCTTATCACCAAGTTCCATCTTCATCTTCTTACGTGAATACATAGACACATTACAAAAAAATACTAATTACAGCAGTATTGTCTGCCTTGCCCTCATGAACTGGAAAAATCTTCCAACAGTTTATCCTGTTTGGGTTAATCTCACTGATATCCTTTGGTGCAGGCTCCTTCTCGAGATGAGACCTTCTCAAGAAACACATTTCCAACAAACTACTGCCAGCTTTAGCAGTTATTCCTTGAAGACCAAAGTGGTACAGAAAAGACAATAAAATATAACTCTCTTCTATATCAAGGATCTTAACTGCCCAAGACCTATCAACTTTATTGACATCCTTATTAGAAGACACAATATTATGATAAACCTTCCTCGTGTAATAACCAGAAGAACGAATTCGCGTCCGATTCATGTCAGGATGAAATCTGCAAAAACACATAATCAATACTGTTAATAATCGTAAAAATTCATATAATATGCAAAAAGGAATGGCAATCTTTTGGTCGCAGCGGATTGCAGATATGGTGATAAAATATTTCATGGCGTTATTACTGCAGTTGATGAGTATATGCTAATTAATTTGCGAGGTAATATGCTGCTGTGTGCTGGTCGCACGTCAGTGAATGGAAAGTGGACACGTTGAACGTCCAATGTAAATACTGCCCGTCTGAAAAAAGTGTTGTGGACTCGTATTGTAGACTGTTAGTTCAGCTCTTATGCTTGTACTGTTGCGTGGTGTGTAAATATATCTGCTATCCTTACATATATCACATGTGGAACTTTACATTTCGTAATGTGCTGCCTTGGACACAGCACTATTGTGTAGGTGGTGTGGTACGATCATATGCTAGTCAAGGGGCTACCGAGACCAAATGGTTGTATATGTTGATAGGTATTCACTTTTCTACGCAAATTCTGTATAGTCTATTCGCTGTTTCTTCACCCTTTTTGAACCACACCTTAATAAAAAAACACCCCATGTATGACGTATTTGGCTACTTCCTTCATATGTCATGTGTCGCAAGCGTTTTAAACTTGCGTTAACATAAAAGTATTATCTCATTTTTGGTTAAATTGAGATTTCACTTATATTTTATCTATAAATTACGATATTTCATTTCTAACTGATATGCATAAAAACAGAGACAGTAGATGTGTTGGTAATGCCTGTAGTAAAAAATAGTTCTTCTGCGACATATTATTACACCGAGTGCGCACGAATGCTGTGCGTTGGACCTCTGGTGTAATTTTCTAAATTTTCTGTGCATGAAGCGGAGGAATATCCTGGGAGTAGAACTTCAGCAGGGCCTCAGAAAAGTTGTAAGTAACAGTGGATGGTCTATATTTACAATCCACCATTTTTTTACACTGTTTATAGCTGTTTGCTTTAGATAGGATGCAGAAGCTTCACATTTATTGGACGGCATGGTGCAAAAATTCCTCAGTAATACGTTCAGTTGTTTTGCGAGCTTTCTCCTCCTGTCTATTTCGTAGGGAATGGAACGGACTAAAGGAATCCCGAGTACCGCAATAAACTGAAATACCAACTCTCTCTCTCTCTCTCTTTCTCTGCAGTTCCGCAGCGTTAAAACGTCTCGCACTCCGACCGCATGACTTAATCGTAACGTTTTACACGAGCAGAGAATGGATAAAGAGTTTTGTTCACGCTTGTGCTGCAGATCGATTTTCTCCCTTTGCAGTAAAGGTCTACAAAGCTACTTGACGTAAGAGCGATCACTGTTTCCATTTCTGTCCCGTATGTGCGAGACAAGACTGCACCAGTCATTTATTTATATTCCCTTCAGTACTGCAGTAATTCTTAGCCAGGTTTTAAGGAAAGACATGATCGTCATATTAACATTTTCCTGAGTTTTCTTTTTCAAATATTTATGGCGACATAGTCGGACAGATTTTACGAAACAAATCATTTAGCCTATTATTAGAGACCTGGAAATTTCGTAGATTCAACTGAGAACAAGTTAAACTGCATTCAGGTGTACATAAATGTTTGTGCTTCCATCGGTCCATAGCTCAGTAGACACGCCCCCGAACGACTTTCAACCAATAACGAACCTTTAAGAAAAATAGGAAAATAAGAACCTATAATCCCGTGCAACCTGGTCTGGGGTTAAACTGGAGCAACAGCCAATATGAACAACTAACTGATGCTCGACTGCACGAAGGATTGTGGAGTCTAGCTTGTTGCCTAAAGAACTCGCAAAATTCCTGGGTCTCTATTTATGATGTTTGTTACTTTTCCCTGTTCACAAATTTGATGCAGAAATTTATCATACCTAACTTTAAGCATTTTATCGGCCAAGAGATATATTATTCATAAATACAGAAACAAATGTTCACAAAATATTGCATAATGCTCATCCAGGGCACTATCCAGCCATAGGTGCCTTACTTGAACAACTTTGGATTGTCGACGTCCAGAATTAAAGAAAAGAAAACAAAATGGAAACATTAAGGTTGACACTACCACGTGTACCAAAAGCCTTGTCGCCTATCTGGTCTAGGTTCTGAACAGGCGTTTATTTTCCGACATAGCATTTCTTTGTAGTATAATGTCTTAGATACACGTGTGTCTCACACATCCATACTACTTTAAAATGTCTGCATCTAAAATTTTGTGGCACAAAATTCTGGTAACGCCGATTTTAGTCTTGAAATATTCTCGAATAATAAGCAGTATAAATATGAAACTATTAAAATTTGTCATGATTGAGAAAAGTTTATAAATTGTTGTTTTTGAGCAGTTACATACCTAAAACAGCTGACTTATTTTCAAACCACAGAGGTTTGCATACCATCCATGCATCCTTTACATCGTAATTTGGATAAGGATTGTAAGTATTCGAGACAAAAGTGTAACACTTAAGGATGATTATATTTATTGACGAAAACCGTTTTTATAATTTTATTAATGACGATGTTTTAATTAAGAGTTCTTGCGGATGCCTCATATTCCAAAATAAATAGCTTTACAAGCCCACTCTAGGTAGCTTTCGAAATTCGACAATGAACGGAAAAGAACTTATATCATGCAAGAAACTTATTGTACAATTAGTTTAAGTTGAGTAGCAGGTACGAATACATACAAGGGTCCTAATCGTGACATACGTAAGAAATGGGACTGTTATAGAATCACAGTTTTATAAAATTATTTACAGCAATGAAGACTTATTTCGTGTGTCTTCTTGGTGTGTGTCTGCGAGTGTCAGTCCGTGCGCAGTAGATAATGAAGCTGATGTATTCGGTCTCGTGCGCCCAGTAACTTTCATTCTGGTTTGCTTGTAGCTGGCTTGTCCTTGTGCAAAACTCCCATTGTGCCTCCTTCCATTCATTGTCTGGCGCTATCTGCCGGGCGCTGTTCTAAGTTACAGTGAGGATATAACCGCTGGCTTGTGAAGTACGTCGCCCCAGCAGCTATCTGCAGAATACATTTACCCAGTGCGCGATCGTGGCATTTTGTAAGGGTACGCCTATTCGGCCAAGAGTTCGTGGCATCTGCTCGGTGAAGCAAACAAGTTCGATTCCCGGTCGGGCCAGGTATCTTTGCAAGAATGGGAAACTTCTATCTTATGACCTAGTGTTGTGCTGCATCTTCGTGTTTGCAGGACAAAAGGTAATTACACCTCCATATACCCATCCTGCCTAGTTCGCTTTGAGAGTCCAAACGGACCCAGGGCTGTGCATTCGTCAATATCATTGTAATCGTCGTCATTGCGTCTCCACCATCGGCCTCACTCTAAAGGATGAGCACAGCAAAAGTTAACGACCTGTAGATTTTCTAAAAGCTTCCCAGCAAACCGGGTTCGATTCCCAGCGCGATCTCCCGGATTTTCACATGTGGGAAACATGACGGACGCTGGCCGGCGGTGTCCTTGGGGCTTTCTCGATCCCCCGCCCTCGCTACATGTTCGCCTCATTTTACCCTCACTGACGTTCTTTTGTAATGTGTACTCTAAATACCTTCAAAGTACAAACCGTAACAATGACACGACTCTCATTTACTGTGTCAAATAGTTGCAATATTTATAGTGTTTCGTTGTTCGTATTATATGCCACTTACCAGAATTCGAGTCACTTATTCATTATTTTAAAACTAATTATGCTTTAATCCTTGTGAAATTTCTTCCAGTAATTATGATTATAAAGCATGAATTGATTTAGTTCTAAATTTGAAAACAGTTCCCCCGTTCACATCCGTTTGCTTTGTACTCATCCTGCAAATAGTTTATATTCTGTTTGTTTTCTTCAGATATTTCTCATAAATTTAACCATAAAGTAAACTTCAATCCTGTCTAGAACTTAATGTCGCTGTATGAAAAATGCGCTGATATGGTTTACGTCGAACGCTTAAGTAGTGTAACTGTGTTATAAATTAGCTATAATTTTTGTGCTGTATAAACTAGGGTTTCCTTGGCTTGTCTTTGAAATGTTATTCTTTGGCCCGTACTTCAGCGTCTGTTTTATAATCGACGTTCAGTGGGGTAATTTTCGAATGAACCGTAGATATGAACATACCTAAGTCATTGCAAAGCTCAACCTCTTGGGAACATCCCGGCCAGTCTTAGCCTGTGTCCGAATTCGCCTGAAGTACATACTTGTGCGTACCTGTCGACGGAAGTGACGTCGTAAGTGCTGTCCGATCTGCAAGTGAAGTATGCGAGTATACAAGTGACCGAAGTTGTATACTTCTTGCATACTTGCGGAATGTGTGCCGCCATTTTGAGAAGCAACTTGTAAGGTACGATTGATTTCCGACATAATTATTTGATTTAAAGTTTAATAGGGCAACATTCCTACTCCGTAAGACATAGAATTTTGAATTGAATAAATAATTATCTCAAGTTTCACCTTTAAAAAAGGTATAAGCAATAAATTCGTATTAGGCCTATGTTCCTAACCTACAGAAGCTAAGATAAAAAAAAGCAATCCCAACTGTACTTACATACAATAATGCAAGGCAATAAATGAGAATGTGAATCAAATTTAAATATTATTTAATACTTTACTAACCCCTAAAACCTTCGGCAATTTTCAAATTCTTAGTCGGAATATATGAACATTTAATGTGGTTATCTGGCTAATAACTGGCACCGAAGCCCACAAGACTGAATGTCCAAATTCATCAAGTTTGGTGCCAAGGTTAAGTGAAGTACGCAAGGATACAAGTACACAAGTATATACATGAGTTCGGACACGGCCTGAATCCCAAAAACGAGGTTTACCTGCGCACATTCCATCAACTTAGGTTCTCCATTGTTGTCTCTTGCTCCTTTCGTGAATAGCGGACCCTCTGCCCACCACACAACCTGGCCGGCACAGGCATTCTTTGTCCGCGACCCACCACCTGTTGGCAGCCGTGCCCATCACCTGCCCACTGCTGCCATACTGCCAAGTGTTAGTATGTGTGCCATATTTCCTATATACATGCCATGTTTTCATATTTTCATCATCCACTGTTGTACAATAATTATGTGAACTAAGTTTGCATAATGATTAATTTATTTTAAATTTTTTGGGCGCTTTTTTTTCTTAAACGCGCCTTGTCAATGTGTTTGTAGTAAATACTTATGTTACGGTAAATGACTGAGCGATATGTTCTTCCCTTTCCCCTCAAACATTCATGAGTAAAATTTGACCTTTATGTTGAATGTTTCGTCACTGCTTTTTTTACTCTTTGAATCCCTTAAAACCCTAGCTGGAGGTGTTTTTACTAAATGTATTAGTTCTGTTCGCAGTTATACAGGATATACTGAAATAAATGTCGCCAAATACATGTGCTGATCCCTTACGCAGAAACAAATAAACAAGACTCCATTAGCATCAGTCTGAAACACCGAAAAAATCGAAAGCATTCCTGAGTTCCAGCAGCTGACTCCTCGTGCCCATAGCGTGCTGCTATAAAATGTCAGTGTATTACATATCACGTAGGTGTACCATGGCACTATCCTATGTCTTTTGTGCCGCATGTCAGCATGAGGACTCGTAGCGCTCAGATACAAACCATAGGCTCTTCACGGTAAACTGAAAGCCTTGATTAACCTGTACTCGTATGTACATTATGTATCCTTCAGACATGTGTAAAATTAACATCGCTATGGCCTGATCACTTTTCTTAGTGCGTCGGTCAAGTGAAACTGTGGAATTATTAGAAAATCTAATAACTTAAAATTTTCTATTTCTTTGACTTGTATGCACTAAATAACCAGAAACTAAAAGAATTTACTTCAGTGTTCACAAATGTTCCCTTATCACGTTTAATTCAACGTAAAGACTCCGTCGTTACCAACTTTATTGGACGCATGCCAACCACTGCGCCCGTTAAAATATATGCAGGTAGTGGCAGTGATATTTTTCAAAAGTTGATTTCAAAAGTGCTCAGTTAACCGCGAACAGCCTCTAGTTGTTAGGTAAAACTAAAGTAATTCCGGATCCATGTTAACTGGGTCGTTTGTGCATATTTCGATGTCAGGAACCAGTGGGCAGATTAGGCGACGGTAACTTCAGTACATTCTATGTACGCAACAGTAATGTGTTATATTTCACAGCAATTTTGGACCGAGCGAAGAGGCGCGGAGGTAAACTACTGGACTCACGACTTCCGGAGGATACGCGTTCAAGTCCCGGCACAGCCATCACGACTTTGATTTTCCATGATTTCTCGAAATCTCTTTCGACGAATGCTGGGAATGATTCCTCTCTACAATCCGTGGTCCATCCCTTTCACATTCCTGCTTCTCCGAGCAACGTGCTCCGCCTCTGATGACTCGGCTGTCGACGATGTGAAGAGGCCTTAATTCGACGGCCTGCCTGAACACTCCAATCATACACGAGCCGTAATCAGGACAGCCAGTTGCCGCAATCGGGACTCGCATTGCCCAAACCCCGGTAAGCAGGAAACCCCTCTACCAGCCAGGAAATCAGGCCATGTTGCGTTATGACACGCCGATGTGGGGCCAATGCAGAGGAGCGGAAGGCGTCTTTCTCCATGTGACGCCGGCCGAGATGGACGTCCCAAGAAGCGTGCTGTGCCGACCGCCGTAACTCGGCCATACTTCATCGGCCTCCGGTTACTTCTCAAGGTGGGACAAATACCATATACTAACGTGGCTTTCAATAAGGTTGTTGGTGTAGATAACTTAACAATGCTCCCCCGACCATGCAGTATTTTATGTAATATCCGGATGTTTAATTATATAACCATATAGTAACATATGGTTCCTTATATTTATTTACCCCACATACTCTACCATCATTATATTCCCCCAACCTTATCAAGTACAGTATAAACAAAGTATAACATTGATGTACCCCGACTTCCCTTCATGCTTGAACTGTACTCTCCTTACGGAAATATAACACTACCTACTACAATTTCGGTGCCTCGTACTGGAAGAGAAACTACGATGCAAGTTTTGGCAACGTCACCTCTGCCCTCTTTGGGCTCCAGCGATTCCGCTAGAGGCCCTCCTCCGCCTGTAATCCGACTGTGCAAAGAACCGCCGCGTGTTATTCTTCTCCAGTTGTGTGAGAGTTCACCGGAGAGGCAGATGAAAGCTGCCAGCCACACCTGCCCCTCTCTGCAACCGCAGAAAGAACGTGACATTACAGGCTGTTCACGATAAAGTGAGCACTCTTTAAGGCCCTCGCAGCAGACATTAACCGCTAATAGATATATCTTATTGCAACCCCAGGCATTAAATTTTGATGGTGGTTAAATGTATACACTGTGTTTATTGGTCACGTTGCAATGTTTATATTAAAAAGCAGCAGGAAGATGGAAATTTGATTAAAGGAAAGATTTATGAGGGCCTTAAAAAGTGCTCACTTTACTGTGAACAGCCTACACCTGCGGACGGCAACATTCGGTCGATATTCATTTCGACGCGAATACGTCTTTAAAATCAGACACAAGTGGGGACAGAAACTGTGGTTCTATTATTTATTTATTTCAGCATTATCCCTTTAAGTACCTAGTTTAATTTTTTATGTTGTGACAGTTCAAGTGTTCAATCAACTCGAATTTTTACCATTAATTTCCACACAATGCACATTTTCGTGGTTTTTATTTACTATTCGATCGTGTTTAATGGTTGTAACGTTGTTTCTCAAAACAAAATTAATAAAATTACAACTATCCTCAATACCACACTCCACCACCCTCAATCTAAAATTACAACCTTGTATAGGCTTTTCACGGTAAAGAGAGCATTTTTGAGAGCCCTCTCATTTTAAATAACAGTCAATAAATATATTTTGTTGTAGCGTTAGACGTTAACTTCCGAGTGAAGTGTATTATACATACTGTGTTTATTACTTACATGGCAAATTGTTTTAAAAAAGGTTGTTAAAGGTCAAAATATTACTGAAAGAAAAAAGTAACCAGATCCTCAAAAGTGCTCACCATGCCGTGAACAGCCTATAAGGAAATCTTCCATAGGAAATTGCAAACGATCGATAGCGAAAATGTTAATGAAAACGAATAGCAGATGGCCAAATCTTCCATGTAACCATCGATACAAGCGGCCGTACAAGCTTGCATAGAATCTTTCATCGTGACACAATCCATTATTTCTACAGCTGTTGCGAGAATTTATTTTTTGTACCCAAATGGTCACAGATATTGTAAAATCCTCTTACAATTTTGTTACAAATTGTTTTTATTATGTGCTCTGTTTTTTTCAACACAAAAAAAAACCGAAAATTTTTAACTAATTGTTAAATAAACAAAATTTTTGTTAATTAATTAATTCAATAAAAGTATACACTTTTTGTGTTGAAAAAAATTAGACCTAGTAAAAAAAAATTGTATAGACTGTTCACGGTAAAATGAGCACTTTTGAAAGCCCTGCTTAAGATCTACTTGTATGCATGTAGTGTATTCTTCCGCCTTATGAAAGATTTACATTGTCATGGGCCTCTCCACTTTATTCATGCGTCGGTCAAGTAAAACTGCGAAATTTTTAGAAAAGTAAATATTTAACAAATTTGGTAATTTTTACAGTTCGATGCATTAAAAAAACAGAAAGGTAAAGAAGTAATTTAAGCTATCAGAAATGGTTTCCTAACACTTTTTATTCGACATTAAGATAGGGAACTACTTCCCATCTATCGTTACCAACTTTACTGTGCGCATGTCACTCAAGGCGCCAGTTTAAAATATATGCAGGTAGGGGCAGTGACATTTTAATAAGGTTGATTTCAAAAGTGCTCACTTTATCGTGAACAGCCTTTAACAAAATTGTAAGAGGATTTTGCAATATCGGCTCCCATTCGGGTTTGAAAAATTAATTTTCCCGAAAGTTGCAGAAATGAAGGATCGTGGCCTTAACACTAGTTGTGCCGCAGCTATGGGGGTTCTGCGGCGAGGGCCATCCCAAAGTCCTGCAGCTGGAAGGACGCGGCATCGCGCCAAGACCAGAAGGTGCGCTGGAGGTGTCGGATGTCGGATGAAGGAGCAGCCGGTCGACAGTTCGGCGGGGGGAGGAGGGGGGCAAGGTCATGGCCGCGACCGACACAGCCGGGGGCGTCGCCTGGAATTCGCCGTCCTTAAGGGGGGGGGGGGGGGCGTCGCCGAGCTTGGTCTGGACTCCACCGTACCGTTCCGCGGACCCGACCACCGCGCCAATACGAATGCCGCGGGGAGATATAACCGTGTGTCTACCCACGGGGGAAACAGAGAAGTCAGGAAATTTCATTTGACAGGGGAAAAAAGTCAGTTTAATTGCAAAGAATTTTCACCTCTGTCAAGCAAAATTTTAATAACTGCTAATCTGCAAAAAAAATTGTTATAATCCATTCGCGGTTACTTCCTGAAGCTCTGCTAACATTCTACTTCCAGTATATTCTTCCGCCTTTTGCAAACAAAGCTTAACTCAGTTCAGTAATCTTTTACATCAGCACTATTTCTTACTAGGTACTATCGACACTCATTATATAACTGTTTTTATTCATTTTGAAATATGCATTAAATATTATCATTTTTAATTAAAATGTAACAGTTCAATCTATCCGAAAATTTAGCTTTTTTTTTTACGTTAGCAAAAATGTAAAATGACTGTGAAACATGTGTTTAGGAAGCAACCAAGCATTTTATGCATAGGGTGATTTTCCAAAGGTTTTATTCAAAAAGTGTGAAAAAAAACTCGCAAATAGACTATAGTTGTGTGAATACAGGATAATGTAATTATGAACTTGCATGAACACATTTTTTCCAGGACTTATACGTACAAAATAGAAGGATTTGCGGCGTGTTTGTGATGGGTAGTCGTGTGAAGTCAATACCGTGTATCACGATAAATATTTATGGGCTGAATAAAGTGTAGGCCGGGATTGCTTGGTTTGTTGCAGTGTAATCAAATCCAACGTCACTGATAGCATACTTCTTCTGTCAGCTGTGGAGAAATATGGTATTGGTGGGTTTCGGTTCTGAAATACGTCAGACGAAAATGGTAAGATTCTGCCTGGCAAACATCTGATTGGAAAACAGACAAAAGTTAGGGAATTCCAAAATGAAAATTTAGTGGACATTGTGTATAGGCTGTGTACGGTTAATCAAGCACAATTTTTAAAGCAACCTTTGAAAAACCGTATGTATTTCAACACGCACGCTGAGTGCGGGACAGAGAGAAGGATATTTCCAAGTTTTGACGTTCAGTTAAAAGTCGCACGCAAAAACTTTTTGAATACTAGAATTATTTATTTGCTTTTTGTGTTTTAATGCATATAAGTGTGAGAACAGAACCTTTGTACAATACTTACTTCTGTAGTAAATTCAGTTTCTCGTAAGTATCAATGGTCATTTTACATACGGCGGAAGAATGCACAATGTGCATACGAGTATAGTCCATTCACTGTTTCTTCGGATGTTTTAACACAAACCTTTGAAAAATGACGCTATGTATAATGTATTTAGTTATTTCTTAAATATGCCATGTATCACAAGCGTTTTATACCTCTGTTAACACAGACGTATCTTATTTTTCGTTAAATTGAAGCTTTACCTATATTTTACTCATACGTTATAATTTCTTTATTTTATAATAAACACGAATAAAAACAGTGAGAAAAAATCTGTGCGATGGTAGCGTTTAGTAATAAATAGTTCTCATGCAATACAATATTACAACTGAGCGCGCAGGAATGTAGTTCGTTGTCCTCTGGTATAATTTCCCAGACTTAGTTAAGCCTAGTTTGCGCGAGGCGGACGAATATCCTGGAAGGATAACTTCAGCAGGGCTTCAGACAAAGTGTGGAGTAACCGTATGCATTAAACATCCTAAGCAGAGCTTTCAGAATGTGCTCAGCTTACCGTGGACAGCCTATAGGCTTGACGTCTCGTCGACAGCGAGGTCTTGGGGAAACGGAGCAAGTTGCTCGGAGAAGCCAGGGGTTGGGAAGTCGTCGGCAAGGACCTGTGGCGAGGAACTACCTCAACAACAATCTGGAGTGATTTCGGCAAACCACGGGAAATAGAGCTAAGGATGGCCTGGCCGGGAGTCGAACCCACGTCATCCCCAATGCAATTCGAAAAATCATAACCGCGTCGCCGCGCTCGGTAGCCAAGTATGAATGCGGTGCGCTGCAGTTTAACATTACGCTTATATATATATATATATATATATATATATATATATATATATATATATATATATATATACTCCGTCGCACGATCGCGCAAGGAGCGAGCAGGTTTTGCTCTTCGCTTAACCAGCAAGGTCTTGAACTCTCGTGAGGAGTAATAATGTTTATTATTGATGAAATATTATAACGTATGTATAAAATATAAATAAAATTTCAATTTAACAAAAACATAAAATTATTTTATCTTAACACAAATATAAAAGCTTGTAATTGATAACATATTTAGGAGACAACCAAACACGTCAAAAAGCTGATCACGATAAAGTGAGCACTTTCGAAATCAACCTTAGATAAAAGTCACAGTCCCTACCTGGATATATTTTAACGGGCGCCCTGAGTGACATGCGCCCAGTAAAGTTGGTAACGATGGATGGGAAGTAGTTTCGTACCTTAACGTCAATAAAAACTTCTAGGTGACCATTTCTATTAATTTGAATTATTTCTTTCGAATTCTGTTTTTTTAATGCATCGAAGTGTAAAAATTATCAGATTTTGTAAAATATTTAATTTTCCAATAATTTTACAGTTTCACTTGACTGAAGCATTAATAAAGTGATGAGGACCATGACAATGTTAATTTTACGTAAGGCGGAAGAATACACAAGGTACATACAAGTAGATCTTAAGTAGGGATTTCGAAAGTGCTCTTTTTACCGTGAACAGCCTATAGCGTGGTGTGATTTTTCAATGGTTCGTTAAAAAAAAAGTGTGAAGAATCCGCGATTAGACAGTTAGTACGCGCCGCGCCGGCCCGGGCAGACTGCGAGACGGAAGCACGCACTGATTGGCCGACATGCTCCGGGCACGGAGTTAATACGTGCACAGAGGCTAATTACGCGCCAGTTCCTTTGATTTGGGCCTACCAATTCTCTGATTGCCTAAACGAGGCTCTAGAAACAGGCCTCGTATCTGATCGGCTACTGTACGACGCGGAAGTTCCCTTATTGGTAGAGGCAAGATTGTATGGTGAACAGAAATAAAAGCGAAACAACACGGAAATTCCAGTTACTGCACCGTCAACACCGTTGATTTTAATGCACCACAAAACATCGAAATTATAGTTAAAACACGAAATTAAATTAAATATAGTAAAAAAAAAACTATTTTATCTTTAAAAACACAATTTTAACAATTTAAACTTAAATTATGAGCTATGTACGAATCAAAATAATGTAAAATTTTTAATTCAAAGATTTTTCACACATTGGAGGATGGCGAAAGAATACATATATATTTCGGGTTGTTGACATGTAGAATGTGTGAATCACATGCTGTGTAGTGTGACTGAAATGATTATCAGTTTTGCCAGCCTTGTTTATAACAATAATGTAGTTTCAATGATGTTTTTTGTTAATTATTATAAAACATAGTTTTGTGTGGTAACCAAATGAAAATTCACATTCTCTGGAAAAGTCAACATATGAGCCATAAAAAATTCCGTTAGTTTAAATACAGAGTTGCTCACTTTTGAATATGTAGTTGTATAAATGTTAAGAATTAAAAGTGCTGACTTGAACATGCGTGTAAGTATACACTATTGTTAACTATACCCATAATACATAGGAATAAAAGTAAGAACACTGAAAAAAAAATGTTTTTAAAATCAATCTGAGCTAAAATATTTTTCTAATAATCACTTATTGTACTAACCCGAAGACATCGCGACTGAATTTGACAAGTACGTATTGATGCACATATAGCAAATCTTTTATGAAGATAAAAACGAAATTTACAGTTTTTAATGACGAAATTTTCATTTAAATAACACCACAAAATCTTGGCTCTACCTATTGTCTAGGCCGCTGGTTTGGCTCTGACTGGCATGTGCTGCTGGAGTTCACGGTATAAGCGGCAGTTTCATCTCCGTGTTTTTAACTGCTCTGTGCTCCCGAGTGCAGATTAGTTAGGGCCGAGCTACAATTGACATGTAACTAACACATTCACAGCTATAGCGGTAAGCACATTCAAAGCACAACACAAACTCAGTGGCCTGGCTACAATTGACATCACGATAATACCATTAGTTTGTTTATGTTGCTATATTTAGTAACCGAAGAAATTAAGTTCTCTATAGCTGGTAGCGGTTTATTGTCAAAAAATTAATATTTTCGAATGACCTGAGACGTTTTTAAAATGAGAAATTTTTTCCATTTCGAAATTTACTGTGAATATGACCTTAAAACGTTACCAATCTTCCCTGGTTGCGATTATCCAGAAATAAACAAAAGAAAATATCTGCCCTAGGAATGAAGTCAACACACGCGCTTTCTTGATTCGTAAATAAGTTTTTCATTTGATGACGTAGTACAAGTGCCAGAGCTTCTGATGGGCTGAATATTGACGCACAGCTATAGTAACACGGAAAGTTTTTTTCGTACTATCTCTGTGCTTTGTTAAGTGCTTATCGCTAGGTATGGTTGTGGCCAGTCTAACTGAATACAAGCAATTTAAATCTTATGTATATCGCTGTGTTGTGTTAAACAGGTGTTTATAGCAATTGTGCCCGGGCCTATAAGAGACGAGTGTATTTGCATCACCGAGGTCTGGTTACTGCGCATGCGTATGTAGGCGACCATCATTACTGCGCAAGCGCGTTCCCTACCTATGGTTTTTCAACATAATATCCCAACTTGGCAGTACACCAGAAACTAACCTTGGGGTTGTGGATGGGTTCTCGTTTTCATAGTTTAAACGAACCTAGGATAGTAATAAAATAAGTGCTTCGTTTTCATAGGGGCCACGGTGGCTGAGCGGTTAGACTACTCACCTCCCACCAAGGCGAACCGGGCTCAATCCCCGGCCGGTTCACTCCGGTTTTTCGCACGTGGGATCTCCCGCTTCCCCCCGCCCCTTCGTACCGGCGCAGCTCCACACTGGCCTCGCTTCACCCTCATGGGCTCTCGAGACCTCGATGCCAAGGGCCTCTCAAATCTCTTCACTCACTAGTTTGCTCACAGCACACACAGACGTTCGTGTTTTGAGAAGACGCGCGCGGGACCACCAGGTTGCCGACCGTGTCCGCGCCTCTTCGCCGGTCGCTCGAATATCCCGTCTTCCCCGGACCATGACACGGTACAGCCCATAGACTGAAGATGAGGATAGACCGATTATTCGTCTTCTGCGTATCTACCCAACATTGACCTAACCCAATCGTACACAACCGTCAAAGTCTTATGGTCAACAGCGATGAAAGTGTTTGTTTATATCATAATTTTTAAATTACAGCCACTATTATGTTAATAAAATGCTTTTATAGGCTGTTCACGGTAAAATGAGCACTTTTGAAAGCCCTGCTTAAGTTCTACTTGTACACATGTTGTGTGTTCTTCCGCCTTATGTAAAATTAACATTGCCATGGGCCTCGTCACTTTATTCATGCGTCGGTCAAGTGAAACCGTGAAATTATTTTTAAAAAGTAAATATTGTACAAATCTGCTCATTTTTACACTTCCATGCATTTAAAAATACAGAAAGCGAGATAAATAATTTAAGTTATTTCAAATGGTTACCTAACACTTTTTGTTCGACGTTAAAATATGGAACTAATTTCCCCTCCATCGTTACCAACTTTGCTGGACACATATCACTAATTGCACCCGTTAAAATATATGCAGGTAGGTCAGTGACTTTTTTCTAAGGTTGATTTCAAAAATGCTCACTTTATCGTGAACAGCCTTTACCAATTGGAATTAAATCAAACTGCATTGCATATTGGTTAGAGGCAGTATACATACATCTCAAAGCATTTGTTTACACAAGTCAAACCTTGCCGTTTTCGCTAGACGTGTTGGCAGGCGAGCAGTTCAATGTTGGAACACGGAGATTGGTTGCGTACAGCCAACGAGATCGGTCTACCCCATATTTAGTTTGGTACAACCACGAGACCCTCGGTCCGTCCAGCTCCATTCTCGCCTGCCTGTCCTTCAACAACGAGGCCACACGACCGCCTCGCCGCACACCACCACAAACTGTGTGTGTGTGTGTGTGTGTGTGTGTGTGTGTGTGTGTGTGTGTGTGGATGTGTGTCAGCAGGACTGACTTCGGTTACCTACCTGTGCATTTTCCCGTTTCCTTCTGCTGTTTGGCCTCGGCCGCCGCCGTTCTACATCAGCACTAAAGCCATTGCGTGTACATTTTATATGTATTTTATTGAAATACTGTTCACGATAAAGTGATCTCTTTAGTAACGAACCTTAGGAAAAAATTACTGCCCCTGCATTCATATATTTTAATGGGCGCACTGAGTGAGTGACATTCGCCCAGTAAAGTTAGTACCGATGGATGGTAAGTAGTTCCATATCTTAACGTCGAAAGATATGGAAAAATTGAAATTATTTCTTTAACTTTCTGTTTTTTTTTTAAGCATCGAAGTGTAAAAATGAGCAGATTTGTAAAGTATTTACTTCCTTAATAATTTCACAGTGTCATTTGACCGACGCGTGAATAAAGTGATGAGGCCCATGTCAATGTTAATTCTATATAAGGCAGAAGAATACACAATGTGTCTACAAGTAGATACTAAACAGGGCTTTCAAATGTGCCCATTTTACCGTGACCAGCCTATAGAGATGATGGCTCGCGAAAATTTTTTGAGCCAACATATCTTCAATAATACTATAGATGGTTTATCCTTATATGATTGGATGACCAAGTTTTTGGCTCGGCTAAGTTCTCTGCAGGCCAATTACGAACGTTCTGCTTCAAAGTATCAGAACCCTCATAGACGTAGTTAAATGGGGTAGTAGCTTCAAACATGCATGACGGCCAATAAGAAAAGAAACCTGTTGGAAATATGTACACTACGTTGGATCCTCGCAAACAGTCAACTTTTCCCTTGATAAACCATCATCGCTAATTATATTACATTTGTTTGCGTATTTGTATGAGAGCACTTGGCACCTGGGTAACTTGTATATCATCTACTTACTAATCTAGCAGTTGCGCCCATATTGAAAATGGTGTCGCGGGTGAAGATTGACGAAGCGATAGTGAAAGGTTTTGTGTTTATGCAGTATTTCATTCTAGTAGTGTTTAACCTGTCATTTTAGTGTTTATGTTGATACTGAATATCTGGACCGTAAAAGATAAGTCTTTCAATTAAAACAATTTTAGTAATAGTTTTAATTTGATGTTAGAGCTAATCTCCACCGTGTGGGGGTGGTGTAAGTCCCGATGGGGTGGGGACTATTGGCCCCCAGTTGTCTTGCATTTGAAGTCAGTGGGTTGGGAGAGGCTAGCAACTTGATTGCAGCCCGCCAGTTTCGTTCTGCTGTGGAGGCGGGGTTTGATTTCAAACCGCTGATAATCTTACGAAAGTTCATAAATGTGCTCTAGGCCCTTCATATATTAAATAGATAGGCCAATTGCTGAAGGCTTATCAGGGGACGGCTTGCAAACTAACTTATGACCTAACTTCAACTAACACCTAGGATTCGAACCCAGAACCTGCCGTACCCCAGACCGACGGCGCGCTAACCGACTGTACCACGGGACGTCAGCGAATTGTTTGTGAGTGCCCCAATTTTGAACGTTAAACATAGAAGTTTATGGACACCCTCCTTTAGTGTTTTTCTCAAATGTGTGATTCAATTTCTGCATTGCAGTTTTTTTTTTTTTTTTTTTCGTGCTGCAGAGCCAAAGGTGACACCATGAATTATTAGCAGCAGCTGTGGGTCCAGAATCTAAATCTCCTATAGTCAACGTAGTGGACATTCCCGCTATCCAGTGGGTCAACTCGGGACCTGGCGTTCTCCCCGCCAGAGCGTTCCATCGCTGCTCCAACCTTACTTTCGTTGACACCTACCTTTCTGTATGTCTCTTTCCCACTTTTTTCTACCTCTCTCTCTCTCTCTCTCTCTCTCCAGTCTACGTCGGCGTGACACCCACGAGGCTTTGAGCACAACAGCTTATCTCCAGCTGGTGAGCGGTCGCAGGTTTAGGCAACAATCTCTAAGGGGTGTTGTTAGTTCAGGTAAGTATGAGTTCCTTTTTCATATCTCCGTCCACTTCTTCCCTCAGAACCCATCAGGACGACACCGTGAATTCAGAAAGCATAGCTGTAATCAGTTGTACTAGTTGTACTGAATACTGCCATAGTAAGCGGTCATTCTATACAAAAATCTCGATGTCAAAGTTTTACAGTCTTATTTTTAACATTATTTCACTTGTGCCGCACGTAAATGAAATTTATACGAGTCTAGAAAATAAACACCAGAGGTAAACAACGTACCGTATTCGTGCGCTCGACAGACCATCAAATTTTAATGTTTCATTCTAACAGCAAACTAAAAATGCCCGTAAGAAACAAAACTCTATTTAATAATATTTTACTTTGCAGCTATTTCTTATTATAGGCTGTTCGCGGTAAAGTGAGCACTTTTTAAGGCCCTCCCAACAGGCTTAACCACTAATAAATATACCTTATTGCAGCATCAGGCATTAAATTTTGAGGGTGGTGAAATGTATACACTGTGTTTATTCGTCAAAAAGCAATGTTTATATTAAAACGCATCAGGAAGACGGAAATAGGATGAAAGGAAAAATTAGGAAGGGCCTTAAAAAGTGCTCACTTTACTGTGAACAGCCTATACAGCCATTACCAACAAAGCGCTTTGTTTACCGTTTTAAAATCTTTTTGACTATGAAATAAAGATTACATTTTATAGACGACGTATAAGCGAGAGTTTCCTTTAGCCGAAAATTGAGGTACTTTCATGTTCACATAAGTATAAAACGTTTGTGACCCATAAGCTACTTAAAAAACAAACAAACGCGTCACAAATTTAGGAAGGGAGGGTAGAGACGGAATTACTACATGATAACCATTAAAATTCTATGAAGCTACCGGGAATAGACTAACATTTAAAGCACTCAAGTAACTGTGTATGTAAAAATATGATGCAGTTCAGGACTGGTATATTTAAAAACGTTTCTTTTTGAAGTGTTTAACCGCCCGTAAACCTGCTATAGGTGGATTGTACAACAGGTAAAAAAAATTCATTGTTATCTTACTTTGAGTATATTGTACTGCATAATGGCCGCTGCTGCAAGAACTCGGGCAAAACGCTCTTTTATGGGAGTGCGGAAAATTGAACTGGAGTTTGCTGTGAACAATGGTCACAGTTCACTTACGTTTCGTGACTTCTTCATTGGTTCCGGATAGTTATATTGTTTGTACGCCTCTTCGTAATGGCTGGAGTTTTCAAGAATCATGGATGTGCCATGGGGAATTTTGTCGTCAAGTCATGACGTTACATTTCTTTCTCATTATACTGGATTTGATAATGTGATAATAATGACATATTTCGCATGTATTAGTACTCCGTGAGTCATACTGCGATTAGATGGGTATAGATTAAAAGTAATTAATGTCAAAAAGTGTTCGTTCTTTCGTTCACAAATGAAAATGTCTCGCGCGTAAATCACTGAAGTTATTACAAAATTAAGGTAAATATATAACATTTCCCCCAGGAATAAACCGAACCACTGTATTTTATTGCTATCCGGTAGTGAAAATTCTTACGTAACCAACATTTTAACTATTATTATTATTATTTGGAGGCCTATTATGACCCACGAACGCTCGTTTGCTTCCGAATGCAGCTGTGCGTTCTACTGTATTTCAGATAGCGTTTTAGCGATTATGGCCACACCTCCTTGCAACAATCTCTATCCGCGTATTAGAAAATTCACCGATGCATCCACCGGACGTTCGATAATTATTTTTTTGGTTGAGTCCGGTTGAACTGATTGATCCACCAGATCAATCGGCCTGAAAATTCAGAGGATCTGGTGGATATGCACCATAGCATCAACCGATGAACTTTCGAACGCTTTCTCGTAATTTCCAAGCATTTCGAAATACACCAAAATAATTCGGACTTCGAGTTTTACAAATGGGCGATAAAAACTTCAAAGTGGGGGTAATTGTATTAATATGTGTTTGAAAGCAGGCGAAAACACCGCTAAAAATCAATCTGATGTTCGAAAAATGCCTCAACTGGTGTACACAGAACAGACCAGAACAAAATTAAATTACATCAGTACCCGGCTATTGGCCATTACTGATCTTAGCTATGTATATTTAAATAAATAAAATGTAAAATTAACTTTACTACTTAATGAAATCGATTAAATAGATTTATAATTTTTAAAAAAGTGTGAAAAAAACCGCAAAGAGACTACAGTTGTGTGAATACAGGATAATGTCATTATGATCATATGCATTTAAAAATTTCGGCTTTTAAGTTCGCGAATTTGCATTAACACATTTTTTTCAGGACTTAAAACCCACAAAATAGAAGGATTTGCGGCGTGTTTGTGATGGGTAGTCGTGTGAAGTCAATACCGTGTATCACGATAAATATTTATGGGCTGAATAAAGTGTAGGCCAGGATTGCTTGGTTTGTTGCAGTGTAATCAAATCCAACGTCACTGATAGCATACTTCTTCTGTCAGCTGTGGGGAAATATGGTGGTTGATACACTGGTGGATTCCTGGATGAATGTTCTAAAACGCGGTACATTTTGCTTCAAAACAAACACTTTGCGCCAACACGCACTTTGCGATGACAGTTTACAATACTTGAATTTCTCTTTCGAATAGCATCGAAGCAAGTTTCTGACTTCAACTTTTCCCAAAAGCCATTTTTGACGTCACGGAAATGAACAACACGTGCACAAAAGAAGGAAACAAGTATAAAAACACAAACATTACAAACATCGAGCAAGATATTATAACGTGGTCATCTAGCAAGAAGTTGTGAACTGTGATAGTTTATATTTAGTATATACTCTTACATGTGTTGTTCCCATGTACTGATAATCATAGCTTATAAAAGCTAACATTCCTAGTTGGTAGATTCATAAAATTTTACGTGACAATCAAGAGTTTATACAACATATGTGGTGTTTTGGGACGGTAAAACTTGTGGAAACGCGAATTTCACTGCAAAAATCCAATTTAACGAACAGGATACTTATTCACTCTTCAAAGTCTTATTCCATCATAACTACTCTAAACCATGAACCATATTAATTCAGTTCATTGTAATTGTTAACTCTTAATACATTATTTTAAAAATGTATACAACTTCGATCTTCTTCTTACTTTAGAGAGTAAGTCGGGCAGAAAATAAAAAAGGGCATATTGTTGGAAACTGGCATGTGTTCGGCACTCTAGAAGCCGATTCCTATTAATAAAGAGAGCGTTTGAGGATGAGAAGAAGATGGCTCGAATGAGGAAATGGCCGAGGTAATGAAGGGGAGAACGCCTTACTAAAACGACCCGAATAGAAGTTGGGAGGTAAATATTCAACAGAAACATTTTTTGGGGGTAGGTTATTGCAATAGCCTGATAGAAATGACAAGGAAATAGAATATCGTAAGAAAAATTTTTGCAAAATTTGGTTACCAAAGTTTTACAGTGTTAGCGATGAATCGACATTTCATTATTTGTTGATTCACTTCTAAACTACAGAATAAAGACATTGTAAGCTGTTTCTTTGTCTTCTGAGTGTTCATTGTTGCAATGCTAGTGGAATATATTAAAGTTAGGTTTAATATCACTGTAGTATTGCCGGAAAACAAAACATAAACAAACGGTATTGCCATTGCTATAACATGAGGCTTTGGCCTATCATTTGCAAGAAAAGTTTATATTTCTGTTAGTTCTGTTTCCAATAAACCAATAAAATTTTGCATTATGAAGACGGATACTTTGCAGTTAGGATATGCACTATAGAGAAATTCACACTTCGTAGAAAATTAAAAATAGAATTATTAACCAAAGCATAACATATTATTTAAACACGTATACAAAATCTCATAGACAAAACAACATAACGCGATGTATTTCACTGACCGCGCAATCTACGACAATAACTTAATTATTTATCCTGCTTAGCTCTGACCACTTTCTCCGACTCGAAGGGAAATCGAACTTTTTTTCTCAGTAAAAGACAGCTTTCATTTGTGTATATAGTCTTCGTTTGATAGGTTTTTAGAAATCACGTTGGCTTGAAGGTTACGTGCGTGTAAACGCTGTAATGTAAGTAACACATCACCGAAAACTTATTCGAACATTTTTCACCTTCTTAAGGATTTGAATTTAGGAAAACCATAACATTACGTCTTAGGTATTTACACAGCCAACCTCTTAAACCAAATAATATAATGAAATTCCTTTTAAAGTTAACAAGGGCGATGGTTTTGTTATAATTTTCCCATAGTAAAGTTTTAGATAGTAAAATTTTATAAGTTTAGGAACCATTATTTTGGCGTGTGTACTGATATTGCAGTATCTATGCGTTATTGAGCGAATCCTAGTTATAGGCTGTCCACGGTAACGTGAGTACTTTTTAAGGCACTTATAAATTTTTCCCTTCATCCGATTTCCATCTTCCTGCTGATTTTTAATATAAACATTGCAATGTGACCAAAAACACAGAGTGTACGTTTCACCACCATCAAAATTTAATGCCTGAGGCTGCAATAAGATATATTTATTAGCGGTTAATGCCTGTTGGCTGGGCCTTAAAAAAGTGCTCACTTTATCGTGAACAGCCTATAACGCCTTTTTATTCGGGAACTGTAAACTGTATCGAATGCTACTGTAGGTGGTGATTTTGTTCAATCAAATGCATTTATTGTCAATGAAAGAAACATCATCAAAATAATTTAAGCAGTTAAAATTCAGTTATTGACTTCGTTATTTCGGGAATTCAAGCGCAGCGATATTTTACCATAGTCGTCGGTCGTGATGATTCTACACGCACGGCATCAAATCTTAATCAGATCGTCCATAAAAGTCCGCCTTTGCTGAAAATGTTCACGTAACATGAAGCTGCCGATGATGATTACGATATCGATGACTAGCAATGTACTCACCTCCGCGACATGCTTGTACGCACGTAGAAGTAAGCAGGGGGGTACTGGAGTGGAGTGCAGAGATTTGGGCGGCTCTTAACATCGAGGTCTTGAGAGCCGGTGAGAGTGAAACGAGGTGAGTACGGAGCAGCGCCAGAACGCAAAGTGGTGGAAACGGGAGACCCCTGAGAACAACCCGTCGACCAGCGGCATCGTCCGGCACGATTCGCACATGCGCCGGGGATCGAACCCGGTTCGCCTAGACGGGAGGCGAGTAGTCTATCCACTAAACCACCGCGGCCCTTTTAACCCACTCACACCAGTGTACACAATTGTGACCATTACGAACGTGTAGGTAATTTTTGGTCTGTACGGCATGCTAAGAACCCCAATGACCAATGATCTCACTTGTGAGTACATGATTCGGAAATCGTCTTACTGGTCTGTCATAATTGGTTGATATTACTGTAGTTGAACATTACCCCTGCAGCTCATTGGCTGTGTCAAAGAAACAAGTACTTGTATCGACTTGAGTACAGAATAGACCAGAACAAAATTTATTTACATCAGTAACCGGCTATTGGCCAATACTGATCTTAGCTACGTATATTTAAATAAATAAAAGGTAAAATTAACTTTACTACTTAATGAAATTGATGAAATAGATTTACAATTTTGATGAAAATGATATATCGTTTCTTTTGGGCGTGGAGTTTTCTAAGGGGTCCTACGCTCGGATGTTATGTGTGGGAAGGCGGTTTTTAGTCTGGACCCCGTTTTTTTTTTCGGCTGAAGTACAGCACGCATCATGAAATTGTTTGTTCGCAACACCTGAAACCGTAAATTATAGTGGGTCTGAAAGGGTTGAGCAGGTGGCCAGGTCGCCGACCTTGGGGCATCGTCGCCGCAAGCCGACGCGGAAGGAAGTGACCCTGGTCGAAGGATGAAGGGGGGGGGGGGGGCGGATTTATGCGACGGCCGCGGGACGAGAACAACGACACGACACGCCTCCGCCGCACACGATGTGTCGCCGTAAGTTGCCCCGGCGAAGGAATCCCTCATCTGGTCGGGCAGAGGCGCCGGCCGGCCGGATATTGCGTCACACGTCGTCGCCTGCTGACGTCCCCCCGCGGCAACCAGCGGGCTCATCTCGCTCCTTGGTGGCGGCGCGCGCTGTCATCCGTTCGCGGTAACTTACAACTACTCTGGAGCCGTGCTCAAGTTCTACTTCCAGGATATTCCTCCGCTTCGTGCACAGTAAACTTAGAAAATTACACCGGAGGTCCACCGTATTCGTGCGCACTCGGTGTAATAATATGTCGCATAAGAACTATTTTTTACTACTGGCATTAGCAACACACCTATTTTCTCTGTCTTTATGCATAACGGTTAGAAATGAAATATCGTAATTTATAGATAAAATATAAGTGAAATTTCAATTTAACCAAAAATGAGGTAGTACTCTTATGTAAACACAAGTTTAAAGCGCTTGCGAGACATAGCATATTTAGGAAGTAGCCAAATACGTCATACATAAGGTGTTTTTTTTATAAAGGTGTGGTTAAAAAAGTATGAATAAACCGCGAATAGACTCTACTGGAGTTGCTTTGGAAAGTGAAAGCCTAGAAGAAAATATACGGTCGTTTTTTATTATGGCCAACCATTTAGTCTCAGCGACCCCTTGACTCTAGCGCATGATCGCGCCACACCACCTACACAATAGTGCTGTGCCCAAGGCAGTTCAATACGCATTCTGTTAAGTAACCATTTGTGATAACTTAAAAAGATTTCTTTCGCTTTCTGTTTTTTTTTTTTTTTTTTTTTATTATTTTTATGCACCGAAGTGTAAAAATGACCAGTATTGTAAAGTATTTACTTTTCTTAGTAATTTCAGAATTTCGTTTGTCCGACGCATGAATAGAATGATTGAGGCCCATGGCGGTAGATTACACAACGTGTATACAAGCAGATCTTAACTAGTGCTTTCAAAAGTGCTCATTTTACTGTGAACAGTCTATATAACTATTTCTTATAGGCTGTTCACGCTAATGTGGGCAATTTGAAAGACTCTCCCAACAGACATCAACCACTAATAAATATTTTTTTATTGCAGCCTCAGGCGTTCATTTTTGACTGTGGTAAAATGTATACATCGTGCATATTAGTCACATCGCCATGTTTAGCCTATATTAAAAAGTCCCGGAAAAATAGAAAACCAAATAGTAATGTAATGGTGTATATTGAGAAGTGGTATACCACTTGGATCCTCCCACTTACCAACTTCACAAAGAAACTGCTCGCATTCAAGCCCCTGACCTTTCAAATGTGTGTCACGCAAGCTATTCGAACGCGCAGTTGGTATCTGCAGCCTGACAACTTTCTGTTTTCACAACTATATTCCTGATCTGCGGAAGGGCCAATAATTCGTTTTTATCAGCGGGAATCATATGTGCTTCCTTGAATTTGGTGGGAAATATTCATATCTACGAAACGTCGTTGGTTTCAAAATATTTGTTTACACACACACACACATATATATATATATATATATATATATATATATATATATATATATATATAATTATATATAATTATTTGAAGACAATATCATGTCCACACAATATGATCTGCTCTGAAACTATGGACCCCAATATCCAGAATGTATAGTCTCAAATATTAGCAACTGTATACGAGGAAAGTAAATTTACACTGAAAAATAATTAGGATCAATTACTTGTTTAATGTATACTATATTTTTTGTGTTCATACAAGGAATTCTTTGGAAACAAATTGCGAAAGCTACTTTTGTAATACTACAAATAAAGTCACTTAAATTTCACGAAATTTTGGGGTGTGTGTAAAATTAATGTTGAATCTTAACAAGCAAGTCGTAGACTTCAAGATTACTACTAACACTGAACTACATTAACTATTTTGTATGTTTCCTAAAGTTTGTTGTAAGTATACAATATTTCAGCTGTAGTTATTGTTTGTAACAAGTGCAGCAATGTTTAACTGTGAGTTCGTTTCAACAGATTGTGCACCTATAAAACACTCAGTAGCCTACAGAGGTCAATAACAAAGACAGCAGACATCGCAAATAGCGGTAACTTGATAGATGCCTTGATGAAAATCCCGCACCTAAAGCGGGTGTTAAATCGACTCAACTGCAAACACTTAATTCAGTTTATCCACTATTCTCTTTTACTTCTTTGGATACGAAATAAAACAAATATTTATTAGATGTGTTGGAAAAGACTGGGATTTCTCTCAAATGAAACGCCTAATTGCCATGAGGTTTTTAAAACATAATTTTACGTAGCGTAAGTCGAGAGATGGTTGTCAAAATTGGAAGCTGTGAGATCGAAAAATTAACATACTCAAATTTTTATTCGACAATATCTCATTACTAGCGATTCACTCTGGATTTCTTTCTGTGGGTAACACGACCTAAAATTATTTCCAGTTGCAAGTCTTGTTAAGCCTGCTCACGATAAAGTGAGCACTATTGAAATCAACCTTAGAAAAAAATCATTGGCCCTGCCTACATATATTTTAACGGGCGCACTGAGTGACGTGCGCCCAGTAAAGTTGGTAAGGAAGGATGTAAAATAGTTCAATATCTTAACGTTTAATAAAAAGTGTTAGGAAATTATGGGTGATAACTTAAATGAATTCTTTCGGTTTCTGTTTTTTAGTGCATCGAAGTGTACAATGAGCACATTTGTGGAGTATTTACTTTCTTAATAATTTCACAATTTCACTTGACCGACGCTTGAATAAAGTGATGGGGCCCATAGCAATGTTAGTTTTACATAAGGCGGAGGAATACACAACGTGTATACAAGCAGATCTTCAGCTGGCTTTCAAAAGTGCTAATTTTACCGTCAAAAGACTATAATCACATTCACATTTATAAATTTCGTTAAAGTTAATCGACAGTAGTGAGTTCTAAGTCGAAAAGTGATTAAAGAGGCGTAATTTGGATTCGCCTTTCCCCGTATACCTCATGCATGTGATCGTCCCTCACTCATACACGGCAACATTCATATAAAGAGTGTTGCCACGTGTGAGAGTAGAACAGCCACAGGCATGAACGTGGCGTGTCTGTGATTATAGGCGCTGGTAGTGCGGGTGGTAACGAGTGTCTAGCGGTGACTATCAGGAGCTTCTTCGCCAGCATGCCCCGTGTTCTGTGAAGGACGACTTATTTTTTCCTCGGGGGGAGCTGAGGGCAACAGTCAGCAGTCGGCTTGCGGTCGCTTCCAAAAGTCACAAATTACAGGCGGGAACGCAGTTTTTTCATGTCATTACCCAAGACACTGGGCAGTTTCCTCCCGTGGCACCACCTCGGAGAAGTGATAATTTATATCTCGTTAGTCTGGCGGGTCCGTGAAACAGGGGGGTGGGGGGGGGGGAGGTGGAGATCGGATGGCGGGAATATGAAAAAGTTGCTGTGAGACGTCTGTCACCGAGCATCCAGACGAGAATTTAAGCCGAACACCACAGACTTAGGAATTCTTCGTAAATTTACCACAGAACTCTGTGTGTGTACACACACACACACACACAGATATATATATATACACACACACACACACACGCTAGGCCCTCATATGTTAATTATGGATCGGGAAATTGCTGGAGTTGTTTGTATTTGTATCTTTATTGTATTGTATAGGGCTTATTAACGTCCCTACGTGTTATGCCTGAAGGTTTACCAGGGGACGGCGTACAAACTAACTTATGACCTAACTTAAACTAACACCTATGATTCTAACCCAGAACCTCTCGCACCCCAGACCAGCGGAGGAGTAACCGACTGCGCCACAGGAGGTGGGCTATATATTTTATTTATAAATTATAATATTTTATATAATATATAGTTAATATAAATGAGAACAGGGAAGAAATAGGTGCATTGGTAGTACCAAGTGAGAGATAGTTCTTACGTAAATTATTATTACACATAACGCGGACGAATACGGTGCGCTTGCCCTCTCGTACAATTCTCTATACTCGGTTAGGCTTTGTTTGCATGAGGCGGAGGAATATACTGGAAGAACTTTGACAAGGCTTCAGAAAAGTCGGAAATAACCGAGGATGTACGATAAACCACTCTTTCAAGATTCAAGTTCGTGAAGTCCGAACGACGTGTTGCTGTTTGCAGACCGTCCATTCTCTAAAAACTTAACGACCGCGTCGACACGTTCCTGACATTCTTGTCATGACTGGCAGCTCTGCGTGGCATTCTCCCACGACAACGACCGGCGTAAAACTCCTCGCCTCGTTTTCCCAACTGACAGGTGCAAATACAGACGTGACTTGCCCACGGGGTCGGCCTACCGCCCCGTGGATCAACGCATTCTGCATCGACGCTCAAGGTCATGACGGGCGACGCCCGTTATTTACCACCTGCTAGGTGCTAGCGGCTCGTCAGTCTTCACACGCGGCCAGGCGAAACATTACTCTCTACACTTCTGCACTCGGCCATCTTCCCAGATTGCACCCTCGCTAATGCGACGAAAGATTTCCTCGTGCTTTAATTTTTTTCTCACTGGCCAAACGTAATTTGTGAGGACAAACAATAAGTGAACCTGGATTAGACAATAACTAATCAACTCGAAAGAAAAAATTTTATTGCATTAATTAATAAAGGCTGTTCACTTTAAAGTGAGCACTTTTGAAATCAACCTTAGAAATAACTCACTGCCCCTACTTGCATATAGTTTAACGGGCGCCCTGAGTGACATGTGCCCAGTAAAGTTGGTAACGATGTATGGGTAGTAGTTCCGTACCTTAACGTCGAATAAAAAGTGTTGGACAACAATTTCTCATAGTTTAAGTTATTTGTTTCGCTTTTTATTTTTTATTTTTTTTTATTCATCGAAGTCTAAAAATGAGCAGATTTGTAAAATATTCGCTTTTATAATAATTTCACAGTGTCACTTGACCGATGCATGAATAAAGTGATGAAATACATGACAATGTTAATCTTACATAGTGGGGCCGCAGCTGGTCAGGGGCTAGAGCACCCAATAAGGGGGATGCAGCTGGTCAGTAGCTAGAGCACACAATAGTGGGGCCGTAGTAGCTCAGTGGCTAGAGAATCCAACAGTGGGGCTGCAGTAGTTCAGTGGCTAGAAAACCCAACAGTGGGGCCGCAGCTGGTTAGGGGCTGGAGCACCCAATAGTGGGTCCGCAGTAGCTCAGTGGGTAGATAACCCAATAGTGGGGCCGCAGTAGCTCAGTGGCTAGAGAATCCAACAAAAAAGTGGCTAGATAAATCCAAATTCCTATATATCATGCTAAAATAAAACATTTGCGAAGTGATGGCAGGGTGTAATGTAAAAACTCCATTAAACCTGAAAGAAGAAATATTAGTATATTAAACATAAAACCGTAATGAAACTGTGGTGGGCTTAATTTTAATAACTTTACAAAAATATTATGCGAACGAAGACCTACGGGTCAGCTAGTTTTTTAATATAGGTTTAATACATGCTTGGCTAAAAACGGCATAAATATTCAGCTTTTTGATACGGAGACGCTCAAGGATAATGTTTACTTAATGGTACAGGAAATCGCCTTCCTGCACGTTATTTTTTTTTTCCAGAAAAATTGCACATGTGGAACACACCACATAAGAGTGGACTGGAGTCGAGCCAGCGATCCGGAGGGACCGGTCGAGATGGCCGAAGGCACAGAGACGGGAAATCTTACATCATGTTACTTATTCAGCGCCTATGTATTTCAATTTCCTCGAGTCTGCATGGCCACGAGTTTGCTAATCTTGGTGATCGAGACGCCGATAATTGCGCTCCGCACGATGCGAACTGTAACTGCTGGCCGGTGAATATTTCTTCGTTGTAATCACTGGTATCATTCGAGTTGTTTCAGTGACTTAACTACGCTAATATAACTGTGATTTCCTTCTTATTGCAGCAAATTTTACTTCTTCATTCACAGTGGCTACAGTTTTGGGGGAACTTGCCTGATCAAAAGTTTTGGTAGCGAATAAAGATGTTTTTATTAATGACAACTAATATACTTGTTAGTAATTACAAAATATGCTACTTTTAATATTAATTGCCAACACAAAATCAATTTTTGTTTGCCGCAAAAAGAAACAGTACAATGAGATTAATTTCTTACCAGTGTACTGATTAACCAGCCTGTTAAAAGAATTTTAAAGAGGCGTACATAAGTGATTGTAATTACTCTTGAGCCATATAGTGTTTGTCTTCGAATCCGAGTAACCGTGATCGCCAAGGAAGGCATTATTACCATAGAATAAAGCTGAGGTAGACCGCTTATTCGTCTTCTGCGCATGTACGCAACATTGACCTAACCAAATCATACACAAGTGTCAAAGTTACATGGTCAAAAGTGATGAACATGTTTGTTTTTATCTTAATTTTTAAAGACGAACTCTATTATATTAATAAAATACTTTTATCAATTAGAATTTAGTAAACTTGTATTACAAATTGGTTATAGGAAGTATAAAAACTGTTTACAAATAAGTTATCTAGGCTGAAATCCAAACCATTCCGTTTTCACTAGACGTGTTCGCAGGCAGCGAGATCGATCTACCGCATCTTTAGTCTATGATTACTACTCACCTGACAACGTGACTGTTCAAGCGAAATTCCTGACATAACTGAACATTTCTGGGCAGCGAGTTGATAGTGTTTCGGAGCCGACAATAATCAGGACTAACCGTCCTATTTTCATCTTCAGTGTTTGACTGTATGACGAAAATTCCTAACTGCGGCGCCAGTTTAACGCGGAGTCCTGCAAGTCTTTCCATGAACCATCTCATTGCCGACAGCAACGATGATGGCTTATTTATGTACACTTGCGGTGCCATTCGCATTTTGCACCAGCACTTTGTTGAGACACACTTGACGAAAGAGAAGAGAAATTAATCTTAGAGGGATCCACTTCGCTAAAATCTATGCGGGGACCACAGTAAATACAGACTAGTGACAAATTATTGAAACAATATTTTGCCCACATACAAGTAATATTGGCGATTTATAAACATTATTCATTAAGGTTCGTGATAGGTGATCAAACTAACCTGTTTTATTTTTACGCAAACATGTTGGCCCGTTTCCGACAGCTACGAAAGCAATAAATCCTTCCTCGAAAATTGCCCGTGTGTACGTATGTGTTTTCAACGAAACGGTAACTAAGGGTGTACACCGAGCTTGCCAAGCCCGAATGTTATGGCACACATTTCGCTCAGAACTGAAATTGCCCTGGAGAAAACCCGTTCGGATAAAACTTCAAATAGTACAGAAATGCCGTTAGTGCGACCTTGTGAAGGTAATTGGTAACTTCCATTTCCAAGCGGCGGGGAAGAAAAATCCTGTACCAGTCGTGTATTGAACCGTTCATTCCCTGACTGAAAATGGGTTGTTTTTTATTTACACGTGGGTATTGTTTTGCTGTGTGCGACTAGTAGCAGCCAATCATTTATCTTCTACGCCAGTACTAACCACCATGAAGACAATTTCAACGAAGACTATCGCCTGAAGGCAAGAGACCATGAATGGAATGAGGCTGCCCTGCCACGCGCTGTAAAAAGCACGAGGAATTTTCTGGAGAGCGAGGGAAGAAGAGGTGTGATAAGAGACGGAGTGGGAAAAGGAAGAATTCCACCCGAAAAAAAAAAAAAAAAAATCACCTGCACCGCAGTACTGCACATTACGTCACCATCATGTTAATCGCTCTCCGTCGACTTAGTTCGAAGAGCATGCCTCGGAAACGAGAGGCTAGCTTCGCTCAGGTGAATCGATCATATGGGTAAATGGATGTCGTTTGATTCAGGTAGCATGCGGGAGACATCGACAAAGACATGGGATTGTTCAATTCGACAAGCCGTGTTCTCCTCATAGTAAATGCTGTTCACGATAAAGTGAACACTTTTGAAATCAGCCCTTAAAAAAAAGTCACTACTCCTGCCTGCATATATTACAACGGGCGCACTTGGTGACATACGCCTAGTAAAGTTGGTAACGATGGATGGAAAATAGTCCAATATCTTAACGTCAAATTAAAAGTGTTAGGTAACCATTTTAAACAAATTAAACTATTTCTTTCGCTGAAGTGTAAAAAAGAGCAGATTTGTGGAATATTCACTTTTGATCGACGCATGAATAAAGTGCTCGGCTCATGGCAGTGTTAATTTTACATAAGGCAGAAGAATACACAACGTGTATATTACACACATATATAATACAGGTAGATCTTAAGGAGGGCTTTCGAAAGTGCTCGTTTTACCGAGAACAGCCTATACCCCGTGTGTCGGCCTGATCTTAAAAACGTATTCACTTAAAACAGAATTTGCTTTATTAACAACTATTTTGCCAGAGTTAGGAATTTCTATAGAGAAATTCTTCGTATTCCCCAAATTTCATATTCAGCTGAAGTGAGTATATTTCTCCCATAGGAGTATTCAATCAGAAGCCCGCAAACTTTTTGTCGTATCCAGAATCGTCGCAGCGGCCCATAGATAAATATTTTGTCAGGATTTTTGTTTAATACAGCATATACTTTTAAATACAATTTCCTATTTTAATAATAACTGTAGTTATCACTAGCATTAACCTTATATCAATAATATGTTATTTCATTTATCACATCGTCTTGTGAATAACTGACAGTTTAGATGAACCACGACTTTGTTACAAGAGAGTATGGCCTGTCGGGCATACAAATTTTCTTTAAGTGGTCCGATAAGAGGTCTAATTGAATAGCCATGGACATGCTAAACGAATGCGTAAGGGGCAAAAACAAATTCAAGCAAAAGTACGTGTAATAATATTCAACGTTTCCCGTAAATGAAATAAGGAAAAATACTTTCTGCTTGCGACGCTGTTAACAAGAGTGTGCTAGTGACGATAGTCACACATCCGATTTAAAAGCACTCGCTCTGTCTTGGCAGGCGAGCATTTCAACACGACTGTTTCGCAATCTCATATCAGTGCCGTCCCGCTCGTGTTTCTGGATTGCAGTGCGAGGGAGGCGTATCATTCTCGCCCACACACATGTGATACGCATTGCTATAGGCTGTTCACAGTAAAGTGAGCACTTTTGAGACCATAGTTACTTTTTCCTGTCAGCCATTTTTATCCTTCCACCACGTTTTATAACAAATATTGCCATGTAAGTATTAAACTCGGTGTGTATATTCCACCGCACTCAGAAGTTAACGTCTATGGCAATATATATATATATATATATATATATATATATATATATATATATGTGTGTGTGTGTGTGTGTTGATTATTATTCTAAATGAGAGTGAATTCAAAAGTGCTCACTTTACCGTGAATAGCCTATAGGCAGTGTGTCACAGGCACAGTGAATGGCAACGACTCGTTAGTTACAATTAAGTTTTAAAAAAATTGATAACTATAATTCTGTAATATGCATGTACCATTCTTGGTCCTTCATACATCACGCTTTTTCATAATTAGGGTGTGTGTGTGTATATATATATATATATATATATATATATATATATATATATATATATATATATGTATATATATACACACACACACACGTGCTTAAATTATAAATCAAGTGCAACAAAATTAACGATCGGGCTTGTGTGTTGAATGGACGTCTCTTTTTCCGTATGAATGGTATTCATTTGAAAATTTACTACATTCGTGTATTTGCAATATCGGTATTTAAACAATTTTCTGGTTTTTTGCTGTTAAAAACAGTGTTATTTCCCTGTATACTGTTCCTGGAAGAGGTTTTCAACCTACAAAAACCAATAGGAAAAACTTAAATTAATTATGTTGATAAAACACACGTAACGTACCAGTGTGAAATCACCTCAAGAAATGTAACGTCATGTGTTAGGCTATGTTACGCTAGCTGCTGCTACACGTGAATTTTGAATGACATTTACAACGACGAAAAATTGAGTGTTCACTATCCGTATGGTGAGTAGTGTTATACTTCTGGGAATGAAAAAGAGCGAGAGTAAAGACTAAAGAGAGAGCGAGAGGGAGATGTTGTAGACGGATGAGAGTGAAAAAATGAGTTCGGACACTGCCCAGATACCTTGCTTGGTTACGCCCACGCTATGGTTTTTTGACCTTATACCTTGTTTGGGGGGGGGAATTTTCCATAACAATTTGGTTCCACTGAAATTATATTTTATTCTTTTCGGGTTGTTATGCCTAAACAATTTACCTAAACTAAAGAAAATAAGGTGGAGCCATAAGTTCTCTTCACACACTTAACTTGAATCAGTGATAATTGAGCCAAATCAGCGAAAATAGTGGGAATTGAGCAACTGATAATCAGTGCCAGGTTAACAATTGATATAGTGATTGAATTTCACTGTTTTATTTGTGATTTACCACTGAATGTCAGGAACGTCACTGCTATAAATCACTTGTTTCCAGTTAATTTGCTTGATTCGCCTGTCAGCAATAACTTATCAACTAACTTCCAGTGGAAGATTTTTCACTGATTGATATCACTGATTCGGGTTTAGAGTACTCTGCAGGCAGAAATCTGCTCTGCTGCTCCACAGTGGTGCGCTAGAATTTGGAGATATTTTATGACTTCGTAACACGATATCGAAGGTCTCTTGATACAATTACCAAACAATTTTTTTAGAGTAGATGTGATAGTATTAACATAAAATCTTTATTCGTTCAACTATTAATGCGTTATTTTAACACAAAGTTTTATTTCACCTAAAGTGTTTCTTGCAGTCACAGTAATGACTCGGTTAGAATTTTCTTGAAAACTAACACTTGGTTCACCTGCGATAAAGGTTGACTTCTAACCATTAAAAATTTTAATTTTATTTCAAAAATCTGAACTGAAGTACAGGCGAGCAACAAAATGAATTCCCAAGAAATTATTCTTTATGTAATTCTAATATCATGAACAATTATTTTTTTTAGCTGCAGCGTAATTTATTAATTCATTTAAAATTTTAGATATTTAATTAAATGTATAATTATTATTCTAATGTCTATATTTCAATTTTATCTTTGTATTCTCACACTTTTCTGGACTATTTTTTTAATATCACATGGGAAAATTATGCATTATAGCTTTTAAAAAGTATAAAACAGTATTAGAACCTAACGCCCTTAACAGTTGAGCGGCTATAATCCATTCACTGTTACTTCAGCCTTTTCTGAAGCCCTGCTAAAGTTCTACTTCCAGGATATTCCTCCGCCTCGTGCAAACTAAGCTTAACTAAGCCTGGAGAATTACACCAGAGGGGCAATGCACCACATTCGTGTGCACTCAGTTGTAACAGTATTTTGTATAAGGACAATTTCTCACTAGGCGCTACCAACATATCTACAGTATTTTCTCCCTGTTTTTTATTCAAGTTATTTATAAATGAAGCATTATATTTTATAGATAAAATATTAATAATATTTCAACTTAACAGAAAAAAAAAGTATCTTTTATGAACACAAGTATAAATTGCTTTTGATACATGGAATATGTTGGAAATAACTCAACACGTTATATGTGGGGAGCTTTTTCAAAGGTTAGATTCAAAAATGCCGAAGGAACAGTGACTGGACTATATACTGTTCCTTGCTGTATGGGAAGGCAGGAGTTCGTGAGGCCGTACACCTGCAGCGCTGCTGGACCAGCTGTGTGGCCTGCGGCAGTTTGTCTTGAGGCCAGAATACCTCTCCGGTTTACGAGCGCGCCCCGCTCCACCTGCATTCGCCTCGAAACAACAGCCTTGCTCGCGGCCACCACTTGAATTACTCCCCCGGCATTTTAATTCCAAATAAACGTATCCAGTTTTCTCTTCACGAAATTAACAGCGGACGTGGTATGCTCTTTTTTTTTTTAATGTAGGCCTAATGGTTTCCATTGGCCTGATTTTTTTGTATCGAGATGGAAGCTATTCGTTTTCACGGACAACACTTTCAGATAAAAACTATTTATTGTTTTCGAGCCTGTCTTTTGTAATTTTGCACATTTTTATGAAAAATAAATAAAAATCAATATTTAATAAGTGCGGAGACGTTTTTAATATTTATGATATCTGTCACGCTTAAAAGTAACTTGGCATAGAATTATGTGTTATTAAAAACGTTATTTCAGAAAATTACTTTTCCGTTGTGGATTCTGGACAAGCTAATAAATTTTTTCGCCCAACGGAATATTGGAATGTAAAACACGTTATTATACTTTCATATACCAAATAATTTATTTTTATTTGCCTCACAAAACTTATTTTCATTCAAAATCAATACAATTAGGGGGCCAACCATAAACCAATAATTTTAATTCCCGCTCACGTAACCGATTTTAAAAACCAATCCATTTCGAGAATGCATGACGCTATAAAACAGTTAAACGCAACTCATTTGAGCACATCGAAATAAATACAAATTACTGGTATTACAATTAAGCCTTATATATTAATAATTACAAAATTACTGATTGCTGTGTGCATTTTACATTTATCCGCGCACTTAGAGAACTGTTTAACAGTTCAGGGGAATTAACTGTCTGCATTTCAATTTATATAATGGGCTATTTGTACACACAAATACACACACATATGTATAAATTTAAATATTTATATACAGAATGTATCTATATTCGACTGACAAACTTCAGCTGCATGTTTATAACGAAAAAATAATTTGAACACATATATGTCTCCCTATGGTCTAAAATTAATTCTAAAGGAAAAACACATTTTTGAAGTTAAATTGAAGAACTAATTTATTACAGCACCACTGTTATGTACCTTTCTTTGGAATGTTCCCCTCCCTTAAATAGCCGCAACAGTGTGTTATTGGGTTTTGAGCGTTCTCCACCAGCCAGGTATTGGCAAGTATTATTTTGAAAGTAAAACACGAATTACTCGAAAACGATGAGGCTTGGGGTATTTACACAAGGCGAGATTTTTCGTTAATTGTGATATGCGGATTAACAATCTATCATTCAAAATCCCAGACGTGCTACCCCCTCATGGGGATAAGTTACAAATAATGTTAGTAACCGTGATTATTCACATACAATAATTTGATAAAAACTACAGATGCTCTGGTGTTGGCAACTTTCTAATCGGACACCCATTATCCGGACACTCGGTGTTTTATCTCATAAAATTTCTCTAATATTTGCAATAAACAAGTTTTTCAGGTCCAATTCGTATACAAGTTTTCAACTGATTTATTCGGGGTTAAACTGCAGTTGGAGTTTGTCGAACGAATTTAGATACATTCTGTATATACACTATCTACCAAAAAGTAATTGGGCACCTGTCCACAATGTTTGCTCGGTGGTTGTCACCCCGTTAGAATCTCGTAGGGCCACCTCTTGCTGCTATAACAGCAGCCACCCTGTCTGGTATGCTCTCTACAAGTGTTTGCAGGACATCCACGGTGATTCGTCGCCATTCCTCTTGCAGCCATTCCATGAGTTGAGCAATGGATTTTGGCCGCGCCTGACGAGGCCTCACCCGGCGATCCAATTCGTCCCAAAGATGTTATATAGGGCTGAGGTCGGGGCTCTGGGCGGGCCAGTCCAATCGGCGAACATTGTTGTCGGCGTACCATTGCATAGTAGCCCTTGAAACATGGCACCTGGCATTGTCATCCTGGACACGGGTCCATTCCGTAAAAACGCCACAATGTTGGCAGCATTTCATTATCCAGAATGTTACAATAGGCCTCTGTGTTCATGCTACCATGGACAGACACCAGCGGTCCTACGCCGAAGACCGTGAAACACAAGTCAACTGACGTACTGAACTGCCTATCTTCACGAGTGCCCAATTACTTTTTGGTAGATAGTGTATATGCATATATACAATCTATATCTATAATAAATGTATATATATGTGTGTTTTTCTATTCACGCCCTTTTATTAGGTTAAGAAAACTGACAGTTGCTACAAAAATAAATTTTGTTTTTACTGTCGCTATGGGTAACAGCGTAAAACACTAGTGAGGAATCTGGTTTATGTCTAGATAGCTCTTTTAAGTGACACCCAGCAAAAAATAAATGTGGTTTACAATCTGATTTCGCAAGCCAATCACATGAGAATTCCAGTTAATTTCGCAGAAGTTTTTGAGTTGTTTTTACTGTGCCGTGATTGAAGCCTTCAACAAAAGTAATTTCTGTTGCTAACGATAACAAGGGAAATGTTTCAAAATCCCGCAAGCAAACGTTTTATAGGAGGCCATTTTGAAGTTGAGAGAGTTGCCAACGAATTACGGATGTTTAACAACTGTTTAAAGTGTACTAGTAAAACTCCTCTCGGGAATAAATAATCTTACAGAAAGTGACCACAACAAAATTTTTTTTTCTATTACTCCATGTCTTTCTGTATCTTATATACTTCAAATTGCGTGATCCCTTAAATTTCGGTTGGGAATATAAATTAATTAAATACGTTAGACACGTCGTTATGTGCGGTTAACCAAGCACTTATACTGAAAAACAGTATAATACGAAGCCATTTCGTCCTCGGAAAATAGTTGTAGCTTGCTAACTGTTCCTTTTTTTGACACCCGCTAATTTCAAAACCGGGTGGGGAAAGCGTTAAAAATATCTGCCAGGTGATGGAATTATGTACTACCGCAAGGAGAATTTTGTTGGTCGAATCTCGAAAAACTTTCTTGTACTTATAAACAGGTTGGAGCTGAATCCGACCGACAAACTTTGATAGGTGATTCCTTATGCAAAATAAATTTGGGAATATATGGAGCACTTTCTGCCTAAGCAGAATATTAAGGAATGTTGGAGTTTTTAAAAAATTTAATAGTTTTTAAACTGTGTTTCTGCCAAGTATCGGCAACAAAGTGAGACTAAATTACAATTCTCTGAACATATTTTAATATCACCGGAATTTTCAACTTACGAGAAACCCATACCAATACCTCCCAAAGTAAACAAAATAACAGTGGTGGCGTGGCCCCTTCTCACTGAATACGATTTTTCTAGCGTCATGATTTATGAACGTCTGATGCAGGTATATTTACCAGTGTGACCTAATTAACAAAATTGGTCCTCTTGTTACAACTGCCCAGGAGTCAGTTTTCGTGTAAAACGCACTCAAAACTTGGGCTGCAGCGATACTGTGTCTAGCACGTAGGCAATTCTAACTACACGCATGAGTGTTAACGGCTGTTCACCGTAAAATGAGCACTTTTGAAAGCACTACTTAAGATCTACTTGTATGCAGATTGTGTATTCTTCCATCATATGTAAAATTAACATTACCATGGGGCTCATCACTTTATTCATGCGTCGGTCAAGTGAAACTGTGAAATTATTAACAAAGTAAATATATTACAAATGTGCTTAATTTTACATTTCGATGCATTAAAAAAAACCAAGAAATTATTTAAATCGCCACAAATGGTTACCTAACACTTTTTCTTCGACGTTAAAGTACCTACGGAACTACTTCCCATCCATCATTACCAACTTTACTGGGCGAATGTCACTGAGTGCGCCCATTAAAATAAGGCTGGAGCAGTGACATTTCTCTTAGGTTGATGTGCTCACTTTATCGTTAACAGCCTTTATGCTGCTGTGTCCACTGCAAAGACGATCGTGGAGGACATTTTTATCACTTACTGTACACTCCGCGTACCATACATTAATAGGCTCATAATACTAAAGCTGCCTGTGTTCTTCCGGCGACAGACGGTATGGTATTCCCTCCAGTAAGGGCTGTTCACGATAAAGTGAGCTCTTTAGAAATGAACCGTTAAACAAAAGTCACTGCCCCTACATGCATGTATTCTAACGGGCGCACTGAGTGACATTCGCCCAGTAAACTTGGTAACGATGGCTGGAAAGTAGTTCCATATCTTAACTTAGAATAAAAAGTCTTAGGTAACAATTTATGAGAACATAAAATTATTTCTTTCGCTTTCTATTTTTTTTTTTTTATATCGAAGTCTACAAATGATTACATTTGTAATATATTTACTTTACTAACAAGTTCAAAATTTCACTTGACCGACGCATGAATGAAATGATGAGGGCCGTGGCAATGTTAACTTTACGTAAGGCGGAAGAATACACAACATGTATGCAAGTAAATCTTAACTAGGGCTTTCAAAAGTGTTCATTTTACCGTGAACAGCCTATGGGTATTTGTATTGCCTACGCGCCTGGAACTATATCTATATCTATATGGTTCGTCTGTGTTTTACACGAAAACGGTGGGATCTGGGCGGTTGCAACAACAGGAACATTTTTGTTAATTACGTCGCACTGTTCAATAGGCCAGCATCAGACTTTCGTAAATCATGACGCTGGAAAAGTCCTATTTAATAAGAAGGAGCCACCACTGTTGTTTTAATCACGGTGGGGGTTATTTGTGAGAGTTTGCTCTTAGTCGAAAATCCCGATGAGATGAAGTAATGTTGCGAGAATTTTAATTTTATTTTGTCACCGATATTTAGAAAAACACAGTTTTAAAACTCGATTTTCACGGTTATATGACTGCGTTAATATTCAGTTTAGGTAGAAAGTATCACATGTATATTTCCAGCTTGCTCTTGCAAAAGGATTCACCTCGCGAAGTTTATCGGCCGAATTCAGCCTCATCCTTTGGATATAATTGTGAATTGTGAAATATTACATACACCCCTATTACTAACAAAGATATAAAAAGATTATTTTCTCTTATTTTGTGTTTTTGGACTGTCTCTCGATGTTGCTATTCCTTCTTATAAGCATGGTGCAGTGTCCTAAGGTGTAAAGTTTTAGGTGGCACAGTAATATACTGACAGTGATGATTGTAGTAGACTCCGAATAAAGTGGATAAAGGCCGATCCACATTTAAGGCGTTTTACATAGCGTTATCGTTATGTGCAGGTAGGCCTATGTATTGCGTAGCAGAGTATTTACACTGAATTAAAAAACTAGAAACTTAAACTTCCCACGCGGGAAGTTTGGCCCATCTTGAACATAACGCAAAGGCAACGTAGTGACAACCAATCAGATTAGAGAAACTGCTTTTTTGTGTTTATTGAAGGTTTTCAAATTTGCTTCGCTTTACGAGGAATTTGGTTCCTTTTGGGAGTTTATTGATCTGCGGACTTTTCGTCCACCTTGCCACGTCCTTGGGGGCAAGTGTGTTCCGATATGAACAGCATATTGTGTTGTGGCAGATGATGACAGTCAGCTACCTGTGTATCAACTTTTTGTCGGACAGCTGCATTTCTGTCAAAATAAGGTAGTTCTGGTACCTGTCGAACAGGCGACAATGGTGCACGAAAACAGTATATTTACGCGATTTTCATTATAACTTGTTTTTCGGAGGGTTTATCGAAATTTTTTGGCACCACAAGACTTCTTGCATTGTTAAATATCCACTACCTTTATTATTCTGTGAGCACTGATGGAAATGAGTAATAAGATATTATTTCTTATCTTCCATCAGCGATCCAATAGTAGTAATGGTAGAGAATATCTACCAACGTAAGGTGTTCGAAATTATTCTTTATATCTTGTGCGAAAAATTACGAAAAATTCACTGGAAAACCACTTTTGACCAAAATTAAGGTAAATACACGGCTTTCGTACACGATTGGCCTTGAAGAGTCCTCGTGCCTCAGTGACTACTGTAGAAGCAAGTGTCCGCTGGCCGGTGAGATTGAGAAGGAGTGGGGTGGAGGGTTAGTAGGTCCATGCTGTTGGGGGGAGGGGGGGGAGGCTGCACACACTCAACAAAGCAAAGCGTCTTTGTGGCACGGCGGGCCACGGCAGGATGCGGACGACGCGGTCACGTGACCCGCGGACGCCGACCGGCATTACGATGAGGCGCGGGCGGCATCCTTGCGCTGGTCACGTCCGCGCATGCGCGCCGCCCCGCTGCTGACGTCACCCGCTCTCCGCCCGCGTCCGCCGTCAAACCCACAAATCGGTCAGCATCCACGCAGTCGCGCGTCGATGTTTCAGCGTGGAATGCGAGGCCACCGTGCGTCGTTCCGGGAAGGAGATGGCGATGCCTTCCGATGTGCCTGGCTTACGGTACAAGCACAGAGTAGTTGTGGTGTGGCGGTTCCCTTGATGTGGGCGTACACATTCTCAGATTGGCTAAGCAAGGCCCTGGTAATGGGCAAGATGTGGGCGTACACATTCTCAGATTGGCTAAATGAGTCTCTGGGGACGGGCATTGTGTGGTCGTACCCTTTCTCAGATTGGCCAATCGAGGCTCTGGGAACGGGCATGGCATCTGATTGGCTGCTGTATGCCACGTAAGGTTCCGTGTCGTCAGGGCTGCTGATGTACCAGGCGAATTTTACCCAGGCGATTATTACCCCCTGAATGCCTGAATGATGGCACGTTTCAAAGCCGCTTGGCGATCCGCTGACAACCGCGACAACAGTATAAACTGTTTACAGCCCTCGGCTGACCACAATACATTAGGTTGACACTAATCCCTGGGAACACTACCCTCGTCACTTTCTCGCCAGACAGTGTCCCTTGGTAGAATAACAATTTAAGGAACAAGTGTAGCCCCCTTCGCAAATAAAATTATTGTTCGAGCGTAGCCAAAAATTACGCACCGAGTCAGAGTCCTCAGCGCCAGCAGGTGAGTTAATACCCAAAACAGTGATTATAGGTACACCGGCTGTTTTTGTAGGTGGTGACTGCGAAGATGTCACGCATCAGCGAAGTTTGGAGTTTCCCCAGAAATTATTTTCAAGCGTAGTAATTACGTGTTCTGTTTGATTAGTAAAGTGAAATTGTAGCCTACAGCTTTCCGAGAAAAAATTCAATTTTTTCGAAAAGCCCCTATTCTAAACACCCCTTTTCTTTCCGTATGGCATCCCACTGTGCCGACATCTCACCAATAATATAATCATGTACTTAGTACGTTCTTTTCCTCTCTCGATCGCGAGAGTATCTCTCCTTTCCTAAAGGCTGTTCACGATACAGTGAGCACCTTTGAAATGAACGTTAGAAAAAAGTGACTGCTCCTTCATACATATATTTTAATGGGCGCACTGAATGACATTCGCCCAGTAAAGTTGGTAACGATGGATGGAAAGTAGCTCCATAACTTAACGCTGAATAAAAAGTGTTAGGTAAACATTTACGATAATTTCAAATTATTTCTTTCGCTTTCTGTTTTTTCTAACGCATCGAAGTGTAAAAATGAGCAGATTTGTGAAGTATTTACTTTCTTAATAATTTCACAGTTTCATTTGAACGACGAATGAGTAAAGTGATGAGGCCCACAGCAACGTTAATTTTACATAAGGCGGGGGAATACACAACGTCTATACTAGTAGATCAAAACAGGGCTTTCAAGAGTGCTCATTTTACCGTGAACAGCCTATACCTGGAGGTAAAATTTGCCGGTTAGGCTGGCTGGGGACAGGCAAAACACGTTTCAACAAGTTGTTGGCCAGTGGGGCAGTTTTTCTGGCGCTTACGGCTGGACTAGGTGGTGCAAACTGCTGTTTCGGCTCTGTAATCGGATGTGCTCTGTTCTAGAAGTACAGTAGAGTGGCTTCCAATGGAGTATTGCGCCCGACTGAACAACGTATAAAACTCAAATAGTACTGTCCGGGCGCCAGCTCTGAAACCCTGGCAGGAATGCGACCTTGAAACGATAAGCCGGTCAAGCTATACGACTGTACTATCTTACAAAGAAAACATTCACTCACCTCGAGGCAGCGGGGTCGCTAATTGTGAACCCGGATTTTCTTGTTCACTGCTTGAACTGCACGCGCCTGATGCACTGGAGGAATCACTACTGTCGTCAAGACGTACAACGATACTGTCAATTGCATCTGACACAACACCGTCCTTTTCCCAGTATTCAGTCTCAAGCTCCTGTACTTTGCCACAGTAACCTTCTCAGTCGGTCTTGGTTACACTGTCCTACAGATGGCTGCGGGAGGTTAGGAGCAAGCTTCTCGGTAACCCACTTTATGAAATTAACACTTTTCATTTGGCCGTGATAGTCGCCACTGGCAGTGCCGGCTTTATAGACAAGGAGAGCATTTTCGATAAATCCGTTAATACCCCCCGCGTGTACTACAATTATTAATCGGTTACCCGAATTCACATTAGCTTGTATGTCAAACACTTCTTCATATTGCCAACATTTGCCAAATGTTAAATTACTGTCTATTCGTGTCACGTCTATGTAGATAATTTGTTTCTCACCTTGTCTGTGCTGTTTCAACTAGATAGTCGTGGCGCCAAGATACGACATGAAGTCTCTCAATTATTATCTTCCTGTGACTTTGCGATTTTTTTCCACCGAAAACCGAGTTGTTTTACCGCCTTACGCAATGAAGTATGGGACCACGGAAAGTCTATTTTCTCCTTTACCACGGGCAGTAATTTTGCAATGGTAGGGGCAAGTTTTTCCTGCATATAAAAATCCTGAATCGTCCGCCGAATTACACATAGATCAAAGTCATCAATATTCACGACATTATATTCCGGCCTAGTTTTCCGTCGTTTACCCGGCGTGTGCAAGCTACCGCCCTCCTCACTGTTATATAGTTCTTTCTGTTCCTTCCGCATCTTTTTAGTTAACGTCTGCGAAACTCCAGCGTAATCTGCAGCTCTTGCTATCGCCTGGTTTACTGTGCGAGCATAAAGTTTTTGTTTCGCCTCTTCATCACACTTTGCAATTATATTACTTGCGATTCTCCGGCCCTCAGAATGCACGGCGGTGTTTTTCTTCCGGTCAGACATAGCACTCGCAGCGGCGATATTCACGACACTTCGGAGCTAAATGTGTTAATACGGATAGTACATGCGTGACCACGCTTCCCACTCCCCGCTGTCACTCACTGTCTTGCATTCCCCGTTCCTCATACCACGCGGTTTCAGTAGCGGCGCGCGGACAGTAGTAGTCATAAACACGCTACCAAAACTGCTAGGAAACTTAGATTTTAGTTTCAAAGTAAAGAATAAATCATTCTTTGAAACAGCGAAAAATGCTTTGCTACAACTTACTTATTAATATTTTTTAGCAATCAGTTATTAAAAGTCTATTTTTAATCAAAATGTTAGTGTATTTACATTTTATATTCTTCAAGCAGCATATTTGGAACAAAAAAATACACATTCGTAGATAGGGTTGATCGGGTGAGAGACAAGGGTACGCGGTACCGGAGCGCCGGAACCGGGGGGCATCGGAGCACCTCCTGTTCTGTCATTCCGGTACCCCGGCGGCCATCTTGGACGCCAGTGACCGTTGGCCATTGACCTTTGGCCCTTGAACCCTGACCGGTGACCTATGACCACAAAAATCCAAAATAATCCGAAAAATATACAACAAATTTATAAAATATTAATAATTAAAGATATTAGAAATTTATATATTAAAAATTATTAAAAACTATTCAAATATTTTGGTCCCCCAGTAGCCATTTTCCCTAACAATGTGCCTTTTATGCCTAAAAATTTCCCTTATTCCCTAAAAATTTTCCTTTTTTTCTTATAAAATTCCAAAAATTGCAAAAAAATTAATAAAAGTCAGCAATTATATTACGTTACATACTCCTATCACCATATCAGATGCAAATGACCTCGACCCCATAACCTTGAAAGACCCTGAAAACAACAACTCGAGAAAAACTCCGTGGTAGTTAAGGAGCATATTATGTTACTGACTACCACCGCCACACTAGATGCAGTTAACCTTGACGTTGACCCCATGCCAACATTAAATAATGTCTTTAATGTTTGAGGCACAGGAATAGTGAGAATAAAGTAGCATGGTTATACAGACATCAAATGCCTCAATACTTACGTAAGCATGTTGGGGGGGTGGTGCGGTGGTGTAGCAGCTAGACTACTCGCTATCCGCCAGAACGAACCGGGTTCAGCGGGATCACCAGCCGGGATTTCCGCCGGACGATGCCACCGATCTCCTGATTTTCTCGGGGCTCTTTCGTTTCCCTCGCACTTTTTCATTCCGCAGCTGTTCCACGTCCACCGCGTTTAAGCCTCATCGGCTTTCGAGACCTCGATGTAGAAGCCACCCAAATTACTCCACTCGACCGTGAGTATCGGCCTGTACTGCCGTGTAATTGGGGATCACGCACCGCGCAACATGGGATTTCAAGTTGTCACCCTGTCGATTTATGGCATGGCATTAGCTATAGGCTATTCACGATAAAGTGAGCACTTCTGAGTCCCTACTTACTAGCATGTAAGTAATAAACAGAGTATGTATATTTCACCTCACTTGAAATAATTGTCTAAGGATAAAACAAAATATAGTTATTGACTATTATTTCAAATGAGAGGGCTTTCAAAGGAGGTTAAGTGAAAAATAAAGACCTTTTATTATCATTATTACTATATATTATTATATAAGGCAGTGCTTAAATATTATTTTAGTGGTATAGTGTCTTTATAGAAATGTATAAAATTTAGATGAGGTTCGCACTGGAAAATAAATGCATTTTAGAGAAACTAAATAATAATGAAGAATTCTCAGCGGACATCAAGGTTTAATTAAATGTTATTCGCAAGTTGCAATATTAAAAACGAAGTACTCACTTGCGATGTTAAAGGTGTCTGCTAAAACACAATGTAACATAAATTGGCTTTGAAGATTACAAAGTACGGGGGGGGGGGGTTGGTGGCTAATTTACAAATTGACCCGTAGCAGTTCATTCATCATTGAATTCCAGTAAACGTTCATTTCATCGCGACGCAACGCGACGCCCATCTGTCTTGATCAGGCGCACTGTAGTGATTTTTAATTTCCAGAGGCTGCGTTGAGAAACCGCGTCATTGCCAGGGAAGCGCTTAAAGGAAACAGTTCCTTTCTTTTTTATTCGCTGTTTCTCCGGCGTAGTAAACCACAGATCGTTTCCCTCTTCGCTGAGCCCCCTCCACCGGTGTTGGAAGCTGACAGGATTAATGAGTAAATGAAATACGGCATCAGATGAGTCGAGTGCGAAAGAGAGAGAGAGAGACATAGAGAGAGAGAGAGAGAGTGTGTGTGTGTGTGTGTGTTTCGTTGCGGCCTCGGCACTTTAGTCTATTGGCGATTTCGTCACACTTTTTGAATCAAACATTTGAAAAAACCACCCCATGTACGACGTGTTTAGCTGTGTCCTAAGTATGTCGTGTTTACTTCCGTTAACATAGAATCGCCTTATTCTTTCATTAAAAGTATCATTCACTTATATTTATTTATAAATTTCATTATTTTATCTATAACTAATATGAATAAAGACAAAGAGGAAATAGCTGTGTTGGTAAATGCTTAGTAGTGCTTAGTAATGCTAAATTCTAAGTAGCTAGTGTGTGTACTAGATTTTCTCTATTTTCTACGTTAAAAAACAGGATAGTATAAATAATCATAAATCAAATATAAAATAACTTCGTAACTAAGTTAAAGCTTATATTCAATAATTCACCTAGCTTAAAATTTTAGTTAAATGTTGCCGTTTGAAACAGTGTTTACCTAAGGCGGTAATTTTTCCTATGCCAAACTCTCCAATGAGAAATCTCGTACTGTAGGTAACCTGAGTAGTATTAGCCTTAACTATACCTCATATTTAATGTATGGGGGCCACGGTGGTGTAGTGGTTAGACTACTGAACTCTCACCTAAGCGAACAGGGTTCGATTTCCGGCGGGGTCACCCCGGGATTTTGGCATGTGGAAATCGTGCCAGATGATGCCGCTGATCGGCGGGTTTTCTCGGGGATCTCCTGTTTACCCCGCCCCTACATTCCTTCACTGCTCCACACTCACCTCGCTTCATCCTCATCTGCTCTCGAGACCTTGCTGTTAATTGTTGAAGTAAAGCTACTGCCTATGGAAAATTAGTACATACACCATAAAATTTAGCAGAAAAGTGTGATTTATGCTGTATATGAAAGAAGAATGTATATATTTTGCAACATTATAAAATATTTTACTAAAATATACATCTTAAATGTAAAAAAAAGTAATCGAATGATAGAGTCCGCATTTCTAACCAAATTTAAGCGTATTTCTGTTTTGGGTGTTTCGGAAAGCAGAATTTACAAGAAAATCTTATTCAAGAAAGCTCGTCATAATATTTACTGTGATCATGTGTAATAAAATATAAGTAATTGATAATATATCATATCAATTTTATAATTAACTTTATTTACGTCAGTTTCAGCTATAAATGTTTGTGACAAATGGGCACACATAAGATAAATTATAAAAATTATTTCCTACATTGTTATTACAATTTTCTTACACGCAATCATAGTAAACATTATGACGATATTCCATAACAAAAATTTTCTTACAAATTCTGCTTTCTGAAACATCCAGAATGGAAATACTTTATGCTTAAATTTTTTTTTTTAATACAGACTATTATAATCGATAATATTTTCACATTTAAAAAGTATACTTTAGTAAAATATTTTATAATGTGGCAAAATACATACATTCTTCTTTCATATACAGCATAAATCATACTTTTCTGACAATTTTTATGGTGTCTGTCCTACTTTTTGTTATGAGTTCTTTACGTTTTATAGTTGGGTTCAGTGCTCCATAGGCAGTTGCTTTACTTCAATCTTTACCCTTTGAGGAGTATTCACGTATATAATCGGGGATAGCTTTATATAGAAATTTCTATTCTCTTCAAGACAAAGCTCACACTTTTATAATTTTTCTGTTTCGCTGGAGTTTATCGAAGTCTAAGTAAAAAAAAAAATACAATTAGCCAGCATTGCAATTTGTATGATCAAAAATTTTATTTTCAATAATTTTTCAAACGCACACGATGGATTGTAATACTTGTTACCTCTGTCACGACAAGGCAATTGATGCACAGTCAACACGCGACTTCATTGGCTGACGGCCAGCCCATTATAAACGTTGCAGAGTGCAGTAGGCGTGTCCTGTGTAGCCAGAACCAATCTGATGAAGGTAAATGGAAATACACATACCAACGCGCACCTGATCTTGCTGTAGTGGAGAATATGGGCAGCTCACTTCGACCTTATCATAATGCCAGTAAATTTGTGCTGTCCTCAAAGGGTTAAGAGCCGCCCGAAGCTCTTCACTCTCTTTAGTGTACGGTGCTTGTGTGGGAAGGCGGCCTCGACGCGACCATAGACTAAAGATGAGGTAGACCGAACTTACTGGCTGCGCACAACCATTCTCCGTGTCCCAATATTGAGCTATTTTTCTGCCTACACGTCTAGAAAAAACGACGTGGATTGGGTTTGAGGTTAGAATACTGTTTAGTAAAGAAGTGCTTTTGAGATGTTTTTATACTTCCTCTAATTAACTTGTAATACTTTTTGAATACATTCAAACTGGTTAAAGTATTTTATTAATATAATATTGCTTGCCATTTAAAAATTAAGATGTAAACAAACCCGTCCACCATTATTGACCATGTGACTTTGACAGTTGTGTAGCATTGGGGCAGGTCAATGTTGGGTACGTGCGCAGAAGACGAATAAGCGGTCTACCTCATCTTCAGCCTATGGACGCGACGCGACGTTGTGAACGGCAGGCCGGCCGGCTGCTGCGGCGGCGCTGGAGAAGGGGGGGCGTGGTCTACACCTGAGGACGACGGGGCGGAAGCGTGACCTAGTGACCTGCGCCGGTAGAAGGGGAGGTGTCAAGGGACAGTGTCCACTAGCTGTCCGCGGACCGGCAGGACAAGTGCTGGGACCCCACCGCCGTTAGCTGGCCGGCCAACGGACCTCCACGACTGCCAACATCCGCGACGTGCGCAGCTGTCTCTACTGCACCTTGCTTCGTGCCTCCTACGTGCGTCGCTCCTCCTCAGCGATCAAACCTCAGGCAGGGGGGGGAAGGGGGGTGTATATCAAAACATATCCCTGCCCCCTCCAAAAAAATATCACCTCTCTCCTTGTAACACCCATGGAAATAGGGTTTTTATGCATACAATTAACTTATATTATTTTTCCTGTTCTTATTGCTACACATATTGTCATGCAAGAGTAAATGTAATATTTTTTCACGCATGTCACTTATATGATTTCAACTTCCTATGTAAATTTGACTTATTTTTAGTAATTTTATTTTTCTTAACAAGTAAAATTTTTAAAACTTTGATGTATGGTGGCAATAATAATTATGTGTAATTTTGATAGGCTAGTTCATTTTTCATTGTGTGTTTATTTTAATAAAATTCATATTTATTTCTGGTACGATCTCAGTTTAGTAAATCTTCCTATTTTTTATTCTATTATATCTTAGTTTCGAGATCACATATTTGGTTTTTCTTCATTAAGGTCGTTAGAAGTGGTTCATGTGGGTGGTTTGAATAGTTTTGATCCCCATTGGCCCGCAGGTTTAAATACTGATTGTTGATTGGCTGGCGCTCTTTTCGCTAGCAGCTTCCAACAACGTCAGACGTAGGGCAGGACCTCCCGTCTGAAGTGGACGGATAGGTAGGACTTTAAATTAGTTTTAGGGTGTGTAGACGTGTCCCTGAATCAACTTTTAAGTAAACTTGTACCCAGCAATGGAGCTTGTGTCAATGGTCGCCCATTCGCGAGGTTAAGTGGTCAGGAGCTAGATAGTTGAAACACGCCGTCTACGTACGTGTAGAGCGGAGCTCCACGTATCTCCACCTTAATCCTGCTACGCCAAATCTTGCAAGAACATCCTACCTTCAATCCGCTAGGTGATTAAAAGATAAGTCCTACCAAAAAATCTGACATTTTCATCTGGACCTAATTTTATTTACAGTTTGATTCAGCTCGGTGTCCGTTAGCATCAGTACACAAGCGACGCCATCTTGACTTGTATAAGTACGTAAATTTCCAGCACACATGCGCCCACTGCAAAACCTTTGATAAGAGCAGTTTCTATCAGAGCTAGACTGTTTAGTGAGAGCACAATTTGTTTTAACGTAATATTTACTACAGAGAACAGTTTTATTAATTTGATTTTGAAACCAGTATATTCAGACTCTGGCAAGCTATGTCACGTAACCGTAAAAGGGTAATAAATTTGTTCACCTACCGACCCAGGACTGCACAGGGCAGTTATTCAGAGGCAGTCTAGGTATGATCACATCCTTTCCCACTGATTTATTGCTAGTCAGCTGTTCAGTGTGGTCACTCAAGTGCTATATGTGTTGCCCCATTGTTGCGTATGCTAATTCTACACCATACACAGCATATATATATTTGAATATTGAATATAATATGATTATATCTCATATTGGCTATCGCAACGAGGAGGCCTTGTGTGTGTTCTTCACAGCTCCCTACCCACTATATTACATATTTATATGAAATATAAGCTATATTTCATATTGGTGCCCTTACGCGGGGCTTTGCGGCAGTCGGTACACAGTACACGTCCGTTAACCCGCTATTACAGTATATTTCATCCTACAGTGAAAGTAAGTTATTAAAAAGAAAATTAAAATTTACACTTTCTATTTTTTTGATGTAAGAAATGTATGGTAGTCTTTGAACATGAATAATGTTTGTAACATTCTGTGGTTTTAATTCCACGTCAGTACATTAGCCCATTGATTGTAAACATTTCTCTGAACTAAATATAAGTAAACTGACATCCTTAATTTTTTCACGTATAAAAAATTTGCAGTCCCCTTGAAAACGAAGGTTTTTAGCATTTTTGTAGTTCCACTCCTGTATAATTAGTTAATTTGTAGTAAATATGTTTTATAACTAATAATATTTAATATTGCAGCTATCCTATTTTTTTTTTTCAAAAATATAAATTTATAATCCTTCCAACGAAATAAATATCTGGCTTCACCCCTGCGTGCAAATATGCGTGTGTTGATGTGAGGGCACTGGGTCCGTACATGCGCATTTACCGGTTCGTCTACGAGCAGGACACTGAAATATTTTAGTCTTTTCATCCGCGATTTTTTTAATTTATTTAAATATCTCCACGAAGGTTGTTTTTGCTCCTGTCCCCTAGTTCAGTATTATCTATTGTGTTCTAGGCGAGATAGCTGACTTTTATAATATTTCTGTAGAGAATTTTTTTTGTTTCTTACTCACAATTTAAACTAGGGTGTAGGCCTATTTGCAATGAGGCAAATTTTCGTGCAACTACAAACATTCTGTTTAAAGGAAGTCATAATTAGCAGTAATAAACTAATGTATATTTTATTATGTTCGAAATTAATTTATATCGATATATATGGAGCAAAAATGAAAACTCACTAGAAATATTAAGTTTAATTGTTTGCGTAAATATTAAAAAACAACTTCGTTATTGGTACTTTTTATTATTTGGGCAAGTAATATATATTTTTATTCTAAGTTAAGATTATGGACAACTGATTTTCGCATTAATAATTCCACTCAGCATAGATGTCACTTTCCTACATGAACATTTTCCAATTATGGGCGTTATGTGTTTGAAAGAAGACACCGTTGTATTTGACTGGCCAAATCAGAATTTTACTCCGGCACTACAAAGTCTGTGATTCGTGGATGGGCACCTAAGACAATACAATACAATCGTGAATGTGGAGCTAAGCTAGTGTTCTGAAATAGAAATAAAACTTTTTTTCATGAAAATCGGGTTTCCTGGTTATGAGATTTGACGAATATTTCTCTTTATACAGTAACGGTTCGCAGTAACTTTGGTCATGGTTGTGTGCAGCTTACGTGGCAAGGATGCCATTCCACCCATTCCATCACTCGTAATCCGACCACTGGCGATGGGGCCGCGGTGGCACGGCGGCTAGAGCACTCTCCTCCTGAGGCGAACCGACTTCGATTCCAGGCGGGATCTCTCCAGGATTTTCGCACGCGGGAATCGTGCCGGACGATGCCACTGGTGGCGGGTTTCCTCTGGGATCTCCCGTTTCTTCCGGAATCGCATTCAGGCGCTTAGTATTCACCAAGACCCCGATGTCTAGAGCCGTCCAGACGTCTTCCCTCTCCACTAGCACCGGCGAAAGATGGGGATGATCTACAGTATAGGCTGTTCACGGTAAAATGAGCATTTTTGAAAGCCTTGCTTAAGATCTACCTGTATGCACGTTGTGTATTCTTCCGCCTTTTGTAAGATTAACATTGTCATGGGTGTCATCACTTTATTCATGCGTCCGCCAAGCGAAACTGTGAAATTATTAGAAAAATAAATATTTTACAGATATGATCATTTTTACACTTCGATGCATTAAGAAAATAGAAAGATAAAGAACTAATTTAAATTATTAGAAATGGTTAGCCAACACTTTTTATTTGACGTTAAGATATGGAACTACTTCCCATCCATCGTTACCAACTTTACTGGGCGCATGTCACTCAGGGCGCCCGTTAAAATATATGCAGGTAGGAGCAGTGATTTTTTTTCTGAGGTTGAGTTCAAAAGTGCTCACTTTATAGTGAACAGCCTTTACCTTTCGGCGCCTTCCTGTCTTCAGCCGTTCAACGGGCCTTCTAACGCGGAGCGACACCTCGAGCCATCAGGAATCCAGGGCACGTGCCGCCTACGAGAACAATCCATTAGGGAGCAGCCCTTCACGGAACGTGTCCCTTAAGACAACAGTAGAAGGATTTAGCCGATTCAGTGGCAGGATTCAGGGTCGGGGGCTGGGGGGCCACCACCGCCATTTTGTTTCCTGCCACCATATATTATTCAAAATGAGAAGGCTTTCAAAAGTGCTCACTTTGATTGCACGAGGCAGAGGAATATCCTGAAAGTATACTTTTAGGAGGCTTTCGTAAAAGCTAGAAGTAACCGTGAGTTGGCTAAAGCCATAAACGGACAACATCTCTGTGGCGAGCGGGAACAGTGGATAGAACAGACCATATTAAAATGGCACCAGTGCCCAGCCGAAGGCCATAACTGTTCTTAGTTGCTAGAATTTAAAATAAATTTGGAAAATAGTCTAAACATAAAATTTTTGCGTTATACAAATTAAAAACAAGTTAGATTTTAAAATTACGGAGGTTTAAAATTATATTTTGTTTTAACCTTAAATAAATGGTTGTTATATTTTTTAAATGGCGAAAGTTAAAATTCCTCTGAATCCACCCTTGAACCCTCACCCGCCATCCTCTCCGGAGACAGAGGGGCTGACGGTTGTTGTCGTTTTCGTGAGGTGTCCATCGTGTGTTTAATATTTGTGTCTTGTGTTGTGATGGTGTGAGTGTAGGGTGTTGTACAGTTCAGGGTGTTGTTCCTTTAGTGTATTTTGTTCTTGTGTGTATCTGTAATATTGACGCAGATAGAGGGTGTCTCCGCGGGCTACGTTACACGAGGCGTGGAGTACGGGAGGTCCCTGGAGAGAGGTGTGCGTGGGGCAACAAGCAGTCACGCCAGGTGTGGGTGGAGGCTGGCAGGCCGCCAGGGCAGTGTGTCTCAACACCCAGGTGTCAGGGTCGCCCGTGTTACAGCACCCCCCCAATATAAACACCTGTTCCTCTCGCCCGCTACTCCAGCCCGACTGGTTAACTATGTCGTCGAGCATCCATTCCACAAGGTTGAAGTAAAGCCACGGCCTATGCAGCACTGCACCCGACGATACAATGTGAAGAACTCATAAAAAAATTAGTACAGACTCCATAAAAACTGTCATATATGAAAGAAGAATGTTTATATTTGGCTACATTAGAAAATATTTTACTAAAATATACTTTTCAAATGTAAAAAAATTATCTATTAAAATAGTCTGTACTTTTAACAAAATTTAAGCGTATTTCCATTCTGGATGCTTCCGAAAGCAGAATTTGCAAGAAAATCTTTGTCTTGGAATATCGCCTTAATGTTTACTACGATTCTATGTAAGAAAATTGTGATAATAATGAAGGAAATAATTTTTATAACAATTTTTAGGTGCGTTTATTTGTCACAAACATGTATGGCTAAAACTGACGTAAATAAAGTTAATTATAAAATTAATATGTAACATTATTACTATGATTTTATTACACGTGATTACAGTAAATATTATGACGATCTTCCTTGAAGAATATTTTCTTGCAAATTCTGCTTTTCGAAACATCCAGAATGGAAATGCGTTTAAATTTGGTTAAAAACATAGACTAATTTAATACATTATTTTTAACATTTAAAAAGCATATTTTAGTGAAAAATTTCATACTGTTACAAAATATAATCTTTCTTCTTTCATATACAGCAAAAATCGCACTTTTCTGACATTTTTTGTGGTGTCTGTACCACTTTTTTTATGAGTTCTTCACGTTGCATAGTCGGGTGCAGTGCTCCATTGGCAGTTGTTTTACTTCAGTCCTAAGCCGTGTTCGAAACGGCCAATTTGTGGAATTAGGGTTTAGGAATTTAGGGAGGATAGTTTCAAACGGCTTGTAACAGTGCTGTATGCGACAAATTTGGAAACTACAGGCTTGTGGAATTTCGACGTTATTTTGTTTGTTGACCTATCAATTAAGTTACACCCAAGCGTTTTTCACGTAACCTCATTGTCTTGTGAATAACTGATCATATTTCTTTCTAGCCGATATGAATCTTCTCGTTGATTCTTCGTTCCCTGCAATTAACATTACATTAAAAATAATAACCGATCGCCTTTTTTCGGCAAGTTTAAAACATCATACGAACTTTATTTTAATACAGCTAATTGCTTACGTATGAATTAACATGTAGATCCGTGATTGTCCAATAAATACAGGCGTTTATACCACAACGCGGGAAGTAAAGTGTTGATAAACAACAGCAGACAATTTTACGGACCTATTTGGAGATTTAGTGTGCTACTTCACCTCAGTTAAATTCAACCCTAAATCCCCAAATATTTATGGGCTAAACTTGGTCACGTGGTTGATTTAGTAACCTAAATAATGGTCTCGTGACCGTTTCGAACACGGGATTAATACCGTCACACGTTAAACGACCCCATTATAGCGTTCTTCAAAGCAGCATGTTCAGGTAGGAGTGAAGATTAAGATCTAATAATACCTACCTAGAAGACATTAAAAGATACGAATGGTTTTCGAGTAGACTCTAGATGTGATGAGCAGCAGAAATGAACGGAGGGGAGAGATTTGGGCGTCTCTTATCATCAAGGTCTTGAGAGTCGATGAGGGTGAAGCGAGGTGAGCTTGAAGCAGTACCGGAATGGAAGTGCGAGAGAAAAGAGGGATCCCCGAGAAAACCCATCGATTAGCAGCAATTTCCACGTGCGAAAATCCGGGAACGATCCCGCCGGGAATCGAACCCGGTGTGCCTGTGTGGGAGGCGAGTAGTCTAACCACTACACCACCTCGGCCCATAAGCAGAAATTATATAGATTGTATCTACCAAGCACAATTCTGAACGAGATGACTGATGACGTTTTCATACCTCACAATGCGAACGAAAATAACCACCTGTCAGTGTTTTTGTTGTAATTATCTCGTTCTTTGTTTACAAAATTAAATTAGCAAGATCTACGTGTACGATTTGTGTTTGAAACCGGAGTGTTGGAGAACAAGTTTAAGGATTTTGCGTATAAGGGAACGTAATAAATGTTGCCAGTGTGTGTCTCAGGGTACTTTCGATTACCTCGCTTAAGAATTAATTCCCCATTAAGGGCATTGTGGGCCAGCCCCGTTGGGTAACAAGGTCAGTTAATATGCCACCCAGTAATTTGCACTCTTCCCTTTCCCTAGCTTAACCTCCTAGCATTTAGTGAAGGTTTTAGTAGCGAAGCCAAGTTTAAATTCCATTCATTCTGTGTCATCATTTCACGCCAGGACAGCGGGAACGTGTAGGGAGAAATGGAAATCATCTTTCATTTATCACTTCTTCATCTGTGCAAAGGATTTATTAGTATTTAAAAAAAAAAATTTACACAAATTTATTTTTAATTCTAGATAAAATCACTATAAGCTGGTGGGGCCGCGGTGGCTGAGTGGTTAGCCCGCTCGCCTCCCACCATGGCTCGCCGCCCACTCATTTCGGCACTGCTCCATTCTCACCCCAATCAGCGTCATTGGTTCTCAAGACCTCTTCAACTCAATCACTATAAGCTAGTTAATATTACAAAATCAGATAGCTAATATAATATCAAGCGTAGTCTAAAGTGATTTCATTTGAAAATATTATTTACTGCTTGAGATGATACATGTTTCTGAACGTAGCTGTCTTGAAAATAGATATACGTATGTGTTAAATAGTGGGTTATGACATACGTGGTCATAAAAATATTTAACAAGTGCCACGTTATTGTCAGAAAATGCGCAGGAACCCAGAGCTGATATACATATTTCTGTAATGGAAATAAATTATCGCCTTAAAATGATCAAAAGATAAATGTTTTACTTAGTGGCACTCTCTCAGGCCATCTAGCTCGAGAAAACAGCAATAAATCAACTACACAAGTTATTAAATAAAGTTTTGTGGTACTAACGAAATGGAATGATATTCCCTGCCAAGTATAACATAATAATAAAAACTAACTTCCTGACCGAAATGACACAATCCGCATTGAAATTACATACCATGAGTAGCTTGATGAAATGTGTATAGTTGCGCTGTAAATTTTTTTACAGCAATGTTTTAAATATAGCCCAAAATAGGGACTTTTTTACATATTTTTAATTTAAGCAGTCAATGAATTTTAGTGAAATTAATTTGGTTTAACATAGTTTGAAGTGGAATAATTCATGGCAGTAGTATAAAATGGAGAAGTTGGGCACATCGGGACCTAGGAGTGGAGTTCGAAGCTGTTCATGCTCTGTCATTCCGGTCCCCCGGAGGCCATATTGTCCGCCATGTTAGATGTCGGTGACCTTGACCTTAACCCCGGCGACCTTTAACCTAAAAGACCCAAAAAAATTCACGAACTCCCAAATAACGTATTTAAAAATCTATTTTTAAAATAATTTAAAGAATATTTTAAAAATATTAAAAAATAATTTTAAAATTTATAAAAAAAATTATTATTTAAACATTTTAAAAACAACTAATATTTCCAAAGGTATCCCAGCAGACGACTGACCCCCACCACCAATTGCTATTGGCTATTTAGTCAGCGGGTATCCACCCTTACCACCCCTCACCTATACTCATTGTATCGTATGCAACCTTCTTGGTTTTTTCCGTTTGTCAATTGTTTATACATTCCTGGAGGACGCCATTTTCGATTTCATATGTTTATTTTTACATCACCTAGATGGTGCTAATGTATTAATAATCTATATAGCCACCAGGCGTGTTGTCGATTTAGCCACCGGGTGGCAGCCATATTTATTTATGTTTATAAAGTATAGGTTGCGCTGTCGGCGCCCTCCATGTTGGATTTTATTTTAAACACATAGGTAGCGTTAATTTCTCGTTTATGCTGCGTGCTATCGCCAGTACCGAATGGTGGCATTGGACATTCCTGGAAAGTACGTAAATTGTCATATGTAATATTTTGATTTATTTTTAAATGTAATTATTTTTATTAAAAATATGTTTCATATAAAGCGTGGTGATTTTAAAATAAATATACCACAACATATTTGTTAGACAATACTTATTGTACACATAATATAATACACATAATGAGCAAAGAATCAATAGTTATTATTAATCGTCTTCGAACAGAGACCGTATGGTGGCATGAGTCTGTGCTCTAGGACGATGATTTGGTCTACGGTTCAGGGAAGCTGCGTCTTCGGCCTTATATGGAACACGACACAGTCTGATGGTCCCGGACAGTCCAATAAAACTATGTCGGTTAGTAGACGATTGGAAAATGGGCGAATCGCCACTGCTGCATGCCGCTACCATTGCAGGTCTCGGTGTAGGTGTGCAGATATCCATCTTCTGCGATTAAACTATACTACACGTTATCATAGTTTGACTTGGTGCTTGCATAAATGTTTGTAGAGCAGAATGGAGTCATGGTGGCGATCAGATCTGTAGGCGACGATTATACGAGCTCGTCGATTTTTCCCACTTATTTATAAATTGATGTCAATCAGGTGTGCCACCACACGAAAAACTAAATTTCCTCACATTTCGAAAAAATCGGGTGACTTCGTATCCAGTCGTAGGCAGCCGATTCCTGGCCCAAGTACAAGTCACACAATTTACGCAGCAGCTGCACATTCTTCAGTGTGCAGGCCCAGTCAGGTTCTGACCTGTCGCTGACATGGCATTGCGAATCGCGATAAAGTTTCATCAGCTTGCGAAGCAAAGGACATCAATAACCGGCCTCCTACACGTCGATAATCTTTACTTCAAATTTACACAAGTCGCTAAGCCCGTTTTTCTGCTCAGGTCCTGCTACATAGATCGGGGCCTGTAACATCAAGTATCGCAGCACATTTCCCACCTGATGGTATGGAATCTTGTCTTCGTCACACTCCAGTCCAAGGTAGTACTTGCTCAGCCATGTGTTTTGTTTTCTTGCTATTCTCCTCCGACAGTTTCCAGGCGTATATAGTTCGAAATTTGCAGGTTCGTGTTTTACCATCATTCGTCATAGGTCTTCATTTTCTACTACTCATGACCTTTTAGGGCCCTTGCTAAACGTTATGACTTTTTCGGTTAACTTATTTGTACATGAAAAAATTGGTGACATGCCACAATTAAAAACTCTGGGATCTAAAAAAAAAAAAAAAATATGCGAGCAAAGTATACTTACAAATAATATATACAAGTATAAAAGGGGCCGCGGTGGTGTACTGGTCAAACTACTCGTCTCCCGTTAAAGCGAACCGGGTTCGAGTCCCTTCTGCGTCACCCCCGGATTTTCACACGTGGAAATAGTGTCGGGCGATCCCGCCGGTGGCGATGCCTCTGGCCGGCAGATTTCCAAGACGGATCTCCCGTTTCCCGAGTTCCTTCATTCCGGTGGTGCTCCACACTCAGCTCACTTCGCCCTCATCGTCTCTCAAGACCTCGATGTTAAGAGCCGCATAAATCTCTTCTCTCACTCACTACCTCACTACCAATATACAATAACGAAATTGTTAGTGAGCAACGTACTTAATTAACAGTAAATTATGAAGCGATATAAATCAACATAAAATGTCAATAAGGGTAACATCATATTAAGACTTCGTCGGCAAGGGCAACGGGCGCTCGGGCTGCGAGAAAGTGGCAGCGCGGACCGGAAATTCCAGGGTATCTCCGGCCTTCTTGGAGCGCGGAAATCTGCGCGGCCTCGCGTCCATACGGCGGCGGCGGGAGGCAGCAATTCCCGTAGGCGTGATACAACCCTGCCGAAGATCTTCGGGGGCGGGGGCCCGCGGTAACCGCCGGTGGCTGCGGGCCGCAGGTGCCAATTACGCCGTGGACGCCGCGAAGGGCGTAGTCGCCACCGGTGTTGCCAGCCCTACTGCTCTCTCTCTCTCTCTCTCTCTCTCGACCTGCGCCGGTCGTGATCACGCTCGTTCCACGACGATACTGCCAACACCCTCTCACGACACTCGAAATTACAACAATTATGTATATACTCTACTAGCGAACCCGTCCTGGCCTCGCTCGGCTGCGATTTACAGACCTGGCGTTGTTTAGGTTTACAGCAAGTATATAACACTAAATGCTTAAAGTAACTAACATACGATTAATGCTGTGTTGTTCAAAAAGTTTCCTTAAGTGAGCCCCTATTTTTTAATAAAATATTAAAAGGGGCAAAAATAATTACTGTGAGTCATCCTTAAAAGATAAATGTATGCTGTCGCGGACTCTTTTTTTTTTTGTAGCACATTATCGTTTAGTCAGCGTAAGCCATGTAAGTGCCCGAAAAGCTGCTTTTTCCGACCTGATTAAAAAACGTCGACATTTCTCTACTATCCATACGTAACTTATTAATGTATAATATACCTATACCTTTCTCAAGAAATTCTCTAAATGATGGTGAAAACCGCATCAAAATTCATCAAAGTAGTTTATAAGGCTTAGCCGAATACAAAAACACACGTGACTGGGCAACTTTGTATTATATTGTGTATAGATAGGTTAAACCCCTGTCACAATGTTAAATTTTGGCCTTCAGCTATATTTGACAGTGAAATCTGAAGACAAAATACGGCCATTAAATTTTTCCTTCCAACAATTTTTATCAGCTAATCCTGAAAATGTTTTAAGATGTGCCACGCTGACAAATTATCTTAACTGGGAGTATCTAATTTGATGTCTTATTTAAAAAATTATTCTCTTTGTGAGATATTAGTTTTGTTTTCCCATGAAGTCCATTACAGGAAGAAAAATAAGGAATTTTTACATTTATTTTCGCTTCTTTACGAAATTATAATTTTATTTATCAGAGATTTTTCCTGCACAATTAAATTTAATGCCCCTGAGTTCGTTATATTATGTGCAATGTTCACTTAAATTAAGCATTCTTGTCCAGAGAGTTTCAACATAAATTAATTATCTTCATAATCTACTTCGTTTCCTGAAATTGTTCGCTGTTTTAAAGTTTCTTAACGTCCATTTTTTGTCGTGCACAATTCTGATTCGCTGGGACCATCCAATACCAAATAAATTTTACAACCGGTGCAATCATGTTTGATGGAAACTGAAGTCATCCAACTTTCTCAGACAAATATGGCGGAGTTTATGACGCTTCAATAACATCATAACTGTCCAACTTTATTTGACCAAACTTATTGGAAGCAGTTTGACGAAAAAATTTGACAGTGTGACAGGGGCTTTAGCGGTTTCTTCAAACTTCTTGTACCAACCTTTTAAAAATCACCCCGTGTAGACGTGTTTCATTTATTTCTTATACAAAAAAAGCTATGAACAACAAGTAATTTGCACTTGTTTTAAAAGTAAAAGATCTTATTTTTAGTTAAATTGAACTTTTACCTATATTTGGTCTATGAATTATCATATTTCGTTTATAATTAAGACGATAAAATAAAGCAAAGAGAAAATTGGTTTGTTGGTAATACCTAGTGTTATATAGTCCTCGTACCAAATATTATTCAACTGAATGCGCACGAAAGTGAAGCGTTTGTCCCTTTGGTGTAGTTTCCTAGACTTAGCTAAGCTTTGTTTGCATAAGGTATAGGAACAGCCTGGAAGAAGAACTTCAGCAGGACATCAAAAAAGTTGGAAGTAACCGTGAAAGGACTATATAGATGTTTCGCGTCTAACTGATAAATTTAGAAAATTTCTGATTGCTTTCGTGGTATCCTTCAACCACAAGCAAAAGATCAACATTCCCGTGATCCCCAGTTTCTAGTAGGTATCTAATGCGTCGATCAAGTGAATAATCAAATCTTAAGACACTAAACTCTGGTTCTTATTTCAATTCGTACAACGTTAAAAGAAACTGTTCCAGGAACCACTAAACCAAAATCATTGGCACATAATTTTCTTGATTGTCTGCAGCATTTCTGTAAGGTCTCCCGTCAGTATTCGGGTCATTATCGCAGAGGCGAAACAGCTATTCTTGTTGTGTTATTTCACACTTTTCTTAAGCCTTCCTAAAATTATACTTATAGGATATTCCTCCATTTTATGCAACCAATGCTTAACTAATACTAGAAAATCACACCATATAGGACAACGCACCGAATCCGTGCGCAATTAGTTGTAATAATATTTTGCATGAGAACTATTTCTTACTAGGCGCTACCAACACACATGTTTTCTCAATGTTTTTATTCTTGTTTATTATAAATTAGTGTTCTAATTTATAAATAAAATATTGGTTAAACTTAAATTTTGCGAAAAATAAGACACGTTTATATTAAAGAAGTACTAAACGTTTTTCATATATTGAATAGTAAGGAAATAACTAAACACATCATACACGGGGTAATTTTTCAAAGGTTTGATTCAGGTGAAGAAACCGCGATTAGACTGTATAGTCAATACACGTTTCTTCAGACGTATCTTATTTGTCGTTATGTTGTAGTTTTACCTATATTTTATTCATGCATTATAATATTTCTTTTATGATAAACACGAATAAAAACAGTGAGAAAATAGGTGTGTTTGTAGCGCCTAGTAAGAAATAGTTCTCATTGAAAATGTTATTACAAATGAGTGCTCACTAATTCCGTACGTTTTATTTCGGTGCAATTGGCTTAGTTAAGCTTGGCTTACACAAGGCGGAGGAATATCCTTGAAGTAGAACTTTAGTAGGGCTTCAGAAAAGTGTGAAGTAATCGTGAATGGATTATAGCCGTCGCTGCCCAGCCGATAGCGGAGATTTCGCGGCAGGCAGTAGCCAATGTAACCCACGACGCCTCGTTCCCGCAGCCTCGCGGAGCCAATCACAGAGTGGGTACGCCCACTTGAAAGGAACCTCCGTGCCGTTTCGTTTCTGTATACGTTATCTACTCTGCGTGTCCCTCCGCTCTTCTTTGCTGTTCCGTGTTCACGATCGGCTGGAGACGATGCTTCCAGCGCCCTCCCATCACGTTACTCGCAATTGCAGACTTTTATTTATATTCTTCCTTCGCGGCTTACGGACCACTTTCAAGAAGCCTTGCTCGATTTCGTGATATCCGCGGGCGGTTCGCGAACGCGCCAGCCTTTCTTGAGGTTGTGAGTCTCTAACATTGACACTATGTGGCGTGAATCGTTCATTACAATAAATTATTTGTAAGGACTGAACAATCGAAAATACTGTGTTAATAATTAAAATAGATATAAATTGCAATCCAAAAGTATTGACCTAGGAAAATCTAAATGCTCTTTCCCGGCAAATTTATTGTTTTGGGTTGTACATAATTATACAGTTGCTGTAAAAATGCATATGGTAAAACACTACCGACAAAATAATACAATATAATCTGAACTAATCTACGAAAGTGTTCGTGTAGTCACTGTGGTAGAATATCGATAGGATGGTATCGAAACGTAGCATGTTATTTAAACTTTCATTGCGTATGAAAAGGAAACGAAGATGCAGCTGCTTTTCTACTACATTTCACTATGTAAGAAGGGAATGGAAGAAAACTTAAAATTAACATAATAATGTGTGTATTTTGCTACAGCATATACTAGTACACTAGTTCGATTCTACATCTTGTAAAAACAATAATTATTGATCACAGTAAGAAACGTCGATTACAAAGTTTTTGTTAATATATGTATAAATTCTATCTGTAAATTTGTTTTATTGTATAACTAGCTGACCCGTGCGACTTCATTCGCATGAAATTTAGAAGTTGTTTGCAATATTTTTGAAATAGAAATTTTGCTTTGCTTAGGTTTTATGAAGTTGTTAGAATAAAGCCCACCATAGTTTCACTAAGGTTTTATGTTTAAAATAGTAATATTTCTTCGTTCAGTTTAAATGGAGTTATTAAGTTACACCCTGCCATCGATTCGCACATGTTTTATGGTTTTAATGAAGTAGATACCTATATACCTAGCCATTGGGCCACTGAGGCCCCACTTGATATATTTCTATCCACTAAGACACTGCGGCCCAATTTGAATAGCTCTATCCACTAAGCTACTGCGGCCCCACTTGGGATCGTTCTAGCCACTGAGTCACTGCGGCCCCACTTGATATACTTCTATCCACTAAGACATGGCGGCCCCACTTTGAATAGCTCTACGCACTGGGCCACTGCGGCCCCACTTGGGATCGCTCTAACCACTGGGCTACTGCGGCCCCACTTGATATATTTCTATCCACTAAGACATGGCAGCCCCACTTGGAATAGCTATAGCCACTGGGCCACTGCGGCCCCACTTGGGATCGCTCAAGCCACTGAGCCACTGCAGCCCCACTTGACATATTTCTATCCACTAAGACATGGCGGCCCCACTAGGAACAGCTCTAGCCACTGGGCCACTACGGCTCTTGGCTAGGAAAGGAGGACAGCCCATAGACAAAAAAGAAAGGAGAAATGACGGAATGTTTTTTAAAAATGCTTTTTTATGCAGTAATCCTAACAGAAGATTAATCCAGTACCTATGTATATCCCTGATCACCATTATATTTTCGTAACCGTTTGAGGTATCTCGATGGGACAAAGACTAAGTTGGTCCTGGGGTTATTATCTATAGACTGTGTAGATTTAATGCCAATACGTTCAGTGGTTTTTGAGTAAAATCCGGTCAGACTGACATACAGACATGAAATAAATTAATATTAGATATGGCGTAGTAATCAATTATCATATATGTAAAAATAATTAAAAGTGGAAAATTCGAAAATCACAGACACACACTTCTATTTTATTTATTTGTACAGATAATACGCTTGGTGTACTAATAAAACTAACTATAGTAGGGCCAACACAAAATTGTTATTTTTATTTTGCTAAATATAAGTTTGTAACAGACGAATAAATCAGAGTAAATTTCACTAAACCCTGGTGTGGAATGCGTAAAACTAATTTTATTTTAACAAGTAAGTCTTGTAGACTTCGCAATTATTACAAACGTTGAGATTAGGAAAACCATTTTGTATGTTTTCTGAAATATTTTGTAACTGTACAATATTTCCACTTTACAGTTACAAGAAAAATTTTGGCAAACTTGTTTCCATATACTTGTTTGTAATAAATACAGAAATTTCTTACCATGTAGTCAAACATTTCCTCCATCCTCATAATCACATCTGCAACCAATCTATCCTGTTTCTCTACCACGTTCCTCCACCATGACCAGGATAGAGAGCTGAGTAAACCGTATTAAAAAAAAAAAAAAAACACTAAATAAGAGCGGTAAGGGGGAATTAAAAAAAAAAAAAACGGACCGTTCCTTGTTACGTTTCGTACATCGTTACCACGAAATTCTCATACCAACACGTCTTAAAAAACGTTGCAGCACGTTAATTTTATGAACGAAGAGGCTAACATATTTTCCGACATCCCTTAGCTGTCTGGTAATGAAATCACAGGAATTTATTGTTACAGCAGCAGGATAGACACTGGCCCTCTCAAAACAGTAAAATTGTAATCTTGTATTCAATAAGTTAAAACTAAAAAAAATCAAATACATATGCATTGCATGAATACCTAATAGTATTAACCCTTTCGGATAAACTTTTATTTACAATTTCAGGTGTTGCAAACAAAAAACGTTGATGCGTGCTGTGCTTAAGTCGAAACTACACTTGTTTCGCTGTCACAGATAATGAGTTGTAGGCTCTATGTTCGGCAACAATTATACGAACCAATCTCGACTTAGGCCATTAAGACGGATAGTGAGTCATTTTCCCAAAGGTAAGATCATTGGTCATTGAGTTTCTCTGTTTGCAGTACAGGCCAAAAAATCATCTGCACGTGCGCACAATAATGTACATTTGGTCTTATGGGTTAATAAAATACTGGGTCAGTAAATAACTTGTTTAAGGCCCCATTACCTTTTCAGGAGTAAATATATTTATAACGATTGTACATACAGATCTCAACAAGTATTATTTAAAATTTAGCCTGGACTTTTAAATGCTACCACATTATACGTTATTGCTAAGTGGAGAACAGCTGAGATATTCAACTAAACCTCATTCATGAACTCAGGCCTCTTCGTGCCGTAACATGTCATTCAGCCAACAGCACTATGGAGTCTGACATTCCTCTGGGCGTAGTACATCGGACTCCGTGCGCCTCCATATACAAAGTTATTTCATTGAGAGAATTCAGCAGTCACGAATAGAAAATGTACATCGCTCCCTGCAATCTCATTACCGAGCCATTCAGAATCGAGGATGCAGGGCACAGTTTTATATTTAAAAAAAAAAAAACATTGCGCGGACATTCTAACAGTTCTGATCAGATTTCTCTTGTGGCAAATAAACAGGAGCGATTGTCTGCTTCTTTTGTGTATTTGATCACGACACTGTTGTTTCGTCTGGATTTCTTGAGGAAGAGGGAGGAGGGAAAGTGAGAGAGAAAGGGAGGGAGAGAGGCTTTTGGCTTCAGTGGGAAGACGTAATACGTGGTCCACCATAGCGAAGTGCCCACTCCTGAAAGCCTTGCTCAGTCTTCGTTATTTATACCCATTGTGCATCACAGTCATATGTAAATATGTATGCTTACATCGTCGTACGTCTAAAATTTGGTAACAACGCTGAGTACATGTCGTTTATTCTAGAGTCGTTTGTCCTGAATGCCTTTACAGCAAACACCTGCAAGAGCGACAAATATTCTACCCCGAGAGACATACAGGAAACACTTGACAGCAAGCAGGATCTCATGCCTAAAAACGGAACTTTTCATTATGCCACGTTCAGTGGCTGAATTGTCGAATGACTCGAGTTGCCCAACGAAAAAAAAATAATCTAGATACTAATTAGGCTAATTTACTGGTAAATAGCTTGATTTTGGACGTTCTCCTGCGGGATTCTTGAAACTTATGGATCATGTTTCCGCTCGTCAAACTTTAGAAACCCTGAAAAATTATAAAAATGAAGTTTGCTAATTTGCTACTGCAATGTGACTGTTGTAAAAGAGAGACTGAGAGAAAACGTAGCAGAGCTTAAGGGGTAGTATCCACTCCATCTTAGAATTTTCTTACAAATCTTTTTAATCAAAATGTATGACCAGAAATAAAAAATCGAAGCTAGACATGACACGAACGACTGCTTAACGATTTTTTTTTAATGTGTAGGGTTTCAAATATACCTGTATTTTCCCATGTGGGACTGAAATTATTAAATAATTAGGTAATGTTTGATTACGGTTACAGATGTGACACAAATCATGTTACAATTTAAGTGGGATTTAGAATTAACTGTTAAAATGTTCCCTATCTCATGACTAGCTTGGTTTTTAAATATTTACTACGAAAATTAAGTCAATGAGGAAAATACATTAATCCAAGATAGAAAGGATACTTCCCGCTTAAGGGTGGGGTAGACCCCCGCATTTTCTGTGAAATAATTGTTTGCGCGAATACGCGTATCTCGGTAAATAAATGTTCTGCAAATACGACTTTTTGTCAGAAAAGATAGAAAACCATTATCTATGTCTCTATTTTTTTTAAATTTTGTCATATTAAATGTATTCGTGGAGAAAAAAAAATTCCTTAAAAATGGTCAAAAATCGCATTTTTAAAGCTTACCTATGCAGTTTCCTTAAGTGGCAAGAGAAAAGTAAAAAAATAAGGGCGTAGTTTAATCTGTGGTCTTTCATCGCGTGTAATAAAACCCCATTGTTATATATATAATTTGCACACTACAGCGTTACGACGGAAACACTGCACGCTTTGCGCATAGGAGCGATAAGGCACTAGGCTTGCCTCTTAGTGTCGCCCGTATCGCTCCCTCGCTTCTTGACCTTGGACGCGAAGTTCCCACGGGGGTCCAGTCCACTCTTAAAGGTTAAGGCCTTTGGCACCGACATCGGTTGAAGCAAGATGATAATAAAGAAAGGACGGAAGGCAATGGAGTAGGAAATCAGAGTACCCCCAGTAAATCCACTTGCCAGTATAATGTCCATCAGGTTAACCATCAGGTTTGATAAATCGGGAACTGTAACCGGTTCGCCGTGAAGGGAGACGAGTAATTTGACCACAATATCATCCCAGTCTCGCTGTGGTAACAAGAAAACCTACTTTAATAAACTGAAAAAGTAATATTTTTCTGTACTAGTTTTAACCTAAATAAAAATCTGAAAAGAGTATATTTATTTTTAAATGTTTGGGTGCCTCATTTGATGCTACCTGATATGGAGTAGGCTTATTAATTATACATTACACGAAATACTCGATAGCCACTTTAATGTAGCCTAAGTACCCGAAAGGCGGGGCCGCGGTGGTGCAGCGGCCAGACTACTCGCCAACTACTTAGATGAAACCGAGTTTTGACTCCCAACGGGGGTCATCCGGGTTTACCGACATTGCCGCTAGTCGACGGATTTTCTCGGGGCACGTCTGTTTCTCCCACGCTTGCACTCCACCGTTTTCTCCATTTTCACATCACTTCATCTTTCACCGGCGCTCCATATCTCACTGTTACAAGCAGACTGAAACCAATCGACTCAACTCGCGACCATTGGATGGCTTCCATGATATTTCTCCGCCTCGTATAAACAAAGCTCAGAAAATTACACCAGAAGGCCGACGCACCACATTCGCGCGCTTTCAGTGTAATAACATTTTGCATAAGAACTATTTCTTACAAACTGTTTACGATAAAGTGAGCACTTTCGAAATCAACCGTATAAAAAAGTCACTGATCCTACCTGCATATATTTTAACGGGCGCTCTGAGTGACATGCGCCCAGCAAAGTTGGTCGCAATGGAGGGAAAGTAGTTCCATATAACTATGTCGAATAAAATGTATTAGTTTGCTATTTGTGATGACTCAAATTATTTATTTCGCTTTCTGTTTTTTTTTAATACATCAAAATGTAAAAAAGAAAAGTTTTGAAAAATATTTACTTTTCTTTATAATTTCACAATTTCACTGGATCGACACATGAATAAACGCGATGTGGCCCATGGCAATGTTAATTTTACATAAAGCGTAAGACTACACAACGTGCATACAAGTAGATCATAAGCAGGGCTTTCAAATTTGCTCAGTTTACCGTGAACATCATTTACTAGGAATTACCAACACACCTATCTTCTCTCTGTCTTTATTCATAAAAGCTGTAAATTAAATATTATAATTTATTGCTTAAATACAAGTAAAAGAAAATTAAACTTACCAAAACTAACGCACGAGACTAAAACGCTTGTAATAAATGAAATAATTAGATTTGATTAAAGAAGTGCGAAGAAATCACGAATAGACTATATTTGCAAACGGGCTACAGTTAGTGTGTCATTGGTTTGGCAATGATTGGGCTCCAAACTCGTGTCTTAGGCACTGGGTAAGCCAACCCCACATTACCAGACAGTTGAGCCCTGTTTTGCCGGCGCGGGGAACAGAGTTGTCTTTTTCACAAAATACGTGTGTTCCATTCTCCTACAAACCATGGGGCCGCCATGACTGAGCGGTTAGCCTGCTCGCATCCCACCAAGGCGAACCGGGTTTAATCCCCGGCCGAGTCTTTCCCATGTGGGAATCGTGCCGTACGGTGCCGCTGTTCGGAGGGTTTTCTCGGAGATCTCCAGTTTCCCCCACCCTTTCATTCCAGCGCTGCTCCATACTCACCTCAATCACACTCATCGGCTCTCAAGACTTCGCTGTTAAGAGCAGCCCAAATCTCTTCACTCTTCACTCACCTACAAACCAAGACAAATTGCGTCAACATAATGGCTATTATTTTCTCTTTCCTTACATCATTTCCTTTATTTAGTCCTCTGACACGTCTGTATGTCCTGTGAGTTCCTCTGTTCGTGTTGCTATACTAAAGCAGACCGACAAACTCGGCAATAGGTTAATCATGAGAAAGGAAAATGAAAACGTATATACGACATGTGGTCTAAAGTGAATCCTAAGGACGATACGTATCTTTGAAGTTGGGCCTGAATCACTAGTTTATTACAAACACTGGAGATGGAACATTGAGCGTCTGGGTAATGTGTAAATATAATATGTGACTGATGAGTTGATAGTCCATCTTTTAATTCCCAAAATAGGAATCTTTGCATAAGTTGTTCACGTTAAAATGAGCACTTTTGAAAGACCTGCTTAAAATTTACTCGTAAGCACATCGTGTATCCTTCCGGCATATGTAAAATTAACATAGCCACGGACCTGGCCACTTTATTCACGCGTCAGTGAAGGAAAATCATTAAATAATTATTTAAAAAATTAATATTTTACGAAATTGAAATTTTTACACTTATATGCTTTAAAAAATATCAGAAAAAAATTATCTTTGTGTTGACAAATGTTTAACAAAAACTTTTAATTCAACGTTGAGGCATGAAACAATTTTCCCTAAGCCGTTATCAACTTTACTGGGTGCATGCCACGACGAATGCTTGTTAAAAATACACACAGTGACTTTTTTCAAAGGTTGATTTCAAAAGTGAGCACTTTACCGTGTACAACCTTTAACCATGATTATTTCCATAAGGTAACTTGATGGCCGCGACAGACAGACAGGTGCTGTGGTGTTTACAGATATTTTGTCACTTACACATTGTGCAAACACTCGGTGTTCCATGACAAAAATTTTACTCATATATTTGTAATAAAGTAGTTTTCCAGGTCCAAATTCAAATATGTGTACCGCCCTTGCGAATTTTTTTCGTGATTAACCTGCAGGCGAAGTTTGACAATAATTTTGATACGTACTGTGTAGCTGACAACAGGTAGTTAAGAAAAATCTTCATTTTACACGCGACCCAATCGTACATGTTAACCGTCCGAACTGTCTGCAAGGCCTCGAAGCTGAAAGGGCCGATAAGAATGAAAGATGAGCTTAAGCAGGGGGAAAGATCTTGTGTTTCACACACTATTCCGGAGTTTCACTTGTGCTCTGAGAAAAAGGTATTGTTGAACTAAACAAAAATTTGTTTAGCACATCCAAATGAATTGTTTGTGCACGGAAATGGAATATTTTCGTTGTTGAAACCAAATTATTTTCTTGCTGTTATTTCATTGCGCACCCCCCCCCCCCCCCCCCTTTTCCCCAAGTCACCCTCAGTAATAAAAGATTGGGAGATTTGGTTGACGCAACTAAATATTGATTTGTCTCTACGCGCAGTAAAGGGCTTAATATAAACGATACTGGACGCCCACCGAGATTCGAACCTGGAATATTTGCACCCGAACGCTACATCCTAGCAAACTCACCTTGAGTGACTACTGATAAAATAGGAATTTTTTTAATACATCGAGTTTGAATATTGGGCAACGTTTGCAAATAATTATTTCAAATTTGCAGATTTATTTTATAGTTTCCTGTTGAACTAGTTTAATTAGGAAATTTATGCCATTATTAAGCATCGATAAATACGCTCACAAACACATTTATCGGCTGTTCACGCTAAAGTGAACACTTCTGATGTCCTAGTTACTTTTTTCCTTTCAGCCATTTTTATATCCTTCCACCACCTTTTAAATAAATTTTTGCCATTTAAGTAATAAACACGATGTGTATATTTCACCAGACTCGAGAGTTAACATCTAAGGCTACAATAAAATGCATGTGTTGGCTATTATTCCAAATGAGACGGCTTCAAAAAATGGTCAATTTACCGTGAATAGCCTATCCTATACTAATAGTCCCACAAAATACAAACAAACTCTCGAGGTGTATTTTCAAACGAAAGCGATGAAACGAGAGTCCAAACAAATATATATATATATATATATATATATATATATATATATATATATATAGCTGATTCAATTAAATATTTTGTGTTAGTCTGATTTATTTTTATCGCAACCCCGAGGTTTTGTTCAACCAAGCATGTGTTTTGTTAGGGGAAGAAAAATAACTTTGTTCCTTTTAATGTTTTGTTTGCGCAACAAAAAATTATTTTGTTGGGACAACTGAATATATTTCTTTTTTGGCCCTATACAAACAAATATTTTGTCGGTTGGGACAAAACTTTCTCTTGGCGTGTTTGTGGAGCAGTACCTTCTCGCTTGTGTAGAGGCTATAGGCTGCTCACAGTAAAGTGAGCACTTTTGAGGCCCTAGTTACTTTTTTAATCCAGCCATTTTTTTTATTCATTAACCATCTTTTTCAATAATTGCGACGTGAGTAATAAACACAGTGTGTATATTCCATCGCACTCGGAGGTTAGCGTCTAAGGCTACAATAAAATGTTTTTAGCGGCTATTATTGCAAATGAGAGAGTTTTCAAAAGTGGTCACTTTACCGTGAATGGCCTATATAGGCTATTCGCGATAAAGTGAACACTTTTTAACCCCCCCCCCCCCCCACACAGGCATTAACCGCTAGTAAATATATCTTAGTGCAGCCTCAGGCATTACATTTTTAAGGAGGTGAAATGTACACAGTGTTTTTGTTGGTCACATTGCAATGTTTACATTAAAAAGCAGCAGGAAGATGGAAATTGTATAAAAGTAAAATTTCATAAGAGCCTTAAAAAGTGCTCACTTTACCGTGAATAGCCTATACCTCGTTGTTCCTGCGATCTCGCTATCTCGCCCCTGGTTTCGGCAACACTGTGTGTACGCCCGCGTCGCTCCTTTACTCTCCAGTCGAAGTAATCGCGACCTTGCCAGTCTCTTAAATCGTGGCAACGCGTATACCGCTAATAATGCATCATTTGTAGGACTCGCCGTGGATCGCTATCTCGTGGGTGGTATGCGGGCCGACAAAAAAAAAGTGGGTCTGGAACGCGGTCCCCTGTCGGGCCCGCGAACCGCGCTGGCTGTTTCTCGCTCCCGTGCCTCGAGGCCGGGGAACAGCTTCAGGTAAGGGCGACCGCAGCACAAGAGACGAATTCCCTATCGCCTTTACGCTCCAGGCAGTCAGCCAGAGGCCCTCGTCCCAAGGGGTGGTTTTGCCTGTGGATGTGCATGATCGAATATTTGCAAGCCTGTCCGCCACGTTGTGTCGCCCACAATATTGGAAACCTAACCTATCGCAATTAAACTGATACTATTGTGTCAGAGCATGTTGATATCTTGGCTGAAAATTTGCCTTCTATAATCACTAGTCACCAATAGGACAGTGGCGTCACATTATGTCACTTGCCGGTGACGCCATTTTTCTGGAGTGAGTGAAGAGATTTTGGCGGCTCTAAGCCCCGAGGTCTTGAGAGCCGATGAGGGGTGATTGAGGTGAGTATGGAGAGGCGCCGGAATGAAAGGGCGGGGGGAACTAGAGATCCCCGAGAAAACTCGCTGATTCCCACGAGCTAAAGTCCGGAAGTGACCCGGCAGGGATCGAACCCGGTTCGCCTTGGTGGGAGGCGAGCAGGCTAATCGCTCAGCCACCGCGGCATCGAACATCTGTGTATTTGACTACTCTGTGTCGAGGGAGGTATAAGCAGTTCACGGTAAAGTGAGCACTTTTTAAGGCCCTGCTAAATTTTTCCTATGAGCCGATTTTTTCTTTCCGCCACTTTTTAATACAAACATTATTATTTGACTAATAAACGGAGTATATATATATATATCTCCAATCTCAAATGTTAACGTTCAAGCCTACAGTAAAATGTAATTATTAGTGATTAATGCATGTTGGGAGGGTTTTAAAAAGTGCTCACTTTACCGAGAACAGCCTATGAGCAGGCGATTCCTGTCCATCACTCGCTCTCCCGCGCAATGCTGCGGTCTAGAGAGCGAAGGTGGAAGAGTGGGGGGAGGGGTGTATGTATCCCGGGGCAAGGATCACATGTGGCCGGCTGGGCGGCCGGCGGGCAATCTCGCGCCGGAGGTAATGGCGGTGGCTGCGACGACGAAGAGCCAGATCACGAGCGCCGGCTGCGGCACGACCGACGGACTGCCTTCGCGTGCTGATGACGGCAATTGTGTGCGGGCTGCGGGGGCCTCCATCAGGCCCACCTGCGTCCCCCCGCAGACGCTTCCATTCTTCCGCGCAGCACAGATCACTCGCCCATACAGAAGCGAAACAGCCGCTTATCTCGCGAACTAGAGGCCGTGCACATGCCAGCAAGGTGGTGTGTCATTTGCCAGCAACATGTCGCCGTTCGCCAATCAGTGCCTCGTAACTAACTTGCCAGCCGGCACCCGAGCCAATAGACGACCTTTCGCTGCACGCAATAGGGCCGTTCCCAGAGCCTCGTGCAGCCAATCAGCGAACAGCTACTGCTTGACAAAAGCAAATGAAACTCCAGGAAATAATGGAAACACGAGCTCTTTTCCCCCCCCCAACCAACACCCTTTTTATCGACGCAGGACCTTCATGGACCCACGGTAGTGTAGTGGTTAGACTACACGCCTCCCACCTAGGCGAACCGGGTTCGATTCCCGTTCGGGGTAGCTCCCGCTTCTTCGCATAAGAGAATCATGCTGCACGATGCCACTGGTCGGCGGGTTTTCTCGGGGATCTCCCGTTTCCCCCGCCCTTGCATTCCAGCGCCGCTCCATACCTTGGACTCACCCCCGTAGGCTCTCAATATCTCGATGTGAAGGGCCGCCCAAATCTATTCACTCACTCACCTACCCTTTGCCGCCGATGTGTTTGAGACGTCGCGTCGACGCGTGCCTCATGATGATGGGCGGTACGTTTTCTGCCGTGGAGACGGCGGCGAGATCCGAGAAGGGTCCGCCCACTGCATTGTCCCGCGACGAGAGCAACATCGCCCACCTGAGATACGGCATGGGAGATAGCACACGGCTCCTTTTGTAGCCTCCTCGCTGCCGGCTGATACGGCAGTCGTGCTTCCGTGGACAAGGACGTCTGTCAAGCGTGGTTCGCTCGGCGGCATCTCCCTAGCGTAGTGCGCTTACCATATCTGCCTTGTACCCAACATACTAACTCCGGTTCCCTGTCCGTAGAATATTGGAGGACAAAATGCGTCCAGTTTTACGCGAGAATAATGCCCGGTTGTACCAACATGTTCCCTGATCCGAGATCGAATGATTCTAGTTCCGAACCAGGGTCCAATTTTATCTTGGTTCCAATGTAAAAGTGTTGCACCAACGAAATTGCATGATTCTGGATCTCCGATTCGTCGACCTTGGTTCCAAAGTGTGAGAACGAGATCAAGTATGAGACAAATTTTACTATTGGTTTGTAATATATGACGTCATGAAAGTAGGCGTATTTTTCACTATACATAGAACTAGATGTGCAATGTTTTATCTGATTTAAGTGAATTATTGTTCTACGAATTTTACTGAATAATATTCAACTGCATATACTGTTGTTTTAATTTCCCTAGAAAACAATCAAACGTATTTCTATCTGTTGGCGTATTTTCAAACTACATTTGTAGACGATGGCTGCTGATCTTGGATCGAGATTTTGAACCGCTAATTTTGGCGGTTCGAAATCTACTTCACCTTGATCTCCAGTCCAGCTCTGAACTCGAATGGTACAACCGTTTTCTGCGTCGAACTTAGATCTGATTTCGGACCGAGTTTAGAACCATAATGGTGCAAACGGGCACTGCTATAGCCAATTCATTGTTACTTCTAACTTCCATGAAGCCCTTCTAAAGTTCTACATTTGTGATATTGTTACGTATCGCCGATCTGCGTCGCCGCCTTTCACTCTTCCCGCGCGATCAAGCGGAAGAGGACAGAGAAGTGGTGTGATAAGCGGGTGACAAGTCATGAACATTTGAAAAAAAGCGTGCGATAATCCTACAAACGCTTTAAGTTACAAAGACATGCCGACGTGCGTTATGCCGCGTGGCACCGCGATATAAGTCTTTTGCAACGCGCGGGCTCCTGACCTCGGGTGGATTGAATTTCTGCATTCATCTGAAGGAATGTTCTGGTTTAGTGCCCCAGTTACTCTCAGCGTAACTCGGGGTGCAGCAAACGTTCCAGATCTTGGCTGCCGAGATTATTTAAGCTGCGGCGGCCCCCGAGCTGCTAGTTTTATGAGAGTCGGGAGTTTGGGCGATTGTACGTCCTTAAACGATTGACGACGCACCATAAAATCAACGAGTGGCAACGGAAGTAACCAGCGGGAGTAAAAATCTGTGACTGCGAGCACCGATGGAGTGAAGAGTGCGATTGGCAGGTGGGACTATTGAACTGGAAGCGTGAGTGTGACACACTTCAATTGATGGCAACAGAAAAACTAAACATTGGTTAATTATGAGTGTGGGTAACCACACAGAGACACTGAGAAGGAATTTAACTAGAGATGAGATAGACATTAAGTATTGCTCTCTCTCTCTCTCTCTCTCTCTGAGAAATATAAATAGCGATAGTGCAGACAGACAATTTAATGTTGTAAATAATAGCTGCGTGAATAAATTAAAAAAAAAAAGAAACAAATTAAATTTGTTTTAACTTCTTCATTTCTTACAAACTAGGATACACCCCTCTGGCGTCTTGTAACAATACTGCTCCGCCTCATGCAAACGAAGCTTAACCAAGTCTAGAAAATTACACCAAAGGTTCAACGCATCACAATTGTACATATTCAATTTTATAATATTTTACATGAGGTTTCTTTTACTAGGCATTACCAGCACTTCTTATTTATGTTAAATATACAAATAAATCATAATTTACATATAAAATATAAGTTAAAATACTGTTAAACCACAAAAAAGACACATGTATGTTAACAGAAGTATAAAGTGATCGTGAATCGAAATTCGAAATGATACCGTAAATATTATGTAGCAAAGTTCGGCGTTGCCGTAGTCTAAATCTCGTCAATGACCGGAACTGTGGCTCTCATAATCAAAATCGGAAAGGAAGTGACCAACGGCTCTTGGGTACGGAAACGTCCCAGCACTTTCTCGGAGTTATTTAGGAAAACAGGAATAACCGGACCTGGACATTTACCCCGGTTCCTCCCGATCGCTAGTTGAATACATTACTGCTATGCCACTTAGTTTTGGTGTTTGTGTAAGAATTGAAACGCATCAGCGTTGATTATTTAACTCGAGAAATGCGGATGATGGATTTAGTTTGCATCCACATTCCCAACGCGCCTACTATTGATCAACACGGCGAAAACCGCGAAAGGGAGTCAGTAACGTGTACCGCGTGGCCAAGCCACCAGAGACATATGCACGTCTGTATGTAGTGTTGACATTATCTAGTCTTCTTCGTAATTAATTTGTTTGTTGGGACTTATTTTTATTCAATGTTACTGGTAACAAATTTCTAGTGAACGTCTGTTTTACAATAGCCACAGAGTAAATAAGTATGCACAAAGATGATATGGCGTGGTGGTTCATTTGATGTGGGCATATCCACTCTCTGATTGACTGAGCAAGGCTCTGGTAACATGCCTCGCGTCTGATTGGCTACTTCAATATGGGAAAATTTCCCTATTGGCTGGGCTGCCGGCTGGCGAGGAGGTTGCCAGGCGCCGATTGGCGAATCGGCGTTCCAACATTTTGCAAGCGCGTGCGGCTGGAGTTGGTGGAATAAGCGGCTTACTCTTTATGAGAAAAATGGAGGAGATATTTTATTTTGCCATAATAGAACTGATATAAAAACTTAGGCGTTTTGGCCCATAATTGGAATAACAAAATAAAATAATTAATAACTAGTCAAGCGCTCAGGCAAATCGCCGCCTTCCCGGATCCGAGTAACCCTTCAAAATTGTTAACCTATCAATTACTGTAGTAATGTTCACTTGGGAGTGGTTTCTAGAATTATTTTTCTTATTGAAATGTAATCACTAAACAAAGTAATACCTACCAATCTAGATGGTCTATGGAGTGAGAATAATAATTGTTATTAGTGAATAATGATTGTTTTCGAAACTAAATTTATAAATGTTCCTCTTGAGCCCTCACTAACAATACATCACAAATCATTATAAACAATAACATAATCTCGTATATTGATGCCGTCCGACTGACAAAAAAAAATCAATATTACTAATACACACAAGAACAAATAAACTAAAGGAACAACACCTACACAAACAACATTACACTGACACCATCACAACACAGACACAAACATCAGACACACGACGGATATCTCACGAAAACGACAACAACCGTCAACCCCTCTGTCTCCGGAGAGGATGGAGGGGAGAGGGTTCTAGGATGGACGCGGAGGAATTTTAACTTTTGGCGTTTTTAAATTATAACGTAACCTTTTTCTTTAAGGTTATAACAAATTGTAATTTTAAGCCTCTGTGATTGTAACATTTAACCTGTTTTTAATTTTTATAATGTGACTAATTTTATGTGTGGACTATTTTCCAAATTCGTTTTAAATTCTAGTAACTAAGACCAGTTATGACCTTCAGACGGGTACTGGTGCCAATTAAATATGTTCTGTTCCATTCCGTCTCTGTATTCTCAACTAGTCTGTGGCAGTATCCTTTACATGGCGCGCATGGAAGTTCTTGCCCGGTTCATTAGGCAAGACTCCAACACGAGGCCATTAAGATCATCGTTACGTATTTCATAACGAGTAGCTGAAAATGGCTGTGCTCTCACTTGGGAGACGTAGATCCGAGGGCAACGTCTCGCATCTCGCAATAAACAGTTTACGCGCCACTAAAAATCAGCTAACGGCTGCTCACGCGTGTAGTACCATTCGCTCCGACCGGACACTCAACCCAGCATACGTCTGTTGACACACAGCTGCAGTAACTGCTGTGGAGCAGTTCAAGCCGTTTTTGTTCCAGGCTTCATGCTCGCGAGTGAACAGCGGAGAAGGCTTAAGCATGTAGGTGCGCAGTTGCATAAGTATACAGGTATAGGCTGTTCACGGTAAAGTGAGCACTTTCGAGGCCCTACTTACTTTTTTTCTCCTAGCCATATTTAATCCCATAACTATCTTTATAAATAAATACTGCCATGTGTGTATATTCCACTGGACTCGGAAGTTAACGTCCAAGGTTAAAATAAATTATATTTTTTGACTATTATTCCAAATGAGAGGGCTTTCAAATGTGCTCACTTCACCGTGAACAGACTTTACACTTTACGATGAAACAGCATCTTAGGAAATATTTATACTTGAGAGCGCCGCCTAACGAGGTTATTTTGCGTGTCCGAGACCTAGAAGCGCGGGAGAACTTACGAGAAAGTAATAGCCTGCGTCCAGAACGCGAGGTTTCGTTTAGTTTGCCTGTTGAATAACTGGTGCACCCAAGTTTACAACCAAAATATCTGAAAGCGTTGATTTAATAAGAGCTATTTTCAATTCATAGCATTACTGAATAGATGGCACATATCGACGTTTACTACGATGTAAACATACAGTACAAAAAAAAAACGCTCTTTGTGTGTTTTTTTTCATTGGCAATATGAAATTTAGAAAACTAAAATAAAGTTTTAATTCATCCGGAAAATAGAGAACAAAACCTTTTTGTTTGAGTAGTTGATTGCAATCGCTTTTCTCAATAAATGTGCCTCGAGTGCTTAAAAAATATCCTGGGGCCATGTCCTCAAGGGAGACCTAAGTCCTCGCATCGGATGTCTTGCCGCCTTTACGAATAGGTCACTGATTTGTAGAGACCCAGAAATTTCGCGGATTCATCTGAAGATAAGTTAAACTGCATTCACGTGTACCTATGCGTTTGTGGTCCCGTTTAACCACAGATTGTTAGACATGCCCCGAACGACTTTCAACTAATATGGAACCAGCAAGGAAAATAAGAAACTGATCCCATGCTAACTGGTGTGGTGTAATACTGGAGCAATAGACAATGAACAACTAACTGAGGCTCGAGGGCACAAAGCATAATGGATTCTATCTTGTCGCCGAATGAATCCGCGAAATTTCCGGGTCTCTAGTGATTTAGCGTGCAGTCTTTCGTCGACACGCTTCGTAAAACTTTCAGCAGTTACCCTATCATTTTATGGCGTATAGTCTATTTGCGGTTTCTTCACTCTTTTTTTAATCAAACCTTTGAAAAACTCCCCAACTATGACGTGTTTAGTTATTTCCAACATATGCAATGATCCAAAAGCGTTTTATACTTGTGTTCGTAAAAGTTACTTTTTTTTTCTGTTAAATTAAAAATTTATTATTATAAAATAAAGCATTCTGGCTAACCTGGCGTCTGGCGGAGGGTTGTAATTAGCATATTAAGGTCCCTGCCCATAAAAGTCGTGCGGATGATTGGAGGAATTGAATATATATATAATATATATATATATATATATATATATATATATATATATAATATATTATATATAGACTTAATGATAAAATTGATCAGTATAGACAAGAATGGAAGGAACATATCACACAAATAGATGAGCGTAATCTTACAAAGGGGGTAACACTATAATCCCAGAGGCAAGAGGTATTTTGGTCGAGCAAGAAGAAGGTAGAACGAAGTATGAAGCTGGTACAGGCAGTGGCCTAACCCATAAAGTGTATAAAAAGAACTAAAACAGTTCGGAAATTACAGACAACTAGGCTTATAAGTTGGCATGGGGCATACGTGTCCCTGCGACCCCTCTCCTAGTCGTGGATGATGTCTATGTTATGAATTTGCCAACTATAACTCAAACAGTTAAGAAATTACACCCACCTATGCTTGTATGCTGATATATGGCATACTTAACCCTTCGACCCATCTCCTAGTCGAGGATGATGCATATGTTATGAAATCACCCACTATAACTCAAATGGTTCGGAAATTACACCCAACTATGCTTATACACTGAGGTATGGCTAACTTGTCCCTGCGACCCCTCGTGGTGGATGTCTATGTTATGAATTTGCCAACTATAACTGAAACAGTTCTGAAATTATAGCCAACTATGCTTATAAATGTTATGCGCACACACACAGTGATAAGGAGTCTACTGTGTTACACGGGATCCGATCGTTCGCGATGCCTTGATGCCCTGCCGCTGCTGCCGGCGAGTCGCTGGCCGCCAAAGTGGCCGACATCCTCTGCTGGTCGACAATTGTCCTGGGTAGACATAGGTTGGCAATACAAGATGGCCACCAGGAATGACTTCTTAATTTGGCAGGAATCTCCTAATTTCTGACCGAGTCCGCCGCATTGTGCAAACCTCAGTCACAATGTGCAAACTGGCCAAATAATGCCAATAAGCACTGGCTGCCAAGATGGAAGGGAAATTCGGGAAATTTTCCTCCTCCTTCTCAGTGAATCAAATGCCACACTGTGGGATCGACCCTGGTTTATCCTCATTAGGGCACATAAGATTACGGCCGGTACTGGCTGCCAACATGACTACCAGCGGCGGGAGGGAAATTAGGTACATTCTGCAGGACAGAAGGGGGAAAATAATGTTTTTTTATGCGAATCGCACGTTTTTGTCCGGAGAAAGGTAAACAATGGTAATTCTCGCACCTCCAATCCTCCGCATGACTTTTATGGGCAGGGACCTTAATATGCTAATTACAATCCTCCAGTCCTCCACCAGACGCCAGGTGAGCCAGAATGATCTATTTTATACTTCTAATGTTACACATATTTTATCTACAGAATGCTCTGAAATTCCCCTTACAAACTTCTAGTACTTATAGAGGGGACTGAGCAGACGATCTTTTGAATAGGAACCCATGTCCGGAAACGTACCGTTACCGTGCTACAACCATTTCAAATCAGGTATATCACTCGTCCGCTTCCACTTAGGGAAAGAGCAATGTCGCGGATTTTCCTGCGTTGGTATGCAACTGGGAAGGCAGTACATTACGTCAGACGATCACCTGATGGCACGTGACGTCTACCTTGCCTCTACCCCCATTCACACGCCTTTGCGTTTCCGATTAGCATGGTTGAGTACACGTTTGCGGAATACACAGACATGATCCTCGCGTATGGCGCAGCTGAAGGTAATGGAAGAGCAGCTCATCGGCTGTATCAAGAGCGTTATTCACAACGTGCGACACCATCGCATACCCTTTTCGCCACAGTTACGCAACGGCTCCGAGAACGAGGTACCTTCACCGCTGACAGGAACGACTGTGGTGCTCCAAAGAGATGCTGCACTCTCGAATTGGAAGAGGCTGTACTGCATCATGTCGATCAGACCCCGTCAGCGAGTATGCGATCAATTGCGCGTGCAATGGTAGTTGTTCCCAGTATCGTCTGGGAGGTTCTGCGTGAGCAACACCGACATCCTTGCAATCTCTAAAGGGTACAGTCTTTGGGTCCAGCCGATTTTGCACCACGTGTTAACTTCTGCACGTGGTTCCTGCACCGCTGCACCGGCGAGCCCCTTTCATTTGATTTGAAATTGTTGTAGCACGGAAACGGCACGTTTCTGGGCAAGGATTCCTATTCAAAAGATCGTCTACTCAGTCCCCTCTACAAGTCCTAGAAGTTTGTAAGGGGAATTTCCGAGCATCCTGTGTAAATTATAATGGTTCGTTCATAAATAATTTGATTGCAAAACAGGGAGAAAATTTGTATTTTGGTATCGCCTAGTAAGAAATAGTCCTTACATAAAACATTGTTACACTGAGTGCGCACGACTGCGATCCCACTGGTGTAATTTTCCCGACTTAGTTAAGCTTAGTTTGCACGAGGCGGAGGAATATCGTGGAAGTAGAACTTAAGCAGAGCTACAGAAAAGGCTGAAGTAATCGTGAATGGATTATAAGAATAAAGCGAAATGCGTTCGCTGCTTAGCTTATACAGGACGTTTCATAGCTAAAAATTGCTGTAAAACACTCGTGTTAGTCCTTTTTCACTTTCAGAATACCTATTAAAAACGGACACGGGAAATGTAAATTACTATTGAACCAAGGGAAATTCAGAAATACTGTTCGTACGCAGATGCCGCTCACGGCTGCTCATTGCTGAGTAATTTATAGTCCATTCTTGTTTTTTGAAACCCTGCTGAAGTTCGACTGTCCGGATATTACTCCACCTCATGCCAGCAAAGCTAGCCAAGCTTAGAAAATGACACCAAAGAGACAACGCGCCGTATTTATGCGCGCACTTAATTAAATAATACTTCACGTAAGAACTATTTCTTACCAGGCATTACCAACGCACCTATATTATCACTGTTCTTATTTACATTTACTATAACGGAGCGTTATAATTTATATCTACACATAGTCTAAAACAAAGTAACCCGGCCGCATGTGTCTGTGTATTCGGATAAATACAGGCTTCTAAACTACTAGATGGATTTTTATTCGGTTTTCACTATCATTTAGAGAATATCTTGAGCATGTTTAGGTATATAATACAATAACATTCAATGTAAGGCTAGTAGATAAATGGCTACGTTTTATGATAAAGACGAAAAAATCTTTTTTTTCGGGCGCTTACGTATCTTACGCTGACTAAACCGTAAGAGATACGCCAAATTAATGAACTACAGAACTGTAGATTTCAAAAAGGTCTACAAAAAAGTTCGCGATAGCATATGTTATGGATAACACATAGTAACAATTTTTATCTTTGAAAATTTGGTTAAAAATACGTGTTCAATTACGAAGACTTTTTCAACAACACTGTATTAATCCTATGGTAGTTATCTTAAGCATTTAGTGTATATACTTGCTGTAAACTAAATAACGCCATATTTGTAGATCGTATCCGAGCGAGGCTGAGGCGGGTCGCTAACGCATGTGATACATGGCGTATTTAGGAAACATCCGAAAACTACATATGTAGGGCGATTTTTCAAAGGCTTGATTCAAAAAATGTAAAGATGACGCGAATAGACTGTAGCAGGCGCTGAGTAGCGAACGGCGTTACGACATGTTGCGGACCAGTGACGCCATATTCCTAGCGCGTATGCTGCTGGAGTTGGCGGTACAAGTGGCTGTTGCACCTCTGTATGCTTGTGTACTCTGTGGTAAAGACTCTGAGCGGGGGCAGAGGAAGTTGAGCCTTGGCCTGTTAACAGTGTCTTCGCCTTTTTTAATCAAACCTTTGAAAAATCACCCCACGTATGACTTTTTTGCTTGTTTCCTAAATATTTCATGTATCGCAAGCGTTTTATACTACACTGTAAAAAAAAATACCGGTCAACTTCGTAAAATGTAATGTAAGTTTTCAGTCTCTACCGTATTTGCAGTAAAATTATAATTTTACTAATAATTTAGGCTAAATATAAATAATAGTACATTTAGAATTAATATGAATAAAACTATGAGAAAACAAATGTGTTGGCAATGCCCAGCAAGAAATAGTTCACATGCAAAATATTATTAGACTGAGTGCGCACGAATAACGTGCGTTGTCCTTCAGATGTAATTATCTAGAATCGGGTTAAGCTCTTTAATAGTACGAGGCGGAGGAATATCGCGGAAGTATAACTTGAGCAGGACTTCGTTGTAAGTAACTGTGAATGGACTAGGGTAGAGGAATGTTCCCAGGGGGATGGGCTCGAGCTCTGGCGCGGTCGGAAGCGATAAAGAGAGACGCAGCAGGACTCCAGGCGACCTCATTAGCCCCGCGTCAGCCGGCGCGGGAGCTGGAAGAGGGGGGGGGGGGGCTCCCACGGCCCTCTGCTGCCGAGTGTTTACCCGCCGGTACAGGGGGTAATTGTCTCAACCTCCTCGTGCGCTCTCAACAAACACAAAGCTTTGTTCCCCCCTCCCCGCAACTAAATTACTGTTTCCGCTCTGCCGCCAAAGTAAATACGTAGGCTACTTGTAATTACAAAATATGTTTTGGACAAAAAACATGGAATAAAACAAAACAGTGTTTTTAATTCAATTAATGTACGTTCCAATAGAAAATTACTCTGCTAAGCCAAGAAAATTTGTCTTCAGGCGAGTTTCGCTACACCACCTCGCTCTCTCTCTCTCTCTCTCTCTCTCTCTCTCTCTCTATCTCTCTCTCTCTCTATCTCTCTCTCTCTCTCTCTCTCTCTCTATATATATATATATATATATATATATATATATATATATATATATATATATATAGTTATATGTGTGTGTATTTCACCTTTTCCATCGGCTTGCTATCTCAACCCAAACAGTGAATAAAACTTATAGAATATCAGTAATTAAGTATTGATTACAACGTAACGGTTTAAATTTTGCATTATTATCGTTAGTTCATTATTATTTCTTGTTAATATTTTTAAGGCGAGTGTTTCTTTTCTCGCGGATTTAGGGGGGATTAGGAACTACTTTCGTGCATCAGAAAGGCACTTTAATAATTTCCATTGCGTCCTGATAAGTATTTTGTACTATGTAATTTAAGTTCTAATTAAAATATTTTGCCGGCTTATGTACGCATTTCTGATAAAGGCTGTTCACGATAAAGTGAGCGCTTTAGAAATCAACCTTAAAAAAATGTCACTGCTCCTACCTGCATATATTTTAACTGGCGCACTGAGTGACATGCGCCCAGTAAAGTTTGGAAACGATGGACTGGAAGTAGTTCCGTATCTTAATGTCGAATAAAAAGTGTTAGATAACCATTTCTGATTGCTTGAAATTATTTAGTTCGCTTTCTGTTCTTTTTTGAATGAGTCTTAGAGTAAAAATTATGTTTGTAAAATACTTACTTTTCTAATAGTTCCGCGGTTTCACTTGTCTTATGCATGAATAAAGTTATGAGGCTGATAACAATGTTAATCTTACATAAGGCGGAAGAACACACAACATACGTGCAAGTACATCTTAGGCACGGCTTTCAAAAGTACTCATTTTACAGTGATTAGCCTATACACATGTTATAAAAGTAATATAAAATGTCACCTTCCGAAAACCAGACCAAAAAGGTTTTCCTCGTCTAATATATCTGGATCACAGAAATTGTTGAGATTTGAGTAAGAAGAAAATATTTGTATGTTCAAGGTAAAAGGAAAAAATTCTGGCCAAGAAAATGTACCCTTACATCTGGCAAGAATGCAGAAAACACATGGCAAGAGTGAAGAGGCACTGGCGAGTTCTACAATCCTAAAAGAACTTGCCACAGCAACTCTGCTAAATGTTTTTTTTTTAGAAGAGCTCGTTGTGTAAGTGTCTTCAGGAAGAGTGAAAGATGTTGCAACCACTCATCCCCGTGTAGAGAGTCAAGTTGACAAGAAACAAAGTGGTCCTCCAGTCTTTGTAGCTGCCTTTAAAGGTCCGTGTGAAGTGCTGATGCCTATATTGCGAGACCGTCGCCCGAGCTGAGCGAAGATCTCATATTCACGTGCGTGGTTGTTGCAAATTAATAGGGACACCCGAATTTCACGAAAATATTTCCTCTCATGCCAGACTACAATATCCTACGGGCATAACAGCAATATTATTATGCTTATTGGCGGCGTATCTTTGCGAGAAAACATTTTTTTACTTGACTGGCCAATGAGAGTTGGGTTACTCCGCTAATGTACGTCTCTGATTCGCTGGCAGACTCCTAAGACGCGTAACACCTAGAACATCCAATCGCTGAAGTGTGTCTGAGATAAAGTGTTATGAAATACAACTGTTCGTGAATTCTTTTCGCGAAATCCCTACTAATGAAATATATTATGTTTCAGTTTGCAGTGCACTTGTTAATGGAGCAGCCGTGATTGGCCATGTGACCGAAACTAGCCGAACTCAACTGGAGTCTGGAGTGCACCTCTGAGTGCCCCGGAAGTAAAGACTGTGTGCTGTAAAAAAAACAATTATTCAAAATTTTTATACGCTAGTATACACGCTTATATGCTGTTCACGGTAAAGTGAGCACTTTTGAAGTCCTAGTTACTTTTTCCTTGCAAGCCGTATTTAATATTTTAACCACCTTTTAAAATAAAGATTGCCATGCAAGTAATAAACCAAGTGTATATATACAACAGTACTCGGCAGTTAAGGCCTAAAGCAAAAATTTAATATATTTATTGACTATTATTCCAAATGAGAGAGCTTTCAAAAGTGCTCACTTTACCGTGAACAGCTTATCTTAAGATTTTTGGTTGACTCACAGGGTTACTGCGTAACTTGCAATACTGTTGCTCTTCATTGCCACCAACCAACACAGAGCAACGAAGGTGCTTATTGTAAGTGAAGAGATTTGGGCGGCTCTTAACAGCGAGGTCATGAAAGCCGATGAGGATGATTGAAGTGAATACGTAGCAGCGCCGGAATGAAGGGGCGTGGGAAATGGGTGGTCCCCGAGAAAATCCGCCAACCAACGGCATCATCGTCCGGCACGATCCCCACTTGCGAAGATGTGGTGGCACGAACGGGGATTGAACCCGGTTCGCCTTGGTGGGAGGCGAGCGTGCTAATCGCTCAGCCACCGTGGCCTCTGGGCTTATTGTAGTAGCTCCATTCATAAATAAGTTAACCGGCCGAAATAACAAAATAACGTAATTGGCGTCGACTGTATTCAGTCACAAGCAATATCGGAAAAAAAGAAAGGAAAAAAAAAAAAAGCTTTCCACGTCAAGCAGCTATAAGACATTCAGACGGAAGCCGAAAACATTGATAGTTGTATCTTAAATCATGTGTGGTCCCTGAATACTATCGACCAATGCCTTGCACGAATTAAGTGCAAGGTCCGTAATTATTAGCTACTGTGAGGAATAAGTTCCCTGCCGAGACTCGACTTTGAATACGCTATTATTTTCGCGTGCTATCCTGAAATAAATTACGCAGGTTACATTTGCAGAGCCGGGATGTAATTTTAACCCGGACCATAAACATGTTTGGGTGTGGCTGTTTCATCTTTGTTGCCGAGAGAACGAGTTTAATCGCCTGATGCGCGAATAGTTCTTAACCTTTAGATGGCCCGGTAAACGATCTATCGCCGCAGCAAGCCAAACAGAAAACTGAGGCTTATACGTGCACGGTAATTTAGGCAAACTGGCTACCTATTAGGCACGATCCAGCCGGCCGAGTTTTAATTGATATAATAGTTTGGTTGTGCTCTCAACAGCAGCGCAGATGAAATATTTCTTGCTCTTTTTTTGGGTCTGCTACCACGGTGAATCGTGTTAATCCCAGGCATCAGGCTTTCCAGTGGGAAAGTGTTACTTTATTGCCTAAAAAACTGAAGTATCATCATCCCAGATTTAAACGAACATCAAAGACATCCTTAGGTTATTGGGGTGAGTTAGTGGATGAGCGAAGAGATGTGGGTGGTTCTTAACACCGAGGTCTTGAGAGCCGATGAGGGTAATTTATGTGAGTATGGTGCGGCACCGGAATGAAGGGGCGTGGGAAACGGGAGATCCCCGAGAAAACCCGCCCAACCGGCGGCATCATCCGGCACGATTACCATGATTACTGTGACCCGGCCGGGGATTCAACCCGGTTCGCCTTGGTGGGAGGCGAGCGTGCTTTACCGCTCAGCCACCGCGGCTCCCTTAGGTTATTGGAAGTTTTACATCTGAAATCCCGCATCGTAAACGGTTTCCCTCAAAATTATTTATTTATATCTTTGCTTTGTATCTGTTCGTCTGTCCGCAAAAGTGATGTCTGTGGGAAAACAGTCTGAGGGAAACTTTTAAAGCGTCTGGTGTCTGAGGGAAACTTTTAAAGCGCTCTCACCGGGTATAACAACCAAAAAATTATATTTTTGTGTGGCCTCAGACATTAACTTTTGGCAGCTATGAAATGTTTACACTCCGGTTATCTGTCACATGACAGTTTCGATAGTTGAAATTGCCAAAAGGATACGAATAAACTGGAAGGAAATTCTGAACACAGTCTTAAAAAAGTGCCCACTTACCGTGAACAGCCTATAGGTTAATTTATTGGTAAATAAAAAAGTGTAACGATTCGAGACGCTACCTGAGACAGTGTAAAATCTTTTTGGAAACTATACTGTCAGAAATATTGAGATTTCGTCAAATGACCAGGCTCAAAGACGCGCAGGCACACAACTAAAGAGCTCATGAGTTACGGACGTCTTAATCTGCTGTAAAATGATTGATAAAAGCGGTCATATTAAGAAGCACGTGGTTGTAACACTGAGATATAATCCGGTTTCCTCTGCCTGTCATACATGCCACAGTGTCGTATGTCACGAGGGGCGAGGTGCCGGGAAAGGAGAAGAGGTGCCGGCTGCTGGTGAAATGAAATGCGAGAGACCGCTCCATCAAGCCCGGCGCTGTATAATGAGGACTGGTCGAGGGCGAGGAGGTTGTGTACGAGTTGCACATGCTAACTGCACGGAGGTGCAAACTGTCCGGCCGAGAGCATCGCGGGCGCAATAAAACACTTCTCTGAGACAGGTACGACGACGTCTCGTGACTAAGAACAACGAGCATACAGGTACCAGAGACGCCACTCAAGGCGAAGAAGCAGGGGAACGCTTATTTCTTTGCCCCAGTGCAAATGTGCCAATGTCAAAACAAGTAAAGAAATTATTTCCATGGGTTTGCACTACTACACGTGAACAGTTTCCTGCAAAACATTTAAATCGCCTAATTTCACCCATTTAATAAAAAATGTGTTCAATATTCATATCTAAAATATTTAGAATTACATCCACAAATAAACGGCAGCTGTGAGCTGTCAAGTGTTAGTAATCGTTGTTAAAACACTTAACCAACTCACATCAACGAAAATGCACGGCCGCGCGATAATTCAATGTTCACATCACCACCAACATCATAAAAAGAAATGTGGATCTATATAAATCATTGTACGTCAGTCTCTACAATTGAATCACTATAATTATATTTTTATTTTCAATTCCGTTGAAAAATATTCATAAAACTATAAGCAGTTTATTTACATTATATCAGATAATTCAAATAATTTCCGTTTTTATACTGTCGATATTTGACTGGGTGATTAAACAAAATCTAATCGGAAATAAATTAAGCGTTCTGTTTACTCCTATCCAGTGTCTAAGGGTTGACTAAGAAGCTGTCGACGCGAGCTGGCGGATGAAGCCCAAGCCCAAGCGGCTGACGGTCTCCTGGGACTCGGCGACGTCGCTGGAGGGCTCTTACCATATACCGCGTGGGCTTGGCGGCCGGTTAAGTGTCAGCCAATCGTTCAACAACCTCCTCGTGAGGTTACGCGCATGTGGCGGGCTCGCTGCCAACACTCGCCTATCTCGTCCATTCACGGTTACACACAACTTCTCTGAAAGTCCTGCCTACGTTCTATTCTCAGTTGTTTCTGAAATTTAACAGCAATGGTGTGGTGTAATGGGGTGAGTGAAGAGATTCGAGCGGCTCTCAACAGAGAGGTCTTGAGAACCGATGAGGGTGATTGAGGTGAGAATGGAGCAGCGCCGGAAATAAGGGGCGGGGGAACGGAGGATCCCCGAGAAATCCCGCCGACCAGCGACTTCGTCCGACACGATTCCCACATGCGAAAATCCGGGAGTGACCCGGCCGGGATTGAACCCGGTTCGCCTTGGTAGGAGGCGAGCAGGTTGCGTAATGGAATGCGAATTCTGATAGCATCTCCACTGCCTACAATGACTACGAAAAAAACAATGAACACAATATATGGTTGAGAAACACAAATTCAATATAAATGGGATGATATAAATAAGTAAGTATATACAACTAGAGACAACTATCCACTTAGACAATGAGTGGGAAACAACGAGGACAACAGAACTATGTCAATACGAAAATAGCAAAACCACAAGCGAAACACACACTCTACTTGTCTCTAGTTCCATATTATGTACTTATTTATATCATCATATTTTTATAGCATTTGTGTTTCTCATCCATATATTATTTCTTTTTTCTTTTTTTGGGTTATTTTTCATAGCCATTGCAGACAATTAAGATCCTATCAAAATTCGAATTCTGTTTTTATTTCCAGGTTATTCCTCTGCTTCCACCTCGTGCAAATGAAGTCTGACCAAATTTATAAAATAACGCCAAGGAACAACGCATCGCATTCCTGCGCATTTAGTTTAATATTGTTTCGCACGAGAACAAAACTGCTCAAACAAAGTTTTGCATCAGATATATTGTACCAAAAATTCCATAACATAACATTTCCCCTTTATGCAAGCATGTTGCAAATGTATGTTTAAAAAAACAACTCAGGTATTGCAAAACTTGTCATTTGTAACATATAAATATATAAAATACACTAGCTGTCTGTTGGTTTGGGAAACACCACTGTTCTCTTCTCTTTTACTGTCACTCTCCACATGGATCAATATGTGACTACCTCGAGAACTCACAAAGATCTCGTGACACGCCGAGGCATACTGAGAATGAGGTTATCCAGTCGCTCTTCTCTCAAGTTGTCCCATTCTATCTGCGCGGCCAGTATCAGCTCCTGTACATTGTTGGGTTTTTAATGGCGTCCTTGAATTGCAGTTGTCAGAAGGCATCATGCGTGCTCTATGCAGTTCATGTCTGGACGTACTGCTGGCCAGTTCATCCTTTGAATACCGGCTTGCTGACAGTATTGACCAACGACTCTTGCACTGTGTGCGCGGGCATTATCATCAGCCAGCAGAAAAATTTCATCAAATGCCTGTCGGTTAGGGTGTACAACAGTCTGTTGGGCATCTGTGATGTACCGCCGAGCTGTCATAGTGCCCTCAATGTGAACTAAAGGCGTTCGACGTCAAAGCATGATTTCTGCCGCTACCAGGAATCCTCCATCACGATATGCATGGACTACTTGCACAGCATGGCGCCTTGCCTGTTCATCTCGTCTTGACCACACCATCAACTATCTGAAATATGGCCTAAAACCAATCCTCATATCATCAGTGAACAGAACATGGGACCATTCTTCAGATATCCACTTTTTGACGATCCCATGCCCATTGTAAGCGGTTCTGCCGATACTGTCTGTTGCGATAAGGGCGTATCATGGGTCTCCTAGCATGTAGGTCTCCCTCTAGAAGATGATTGCGCATGGTCTGGTCAGAGATTTGTACACCCGAGGCTGCTCGGAGACGATCTCGTATCTTCATATCTGTTGGGGTGTTGTCCCGCGATTCATTAATTCTCACATAGCAGTCCTGGGCAGGTGTTGTGGCGCTCGGGAGAGCAGATCGTGTTGGATCATTAACAGTACAAGTGTCTATGTGTCACCTTCAGACCCTAGACACATCTCTTTGTGACACACCCACGGTTTCAGCAATCGTACGTTGAGCACCACCACATTGTACGAGAGAAACGATCTTAGTACGTTGCAACTTCATTGTTGTGTGCCGTGGCCTTATCCGATCACTTCAGCTGTCAAGCCCTCACTAACAGTCTCCTCCTTGCTGAATGAAAACAAGCTGAAATTCGTCTGTCACAGAGACAGCGCTTCGAAAGCCAACTACAATCAAGTGCGAAATGTACATTCCGAAAACACGCCAGAAACATGCGTAAAAGTTATTCTAGAAATGCATTCCGAGTAATAACGTTGGAACATGTAAGACTTTTCGTTTGATGCAAAACTTTTTTTGAGCAGTTTATTTGTTACCAAGGATTACCACTATACCTATTTTCTCTCTATCTTTATTGGCATTAAATACAAATTAAATACTATAATTATAAGCTGCAGCTGCTTCCCAGTTACTGGCGCTTTTTTTTTTAATTAACCTTTGAAAATAATCTCTGCCGGTGAATTGCACACATCTCCACGTAAATGCTGACTGAAGTTCATGAAACACTGCAAGAACAACAGTTACATTTCGTAATATATCTGTGATTGGCGATCATCGATATAGGCTCCTTTTTGTTCTGTACACAGTATAGTAAGAATTAAAGCAGTTGTTTGACATTATCACTTTTTGAGACGCATGATTTTATCCATTAGTCATTGGTACTACTAATAAATTTAGATCTGACGTAAGTATAGACCCACACAATTACTTGAATTCAATTTATTGAACTGAAAAATCTCTTCGTTTGCCTTTCTATGAATTACATTTAATAAATATTTATCACAAACTTTTTAATGCAACCAATTTAAATAAAACCAAAAGAAAATTTATAGAAGTATCTTACGACTCAAGTACGACACGAAAATAAATGGTTAAACCACAACAAATCTTTTTTCATAATTTTGTACATTTTTTTACGTATGCGTCTTAACTTTGTAACAACTTTAATATGTCCACAGGATTCCATAATAATGAGATTACTTTCATTAATATTGTCAAAGAAGCTGTGATTAGCAATTTACATTTTGGATTCAAGAAAATATAGAACTTGTAAACGAAAACTTTGCAGGAAAAAAACGAAACATTCAATAAATTTAATGAGAAAATTACCTTGATTATGACGTTCGTATGACATCATGTAGCATTTAATTAATTGAATCTAATAAAATTTGAAGGTAATTGGAAGAAAAATTGTTTCGTGTGTGAGGGCCTTTTTAGAACATTTGCGATTTCTTCGCACTTTTTTAAACATGCCTTTGAAAAAACGCCCTATATATGACGTGTTTGGTTGGTTCTTATATATTTCGTGTATCACAAATGTTTTCTACATGCGTTAACATAAAAGTGCCTTATTTTTGGTTGAACTGAAATTTTATTTATATTTTGTTTGTAAATTGTAATATTTCATGTATGATTAATATGAATAAAAACAGTGAGGAAATATGTGTAATATGTGTGCTGGTAGCTCCCAGTAAGAAATCTTTCTTATTAAAAATATTACGACACTTGAGTGCGCACGAATACGGTGCGTTGACCCTTGGTGAAATTTTCTATACTTAGTTAAGCCTGGTTCGCATGAGGCGAAGGGATATCCTGGAAGTATGACTTTAGCAGGGCTTCAGTTAACTGAATGGACTGTAGACGTGGGTGGGTGAGGCCGCCACGGCTGGTGAGCGGCGTCGGCGGAGGCAGCGGCAAGCAGCCCGCAAGGGGGGGGGGGGGAGGCGCAGATACGCCCCTGGCCAGGGGTGAACAACCTGGGCAGGCGGGCAGAACACCGGCCACACTCGCAATTAGCGGCCGCTAACTGTACCTACCGTCTGACCGTGGCCCTTCCTTCGTCTTCGTCGTCGTGCTCCTCAGAGCACGCCTCACGTGCTCCTCAGCGTCATCACCCGACGTCGCAATTACACCAAATTCCTCAACCGTAGCTGCTGGAAGGGCGACAAGGTTCATCTGTCCATCTGGCAGGGTTGTTGATGTGTCCTCTAGGGAAGGTCCGAGGGCGCCCAGAGGTACATCGGAGGCATAATCTGAAGTCCGGAGAATTAAAGTGAACGAATGAATTAAGTCCGGCACGATGCCACAAGCGAAAATACGGGAGCTGCCCTGCCGGGGATCGAACCCGGTTCTCCCAGATGGGAGGCGAGTAGTCTAACCACTACACAACCACGGCACCCGAGAATTAAAGACAGGTAGTACTTAACGACTCATCTACAACGAGGTCATAAAGACTGAGAAAGTGGCTTGAAGTAATTTCGGAAAACCCATGGAAGACCGAAATCAGGATGGACGGTCCGGGATTCGAACCCAGGTTCCCCCGAACGCGAGACTGAAGATTTACTACTGCACCACCTAGATCAGTAGAACATTAAGAGAAAACACATTAAGGAGTTGCATTGATTATTACCGGGAATGGAGAAGTGGGAATGCGATCGAATCACGTTCTTCTAAATAAGAATCATTTCTGCTACTGCACTTGGGCAAAGAGGAAATTTAATAATACTTGCGTGGAGTGGCGTTTCTTCGCAGATGTACAAAATTAGAATGTTAGCAAACACACCATAATTGTCAGAAAAAAAAAAACATTTATGTTGCATATGCAAAATGAATTAATATAACTTTATATCTCATTAAAATATTTTGCTAAACTTTTCTTATTTAAATGTATTAAAAATCAACTGATAGAGTGTATAGTTTTAATCAAAATTTTAAATGCTTATTTTCATTCTGGATGCAATAAGACTTTAGTAAAGTAGGGAAATAATAATTACTATGGTTTTATGTAAAATTATTAGTACTGGTGTTGAAGTAATACTTTTAATTAGGCCTATTTATTTTAGTTATAAAAATGATAACTGAGCTAGAGAATGTCCAATCTGGTGCCACAAAATCTCAATGGCGGACGGGTTTTAAACGGTTTTTGCATTGGATTTTATCGATGCCTTGAAAAGCGCTTTAGGTTTCATAAACAAATTCTTTTCAACTAATCATAAAGATATTGGCACCTTATATTTCATTTTAGGGCTATATGGGCTGGTAGTAGTAACCTGCTATAACAACACGTTTCCCTGTTCTTAGACATCTGGTAGTGGAACAAGCTGATCTACCGTGCACTGTTCAGTGTTCGTTATACAAACACCACAGACGAACGGATATTGTTGTGTAAGGTCGCTGCGCTGCCATTATGGCCGCTCGTACGATGCGTCGGTCTTTGGGCGTGCATCTGAATGCCATTGCTGTGCGGGACCATGGGTATAGGCTATTCACGATAAAGTGGGAACTTTTGAAAGCCCCATCATTTGGAATAATAGTCAGTAAATGTTATTTATTTTAGCCATATACGTTAATTTTCGAGTCCAGTGAAATATGTACAGAGTATTTATTACTTAGACGGCAATATTTATGTACAAAGACATTTAAAGGATAAAAAACGGCTAAAAGAAAAAAGTAACTAGTGCCTCAAAAGTGCTCACTTTACCGTGAACAGCCTATAAGTATACGCGAACATATTTTATGCGAAAGGCACCAACGCCGATGCAGAGCTGACGTTTTTCGTCCACATCGTCGCGCAATCCTCTAATATGACATCTGGCCTCCCGTAGACCCACTGAACGACGTCACTAAAATTGCGTTAATTGCAGAATGCGTGCTAACTTAATTCTGGCGTACCAAAAATATAAAAAAACTCTTGGACTACGGTAGGGCATCGAAAACTTTCTCCGAAGATGTGCAAATACTGACACGTTTAAGATGTTCGACGAACAACGCTCGATTCCTGATACTTCGATCGCCTTACGCCCTTCGCAACCTAAAGCCGACAGCCCAGTCGATAGGGAATCTTTCGCAGCACACGGTAACCAATCAGATACAATGCTCCTCCCAAGGTATTTCACTTCTACGTGCTTAACTATTCTTCGCCCAAATGGAAATATCGTCTTTCTCACTCATTTTCTTCAAGGTGCTCTTCCTTCATTTTACAGCAATGTTTTTATGTTTCTAAAGGCCGTGTTACAATCAACATAACTATAACCATACCAATACCAGTTTTCAATACCTTCTGTTTAATGGTGTTTGTTACAACTTCGCATTACAAGACCCATAACCATTGTCAACGAATAGCTGCATAGCAAGTTTGCGAACTTTCAACTTTCTTGTGCAAGGAACTATGCATTTCGAACCAGAATCCTTTTGTATTACTACACACGTCAAATTGTCTATCAAAACTATACATATCTGGTCCTGGAAATAGCAGTACATTTGACTCCTATTATTTCCTTTTCGTGTTCATTTCTTTACAATTTGTTTTCTGCAGCACGTGAATAGAGGGAAGGCAAATATTCTACCATACTTGGGGAGAAGGGCTGTTGTGGAAATGAGCTACAGTGAAGAATTCAACGCAATGTTGATTTCTCATGTTTAGGAAATTACACACACACACACACACACACACACACACACACACACACACACACACACATATATATATATATATATATATATATATATATATATATATATATATATATAACAAGTTAGCCAACATGCATCAGCAAGAATTTGTATAAAAAACTACAAATGTTCCCGTTTGAAAGTGAATTCTGATTGGTCAAGAAACGAAAGCGTCCTGATTTATTATGTCAATTGCAGCATAGCACTCGTATTATGGCAATGGTTGTGGGTGTGAATATACCTATGGTAATGATTATGTCGATTGTAGCACGGCCTTAACAATTTCACGGTGTCAAGCCATGTATGAATAATAACAATTATAGACTCTTCACGGTAAATTGAGCATTTCTGAAAACCATGCATAAGATCTACTTGTCTGCACGTTGTGTATTCCTCCACCTTATGTAAAATTATAGTTGCCATGGGCCTCGTCACCTTATTAATGCGTTGGTCAAATGAAACTTTGAAATTATTACCAAAGTAAATATTTCACGAATATGCTCATTTTTACACTTAGATGCATTAAATAAACACAGAGAGCGAAATAAATAAATAAAATTATCACAAATGGTTACCTTTCATTTTTTGTTAGACGTTTGGATATGGAACTACTTTCCCCTTCATCTTTACCAACTTTACTGGGCTTATGTCACTCATTACGCCCGTTAAAATAAATGCAGGTAGGAGCAGTGACTTTTTTCTAAGGTTGATCTCAAAAGTGCTCACTTTATCGTGAACTGCCTTTAAAGTGGCGGCACTGAGAATCCGTACATGTTGCGGAAATAGGTATTTACAATGGCCATAAATCGAGTGAGTCGCCGCAGTGGTTAACCTTCGGACTCGCATTCGGGAGGGCCTGGGTTCGATTCCCGGTCCGGCTGTCCTGATTTCTGTTTTCCATAGTTTTCCGAAATCACTCGAATGCGAATGCTGGGGATCGTTCCGTACTACAGGCTATTGGCAAACTCTTCGCCATTCCTGCTTGTCTGAGCAACGCGCTCCTTCTTAGTCGAATGACTTCGCTGTGGACGGCATATTAAGCCATACTTAAATTCTGTTCACGTTAGAGTGAACATTTCTGAAATCAACCTTAGGAAATAGTCACTGCCCCTATCTGCATATATTTTAACGGCCGCAGTGAGTTACATGTGTCCAGTAAATATGGTAACAATTGAGGGGAAAGTAGTTCCATATATTAACGTAGAACAAAAAGTGTTAGGTAGCCATTTGTGAAAACTTAAATTGTTTCTCTCGCTTTCTGTAGTTTTCTAATGCATCGAAATGTAAAAATGAGCAGATTTGTACAACATTTACTTTTCTAATAATCTCACCGTTTCATTTGACCGACGCATGAAGAAAGAGATGAGGCCCGTAGCAATATTAATTTTACATAAGGTGAAAGAACACACAACGTGTAAGCATATAAAAGTAGATATTAATCAAGGCTTTCAAAGGTGCTCATTTTAACGTGAACAGCCTTTACCTACAATGGACAGAAAAGAGTAACTATAGTCTATTTGTGGTATCTTCATACATTTTGTATCAAACATGTGACAAATCACCCCATGTATGACGTGTTTGGTTGTTTCCTAGATATGCCACCTTTGACAAGCTTTATTTAAGGTTAAAATAATCGTTTTGGGAATTGTTGATAGATAAGTTTCTCCCTTTGAAGTTTTAAGAATTCTATTTAGTCTACTTTCCGAAGGAAAGAAATATTTATGAGATCACTTTCCTGTGTGTGTGTGTGTGTGTGTGTGTGTGTGTCTGTGTGTCTGTGTATGTGTACGTATCCCCCATCCCCCTCCAATTTTTAAACACTTCAACCGAATTTCACCGAACACGGTACACTTCATCAAACTCGGTACACGTATAGTAGTACTAAGTAAGGACACCTGACTTTTATAGCTTACAATCACGTCGGGCACTTACTTTCAAAATGTCGGCCATTAAAATATTTAGGGAGATGTCATATCTCGGAAACTATTCACGCCGATTTTAACACAATTTTGTATGCTGGCAGCGCAAGTTGTAAGTATTAAATTTAGAGGTGAATATTGTTGTTGGTCCGCCATTTTGGAAAATAGGGGCACATGAAAAAATTAAGTTTTTACTTTATATCCCGAAAACTACTCAACTTATTTTCACCCAATTTAGCATGTAAGTAATTGTATGATTGGCCAGGTAAATGTAAGTAATTGAATTTAATTAGACACTTGTTTTCAAAATGGTGGCCATATAAATATATTAGGTTTATCTGGTATTTATCAGATCAGTTAGAAAACATATTTTTCAAACGACAACGTCCTAGGCTGCCGATTACCGCGCTATATCCTGATAACTAGAGGCAACAGTGCAAGGTACTAACTGATACGAGGAGAGGTAGATGGCAGTACTCTATACCGGTACTCTATCAGCGGTACCTTGTTTTACCCGACCACCCAATTTTGTCCAACTCCCCCCCCCCCTAATAATTCCAATGAAACTTTGTATGATGGCTGTATGTATTGAAGCAATCAAATGTGTACGAAAATCTCTTTTGTCCACCATTTTGTAAAATCGTATCACTTAACAAAATAAAATTATGTGATCTCCGATAAAACAACCGATTTCTACCACTTTTGGTTAACAATTAGCACTATGTCCGGCTATATAAAATGATAAATTTTGAGAGGGTCAAACACACATTTTCAAAATGTAGGCGATGTAATAATTTTAGCACCGAATTATTTATCTACGAAATTGCAAAATGAATTTTAACCTAACTTTGTATGCTGACAGCATCAGTTAAGTATATCTATCAAAATTGTCAATGCAAAGCCTTATTTCTCCACCATCTCGTAGGATAGCCCCACATGAAATAACATAGTTTTTATACCGAATCTTGAGAAACAGGCAATCATTCTTTTTCTTTCAATTTTGGCGATGGACATGTACTGTGTTAGGCTATATTAATTTGTATGTTTTAAGTGTGCAAGTCTATTATTTTCTGAATGGCAGGCAGTTGATTGTAAGCTAGTTTAGTTTTATGAGATTTTCCGAATTCAAATTCCTGGTAAGTCACTCGTGTATTTTAATTGTCTTTGTACTGTTTTGCATGTTTCTTGTTTCATCTCTAATAATAGTGCTGTCAATGAGACGCTAACGACTTCCTACCATCTAAACTTTCTAGAACTTCACTAAAAATTGTTTGTACCCATGTAAGGGAAGGTAGGCTCATTAGTTATCAATAACTTCTTGATATATTTTTGTTGACATAAAATAATTTTATTTTTGGTTAAATTAGACTTTTACTCATATTTTGTCTATAAATTATAATATTCCAGTCATAATTAAAACAAATAAAAAAGGAAAGAAAATAGGTATGTTGGTAATGCCTAGCAAGAAATATACTCATTTACAAAAAAATAATTGAACGTCATGAACAAACAGGGCGAATACAACGCAGATTGCCACACAGAATTGTTATTGCCCCACATGGGTCTTATTTGTGTTTAATGCATTTGCTTACGCAGATGTGCCACTAGGGGGCGTATACGTCCCTCCATAATCCAACAGGCAGGTTGGACGTTTCAGCACATTGCTTGTCACTCGACCGTTCTGCCTACGCTTTGAGTTGGTGCTGGACGTAATGATAACAGGAGAGTACACACACCCGCCGAGAAGGCTCGGGTCGACCTCGACTGACCACCAGCAGAGAGGATCGTTTCATAGTACGACCGGTTGTAAACCCTCCACGAAAATGGCTATGCACCATCCACGGATATTTCATGGCAACCTATAATACATCTTGGTCCACCAGTATCATATTCAGGATGATAGCAGAGTGGAATCTAACGTCGCGGCATCCCTTATACCTACAATTACCACCTGATTAAAGGCTGTTCACGATAAAGTGAGCACTTTTGAAATTAACCCTAGAAAAATGTCACTCCCCCTCCCTTCATAAATTTTAACGGGCGAACTGAGTGACATGCGCCCAGTAAAGTTGGTAACGATGACTGGAAAATAGTTCCATATCTTAACGTCGAATAAAAGTGTTATGTAACCATCTCTGATAACTGACATGATTTCTTTAGTTTTTTATTTTAATGTATCGAAATGTAAAAATGAGCAGATTTGCAAAAATGTTTACTTTGGTAATAATTTCACATTTTCACATGACCGACACATGAATAAAGTGATGCGGCTCATGGTAATATGGATTTTACATAAAGCGGAAGAAGACACAAAGTGCATGCGAGAAGAACTTAAGCAAGGCTTTCAAAAGTGCTCATTTTACCGTGAACAGTTTATATCACCGAGCATTAGTGGTCTTCTGCCGGGAACGAGCAGCATCGCAGTTTAAGAATTGGTGTCGAGTGGTGTTCTGCTACGAATCACGATGCTGACTAGATATAGACTACCGCCGAATTCGGATATGGTGACGTCATGGCCAAATCCGCGATGCACGCTTCAATGTACAGCGGCACACCACCATGACGAGAGCTTTTATGGCGTGGAGCGCCATTTCCTACGAATCCCGCACACCGCTGGTGGTGTTTGAAGGATCCCTGACGGCGTGGCATTATCTCTGACCTGCCTTCGTGATTTTCGTCATGCTTCCTTGGCCAACAAGGTCCCCAGACCTCTCGCCCACCGAAAACGTTAGGGGCCAGACTGGATGGCAGCTTCGACCAGCGGCAACTGCGGCGGATTTTGAGTGGTCAGTTGCACCAGCTGAGATAGAATCTTCATCAGGAGAACATGTTTTTTTTTGTATACATCCTATCATGCATTGTGCTTGTACCCACTTACGTGCCACTGCGATTGCATCTTCGGCGTGATCAATATTTTTTTTTTCAAATAAGTGTAGTTCTCATACAAATTATTACTGAACTGAATGCTCACGAATGCGGTGCGTTGTCCCTTTGTAGTGATATTGTAGAATTTATATAATTGGTTAAGTTTTGTTTGCATGAGGGGGTAGAAGAGCCTGAAAGTAGAACTTTAGCAAGGCTTTATAAAGTTGGAAGTGACAACGAACGGACTATAAACAGGGTTTTAAAAACAATCAATAATTACGAACGAAATAAATAATTCCGTAACTTCTCGGCGGGTAAGACTGACGGCAGTGCGGAGTTGCCGTTGGCCGTGACGGGAGGTCACTCTACAAGCCCCACCTGCGCCTCTACCCGGGGAATGTTTCTGCGGACCGCGGTAATCACGAGGTCAGCCGCACCTTCCCCGACTTTTACGACACGTGGACGACACGTGGGAAAAGGTCTGCGCCCGGTTGGCGGCCGTGCACAACAGGTTCCCCACAGCTTCCTCGTCACTGAATCTGTTCCACGTCGTCTTTCGCCACCCGGCCTGATTTGGGCTTTACAGCGCGGCTCTCGTCTCTGCCGTCTCTGCTCTGAAGCCGGACACAAGCGTTTCCTGCAACTTTCTGTCCTGTTAATGAGACCCGGAGCACCCGAACGAAGGCCTTTTGCTGAAAACAAAGACGATATGTCAACAACTATTTTATTTAGCGAGAGTGCTAAGGGGACAATGCGACTGCGCGTTCAAGGTCAATAAGCGAGGGAGCGATACGGGCTCTACTGTCACTATATTTCCAAAACGTTTATTTACCGAGACACGCGTTTATGCGTAAACAACGATTTCACAGAAAACGTTTCAGTACATAGGACCCTTAATTTTCAAGGTAGTATGACAAAACGGAGGACCTGTTTACAATGGTGGCTGCTGTGTGTTTACAAATTGTGCTGGTATATAATGTTACTGATCGCCAGGGGAGTGCACAGTCCGTGAGGGATGGTGGCATTAATAAAAATAAAATAACTAAATTTAGTTTCTTAATGTATTAACCAAGTTATACAAATATACATAGCTATTATTTACGTCGATACATTACGTCTACCTACTATTCAATATTATTATTCTCAGCGAACTGAATATTTATTGCAAATCTATATACTAATTAAACTCTTTATGACTGTCTTTATACTTGCCACAGTCATTTAATCCACACTTTCAATGAAACTTTATTTTTGCAATCATTCGAAATGTCTGTCGATCACGCTTCCACATGCCCACCGGTCATTCTCACTCTCCAGTGTACCGATGCTCGCAGACTTTACTCCGGCTCGTCACTGTCGTTACCGCTCGTCTGTTAGTTGAATCCACACATGTGGCGCCCAAGGCCGTACAAGACTGACGACCCGGAGGCTTGCCGCGGGTTTATAAGCCGGCCCGATCCAGAAGGTCCCTCGCCTCCCGGGTGGTGCTGAAGGAGGCGAGGGCAGAACATGCTTGTGAAGATAAGACAAGTAATTCAGCCATACAAGAACAGGAGGTGGCATGAGAACCGGTAGGCTTATCGCGCACCAGCGACACGCGCCAGTAATCCGCGGCGTCCTGTCTGTAACGCGGCCTTGCTCTTCTCCTGTTGCCGGTGATGGCCTTGGAACACTACTCCAACACACATCAGAGTGCTACGCGGCAGCTCGTTTGCAAACACACCTGGCTCTTCTGTCGTTACCGGTGATGCACCTCGTTTCGCACGGCCAAGAGGGACGTGGCATGGGAAAGGATGTAGAGCAGCTGTATGTATGTAAGCTTCCACTATTGACCATTTCAGGTCACGTTGAACCCTTTCAGTCACCGATAAATCTATAATTTTAGATATTCCAACAAACAATTTGTTTTATTCGGAACTGTACTGATATACCGGAACCAATAGAAATCCGCCCGTGCGTTCTCTTACTGGCAGCAGTGGTTTGTACTGGTACGAAATATAATTTCAACAGCGAATGATGTTTCCCACACGTAGAGTACCTTTCTCTTTTGATAGTATTTTCTACTGTGTACAGTTCAGACCATTAAAGCCACTTCATATTCAACGTCACATATACAGGGCACTGTAACTGAAAGGATTAATTTACGTTTAGAGAGGTTGCAAATAAAAATCCTCTGGTGCGTGATATACTTTAGCCGACACAGCGCTAGTTGCGTTATCACAACCAGTGAGCTGTAGTTTTTGTGTTTGTTTATAGCAGTATGAACAATTCGTAACCTCGACAGTATGGTTCATTTACGGTTACTTCAAACATTTTTGAAGACCTGCTAAAGTTATACTTCCAGGGTGTTTCTCCGCCTGGTGCAAACAAAGCTTAACCGAGTCTAAAAATTACTTCAAAGAACAACGCACCGAATTCGTGAGCACTCAGTTGTAATAATATTGTGCATGAGAAATATTTCTTACGAGCAACTACCAACAACTGTTAGCTCACTGTTTTTATTCATATTTTATTATAAATGAAATATTATAGTTTATTAATAAAATATAGGTAAAAATTCCAACTTAATGAAAACTAAGATACTTTAACGTTAACAGAAGTATAACACGCTTATGATAAATAATATATTTAGAAAATAACTAAACACATCATAAATGGGGTGATTTTCCAAACGTTTTATTCAAAAAGTGTAAAGAAACTGTTCATAGACTATAGACAAGCTGTTTCCAAGTCCAACCATCGTCTAGTGAAACGCAGTCCTGTAGCTGACTTCACGTCCCATATGTAATGTACGTAGATTTCTCGGCACTTGCTCGTGAGAAGTTGCAATACGTCCTGCATTCCGCGGGCCACGGTGCTCATTTGTTGCTACTGCTTGCACACACAGCGAACACTCATCAGTATTCCTTGCAACAGCTCGTACACCGTCGTTGTCTCTCCGGTGTACCCACGAGGTACCCGTAACTCACATTTCACCTTATTTTAATTGTGAGAAATATTGTGCGAGAAATATTGTGGCTACGCACAATTTTCGTGAACATCCTCGAGTGAAATTATCTCCAATATTAATTTTTAATAGAAAAATTTAATCAACGATTAAATCTATAATCTATTTACGACTGGAACAGACTTACGAAAATCAACCTGCAACATGTTCGTTGCGCACGGCCGAAGATTTGAACTTTCCATTGATCTACCCTGCTTTCTTAAGGTTATGAGGCGCCCTCTATACATAACTGTGACAGTCGCGATATTTCTTAGCGACACTAGCGCCAGTTTGTTCTAGTTTGGCCGCCGACATGATCACTGCGCTCGCGCTGACCTCCATGTGATGTCTCTTTCCCCTTCCTTAATCCATGGCTTCCCCTACCCCTTTTCCCCTCCCGATTGCGTGTACCCCTCCGTCGGCTTCGGCATTAATATTTTTTCCTCACTGAAGGCATTTCTCGATCTACCTCAGGTGTAGGCAGTCTGGCCTCAACGAAGTGCTGCAATGACATGATACTCCGTAGGCCTGTGGACTAGCATCTTGTAGCTACCGGTGTTTTCGTCTGAGCTTCACCAAAATGTAATATCGATTCCGTAGTGAATTATTTTTAAGGTTTTTTTTTTTAATATGTTAGTAGTTGCATATTGGGATTTAATGAGAAGTTGATCGTTTGAAGTAGTGAGTTGGGGGCCGTAGTGGGTGTTTTTCGCCCCTTTTAAATTGATTTAATGATAGTGTAGCCTTTTTAGCTGGTCATGTATTTATTTTGTGCTATATATTTTTCTAGTATACTTCGATAACTTGATTTGTATTTTAATTACGTTTGTCCGATGTTCGGTCAGCATTATTTAGATATTTCAGGTATTAAAGTACTCATTCTAGTCAAGCTCATCGCCCCATTTCGCTATCAACGCCTTAGTTCTCAACTACGGCTTCCACTCATTACTTGTTTACTAACGTACTTTACCTTTTGCGTTATGTGTATTCATTTAATGGTTAGGGCTTTAATGGCCTGCTGTTTTACTTTAATTATTCTCAGGTTCCCCTAACCAGTCTGCAAGGGAATATCACTTTTTAATGTAAAGTTTTAATTTGTATTTCCGTTCGGAGCTTTGACGGGCTGCAGGCTGCCGCCTTTCGGTTGGTCCCTTTAATTTAAATATTGACGCAGTGCCTTCTTTGTAGCTCGTTAAGGCGTTTAGTGTTTTTAATATTGTGTCCTATCAGAAGTATTATCCCCTTGTGAGACACTCATATATTTTGGCGTTTATTGTTCGATTCTTAGAATTGTTCCGCTACAATTTGTTGCATTTGAAATTTTCTTTATTATTATCAATGTATTCTGAGTACTTAAAATGTGTAGCCCTCATTATCAACTTGTGTTGCTTTTCATAATTTTAGACTTAATAGTGTTCTTGTTTCTGTCACGCCTGTTTGACGCAACGCTTTGAGACAGCAGCCTGAATTCTCGTCACTGCGAGTGGTTATTGAAAAGTGAACGACTGCGTTCACTCGAAAATTGTTCTTGTCACGAGTTGATAGAGGCCTTAGGTGCTTTTAATTAATTTGTCCTTAACCCAGTTATACTGAGTATTGACTTTTTCAATTGTTAAACTTGGTAGTATCTTGTTCTGGTTGTAGAACTGTCCACAAGGTGGGTTGATATCGTGAGCTGAACTCACCTTATTGAAAATAAAACTTCTTAATTCTTATTTTTTGGTGTTAATTCCCTTTACATTCTAGGGCTATTTTGTATCTAGTGTACGAGTTGTGCCCTTTTGTGGTGCAAACCTTTGAAAAAACACCCTAACCATTAGCTGCATTCATAGCTAGTAAAAAAAGTGGCGCGAGCGGGTACAGTACCCGCATCCGCGACTTTTTCTTTCACTAACTATACATACAGCTATTGGCTAGGATGTTTTTCCAAAGGTTGATTTTCATAAGTCTGTTCCAGTCATGAATGGACTATAATTGTTAAGGTCCGTATTTAGAGACTTGACCGGAATTCGTCTCCGTAGCAATGGAAATCCATTTGCGAGAATCGTCCATACTCCAACTGTGAGAGTTGTTACCCACGACCTCACAAATGCGAGTCGGGTAGTCTAGAGAATAGCAAAACACGCCGAGATGGCCATTTGTTATGTCGATGCAATTTTTGGAAAGTCATCTCGGTTGTTTGGCCCCGAAGCTCGTGTGACGATGAGGTGGAACCTGTATGCATATGAAATATACCAACTGCATTATTCGGGATATAGTCTAACCGGGTACGAAGCGACTTGCTGCTGGAACTTAGTCTTGGACCGATCATTTATTCCCATCTGAGGTTTCGTTGAGCCTAGATCGTATGAGTGGGGCTCGTGATAGCGAGTCTGGGCAATTTTTGACGAGGAATCGACTTCAGGCCGACGTAGTGGACGGTGGCTCAACTCCTTCCAAATAGCGTGAAGAATGTTGGGTTTCCAGCATGATGAGAGGCGTCCCAAGTGAACGAGGTGTTACAAAACGAAATGAGAAATGTTCTAAGAGCACCGAGTGCTGCAAATGACGCTAACTCCTTCCAGTTTCCACACGTTCACCTGGAATTTTATTAAATAGTCAAACATTTTAGTAACTTAATTATACTTATTTATTTTCATTTTATGAACTGACACTTACCGGGATCTATAGCTAATAAATGAAAATTGAGACCGTTTGGAACAAGGAACTGCGCGAGCATATACCAGGAACGGGATATGCATATTCGCTTGTCCTAGTACAGTTGGCCGTTTATAAAGATTTAACTCTTGAATTAGAATAAGAAGAGTCACAACATTACTACACATGCGCGATATAATAGGCGATAAAGGTATATCTGAGTTACTTTGGCGAAATATTATACATAAATAATGTTAGGTTTTCTTAAACTTTTTTGACTACATCAGAGTCTGTAAAGCCTTACTAAACTCTAAAAATTGTTTTCCAGTTTTATAAGAGAAATCCTTGGAAACCCAATTGACAAGAGAATTCTTTTTAAAACTACAAACAGTTTTCTTGTAAAATCTGCAAGACATATATTTGTAATTTTACAAATGATAGCCTTGTATTACAACTTACATTGTTCAGAAGTGTACATAAGATGTGTAATAAGCATGTGGACTTAAACCGCCAAACCAACTTGATTCACAAACTTAAAGCTTATTTATAGTAAATATAACAGCAAGTACCCAGAAAATAATAAGGCAGTTGTTTGATGAAGAAAAATACATTAATTTCATTTTAAGAGTTCTCTTGTTGAGTTCATGAGGTTTGGACGGCTCTTAAAAATGAGGTCTTGAGAACCGATATAAAAGTTCTGTGTAGCTAATAGTTAGTAATACCGTCACGTTTTATTGAAACTGTCGTTTTATTACGATTGAGTTGTTTTAAGTGTTTTACGTTATTCAAACTTGCAATACATTTATTTTTGCACGCAACTACACTTTAAATCACCCATAGTTTTTGCACAAACAGCTGTACACGGTTTTGCGTTGTTGAGGGTCCTCCATTTTGCTGAAGTTCGTGAATACGGGTCTGTGTAGTACAGACATTCCTTGAGGTCTATTACAAACACGGTCTTCATAGTTTTACAAGAGAAATCTTCGTATGCACACTGTTAGAAATTTATGTTGATTTACACGGAAACTTTTAGGGAGAAGTAGAGTTAATCTACGGAAAGGCACTTTGTAATGACAAATAACGCAAATGAGCTCCGTAAATATAAAATACCGAAGCTCTTCGTACACTTATTGCTTCGACTTTGAGACACGTACGCTAATAATTACGCGTTGTTTCTCTCCGCCTTGCTCCATTTCCTCACGCAAGAACGACTTCACCCGTCCCCCATGGAAAATTATTGATCAAGCGACGTGTGATGAAAACAAATTATGTGAAAAATGGACTATATATACTAGAGAACATATTTTTATATTTAAGAACACTTACATTTCTGAAGCAGGATGTCCACGTTGATCGAGTTTCGGCTCGTAGCTGCATAATTACCGCACAAATAATTGTTTTGTTGGACATGCTCCCTACCGCGGCAATGTCAACGTTAAAGTGTCCAGCCGCATGGCGCCGGCGGGAGTTGACGCGGCGCCCACCAGATGTCAGCAGTGTTCCTTGTTCACCGTGCGGCGGAAACCACGCACCTGACCCGCGCCAATTTGAATGGCTGGATTTGAATCGGCGGACTTTACGTCATAGAAATGAACTGGACTGTTCTTTACACTTAGCGAATTGCGGGTACCCCGCTAGGGGATAATTGCGAGGAGGTTTTCTTCGACACTGGGTCGCTATTGGTGGATGATTGTACCTACCCCCCTAGTGAGGCAATGCTAGTAATTTGTATTTAAGCGTTACCAAAACCTGGTATCAGGGTCAGACGCTAGGCTGCGAGATAAGTCTCCCCAGATAACAGGTCAGGTATTTTGGTTTGATCACTTATTAAATAAAAATGTAAAGCCCTTAAGAATTGCAGGAACGTTATTTTCACGTTTCTATTTTTTAAATTTACAGTCAGGATCTTTTTGGATAATATGAGCAGGATAAGTATTTTCTGCACAACATAGTAAGGAATCGCTTAAAATTTTCTAATAATATATATTAGTAAAATATAAGAGGAGGAGCCTTGAATTTTTCTTGTCAAAAATAATTTAAATTTTCCCGAAAATGATACTCTGTATGTTGTCAGTTCTCTGCCATTTTTGGGCTGATTGAATAGCTTCATTCTTGGTCTTGTTTCGCCCTCCGTTTTGGAAACGGGCTGTTCGGGAAGACTAAATGGTCTCTGCCAGAACTTAGAAGCCAGAGATTTGCTCAGTTTTAATTTGAAAATATTGGTGCATTTACATCTTGAATAATGAATTGTATAACTGTAGTAAACCAACTTTACCTTAATAATACATTTTGATGGCCATGGAACATCTTAGGTAGCCAAGTTTGGAAGACATAAATTTTTGTGTTTGTTGTACAAAGCCAAAGATCAAAATTTTAAATGGCGGTAAATGTTATGGATAGGGAAAGTTAATGATCGAACGACAGTATGAGTCATCACTTGCCTGTTTTTTAATAATTTTTGTGAATTTTATGAAATTCTCTTGGCTCAACACAGGTGACTTTTTAAATGTTTTTAACCGATTATTGTGAAAAAAAAATGAATTTATTATTCCGTGTGGAAATGAACCTTTTAAGAGTCCATGTGGGACAAGAAATGTAATGAGAAAGCAAATCATTTTAAGTACATTTGGGAAAGAATAGTTTTCTATAATTTTTTTAAATAATATTATTGTAAAAGACTCGCTTGTTTTAAGATGGTAAAAAGGATTGTTGTTCTAATCCCTAGTAATATTTGTGCAACGAAAAGAGAAAAAATAATAATTAAGAAATATTAAAATATACTATTGATAATTCCAATCTTTCACTTTGTAGTGTAGTTTTAACCACTTGTATATTAATGCAGTTTGGCAGGATACATTCCGCCTTTGTTGATTTATAACTCTATGCTCTTTCCTATTTTCATTATGGTTTTTAAACATACTTGGATTTTATGTATGGTTGAAAAATGAGTTACTTGGGGTGTCCTGTGGTCTTGGGCCCTCAACTTTAAAACACGAATAATGCAGATGATACCCGAAACGTATCAAATTCCATATTTACAATTATGCTTCAAGTAAAATGGTAGTAGGCCTGAGTCGCAAAACCACTCATGGAGTGCCATTTCGTTGATTCTTGTTCAAATTCCGCTACAGAAGAGAACCTTCTGTATACACAGTTAAACACGCACATAACGAATATATAACAATTTTTTTTCGTAACCTCGTTTTATAAACTGCAATTATAGCAAGCGCTCTAACACGACTTGAAACTAAATCAGGCGCGCCCGTCACTTTCATGTAAAATTCGTATTTACGAAATACTTCGTGTAAAGTTATGGTAGGTGAGAGCTTCGAGTTATTTTTGTTAATTTTTCTATCCATGTTCAAATCCCACTACAAAACAAAATATTTGAACTTTTTTTTTTTAAATTTCCTCTGTTATACACAGTGAAAAAAATTACGAAAATTTAAAAAAAAAAAATCTCAAACACTTTAACATGACTAGAAACACAGATGTAAATCCATCATTTTACATAAATTCTGTCTTTACAACACAAATTCCTGTGAAAGCGTTGTACGTGAGTGGATGATAAGTTGGACTGTCCAAAATATTTTTCCGAGTTCAAATCCTCCCACAGAACAAAATTTTTTTTTTTTTTTTTTTTTTTTTTTGTCATTTCTACACACAGTGAATCAGCCACATAACGAAATTAAAACCTTTTTTCTACCCCCTTTTTAAGAGCTATAAAAAAAGCAATCTTTCGTTTCCGCACACGTTCTGTGAATTTACAAAGATTCATGTGAATTTTACGGAGAGGGCGTTACTGAAAAAAAAAAAAAAAAAACGAAGAGCCCGTAATTTTACGCGGATATTTGAACAATAGATGTAACCAGTATTTTCCGTAATTTTACGATTTTTTTTTTTGCTAGCAGTGTACTGTTACAAGCATTTGTAAAATTACAATTTTTTTACAGTGCATGAAAGATTTTGTGATAAAAGCCGTTGCAAGGAAACCATATTCGAACACTCGGGCTCCTTACTGACGACACACCAGCTAATCTGCAAATATCTGAGGTCCTAGCATGCAAGGACTTGCGGAGTTTGGCTAGTAGGTCATTGATCCCGGGAATTCTTTCCGGTCCCAAATATTACGTGCGCGGCTAAAAGAGAGAATGGCTTTAAAAAAAAAAAAAAAAAAAAAAGAGAGAGAGAATGGCTTATTTTATGCGCTCGTATTTGCACGAGAAAAAAACTGGCCGCGGGGTCAATATTTCGTTCCGTAATTTATTCGCTAACGGGGCTTCCAAAAGTAGCAAAATCGCGTCGTTGTTTGGAGAGCCGAGAGCCCAGCCAATAGCGAACATTTAGTAGCCAGTCAGACAAAAGGCGCGTTCCGGATCTTCGCTCAGCCGATCAGAAACCGGGCACACCCCGTATCAAAAGAACCGCTACTCAATTTCACTTCTGTATTTTTAGATACTCAGTTATTTTGCAATTTGGCTAATTGAACCTATCCAAACAATTTATCTAGACAGATAACGGTTTACATAAGTTCAGTATGGACTTAAGAGTATGATGGATCCCCGCATTTTTTGTGAAATAGTTGTTTACACGAATACGCGTATCTCGGTAAATAAATCTTCTGCAAATACGACTTTTTGTCAGAACAGACAAAAAAAAATTATCTATTCCCCAAATGTTTTAATTTTGTCATATTAAGTGTATTCTTGGAGAGCAAAAATCGTAAAGATGGTCTATTATCGTATTTTTAAAGCTTGTCTATGCAGTTTCCTTAAGCGGCAAGAGAAAAATACAAAAATACGGGCGTACTTTAATATGTGGTCTTTCATCGCGTGTAATTAAAACCCCACTGTTACACATCTCATTTGCACAGTGCAGCGTCACGACGGAAACACATCACGCCTTGCGCGTAAGAGCGATGAGGCGCTAGGCGTGCGCGTTAGTGTCGCCCGTATCGCTCCCTCGCTTATTGACATTGAACGCGCGGGTCCACCTCACTATTAACCATCGTAGATAAGCTATGAGTATCCAGCTAAACGTGTGTGGTACCCCGCGCTGTCTTGTCCACTTCACAGTATAGTATATCATCCTCGTTCATAATACTGCAAAAATAATTTCAACATCCACTGCCGTATTCTCGTTGAGTTATCTACAATACTATTTCACAAAAACGTATGAGCTCATTGCACAGATTTCGTGAATAGCTTATAGCACTAAACTAAATCTTGCGTGCGCAGCTCAACATATAATTTTCAACTTTCCAAAGAACAATTTTTTTTTTCGGACCTGTACAAATGATAGCAAAACGCTGTGTCAAACACGCCGTGATAGATATGCATGTGCTCGTGTTGATGCTACTGGAAGATCAGATGTTTTATCATACTGCTGAATATAGTTTCAAAAACGAGTAATGGCTCTCATCAAGATACTTTTTGTTGCAGCGTCCAGAATGTGTAAGTTATGCCACCATGATATGAACGGGTTAAGATTCGCACCCATTCCGTGAATCGCGTGGAATTTCAAACACCGTCGATACATAAAATTTTCTTTTTGATATGAAACTTCGAAGAATGTTGCTAGCGATGTGGAAGACATAAATAACACCAACTGTTTAAAGTAAAAACATGCCAAGTCAATTCACGGTTACTTACAACTTTTCTGAAACGATGCTGAAGCTATACTTTCAGGATATTCCTCCGCCTCATGCAAATACATCTTAATCGAATCTAGAAAATTATTCCAAAGGGACAACGCACCGTATTCGTGCGCACTCTGTGTAATACTATTTGGCATAACTATTTCTTACTAGGCATTATCATCAAACCTATTTTTCCCCCTGTTTCCATTCTTGTTCATTAAAAATGAAATACTATGATCTAGTACTAGTAAAAGTTCAGTTTAATAAAAAAAATAAGGTAATTTTATGATAACAGAAATGTAGAACACTTGTGATACTAACATGTTTACAAGATAATAAAACACGTAATACATGGGGTGATTTTTCAAAGGTTCCATTTCAAAAGTGTAAAGAAACTGTAAATAGATTATAGTATAAATGCGCCTGTGGAAGATATAGATCTGCAAAACTCGCGTTATTGTTAAAGGACACGTTAAACTTTAAACACGTGTAACTTTGCAATACTTTTGTCATTGGACGATACTTTATCAGACACGCCCTGGTTAACTCTGCGCCAATAAATGAACACTTCACAATTGTGTGTCCCAATCACTTGCAGTTCAGTCAGAGAGGGCGTGGCTTCACATCTATGCAGCAGCCAATGGAGAAATGACGCCGGCTCCAATACAGACAGTACTGTGAAGTTTAAGTCTGATGCCGAATAATAACGCGAATTTTGAATGTCTCTAGATATAAATACCTACAATGATGACTTTCATATTTATAGTTTCATAACGAAATAAAAAATGTGCAGCTTTTTCCTGTGGTGTCTCGTTGAAAGCTCCGCCATTGGTATCCCGCTATATTTAAAGTAAAAAAAGGTACGAGTAGTTAAAAGACGTTTATTGTGGAGCGGCGAGCGAGGAGGTCGATCCTCGGCTAGGCGCCTCATGGGAGACCACGACGCGCGATCTGGTATCGCGATGGCAGTAATTGGTATATTCTATTAGCGGCGGGCGGGTATCTGGCATCGGGCGGCGCCATCGAGGACACGCGGGCGGGAGGGTGGGCCCTTACCTTCGCGCCCCTGCTTCCAATAGGCCGGCTAATTGAAACGTTATCTCGCCCGAGGGTCTGCGGCGCGGCGCTGCGAGGCCTTGAGGAACACCCACAATGGCCGGCCAGGTCCCCTGACACGTGCGCTTGGCCGCATCCCTTAACTGCGCGTCCACGGTCGCGCTGTCCCAACCTGTCTCTTGAGACAAAGGTACGCTGGTTTGTGCGACATGACACTCTGACGTCATGGCGCCCGCGCGTTGTTATTAAAGGAGACGTTAAACTTTAAACACATGTAACTTTGCAATACTTTTGTCATCGGACGATACTTTATCAGACACGCCCTGGGTAACTCTGCGTCAAACACTTCACAATTGTGTGCCCCAATCACTTACAGTTCAGCCAGAGAGGGCGTGGCTTCACATATTTGCAGCAGCCAATGGAGAAATGACGCCTGCTCCAGTACAGACAGTATTGTGAAGTTTAGTCTGATGCCGAATAATAACGCGAATTTTAAATGTCTCTATTGATGAATCAGTGGAAAATGTCACTGAGTCAATAGGTCAAGGAAATCTGGCATTGATTCATCAGTTAAATTCGCTGAAGTGACTGTTGAATCAGTCAGATACTGTTGACTGATTGTAACAGTGAAATTCTCACTGATTCAAATTTATAGTTCATTGTAGTTATGTAAACAAGTGCCCTGTGATGGTCGTGCACTTCGTCTAACCAATTAAAATGGGTTAGTCTTTTATTCATGTAAAAGTAGTTGTCTTTTCAAATTTACGATATATACAAACACGTTTATCATTGTTGACCATGTGATTTTCGACAGGCGTGTTTGGTTGGGGTCAGGTCAATGTGGGGTCCATGCGCAGAAGACGAAGAATCGGTCTATGGTCCCAAGTCAACTTGTGCCCCCAAGTTAAAGCACTCAAAAGACTGAACTTTTGTCCAAGTTGTGCCGCGAAATGGTGGGATAAGAAGACTTCAGGTACTTTAGAGCGTATTCGTGAAATGTTTACGTTGCAAATGTAAACTATAATTTTCTAGACGGTATTTCTCAATACGAACGTGATGAAACGCTAATCAGTGCTGTCTTTGTTCGGTCTGAACTAGTTAATATGAAGGAAGGAAATTTTAAAATCGTTGATTTTCCGGTAAATGGAAGTTTGTTGTTCTAACCAGTGAATGTGTTATGCCTGGGCCATATGTAACACTCACCTCACGTGATGTGGTACATGTCTGCCTGGATACCGTTCCGGGTGTAGACGCTGGACCGCTATTCCATTAGGCAGGATGTACAACAGCCCGTTGCGTCCGTCCGTCATCCGCCCGTCCGTCATACATTCGTCCGTCTCCCAGCCGAGCGGTTTACAACCAAACTTCGTACGTTCGTTGTAAGTTCATTGCTGCAAACTAAAAAAAATCAACTGTTTACAAATACAAAAACGTTCAAAAAAGTGAACATATTTGGCGATATTATGTTTCTAAGTACCCGAAACGCACATACACGTACATAACCAAAATTAATCGACGTAAAAAATTATAAATATCACATAAAGCGTGATTTTATTACTTTTACTTTTGCACAAAAGGAGCTCGTGTTTCCAAACCTAATTATCAATTAACCTTCAGAGAAAATATAACTTAAATTTTTTATATTACACTTAACTAAACAAACATATGAAAACAAAAAACGGCCAAAACAAAACACTGCACACACTATACAGCCTTGTAAAGAATTCCGGATGAACGAATCACAAAATGTACAAGTTTAGAAGGCTGTAATTTCACCCGGTCGTCCGTCAGAAGTTAAAGCTCGCCACGGTTTTGACGGTCGGACGGATAAGAACAAATGGCCGCCTTTGATTGTTTGTGTGTCACGTGATTGGCGGACGGATGACGGACAGACGGGTTGTTGTAAATCCTACCTTACTTTCACATCGCCCATACAATAACACCATGTCTGCGAACTGCGTCTATGTGTACCGCTCCATGACCGAACTTGTAAATCCGGCCTTACTTTCACATTGCCCATACACTAACTAACTCGATGTCTGCGAACTGTGTCTATGTGTACCGCTCCATGACCTAACTTGTAAATCCGGCCTTACTTTCACATTGCCCATACAATAACACCATGTCTGCGAACTATGTCTATGTGTACCGCTCCATGACCTAACTTGTAAATCCGGCCTTACTTTCACATCGCCCATACAATAACACCATGTCTGCGAACTGTGTCTATGTGTACCGCTCCATGACCTAACTTGTAAATCCGGCCTTACTTTCACATTGCCCATACACTAACTAACTCGATGTCTGCGAACTGTGTCTATGTGTACCGCTCCATGACCTAACTTGTAAATCCGGCCTTACTTTCACATTGCCCATACAATAACATCATGTCTGCGAACTGTGTCTATGTGTACCGCTCCATGACCTAACTTGTAAATCCGGCCTTACTTTCACATTGCCCATACAATAACACCATGTCTGCGAACTGTGTCTATGTGTACCGCTCCATGACCGAACTTGTAAATCCTACCTTACTTTCACATCGCCCATACAATAACACCATGTCTGCGAACTGTGTCTATGTGTACCGCTCCATGACCGAACTTGTAAATCCTACCTTACTTTCACATCGCCCATACAATAACACCATGTCTGCGAACTCTGACTATGTGTACCGCTCCATGACCGAACTTGTAAATCCGGCCTTACTTTCACATTGCCCATACACTAACTAACTCGATGTCTGCGAACTGTGTCTATGTGTACCGCTCCATGACCTAACTTGTAAATCCGGCCTTACTTTCACATTGCCCATACAATAACACCATGTCTGCGAACTATGTCTATGTGTACCGCTCCATGACCTAACTTGTAAATCCGGCCTTACTTTCACATCGCCCATACAATAACACCATGTCTGCGAACTGTGTCTATGTGTACCGCTCCATGACCTAACTTGTAAATCCGGCCTTACTTTCACATTGCCCATACACTAACTAACTCGATGTCTGCGAACTGTGTCTATGTGTACCGCTCCATGACCTAACTTGTAAATCCGGCCTTACTTTCACATTGCCCATACAATAACATCATGTCTGCGAACTGTGTCTATGTGTACCGCTCCATGACCTAACTTGTAAATCCGGCCTTACTTTCACATTGCCCATACAATAACACCATGTCTGCGAACTGTGTCTATGTGTACCGCTCCATGACCTAACTTGTAGATCCGGCCTTACTTTCACATCGCCCATACAATAACACCATGTCTGCGAACTGTGTCTATGTGTACCGCTCCATGACCGAACTTGTAAATCCGGCCTTACTTTCACATTGCCCATACACTAACTAACTCGATGTCTGCGAACTGTGTCTATGTGTACCGCTCCATGACCTAACTTGTAAATCCGGCCTTACTTTCACATTGCCCATACAATAACACCATGTCTGCGAACTGTGTCTATGTGTACCGCTCCATGACCGAACTTGTAAATCCGGCCTTACTTTCACATTGCCCATACACTAACTAACTCGATGTCTGCGAACTCTGACTATGTGCACTGCTGCATGAGCAAACTTGTAGGAGTATAACGAAATTGATACTTGACTTGTAGAGTTCAAATTCACAGATTTAGACGAGATCATTTATATGGTACAAAAAAAAAGCGCGCTTCGCATCGGAGTCGTGAGATGTACTGCCTGGAAATGTTCGCTCGCATTGTAGTCGTAAAGCCGTTTGAACGAGGTCTCAGTTATTTCAATCGTATTGTTATTCACGAAGTTATAGAGTCGGAATCGATCACCCTGTAATGTCGTCGTTTCCATTCTGGTACCCTGTGTATCGATCTGATTCCAAGGACGTAGTCACGTTAAAATATTTTGCTCCCTATGATTTCAGTTGAGAATTACGGCTGTCAGACGTGTTTCCTGCCTATCGAGACAAAGAAACAAACAAGAATTTTCTTCCGTTACAAGCAGTTGTGGCAACTTTTACGCTTTCCATTCGCACGGAAAATGCGATGAAAAATAGGACGGGTTGTATCTGTCAGCTTAAATTGGTACCTGCTCCTGCTGTCATGATGATTGCAATTTACGCTGACCGCCTAAGTACCGCTTGAATGAGCTTAAGCACGGAATGTGCAGTGTCTACCGAGATAAAAATATTATATAAGGTCTCGTTACCAGCCGTTGGCAACCACTATTTGCGCCGTGAAATATAAAAGACGTGCTTTTCGTACTGTTGTTTAATCAGTACAACGTTTCTGCAAAATATTTTACAGTATTTTATGGAGTTGGAAGAAGCACTAGAGAATCTGAAGTAGCTGTGCTTGACCTGAAATTCTGCAAAACGAACAAAGAAACAATATTGGCGTGCAATAACATCGCGAATCGTTTAACTGGCAAATAATGATGCAATTACCACTACTCATTAATTTCTCGCTCCGTTCGTTTTGACGCAATTTCAGCTTTCTCCAGCGAATGTGGATTCATTTGTATAATTTCCTGCGTGCATGCGATTTTTCAGTGCAGTTTTTCCTTACAGACAGTTCGCGATAAAGTGAGCACTTCTGAGATCAACCTCAGAAAAAAGTCACTATTCCTTCCTTACCTGCACATATGTATTATAACGGGCGCACGGAATGATAAGCGCCCAGTAAAGTTGGCAATGATGAAGCGAAAGAAGTTTCATGTCCAAAAGTCGAATTAAAATGTTAGGTAAACATTTTTAGATAAATTAAATTATTTGTTTCGCTTTCTGCTTTTTTTTTTCAATGAATATAAGTGTAAAAAATGAGCAGATTTGTAAAATATTTACTTTCCTAATAATCTCATAGTTTCACTTTACGGACGCATGAATAAAGTTATGAGGCCCATGGCAGTGTTAATTTTACATAAGGCGCAATAATATACAACGTGCATACAAGTATATTTAGAGCAGAGCTTTCAAAACTGCTCACTTTAACCTTAACAGCCTACAATTACATACTCCGTCGTTGCTGCGACCTAGAACCGACTGAGGTAGCAGAGTGCGGTACACTTTGGTCTCTGATTCGCAAGGTCCCTGATTCGATTCTCAGCCAAGCCGACCTGATTTTTTGTTCCTTGTGGTTTCTCGAAATCACGCCGAATGTTTGGATAGTTCTCAATTCCCCGTTTCTTGTTGAACGAGCTTATTTGTTTCGTCTGTACTGGCCTTGCTGTCGACACACGCGCGTCATTCGTGACGTCTTTATTTCATGACACTCTTTCAGGAAAGGTAGGTACGGTATGTCCAGAAGTCTGACAACAGGTGAAATTGTATCCCTGATTCCCACCCTAAGTTTCTCATCAACTCGGCATTGTGTTAGTACACACTCTAAAAAAAACCCCACACATAGTTTTCTGTGCGACATAGGAAACTATTTCTTTGATGCTGTTTTGTTTACAGCAACACAGTGCAGCTTAAATTCAAAGAGAATATTGCAGAAACATAGGTTTGCTACTAAAAAAACGTTTGCTTTATTTATAAGTGTTTGTTTTGTGGCAATATTACCTTTCTTTATAGCAACGAAATAAACATAGGGTCTGCTGTTGTTCACAGTAAAGAAATATTGCTTTGTACCAAAGGTAACGGGTTTAAAGCTTTTCTGTCGTACATTTCAGTTTTCAGTACGTAAGTGTTGTCCTAACACAAACGTTCATAAACCAATAAGAATATTCTGCAGTTATGAAACCAGCTGAACAAATTTATAGTCCTCCTGCAGACGTTTAGCGTCTTTCTGAAGTTCAGCGATTCTCCACACCACTAATCTCAATTCTCTCCAAGAGGCGACATTGTATTCTGCTCCCAAGTTACTATCTAAAATAACATACCTTCCAAAAGTAATCTGAGCGCAAGAATACACAGTGGTCGTGTGGAGCAGGGCCTTATGTTAATAACACAAGGTTTATGGGTTCGAATCTTGGAGCCGCTCTGGGTTTTTTAAAAGCATTATTTTGAAAAATTTGTTCCTTCTCTCTTATTTACTGTAACGATAATGCCAGGTTATCATAATCATTACTATATACATCAGACAAAAATTATGTTTGGGACAAGGCTACTTAGCAGTGGTTCGTATATAAACAAATTTTTCTTTGCAGCTACAAATTAAGTGTTGCAGCAAACAAAGCGTTTTTACAGGACATGCATAAAGTTTGAATTCACACGATAAGAAACCTGCCAAATCCTTGCATGTAAGTGTGTCACGGGACTGTGTTGTATCACCGGATCTCCTGCAACAATCACTTGTGGAATAGATAACATCATTTTTGGTTAAACGATGGTTTCTTTCATGAGAATATGTCGTATGAACTAATTTACTATCTATTGTTTTTTTTCGGGGTTATCGCCTCGTCGTCATTACTGTCGAGTTCGTATCGCTTTTGACCAAAATAAACCATTGCACAAATGTTGTATGTAGTGTGCAGCCGGCATGTGTTTGGTAATCGTAATATACCAACTTAACCGACTATATCCCATTCACGGCAACTTCCAGCATTTTTGAAGCGCTGCTAAAGTTCTACTTTCAGGATATTCCTCCGCCTCATAAAAACAAGTCTTAACCAAGTCTAGAAAATTATACCAAAGGAAAAACGCATTGCATCCCTGTGCGTTCATTTTAATAATATTCTGCATAAGAACAATTTCATGCTAGGCATTACCAATACACCTATTTTCTTTCTGCCTTATTTATATAAATTACAAATAAAATAATTTATATATAATCACAAACAATAGTTCAATTGAATCGAAAAATAAGATATTTTTATTAACAGAATTATACATGATAAATTAAGGAAACATCCAAACAGGTCGTACTTGGGGTGATTTTTCAAAGGTTTAATTCAAAAAGTGTGACGAAACAACGAATCCTTAATACTGTATAGATGCAAAAGGGTGTTTGTTTGTTTGTCCTTCTTTCACGTCAAAATGGAGCAACAGATCGACGTGATTTTTTGCACAGATATAGTTGGAGGTCCAGAGTGTGACATAGGCTACTATTTATCCTAGGAAAATATCTCAAACGGTTCCAAAAAATGATGATTAGGGATGTACATGAGTACTGGATTAAACTTTTCTTAGGATTACTGCTTAAAAAGCATTGTTAAAAAAATATTCCGTCCTTTCTCCTTTCTTTTTTGTCTATGGGCTGTCTTACATTCCTTCCCAAGAGCCGCAGTAGCTCATTGGGCAGAGAACCCGATAGTGGGGCCGCAGTAGCTCAGTGGGTAAAGAACCCTATAATAGGGGGCCGCAGTAGCTTAGTGGCTAGAGCACCAAATAGTAGGACCGCAGTAGCTCAGTGGGTAGAGCACCCAATAGTGGGACCGCGCTTGAATCAGCGGGCAAAAGCTAGTAGACTATAAAGGCGAAGTCGCACGTGATGCGCATGGCAGCATGGTCCTTACCACTCCCACCGCTTCTCGGCCTCAAACTCATGCATGCAGCGCACGTGGTGTCTGGCGGCGTTCGATAGCGGGTATGTGGGGCCGGAGCCTGGGATCGCCCATCTGGACCGAGGTGAACGACCAGGCGCGCCTCGTGCCGCCAAACACACACACACCTAGTGCTAGTAAACACGGCCAGGTTGCTCCTTTCGCTCCGGGGAGGCCCGGCTCCGCGCAACGTATACCTGCAATGCGTGACGTAACGTAACGCTGCTCTCGCTGCGCCTGATAGAACTTTCCGTTTCCGGTCAGGCGACCCCGGAGCTGGGAGACTCCCGTCTCTCACTGCCGCGGGTCCAGGTATAGGCTGTTCACGGTAAAGTAAACACTTTTGAGGCCCTGGTTAAATTTTTCCAATAGGCTGTTCACGGTAAAATGAGCACTTTTAAGGCGCTGGTTACATTTTTCCTATAGGCGGTTCACTGTAAAGTGAGAAGTTTTCAAAACCCTGCTAAACACTTTGAAGACAGTAGACATTTATAAGACAACCAAGACAAGTTATAAGTGAGTTACTTATATCCACCACAGCAGGCAGGAACACAGGTTCTATTGGTCTCTGTGTTACAACTCACTACCGTTCTAGTGGCCGACATGACAATGGAAACACTTACTGTGCTCTACAACGTTCATTATTGGCTGGTCATCAGTCACTGAGGCGCTGAGTTTATTTTGTCCTAGTCAAATGTCTTTATTTGTGTAAGATGATTCACAATCACACCTGTCCTTTTGCGGAGATGTAACAAAAATATCTTTGTTGTCAGGAAAATGCTAGTGTTCTTTCCAATGACAAAGAAATTTCCAAAATATTTTTACTCGAGCTACTCTCTAGCGTAGTCCTTAAAGTGTTAAGATCTACTTGTATGCACGTTGTGTGTTCTTCTGCCCTAGGTAAAATTATCATTGCCATAAGACTCGTCACTTTAGTCATGCGTAAGTCAAGTGAAAGTGTAAAATAATTAGAAAATAAATATTTTACAAATCTGTATATTTTTACAGTGTGATACATTAACAAAAACAGTAAGCGAAAGATGTAATTTAAGTTATGACAAATGGTTACCTTTCACTTTTTTTTTTTCGACTTTTAGGTATGTAACTATGTTCCATCTATCGTTACCAACTTTACTGGGCGCATGTCTCTCAGTGCAACCGTTAAAATTTTTACAGGCAGGAGCAGTGATTTTTTTTCAAAGGTTCATTTCAAAAATGCTCACTTCATCGTGAGCAGCCTTTAGCAGCCGTTTTTTTTATTCTTCCTCCACTTTTTATAATAAATATTGACATATACGCAATAAACACAGTGTAGGCCTATATGTTTCACAGGACTCGAAATTTAACGTCTAGAGCTCCTGTCACACTATCAAATTTTTGCCTTCAAATATATTTGACAATAAAATTTGGTCACAAAATACGGCCATCAAATTTTTCCTTCCAACAAATTTTATCAAATAATCTAGCATGTGTTTGAAATTGTGTCACACTGTCGAATTTTTTCATTGGGAGAATCTAATTTGGAATATTTTTTAAAATATTATTTTCATAGTGAGATATTACTTTTGTTTTTCCATGCGGTCCATTACAGGAAGAAATTTAAGTAATATTGTACTCCATTTTCTTTTCTTTACTAAATTAAAATTTTAATTATAAGATTTGTTTCCTGCACAATGAAATTTAATGCCTCTGAGTTCGTAATATCATGAGCAATATTCACTTAGAATAGCATTCATGGTCAGAAAGCTTCTACATAGATTTATTGTATTCTTAACTTACTTCGTTTCTAGCAATTGTTCGTTATTTTAAGTTTCTTGACCTCCATTTTGTTTGTGCACTACTCTGATTGGCTTAGACCGTCAAACATGAAATCAATTTTATAACCGGTCTAATTTTCGAACGTTTGATGGAAACTGAAGCCATCCAACTTTTTCAGACAAATATGGAGGTATTAATCACGTTTCCATGACGTCATAACTGTCTAACTTTATTTGACCAAACTTATTGGAAGCAGTTCGCAGGAAAAATTTTACAGTGTGAAAAGGGCTTCAGACTAAAATAAAATATTTTTACTGACAATTATTCCAAATGAGAGGGCTTCAAAGAATGTTCACTTTACCGTGAATAACCTATACAAGCAAAGACTAAAGATGAGGTAGACCGTTCTCGCTGGCTGTGCACAACCTGCCTCCGTGTCCAAAAAGAGAACTGCCTTTATATAGGCTGTTCGCGGTAAAGTGAGCACTTTTTAAGGCCTTGCTAATTTTTTTTTCCAGCCAATTTCTATCTTGCCATCACTTTTTAATATAAATATTGGTATGTGGCTAAAAAACACGGTGTATACATTTCACCATCATCAAATTTAAACGTCCGGGGCTGCAATAAAATCTATTTATTAGTGCTCAATGCCTTTAGGGGGAGGGAGGGTCTTAAAAAGTGCTCACTTTACCGTGAATAGCCTATACTAACACGACTAGCAAAACCGGCGTGAATTAAATTTGAGGTTAGAACTCTTATTATAAACCATTCACTGTTACTCCCAACTTTCCTAAAGCCCTGCTGAAGTTCTACTATGAGATTGTACCTCCACCTCATGCAAAAAAGAGCTTAACCAAGACTATAAAAATGCACAAAAAGTACAACGTACCGCATTCGTATTCGTGCGCACCCATTGTAATGATATTTTACATAGGAACTATTTCTTACAAGGCATTACCGATACACCTATTTTCTCTCTGTTGTATTCATGCTGAATAATAATTTAATATTAAAATTTATAGATAAAATGTAAGTAAAAGTTCAATTTAACCAAAAATAAGGTACTTTTACGCTAGCACAAATAAAAAAAGCGCTTGTGATACATGGCGTATTTATAAAATAACCGAGCACGTAATTCATGGTGGGATTTTTCAATAGTTTCATTTAAAATGTAAAATAAACCGCCACTAGACTGCAGTAAACAAGTGCTTTGAGATTTAGGCCTATATAATAAATCTTCCAAACAAATTGTAATGCCGTTTGATTAAATTCGAATAAAGGAAAATACTTTGTTTTTATTTTAGTTTTCAAAAGACAAGCCCTTTTATAAGAATAAACACGTTCATCCCTGTTCACAATGTGACTTTTGACAGTTGTGTTGCTTTGGGGTAGGTCACGTTGGGTACATGCGCAGGAGACGAATAATCGGTCTAGCCCATCTTTAGTCAGTGGGTAGAAGCGGATGTGAATCACAGAGTATACACCTGTTACTTTGTACCTGATACATAATTGTATCAGGCATAGACTAAAGATGAATTAGACCACATATTCGTCTTCTGCGCATGTAGGCCTACCCAACATTGACCTACCCCAATCCTACACAACTGTCAAAGTCACATGGTCAACAGTGATGAAAGTGTTTGTTTATATCTTAATTTTTAAATGATAAGCACTATTATATGAATAAAATACTTTTACTAATTTAAATTTAATCAAACTGCATTACAAATTGGTCAGAGGAAGTATACATACTTTTCGAAGTCTTTGTTTACAAATCAGTTATCTAACCTAAAATCCAAACCACTCCGTTTTCGCTAGACGTGTTGGCAGATGAGTAGTTCAATGTTGAGACACGGAGATTGGTTGTGCGCAGCCAGAGAGATCGGTCTACCCCATCTTTAGTGTATGGTATCAGATACCGTAAACGAGTACACTGCCAAACTGTCAGTTACATTTAGTAAAAGTTTTACATTCGCCAGTGTGTTGCCTCTGCTGTTTTAAGAAACACTGATACATTTTTCACTATATCTCAAATGTGCGGTTAAGTTTAAATACAATTTCTTGGTTTATATTTGGCGATTCCACAGTTGAGTGTTTTAGATAAAAAAAAAAAAAAATATTGAAGCGGATAAATTATAACTTAGTTTTCGTTTAAACAAATATCGTTTAAAAGGTTCATTATCTCCCTGAAAAATTTTTCACACAAATTAAGTTTTTTTTCTGCTCTTGTTCAAATCTATACTTTATTTCACTGTAACAGTTACCGCACAGTACATCAACCCGAAACTCGTACGTACAGACCATTCACTGTAAAGTGAGCACTTTTGAAAGCTCTCTCATTTGGAATATTAGATAATGAATATATTTTATTTTAACCTTATACGTTAACTTACGAGTTCAATGAAGTATACACACTGTGTTTATAACTTGTATGGCAATAATTGTTTATAAAGGAAGTTAAAGGATAAAGAATGGCCGAAAGAAGAATTAACTAGGGCCTCAAAAGAGCTCACTTTACCGTGAACAGCCTATATTGGATAACACGCGTACCATACAATATGCACGGACAAGTTAACAGACAAGGCGACAGGATACTGGCGAAGTATTCGGGAACTCTTGTTTCTGGTACAGAACTGTATTAGACACAGTTCTGTACCAGAATCAGTTTGGAACACGAACAGGAAATACCGGTAACGACCCACCTCTGGGCGGTGAAGTGGAGAGATTTGGGCGACTGTTGACATCGAGGTCTTGAGAGCCGATGAGGGTGAAGCGAGTATGTATGTTGAGAAGCGCCGGAATGCAAGGGCGTGGAAAATAGGAGATCCCCGAGAAAATCCGCAAACCAGCGGCATCGTCCACCACGATTCCAACATGTGAAAATCCGAGAGCGATCCAGGTTCGCCGTGGTGGGACTCCGCATGTCAGCTGCGCAGTCGCCGATCCCTGATTAGCAATACTGAACCGTTTTGTCGCCAATACGCCTGCGTTACCCTGTATTCGCCGTCGAGTACGGCTCGAAATTTTGGGCCTGGCGTCGTGAATACTGCGTCTTAAGGTGTGTATTTGACGTAGGTATATGTAATGTTCACGAGCTCTCATTGACTTTCCTTTTTTTTTTATATACTTCGATGATTAGATTTTTTGTAGTAATTGAACACAGTTTTACCATTTTTACATTTCTGGCTACACAGGCTACTGTCCATAATCATTGTTCAAGTGCACCTTTAAGAGGAATTTGAAAATTTAAATTGCTAATACACCTTTCAAATACGTATGTCTCTAACGCTTGGTCAGCTCTCTCTCTCTCTCTCTCTCTCTCTCTCTCTCTCTCTCTCTCTCTCTATATATATATATATATATATGTGTGTGTGTGTGTATGTGTATATATATATATATATATGTGCTTTAACCGGGTTAACGCAACATAAATATATTTAACTTTCAAAAATGTTATTTTTTTAAACATAAAGACACGAATCTTTTGGAAAAATATATTAAAAATTAAGCATCGCCGGCAATAACATGATTTCTACAGTATTGTAAAGTTTTGACCTGATATTATCAGAGTAAACGAAAATAAAAATTACCCCCGCTTATTCTTGGTCTGTCATGGTTAGGAACCATCTACAACTGGAAATGTTTGCGGATAAGTCCAAGGACAGCTTAATGCTGGTTGGCGCACGTGACTTTCTGACTTCACGGCTGGCGTCCTATGCCCGCTTGTCCGCGACTTTTACTCGCCAGTTGAAACTTTGTCCGCTAAGGTATCCGAAACTCTCTCTCAAGTCAATGGGTAAAGGAGAATAATGCAGTATGTTTAGGTGCGTTTTCGCTTTCAATCAACGAAACATTATAAATAACTGAAAAACAGATGTAACAAACTTCAATAAAAGTCAGTTCTTGAAATGAAAGTATAAATTATTTCATGAAACCCAAGAATTGTCTGAGTCAGTTGCTACAGTTATAACTCCCTAAATTAATGACATAGTCCATACGGAATGACAAAATTATATTACATCTATATTGTGAAAATAACAGGAATAAAAGAAAACAGTTTTTTTTGTTAGAATTACCGTGCTTAGGGATCCATTTCCGGAAACTCTGTTTCGAGCATAAAGAAAATACCCCATCTAGTTGGGAGAAGTACGTGGACGTGTTATCGCAAATATCCGCAGACAGTGTCAATTGCAGGCGAGTTCTTACGATGCCAAGCTCATTCGAGACCCGCCTGTTCACATGTGAGAAACATGAGAGCCGGCTTTCTTAACGGGCCAGCCTACCAAGCCGGCAGCCACGAACTTCAAATGGGGAATCAATGTTACACGAAATTCCTTCTCATTGCGCCAATTTTGAAGATAACTATTTCAAACAAAAACTATTCTACGTGAAATTTCTTACGGAGTGATGCTACATTAAAATATTTTGCCAATTTTTTTTTGTATTATATGTTTTTATAAAATGTAAATATTGAAATTTACATATGTCAAAAAATAAAAACAAAATGGATAAATAATTTTTTTTCCAAAAACAATTTTATGCAGCAACATTCTCTGAGAAAATCGCGTTACTGTATTTTTATTTTAAATAGTTATCTTTAAAATTGACGCAATGAGAAGGAATTTCGTTTAACATTGATTCTCGATTTGAAGTTCGCGACTACTGGCTTGGTAGGCTGGCCCGTTAAAGTAATTTTGATAGTTGTTTACCCACAGGGAAATGTACAAACAATGACCGAAAAGTGACAATACAATGCAAGAGTTTACAATAACGCAGCACTCCAGCCACAATTGAAAGGATCTTCTTTCGTGCGGGAAATAGCAAAGATGAAGACAATAAGTGAACAACTATAGCAGTGACTGTAACAAAAAACGTAGCATTTACATGAGGAAAGTGACCAAATCCTCAAAAAAATGACGAAACATTAACAACACACGTTTCTGGTTTCGCGCGCCTTCTTTAGACACAAGCTTACTGTAGGTTGTTTCGTGAGCCATTCATCTACTAGCCTACTGTCATAAAACGAAGGCCTACACTGTAAAATATAATGGGAAAATTAATATTCGCAGACTTGTGGGGGGAACATAGTTTTTCTTACGGGTGAGGTAAAATTATCGCACTCTGGAGTAAAATTAACGTAAATGGGATTGGGAAATCCCATACATGAATGGGAAAATTGCCTTACGACGTGTGGATCTCCTCGTCCATTTGTAACTATTTGATAATTGCATTTTATATATATTTTCCTTAAAATTAATTTTTATTTTGTAGTCATAAAAGCTTCTCAACATGGCTTTTTATAAGCGAGGTATAATTACCGCACTCTAGAGTAAAATGCACGTACATAGCGGTAGAAAATCCCATAAATGTATGGGAAAATTACCTTACGATCCGTGCCCGTGCATATCTTCAGCATTGTCTCAACAGCTAAGTGGGAGGATGGGCGGAAGAAACATATTTTTAACATGTTAATATTCACTGACACTATCACGTTGTTTTAGTGGTGTAATGGGTAGCGCATCGGTCAATCGTGATACAGGCCCATGGTTCGCGCCCACCCGCCAGCGAGTGTTGGAAAGTATGGTATTGAGGTTTCGGTTACTATACGTCAAAAGAATATAGGTAGTTAAAAAAATTAACATTTCTAATACTTAGGGGTACGTTTTTAATTATCAATATATTATACAATATAGTTAATTTTCCCTAACTTGTATGGGATTTTTCCCCCACTTTTGTCGAGTACTTTTTCCCTTACGACTACATTTAAGAGGTAAGTTTATCTTGCATGCAGAGGTAGTAAGCTTCCCTTACATGTAAGGGAATTTCGCCTCAATGTTTTGACAGTGTAAGAAAACAATAAAAAAATTAAGTATGTGCCACGCTATAGAATGTTTACTGTTACCGTTTGCGGTCCCACATTCAATTAGCTATCTCTCCAGCAGGAGTTACCTTGGCCGTACGTATATCTTGCCATACTTATAAATCTGGCTTACCCAATTAATTTTTCTTTCCTTTGGAAGGATCGTATTTAGAGTTAAAGGATTACTCTTAAGGTGTTCTCCTTAAACAGATTCCACCACGCTTTATTTTATATTATTAGCAGAAAGTTGATAATCTCTTCATAAACTTTGTTGTAATCATCTAAATAGCTACAACTAGTAAGTTTTTTAACGCGGTCTACAGGCAATCTGTCAAGGTCAAATGGAGGCAGTTATCTCCACTGAGCAACGGAAAACGGCCTAAATGGCCTCCAAGAGTGTCATTATTTCACATTATCGGCCTAAATTTTCAGCGGCAAAATTTGTGATTTTAATACGAAAATGTTCCATTTGTACATTACTCATTTAATCATGGAAATTGCAGGAGATTATTTTTTTGTTCTCGCTTAGCTTTTTTTAATGGATTCATTTACATTAAAATCAGGCAAGTTTCAAATTCATGGAAAAAACTAGGCGTACTCCTTAAGTCTTAATAAAATCGTTAGCACAATTTTTTTTTTTTTTTTTTGTAAAATGTGATAGTGACAACGCTGAGACTAAATTTATACGTAGGTAAAGCACCCGAATTTGTGTTTCATTTTGGTGTGAACGAAAAGACTTTCATTTTCGGGAGAAAAAAAATCCTGGCTACAAATAACAAATTTATGTATCGTAATTTACATTGATATTTGAAGAAAAGAATTGAAGAAATTTTAAATCATAGAAATGTGATTCTTAAATGACTGCAGAAGCGACTGAAAAATTTAATGAAATTAACTACCCTTACGTTTTATTTTTATTTTTTTATTGATTGGTATTTTGGAATACATATTATTCGAGTCAGGCTGCTTTTAATAAGGGTGCATGGTTTTTTTTGCTGTCGTATTTTACCTTCATTGCCAGGATTATGCGGAAATATATTCTTAATAAGAAGAAAATAGCAATACGTGACTCTGCTCTAAAATTTCCAACCTTCCCAATTTTTCAGTTTTATCTGTGAATGTTTTATTTCATTATTTTATCACATGTGTAAAAGAAAGAATGGATTAGTTTTGAATATAATTTAAAATAACTGCTGTGTTCTGCATATCACAATTAAAAGAATTGATGTCGATTACGAGGATAAGGCTGCTTAACGTCAGTCAAATAAGATTGAGACAAACGTGGGAGACCGCATAGATGGTCCACGAAAAATATCGACAAAATACGATAAATCAATTTTACAGTTAGTACGTTTACGAAATCCCCGCATACCAACTTTGTAGGCTTGAAAGGTGACTTAAAAGTTCCCAAAGAAATTCCACTCTACAGTGAAATGTCTTCGTTATTCCTTGTTCAAAACTCATCAAGAATGCAAATTATAGCTGTGTTTCTTTCAAATTTGTATTTTTAATTTTCCCAGTTCATTCGGAAACTTTTTTTTATACGTACAACCACAGTTCGTGGACCGGCGGTCCCCTGAATGTAAGCAACCACACACTACGACGTCGTTCAATAAGTAAGGGCAGTGCAATTTCGCGAAAAGATTTCGAGACAAGTTGTCGAACTCTAATTGGTTCAGTTAAAAACAGAAACGGCTTCTCATGCAGAGGGCGACAAATGGTAAAATAAATATTTATGTTTGTGTTTAGAGTATTGAAGTCTACCAGGTGCTCAGATTTTTTCGCGAAAAATAACTGGCTCTATCAATAAGAGCGTCTACTGATGCCCAGAGTGTAGATAACCACGCATTATTGTCCGCATGAACTTATTGATTGCACTACGTATTTTGTAGTGAAGTTTATAATTGTCAACGAATCATTTATTTAATGCACTGTTGATAGTGTCTGTATAGTAATTACATACTTAAATTTTTCCAGAAATTGTTTCGTTTTTACAGAAGTTCATTTCTGAACATATTTTTCAATAGAACCATTTGTGCATACGTGTTTTCAACTTTAATTCTCAAATTCAAAACGTTGTAAGGTTTGATCAGAAACATAGTATTCCTGTAATGTAGTACATCTAAATTCGAATCAGTGGAAAACCACTGGTTCGCGGTGAAATGGCTCTACATAGAATCAGTGGGAAACCGCTGGTAATTTCAGCGAAACGACTTTAACTTTCTGATAGTCACTGTTTATATTGCGCAAATACAGTAATTTTATGAAGAAAATAATTTTTGTGGGTAGCCGAGATTGCACCCCCACCGGTGTCATTTCTCCATCGGCTGCTGCATAGATGTGAAGCCACGCCCTCTCCGACTGAACTACAAGTGATTGGGACACACAATTGTGAAGTGTTCATTTACTGGCGCAGAGTTACCCAGGGAGTGTCTGATAAAGTATCGTCCAATGACAAAAGTATCGCAAAGTTCCCCGTGTTTAAAGTTTAACGTTTGCTTTAATAATAAAGCGAATTTTGCAGGTCTGCAGCCATGTATCACAAACATTTTATACATCTGTTAACAAGAAAGTATCTTATTCTTCGTTAAATTGAAGTTTTTTCTGTATTTCATAATAAATTATAATTATTTATTTATAATAAATACTAATAACAACAGTGAGAAAAGATGTGTGTTGGATCGCCTAGTAAGAAATAGTTATCATGTAAAATATAATTACAACTGAGTGCGCACGAATTCGGTGCACTGTCCTTTGGTGTAATTATCTAGACTTAAAATAAGCTTTGCTTGTATAAGGCGGGGGAATCTCCAGGAAGTAGAACTTTAGCAGGACTTCAGAAAAGTTTTATGTAGCCGTGAATGGTATATAGTGAGGCGACCCTGCATACGTAGCTCGGTGTCGTAAACGTAGAGTACATAATCACGCAGATATGGGCGTAACCCATTCACTGATTGGCTACGGGAACGGTTCTTGCGTCTGACTGGCTACTGCGTGCTGTCAAATGCTTCCTGTCGGCTGACGAGGCGTCGACCAACGAATGGCGTCCCGGTAGTTCCTGTGGCGCCATCTTTGCTGCCGTGCACGGCTGCAGTTAGCGCGAAAAGCGGCTGGTTTGCCTCTATATACGTGAGTACCCTGTGTCGTAATTGTGTTCACGAAGTAAGGAAGGGGAAATGCAAATGTCACGGTCGAAAGAGTGTTGTCGCTTCGCCTCCTTGCCACATCACACCCGCACTTTCTTGTTCACCTTGGGCGGTAACGGGTCCTTGCGCCGAAAACAGAAGAAAACGTATTTACCGTACTATTATAAGAGGAGACAGGGAAAAGAATTGGTGGGTTTTAACATTCCTCACTTGAATTATAGACCTACAATTTCGGATTTATTAACTTCTCTCCCTAACTTCTTTTAAAAACTCAATTATTAGATAAGGTGGTAGATATGAATGAAATCGATTATGCAAGGCTGTTATAGGCTGTTCACGGTAAAGTGAGCACTTTTTGACGCCCTAGTTACTTTTTCCTTTCAGCCGTGTTTAAGCCTTTAACCACCTTTTAAAATAAATATTGCTATGTTAGTAATAAACACATTGCGTATATTCTACAACACTCGGAATCTAACGTCTAAAGCTAAAATAATATATATATATATTGGATATTATTCTAAATGAGGGGGTGTTCAAAAGTGCTCACTTGACTGCGAATAGCCTATGATCACCAATTTAGGGGCAGCGGTGGCCCAGTGCCTAGAGCGATCGCCCGCCACCATGGCGATTCGGGCTCGATCCTCGGCAGGTTCACTCCGGGATTCTCGCATGTGGGAAACGTACTGGACGGTGCCTCTTGCCGGTGGGTTTTCTTGGGGTACTCCTGCTTCCCCCGCCCTTGCATTCCAGCGCCATTCCATCCTAGGGTCGCACTTCATGTCATGTCCGGTGATGACGGGCACCTACGGGTCCCAGCTGGAAAGCCTGTCGCTCGGGGAGTGTTGGTTCGCCCCGGGTTCACTCCCCACTCGAGTTATTTTGTCACCAATATAATTATCATAAACTTCAACGATAATAAATGGGGTTAAACTACTTAGACCATGTGAACGTAAAAGCCTTCAGAAAATTGCCACGTTTAAAATCATGCCTTTCTAAGAATCTATTTTAAACGCTATATTTGAAAAAGACAAGCTGGAGAAATTACGAACAGCAGCTTAAATTTTTTTTCTGCTGAGATTTAGTAGTCAGTAGTCAGCCTTCCACCAAGGCGATCCGGGTTTGAATCCCGGTGGAGGTATCCCGGATTTTCGCACGTGGGAAAGGGTCACTGCCGTTTCCCCTGCTCTTGGGGGGGGGGGGGAAGCACAACTGGAAATATTATAAACGTAAATGTTTTACATTTTTGCCCATTCTTAAACGTTAGTACTTTTGAAAGAACAAAATGAAAAATAAGTAATTTCAGAAATTCAGAATCTTTTTTATTCAACTTTAAGATATGGAATTACTTTCCGAACTTTGTGACCAACTTTACCGGGCGCATGTCAGTGTCCCGTTAAGTTAAACGCAGGTAGAGACCGAGACTTTTTCAAAGTTGTGTTTCTAAAGTGCTCAAAAAACCACAGCATGCATGAGTATCGGACAAGCCATGATCTCTTTTAACGAAACTTAAGTCAGTTTTATCTTACGCCCAACGTAGCCCTTAGGAATCTGAACGTATCCTCTCCTGTCTTCCAGTTTATATAAAAAGGTGTTTGCACATCTCTGAACTGAAATTCCACCTTTAGTCTACCAATACTGACGAGTGATCGCATTTTGAAGATGTCATACTGGCACTTAATGGTTAAAGTGTACTATTGCACATGAAACACATTTTAACGTATCGGTAAATTAAAAAAAATACCAGTATTCTGTGAAAATTAGCCTCCTTAGAAAAAGGAATCAATTCGGGCCCATGCACTTTAATGTTTGATCATACTTACGAATAGGAAACTACGTAATTTTGAAGTGTACGTGTATTATAAATGCTCCAAGCGAGATCCCACAATGGTGACAAGTCCAGGCCCGATTCCTTTTCCTGAGTTCAGTTTTCCTTGGTTGTCTGAAATATATCTAAATGAATTCCAGGCTAGTTCCTCAATACTGGCCATAGTAGATTCCCTTCCCGCTCCGACTATCCAAATATATAATTCCATTTCTAATAACCCCACTGGTCAAAGAAACATGAGTGAGTGAAGGAAGAGATTTGGGCGGCTCTTAACATCGAAGTATTGAGAGCCGATGAGGGTGAAATGAGGCGAGTATGGAGCAGCTCCGGAATGAAAGGGCGGGGGAAACCGAATGTCCCTGAGAAAACCCGTCGACCAGCGCCACCGTCCGACACAATTCCCACATGCGAAAATTCGGGAGTGACCCCGCCGGGATTCGAACTAGGTTCGCCAAGATGGGAGGCGAGTAATCTAACGACTTCACCACCTCAGCCCCATTCTTAAAATAAGAAATTTAAAACAGTGCGATACTCCGTTTATATAGACTTGTTATTTTTCGTTGAGCGTTCTTGTTTAAACAACAACTATAGTCCATTCCCGATTGGAAGCGACTTATGAAAATCAACCTTTGAAAAAACACTCTAGGCATAACATGTCAACCTATTTTTAAATAACCTGTATTCCACAAATATATAACACTGTGGTTAACTTTAGATTACTGTATTATTGAATAAATTAAACTTTACCTTAATATATTCTATAACTTGTAATATTTATTTCTTTTTAAATATGAATTAACAATAGCGAGAGCAGCGACGTGTTGGCAACGGCCGGTAAAAAATAATTCACAGTTAAATTATTATTTTAACCTAGTTTTTTAGTATACTATTTGTAAATTAATCGGTGTCTATTGAAATATTTAAATATTTAGTTAGCCCCGATGACAACATATCTCATTTTTACAGTTTAAAATAACAGCGAAATGGTAATGGTACGGTGTTGTTTATCGAGCGAGAAAGCAACTGTCTGCTGAGCGAGTCATGTCGTGCGCTCTCTCTCTCTCTCTCTCTCTCTCTCTCTCTCTCTTTCTCTCTCTCTCTCTCTCTCTTTGTCTCTTTCACACTCGCCAATTTTATTTCGCTAGTAAACAACGAAATTATACATGTTTTCAATTGTGGCATATTTTATACTTATTACAGTAAAATAATGATTTGTGAATTTGTAATTTACAACTGAAAAGAGATTTTAATGTTTGAATACATATTTTAATATATTTAGATATGATGGCGGGGCAGAAACAAAGTGCAGTTGGCAGACGTGGCGAGCCATGACATGGCGTGTTGCTTTCTTACCAAACGAAGAGTAAATTATACTTACTCCAAAAAATACTTCAAATTACCACATCACGTTTGTAGACGTGTTTTTTAAACCTACGTAAGCATGTTACGATGTTGTGATAAATCTGTGTTTCCGTGGCAGTAATAAATATACTGTTACGGTATGTTTCGTTAACCGCTGCGTGTGAAATAGCCTGGCGTGGCTGCGTGGTGATCGTTACGCTGGATCTGTGTGTGTGCGTGATTTCAAATATTTGATGTGAACTATTTATACCTTAAAATGTGAACTATTTTTTTGACGAAGTTATTTATTTACATCCACGTCTGTTAATTTATCACAATGTTGTACCTTCGCCCTGGGTGTTTGAAACACAGTCGTGTAACGTTATTTACCACCAATCCCAAAAAAATAACCAAGCCCAGCCCCAATAAATTTCAATAAACCTAATACACAGTAAGTAGCAATACATATAATTATGAGCGGAATGAAAGTTACGGTAGGCTTATTTGTGTGCATGTTCACCGCTATTTTAAGTTTGTATGACAAAAAATGAGCGACACGAGTTGCGTGCTTTATTTTAATGTCTCTTTTTTCGTTGGACTGGTTATTCCTTCATTATTCGAACTGAGGCCGTCCTTTTAAAGAAATAACCCAACACATATCAATAACAAAAAGTTAAATACTATAGTTCATTACCCCGCAGATGTAACAGTGTTAAACATAGTCGCGGCAAAATATTAACGTGCATTACGTGTAATGTGCTATGTCGTGGAAAACAAATATGTTAATGTAACATAACAGTAAGAACTATCGTCAATTCAGGGATTTTTAAAACGTCATAAAGCTGACCTAAATAATGTTATAGGCCTAAACTGTGAATATTCGTACGAAATGGTTTTTGAAATAGACCTAAGACAGAATTCTTTGAAAAGCTGTAAATAGTAAACAACACGTTTGACAGGTATGAAAGTAGAAGTCACACTTCAATGTTTATGTTTAAGTGTAGCGAAAGTACAGGAACACATGTACACACACAATGGCATGTAAACATTGATTTGGACAGATGCTACATGGCAATCACATGGCAATGTTTGTTTACATTTGGCGGAAGGATACGAAAAGGGCCTGCAAGTAGATATTTAGGAGGGCTCCGAGAAAGTTCCTTCCAGTAGGGAATGGACTATACATACAAGCGTAGTTTCAAATAAAATTTTTTACATAGAAATAAAATGTGACCTACGTTAGTCTGCTAACACTTAAATGTGACTCGGATATAGTATTTCTGGGATTCGAATCAGTAATTCGAACATAGTAACATAATCTAACTAAAAGCCAGAGTTGTTAGTAATATGCAATAATACCTCTGGAAGTACACTAGTACAGCTAGAAAGTAAACAACTTTCTGGTTAATTTTTAAGAGCAGATCCAATGACGAACTTCACTAGGTATTCGTATAGCTCTAGTAAATAACGTATAAAGTGATATTTCAGGTGGGCAATGGCGGGCATTAATGGGACGGGCGCTATAAATGTAAAACACTGATTCACAATTTTGTACGCATTCCTATTGAAATATAATTTCACACGACGTCTGGTGGTGGCTAATGCAGAAACGAACAGAAAATATTAAGAATATTATATTCGAAAACATACTGAATTTTGTTTCCACCACTCCCTTTCCTCCTTCTCGACTTTTCCAAAAAAATGTTGTTGATCCACAATTGCAGGTGTAAGTATGGGATCATTTGTACCTGGGAAGGAATCATGCACGGTTTCAGCCATTCGAAGCGTGCCGTCTTTACCTCACTCCGTCTGCCTGCTCATTAAAAACGCATTGTTTAGGCCTGCTAATATTGTGGGAAAATGTTGTGTAACAAAGGGGCGTAAGACTAATGTACAGTGTAGGGTATATTGTCACCGACGTTTCCCGTACCGTCAAAGCACGTTAGGTTAGAATGGCACAGCCCTTGTGGTTGCGTGGACAGGCCCTCGGCTGGTAATTATCGCGGCTGAGCTGCCATAGTGTAAACAAGAGGCGCGGCTGGGAGGAAGTGCTGGCCATTCTCCCACGGCAGGCGTCATTACCGCTGTAGTAACACGACCCCGGGTGGTACCGCCTTCTAACCTCACTGCGGCACGCACGCGTCACAACTGCGGCGCATTAGCTTAGTGGTGTCGTGGCACGATCACGAGTAATTAGGGACGAGCCGTAAGTACGGTGTGCTTACCGAAACTACGGCGCGCGTACCGAAACTAAGGGGCACGTACCGAAAATACAGCGCGCGCGTGCCGAAACTATCGCATCCCTTGGCTTAATTTCTGCGACCCCGGGGCTCCTCTTTCGACCCAGTTCCCAACCGGCTGCGCGTGTGATGACAGGTTCGCGTGTCGCCAACACACAAACACATCGCACATCATCAAACTTCAGAACATCCTCGTTACTTGACCAACCTTCCCACTGGCGTCTTGCGTGCAGTGTGTGATATTACCGCCGTGGCTCTTTCACGTATATGTAAAGCTCCTTCAAATCACTTAGAAAAAAATATCAGCTATATATTTAACGGAAGTGTGTTGCCTATTTGCGAGACTTTGCGAATGAGTGTTCGAACATCATGAGTTGATTTGTCGAGAACTGTGGCGTGTAGGGTGAAAAAACAACGCGGCGTATTTGTTTACCATGTGTGGTAGATTACTGATCTGCGGTTGGCGTACCTGCAATTGCGCTTGCCTCGCAAGGCGATCCGGGCTCGATTCCCGGCGAGGTCGCTCTAGAATTTTTTCAACGTGAGATTGTGTCTTAAGGAAGATTCCGACCCGCCATCTTGAATTTATGTAATTTTTGCTATACTCTCGAAATACAGTTTCGTATTTTTTTTTTTTTGGAACGACAGAGCACAGAGCATTGTCTAGTGCATTGTCTGAGGACAGTACTTCTTGATTACTTTTTATATCGTCACCTTTGCAATCGTTCGCAAGAAATAATCTCGCGTTTCGTCTAGACAGTTACCAGCTAAAAATTAACAAATGTAGCGAAGCTGTGGTAGTTCGATAAAATTGGGGAAGCTGTTATTTAGGATACGTCGTGCGGGAAATTTCAATACACCTTCTGAAATAGAAGCTTTGGTAAAAAAAAAAAATCTATAAATTCAAGATGGCGGGTGGGAATCCGCATTACGATATCACTGGTCGACGGGTTTTCTCGGGCAGTTCCCGTTCCCTCCCCCTTTGCCTTCCGACGCTGCCCCATGTCCACATCGGTCCACCCTCATCGGCTATCAAGACCTCAACCTCTACGCTCCAATCTACTGCCCTCCACTTCTAAGGTGCGTGGTGGAGTTCCCTCTTGCCTTCTCCGTCTGCCTTATCTCGTATTCTCTCCGCACTGTCCGAGAACATGTATGTTTCTCGGCTTGACGATCCGCCACGCTGAATGCCAATACATATTCCACATCTTAGCAAGTCTCCTTCCAGTGAAGTAGCCAGGAATTTATCAAAGTATGGTTTAAAAGGGTGGGCGCCGGGTAGGGTTTACGCTGACAGTAGTTAAGGGAGGGACGACAATCAAGAAATATTCTAAGAGAAATTTATCTCACAGTATAAAAAAAATACATTATAATAAACTGCAATCGCATATTTTATCGTAGTTAACGGATTATACATATTTTACCGTAATAATAAATGTCGACAACATAGTAGACAAAAAGGGGGCCTTACACCCCCCAAATCACCCACTCCTTGTTTACACTCCTGTCTCCCTCTGTAGGAAAACAAGATGTTATTTTTTATATGCGTGCAAATATTTCTGGAGTAATTATAATCCGGCACCATCTTTTGGTAGTGAACGTGACTTGCTTGGAACGAGGAAGGAAAAACACGTATACATTTAAGATGCATATGCAAAAGGATCACAGTTTATAGGCTATGCATGGCTACTTCCAACACATTTCTGAGACCCTGCTGGAGATCTACACCTTCAGGCTACTCACGATTTATCCTTCACTCACACGAAAACAAAATGTAAGCAAGTCTAGGGAAAAAATGCGAATGAGAAAACAACGCTTAGTGTTTGTTCAGCATACAATCAAAATTAATTTTTTTTTTACTTAAATGTATCATTGGTAGCTGAATAAGTAAATATTTGCATCCGAATTAACGTAATAAACCCAATCTAATAACATAATATATAAGAACAATTTCTTCCTAGTTGTAACCTATATATTCTCTCTATTTAATGCATATTTCCAATTAAATCAATATAACTCATGAACAAAGGAAAACTAAAAGTTTATTTATATAAATAAGGTTTTTTAATGCGAATGAATTTTAAAAACGCCAATGCACACCTTGTAATGAAGTCGGCCGTCGACAACAATTCGGACCCTTTTGCATTCCGTGATACCACGCTCTTGTTGCGTGGAGAAATATCCTGGTAAAGGCTTTTCACGATAAAGTGAGCACTTTTGAAATCAATGTTAGGGAAAAGTCACTACTCCTACCTGCATATATTTTAACGGGCGGAGTGAGTGACATGTGCCCAGTAAAGTAGGTAACCATGGAGGGGAAAGTAGTTCCATATATTAATATCGAAGAAAAAGTGCCAGGTAACCATTTGTGATAACTTAAGTTCTCTCTCTCGCTTTCTGTATTTTTTTTATTGCACCGAACTGTAAAAATGAGCTTATTTGTACAATATTTACTTTTCTGATAATTTTACAATTTCGCTTGACCGATTCATGAAAGAAGTGACGAGGCCCATGGCAGTGTTAATTTTACATAAGGCGGAAGAACACACGACGTGCGTTTAAGTAGATATTAAGCAGGGGGCTTTCAAAAGTGCTCATTTTACCTTGAACAGGCAACAGCATAATTTAAGCACGGCTTGAGAAAAGTTGGGACGAGTGCGAAGTCCTGCGCGCAGGTCGTCGAACTCGCGAAAAGAAAACGTATTCGGTCGCTAGTCATGTTCCTCGTCTCGTATCCAGGGAGGCGATCTGGCTGGCCACCGCGTCGCCCGGGCGACGCTGCTCTAAATCAGCCCGCTCGGGAGTCGTCTTCCACGTGTTTTGACAGCCGTGCTGCCGGCAACAGATCCTCCGATATAACCGCGCGGCCGCCATGTGTGGCCGGGTGGCTGTTATTTGCCCGCCCCGGGTGACGAAGTGTTATCGCCCGGAATGCCGGGCCGCGGCGACAAAATGGCATGCGCGGCCGTCTGTCATGGCGGCAGCTGCAGGTGTCGGGGGAAAGTTGCTCCGGTCTGCTGGAAAAATAAAACTTTATAATGGCCGACCATGACGTTGGTCACAGCTAGCAGCGAGTGCAGTCTACATACTATAAACGTCACCTTGCCTTTAACACTTTGTAGACTATTCTCGCGTGTAGCTCGAGCAAAGCTAATTTGAAAATTTCTTTGTTGTTTAGAACAAAACTCGCATGGATGTGCAGTCTTTGTTCGGCTAGTGTTGAACATTACCTCCACGAAGATACTACAGCGCAGTAACAATGATATTGCTAACGGCCGAATTTCTTTTTTATAGCCACTCAAAAGGACATAATTGATTGTAAATCATTTTATACGATAAAGGACATTTGATTGGGTCAATATCAGCTCGGCACTCCATTGGTTGATGACTTGCCAATAATGAATGCTGTTAAGTACTGGGTAGTGCCCGGTGTGCTATGGACCGATGGACGATGGTGAGTTCTAACACAGACACCAACAAAACCGGTGTTCTTGCACTAATGGATAGAGGTGACATACTTATAATTTGTCTTAAGTGCCTTTAAATGTGTGCAGAGCTCAATGTGTTAATAATTTTTTAAATTTAGTTTATTTGACATTTTTCGAGTGCCCCTCAACTGCAAACAGATTTTCGCATGTGAGGGTCGTGCCCGGACGATGCCACTGATCGGCGGGTTTTCTCGGGGATCTCCCGTCGCCCCCGCCCTTTCATTCCGCCGTTGCTCCGTACTCACCTCGCTTAACCTTCGCCAGCTCTCAAGACCTCGATGTTAAGAGCCGCCCAAATCTCTCCATCTCCATCCTTCCCATTTGACAGTGTTTGTTTCTGTCCTCAATACTGGCCATAGTAGATTCCCTTCCCGCTCCGACGATCCAAATATATAATTCCATTTCTAATAACCCCACTGGTCAAAGAAACATGAGTGAGTGAAGGAAGTAATTTGGTCGGCTCTTAACATCGAGGTATTGAGAGCCGACGAGGGTTAAGCGAGGTGAGTATGGAGCAGCGCCGGAATGAAAGGGCGGGAGAAACTGGAGATCCCGAGAAAACCCGCCGTTAAAATAAGTAAACGTCTCAGAACTCATGTTTTCATAAACAGTGTACTTAAATCAAATGCTATCCACGTGGTTTACGAAAGTCGTATTGAAAAAAAAATAGCATTACAATTTTGGGACACGTAGTATGGCTACTGTGCAGCGAGGGCACTCACTCTGCTCCATTTTGCCTCCAAGGGTTAAGACTCCATACTCACCTCAATCATCCTCATCGGCTCTCAAGACCTCGATGTTAACCCATTCAGACCCAGTGTACACAACTGTGTACATTATGCACGTGTAGATAATTTTTGGTTTCTACTGCACACTGCGAAGCTCAGTGACCAATGATCTTACCTGTAAGTTATTCGTAAACCGGCTTACTGGCCTAGGTCATCATTGGTTTACATTAGTGTAGCCAAACATATAGCATATATAGTTCATTGGCTGTGACAACGAAACAAGTGTTGTGTTGACTAAGTACAGAATGCATCAAAAGAGTATTTTTTGCAACACTTGATATGCAAATTAAAGTGGGTCTGAAAGGGTTAAGAGCTATCCAAATCTCTTCACTCACATGTTCAAGGCCCAGAAGCGAGATAGCAATAAGGGCGACACTAACACGCGCCTAGTGGCTCATCATCGCCCTTGCGCAGGAAACGTTGAACTGGCTTGTAGCGTTTCCGTCGTTGCGCTCTACTGTGCAAATTAGCGGGACTTCACTACTTCACTACACGCGAAGAAAACCCAAATGATTAACTACAGGCGTACGATTGTAGTTTTCTCCTGCCTCTGAAGGAAGCTGTGCAGGCAGACTCTAAATATGCGATTAATATTTTTCCACTATTTAAAGATTTTTGTTACTACACTTATGAAAGCAATACTGTAAGCCAATAGGGAATTGGTTTTTAACTTCTGACTGAAAATCGTACCCGTATATGCGCAAACAACGATTTGACGGAATATATTTTAGTACATAGTCATCTTAAGGCTGTTGCGTAGTTGAGAATTTGGTATAGAGAGATACATTTAATGAAATTCTGTTTTTCGAAGCCAATTTTGAAGATATGAACGTGAAACAAAAACCTGCCTGTGAAAAATGATTCTCCAAACCTCCGCATCGAGGCAAATATAACAATTAGTTTTTTTTTTATTAATTTTTGTTGAATGGTTAAGTTTTCTGATCATTCCAGGAAACAGGATATACAATAATGTTACAAAAGGTTTCTACAGCGAAGAAGCACTTATTTTTCTGCTCAAAAAATCTCCTCGTGTTATATATCTGTCTTGAACAGGAACGCCAGAAAACCGAATTTCATTAACATTTATTTCCTTATACCTAGGGATAGGAACATTTCGCGAGTTCATTTCAGGACACGGCAGACGCCAAACATGTGTAAACTGAAGTTGACTTTCCAATTGGATTGCAGTTTATCAGACACGCCCTGGAGTGTACACAGGACTGTGGAGTCTAGCCTACAGGTCACCGAACTCGCGAAATTTTCCTATTATGCCCCTACCTATACGAAATCGTGTCAGCCAGGCAACAGCGAGTGAATATGGAAGTGTGGGGATAGGGTGTGAGGGTGTGTGGACGGCGGGCGCCGCGGCGGCACGTGTTGCCGACAATGGAGGGACACTCCCAGCTGCCCACACCGCGGGCCCTCTTGTCTGGTGGGCGGCACCGCCTCCATCCCCGGGGTCCCGCACACAGCCAGGCGTCATCACTACGCCATGTTCACGTGAGCTCCCGCCCGTGCTCGTCAGCTCAGGTCCTGCCCATACACGCTGCGGCATCCGTCTCCACGACCACGTCGCCACACTACTGTACACCCACTAAGACACTCGATAGGAGAAAACAGGACGTTTAATTTAATTCCGATTCTATTTTGTTTGCTTGCCCTGTGCAATATCGGCAATATAACAGCGGGAAATTATTTGAATCTATTGATATAATGTAAATAAACTGCTTATCGTTTTATGAATATTTTTCAACGGAATTGAAAATAAATATATGGTAATACTGATTCAATTGTAGAGACCAAAGTGCAATGATTTATAGAAATCCGCATTTATTTTTACGATTTTGGTGGTGATGTGAGCATTACATGTCGTATGGGCGTGCTTTGTCGAGGATATGAGATAGTTGTTTTAGCAACGATTTGGCGTTGTGTACCGACATTTGACAGCTCACGGTGGCCCTTTATTTTTGGATGTAATCCTACATAACTTAAATGTGAATATTTAACACAGTTTTATAAATGGGCGTAATTAGACGATTGAAATGTTATACAGAAAACTGCTCATGTGTAGTAGTGCCAACCTGTGAACACAATTTTTTTTTTTTACATTGGCACATTTGCACTAGGTAAAAACAATAAGCGTTCCACTGATTTGCCTTGAGTGACGTGTCTGGTATTTATATGCTCGTTGCTACTATACTTAACAGATGTGAACAGCCGCGTATACCACCTCGCCCGCCACGGCGGAACTGCAGCGTTGGTCTGAGGCACGTAGGCACGCCTTTGACCAACCAGCGTTTGGCAACGTACTCGCCAGTCGGCAGTCTAGCCAATAGGCAAAGGATGGTCACGATAAAGTGAGCACTTTTTAAAATCAACCTAAGAAAAAAGTCACTGCTGCTACCTGTATGTACTTTAACGGGCACGCTGAGTGGCATGCGCCCAGTAAAGTTGGCGACGACGTAGGTGAAGTAATTCGATATCTTAACGTCAAATCGGAGAATGGGTGTGCCCTCATCAAATGAATCACCACGCCGTTTCGTCCACTGCCTGCTTACCTACTTTGTAACCCAGATAGCACGTAAGCTTGACATTTGACTTGAATGTGCTTTTCCAAGCGAGCTTGTCGTGTGATGTGTGATTCCCACTTTCACTTGACCGACGCGTGAGGCCCGTGGCAATGTTAATTGCACGCAAGGCGGATGAACACGCAACGTGTATACGAGTGTATCTTAAGCAGGGATTTCAGAAGTGCTCATTTCATCGTGAACATCCTATAGCCGGAGACATTCGTAGCTGAGACTGTACTCCGTAGTTTCACGAAACGTTACTGCCACTCACATCAAACACCATGACGCCATTTTCATTGGTCCCGTACATGTGACAGACCATGGCACTGACTTCAGTGCAGACGCAAACCAAAAAATAACACTCTTTTGCAACGCCTAGAGTCATACAATCTAAAAATGGAAATAGTCAAAACTGCTCCGGATCAGCGGATTTAACTGCAAATCTTTTGAAACTGCCCCACTCGAACTAGTTAAGTTCTACCGTTCATTTTCGCTGCTGTTATTCACTTTTTAAACAGTGATTTATACTGATTCCTAGTGAATTGCATTTCTCTGGCAGTGAAACCACAGTGTATTCCACTGAGTCGTAAGTCTATAACAGATTGATAACTGAATTGAGTGGGGAGATTTGGAGTCTCTTAAAATTGAGGCCTTCAGAGCCAATAAGGGTGATGGAGGTGAGTATGGTGTAGCACCGTCAGGAAGGGGCAGGGGAAACGGGAGATCCCCGAGAAAACGCACGATTCCCACGTGCGAAAATCTGGAGTAACCCGGCCGGGAATTGAACTCGTATCTCCTTGTTGGAAGGTGAGCAGGCTAACCGCTCAGCCACCGTGGAACCCGTTAACTGGAGGTTCACTAAAATAATTCTACTTATTGAAATAACTGATTCCGATTTAGAGTGTATATCTATATTTGTGACTGGAAAGGTTAATGTGTTCGAACAGTGACACCGAAGTTCGTTTACGTTAATTTTTTTCAACGGACACATGGTCTTGTAGACGAAATTACCGAGCATAATATGAATACATTCCAGTTGTGTTAAAAACTTGTTCATGAAAGGCCACTAACATGTCAAGATACTTAATAATGGTAACAGTTTAAGTTCCGTGACTTAGACAGTTATAGAGGCAAGGAAATAGCTAAATGTCGGGACTTGTATTTTGCGCAACCGGCATGCGCACTCTATCTAATACACTCGCTACTGTCCTGGTCGTCATCATTGATGTTTTCTTTGGTGCTCTATTCACCTATGAGAAACATCTTACGAAACAGGCTATAGTCTTGCACATTGGAAAATATGTGCAGCAACAGCAAAATATTTTCTCAAGGTACGCCTGCAATATGGCTCTGAAGGATACGTTTAATCATATGGGTGCCATTAAAATGTTCGGTAATAATGAAATACATTCATAACTTGCAGCAACTACAAAATAGGTCTATTTTTATTATTACTATTTTCAATAAACACTAAATATTTTGACCAGATTTTTTTTTTTTTTTTGCAAATTAGCAAAACTATACCATAAGTATAGACTGAAATCTTAGCAACTGGGAGGAAGTGAGGTGAAATCATTTGTTGATGAAATTTGTCATCACTTTCCTGGATTGCCTATATACAAACCATGCGGGAATTTGAACTTATGCCTACGAACCTGACATAATCAAAGCTGTGAACACATACATGCATGTCATGAATATTATTGTAAAACTACACATTTTCATGCCCAGGTCGGAACTGTGTTATTCTTAGCAGTGTAAGTATAAATTACTTTGCTTCTCATAAAGGCAATGTGATTTCTTTTAAGCCAACTCCGAAGTACAGTCAGGGTACTTTATTTAGTAAAACTTGCCGTTCAAGTAACAAACATATTTTCTGTAAACGTTACAAGCTTCAAAGATCGCGATGTCCAACTGGAAGAAAAAAAGTCTGTATAGCCTAACCAGAGCTAATGGTCAACGAAGAAGAGATAAAGGTTGTAAAGTGAAATGTAAAAGGCTTTCTTCGTAGCAGTGGACAACTTGGTCCGGACTGTCATCTGAGTGGTTGGTTGATAACCGAACCCTGTCAACCGAACAGAAAAGAACGAATGCTTTTCGTAAAAGTGCAGACCAAGGACGAAGCTGTATCTACAGAGGAGACACCTTTCCACTCTCTGGGGTAAGTGAAAAACGGTGTAGGATACTGAGCAGTTTCTGTAATGGGGTGATAAATGTGTGTTTGACATCGTGTTGTACACACTTCATTAGCCAAGAGCCACTATACGGCAAAAATTCAGCTATTCCGTACCTTAGGCAATGAAAATTATTCCAACGCCTTTATTAGATGAATGAGGTAGAAAGACGTACTGCTTGACAATTACCCTGTTCCAAAAACCTTTGAATCCAGCTAATGATCAGATAAAATGGTCAAATATAGCTGCTGGGTTAGGGTATTTTTACACCCCACTTGAGATGGTTGAACGTTATTAATATTGATCTTCTGCTATTTGCTGACTGGAAAAATGTTTAATGTTATGTGTGTGTGTGTGTATGTGTGTATATATATATATATATATATATATATATATATATATATATATATATATATATATATATATATATATATATATACACACACACACACACATACACACTTCTTTTTTAAACCTAATAGGTATTTGAATTTACTTTTCATTAATTTTTTTTCTATAAACGTGTTTTGACTTTTGCACAAATGTTAGTCCCCAAAAATCTGCAAACTCACGCAGCTACTTATCAAGTGTAGTATTTTCTCAGTTTATTTCAAACTTTTCTGAAGAACTGGTAAAGTTATACTTCCACATGTTACTCCGCCCCGTGCAAACAAAACTTAACGTAATCTAGAAAACCACACCAAAGGGACAGCGCACCATATTCATGCACACTCCGGAACTCATAGGAACTATTTCTTAGTAGGCCTTACCAAAACACCTATTTTATCTCTATTTTTATTTGGAATAATTATAAATGTAATATTATAATTTATGCATACAAGTAAATATTCAAATTATCCAAACATATGACACTTTTATCTTAACACAAGTATAAAACGCTTGTGATACATGACATGTTTAGGAAACAATAAAACATGTAATACGTGATATAATGTTTTCAAAGGTTCTATTCAAAAAGTGTGAAGTAACCATGAAACGACTACATGGTCTGTTCACGTTAAAGTGAGAACTTCTGACACTCTAGCTACGTTTTCCTTTCAACCATTTTTTACTCTTTAAACACCTTTTTTAATAAACACTCCTATATAAGTAATAAACACAGTGTGTATAATCCACTGCACCCGGAAGTTAACGTCTAAGACTAAAATAAATTGTATTTATTGACTATTAAAGGCTGTTCTCGATAAGGTGAGCACTTTTGAAATCAACCTTGGAAAAATATCACTGCCGCTACCTGCATATATTTTAACTGGCGCACTGAGTGTCATGCGCCCAGTAAAGTTGGTGACGATGGATAGGAAGTAGTTCCGTACCGTAACGTCGAACAAAAACTGTTAGGTAACCATTTCTGATACCTTCAATTTTTTCTTCGGGTTTTTTAACCCATCGAAGAGTAAAAATGAGCAGATTTTTTAAATATTTAGATTTACATTTATAATAATTTCAGAGTTTCACTTGACCGACGCACGAATAAAGTGCTGAGGCCCATCACAATGTTAATCTTACATAAAGCGGAAGAATACATAGCGTGCATACAAGTAGATCTCAAGCAGGGCTTTCAAAAGTGCTAATTTTACTATATCCAAATGAGAGGGCTTTCAAAAGTGCTGACGTGTACGTGAACAGCCTATATAAATACATCCGCATGACGTCATGTTAAAAAAATGTGCGCAGAAGACACCGAACCTGAGCCGCTGAGATGACACGTAAGTATTTCCACGCACGGTGACCACGGACCTGCGTGGAGAACCGGAGGAGAGGTACCGGGAACACTCTGAGGTAACCCAGTTCTCCGATCGGCGCCTGGGAACAGAGGCGTGGGAGTGCGCCCCCCCAACCAAGCCAAGGGGGGGGGGGGGTGCTGTGACGTCATGTCCGAAACTCACGATGCTCCGCCGCCGGCTTGCGCAAGTTATGGGGGCGCCCCGTATAACGGTCCGGGGGTCAGGCGGCGATCAATGCGCTCCGCCCGCTCAGAGTTGCGACACGCGCCTGCCTCCAGCCTGGAGAAAGGTAACCTCCGATCTCTTACGGTCCACTCCAGCTGTTTTCGCTCTCATTGAGCACCGCTGGAGGCCGTCTTCTTTCATCCCGCTGTCTGCGTATACAACCGCACCTATACGCTGTTCGCCGTTTCTTCACACCTTTTTAAATCACACTTTTTTAACACATCGCACCATATATGAAGGGATTGGCTGTTTCGTAAATATATTATATAGGCTGTTCACGGTAAAATAAGCACTTTTGAAAGCCCTGCTTAAGATCTACCTGTATACACGTTGTGTGTTATTCCGCCTTATGTAAAATTAACATTGCCAAGGGCCGCGTCACTTTATTCGTTCGTCGGCCAAGTGGAACACTGTGAAATTATTAGAAAATTAAATATTGTACAAATATACTCATTTTTGCACTTCGATGTGATAAAAAATACACAAAGCGAGAGGAATAACTTAAGTTATTACAAATGGTTACCTTACCCTTTTTGTTCAACGTTAATACATGGAACTACTTTCCCCTCCATCGTTACCAACTTTGCTGGGCACATATCACTCATTGCGCAAGTTAAAATATATGCAGGTAGGGGCAGTGACTTTTTTCTAAGGTTTATTTCAAAAGTGCTCACTTTATCGTGAATATTCTTTATATCACAAGCGTTTTATATTTGTGTTTACATAAAATAATATAAAAGTACTTTAGTTTTGATAAAAGTAAAATTTTATTTTTAAATTATAATATTTCATTTATAATTAATTTGAAAAAAAAAAACTGTGAGAAAATAAGTGTGTTGCAATACCCAGAAAGAAATAGTTCTCATGCAAAATATTATTTACACCAAGTGTGCACGAATGCGGTGCGTTGTCCCTGTGGTGTAATTTCCTGAACTCGGTTAAGCTTTGTTTACATGAGGGGGAGAAATATCCTGGGAGTAGAACTTCAACCGGGCTTCAGAAAAGTTGGAAGTAACCGTGAGTTGACTGTACAGACTGTTCGCTGTAAACTGACCACTTTTTTTAATACTTGCTTAATATCTACTTTATGCACATTGTGTATTCTTCCGCCACGTGTAAAATTAACATTACTATATGCCCGATCACTTTATTCATACGTCGGTCAATTGAAACTGTGAGATTATTATAAATGTAAACATTTTACAAATTTGCCAATTTTTACACTTTTATTTACCTTCATTATAAATAAATGAAAGAAAAATTAATAGTTTCAATATTCGCAATGTTTTTTGGGTAACACTTCAACATATGGAACTAATTTTCCTTCATTGTTACCAACTTTACTGGGCGCATGCGAGTCAGTGTGTCCAGTAAAATATATGCAGGCAGAGGCAGTGACATTTTTCTAAGGTTGATTTGAGAAAGGCTCAGTGAACTGTGAACAGCCTATACCTGTAATACATAACATTTCCATGCCCCTCTAATGGACGAAATTAAGGATGGAATCGTGAAGAATCGTTTTAAAGTAGCATTAAAGCCGGGGTACAATTAATTTAGCGCAGAACATAGCATAGTCACGGAAAGTAGAATGCATGTGTCAGTAAGACACTCGCCACACTCACGCACAGCACACGCGCAGAAATATAGCACATGGGAGGCGAACAGAAAGGTGAGCATTATTCTATAATTCCTGCATGTGCGTGGCCAATCAGAAAGTGAGAATCATCAAGTTCTTTGTAAAAATGAAATGGACTGGAAAAAAAAGTAGTTAATTCGGCTAGTGCTCGGAGAGTTTGGCTTCATAGAAACGGTAGTTTGTTTTTATTGAGATTGTAATTGTACGAGCCGCGTATGTTATGATGTAGTGTAAGTATTATTATATTTCTAAAAATCAAGACACGAGCACAACAAAGGAAACTGAGCTGTCAACAGTTTTTTTTTTTCATTTCAATGTTACCAACACACGCACGTGAACTTTACCGAGCATCGTTCACTGTCATTTTTTAGGACTATTGGTTGCAGCTTTCATATTTTTGCTGTGCGTATGTTGTGTGTGCTGTGCGTGTGCTAAGTCAATTGTAGCTCGGCCTGGGAAACTTCTTCAGATCCATTCACCGGTCGAGGTGCGGGCGTTTTGGTAAATCCCTGAACTAACATCTGGGAGGACCTTTTGGTTCAATTCCCTATCCGACCATCCCTGGTTCGGTTTTCCATGGTTTCCTGATATCACTCCATACGAATGCTAGGATCGTTATTTAAAATATACTACAAACGAATTTTCCCTGTATCATTACATTTGTGCTCTAACGATGAACCAGTTACATTCGAAAGTGCGTCACCACAAATATAAAGAACTTAACAGAAATACTAATAGACATATTTTGGATATATACGACATAAATATAAAGAACTTAACAGAAATACTAATAGACATATTTTGGATATATACGACATAAATATAAAGAACTTAACAGAAATACTAATAGACATATTTTGGATATATACGACATAAATATAAAGAATTTAACAGAAATACTAATAGACATATTTTGGATATATACGACATAAATATAAAGAACTTAACAGAAATACTAATAGACATATTTTGGATATATACGACATAAATATAAAGAACTTAACAGAAATACTAATAGACATATTTTGGATATATACGACATAAATGAACAAACCGACAGAGTGTAGTAGCAACATCTTCCAAAAAGTTTGATAAATAATCATCATATCAAGTGTATACAAAGGTCAGTTTGTGTGCCTATAAAGATGGAGTCCGGCGAATAGATTTTTTTGCAAACATTATAGAAAGTATTTAAGATGGGATATTTTCGAAATGGAGTATAGTGGAACTAATATCTGGGTCCACTTCGAAACCTGCCACTGTTAACAAAGAAATCTCATTCATGTAATTGAGGTCACCATTCTCGTTTCGCACTATTGATCGTTAAGTGGAAAATCAGTTGTTTTTCAGCAATGGGTTATTGATTAACGCGTCAAAACGAATAGGAATAATGTTTCCTTGTGTTGTTACTACAAGCCTCGCCGCTTTCCAAATATTCACCTACAAGCGCTTATTGTTATACCTGGCAGGTGAGTAATACTCGCAACACTTGCTTCATAACGCACTTACAATCAGATGTGTTAACAGCTGCCTGTATCACACAGCCGTGCGGTCAAGAGGTAATTCAGGCTTATGTAGATAGCGGTCGTTTGATTTCGTTTGTGGCGTGTTGCAGCACACCGGCTGCCATTAAAGTGCCCTCTGATTTGAAAAAAAGATTATGCTCTTGAAAGAAGGCCTCTATGCTCACCACTTAAGTGATGTCACTTTCACCCATTACCACCCGTTCGTTTGCTCTCGTGTAGGCATTTTCTGGCGGATAAGTTGGCGGTAAGTGAGCAACCAAACACTAGTGCTAGTTTATATATGCTATTAACGGTGAAGTGAGCACTTTTGAAAGCCCTGTCATTAGGATGAATAGTACATAAACATATTTTATTTTATCCTCAGACGTAAACTTTCTAGTACGGTGGAATTTATACACTGTGTTTATTACATTCTTGGCAATATTTATTTTAAAAAGTGGTTAAAGGATAAGAAATGGTGGAAGGAAAAAGTAACTACCGTCTCAAAAGTGTTTACTTTACTGTGAACAGCCTATAAACGTAAAATATACAAAATCACAACAAGAAACACATTATCGTAACAAGGAGATTGCGGGATTAATGATTCGGCAGTATGCACATGTTCTTCAGAGGGCCGTTTGGAATCGTTCTTGTGCCAAAATTATACTTACAGGATAATTTGTATTTTTCAATAATTTTTACAGAAAGTTATAACTAAATAAAACTACCGCAATTGAGATTCCGCTATTTAAATTCCACAATTTATATTTCTATGGAATCCGTATTCACTGACCTCAGCCAAAAGTACTAGCTTAGTAACGTATCTGATGTGCACCAAACTGTCTTTTTTTTTATATACAGCAAATTCAATTCGCGTTAATAATATTCTGAAACAAATACACAAGCTCAGAGTAGAGACAATAAAGAACAGTTTTACCATTATATATATATATATATATATATATATATATAAATGCCGTACTATTGCTTTTAAATGTCTGTTTTTGAAATCCGTGCTACTGTGTTTTATACATACCACCACGTTGCCTCAACATAACTTTGGAAAAATTAAGGCCCTGTGTGAATTATTCGAGATAAAATTCTTTTATAATCGTATGACTGAATTCATCCTTTTTATCTTTGGCGCTCCACATTTCGCAGTAAACACATTTTTGTGAAACGCATTTTTCGTATAAGGCTCACAGTGAAGCAACAATACAGCGTTAAACACAGCAAAAATAAATTACATACATTACATATTCTGCGGACGTGCTCAAACGTCCAGCGGGCCCAATCAAAAATAGCGAAATGATAAGTTATCACATATTTTCTGGCGACAGAAAAAAGGAATCGAAAAATCGGGGTGTGGCTATGTCCGAAGCAAGGCCATGGATTTTACATGAATACCTTAGCGTCGGCAGGTAATGTTTCATTTGGGATATGGTAATGAAATGAAAGTAACGATATCGATACTTGACTTTTATGACATAAATCGATATATCTATGCGCGATCTTTCGTCTGCCGCAATAATTAGAGCGCCAGCACATCTAAGACACGATATATACTATAGTCTATCCACGATAAAGTGAGCACTTTTGAAAGCCCTCTCGTTTGGTATATAGGCAATAAATATATTTTATTTTAACCTTAGACGTTAACTTCCGAGGGCGGTGGAATATACACACTGTGTTTGTTACTTACATGGCCACTTAAACGATGTCGGTGGGCTCGAAAATAATAATTACAATATGCGTGACATCTTGAAAGAATCATTCCGTCCTTGTCTACGGAGTAGATTATCTTTTCATGGGTAAATATATTGCAGGCCCGTTTAATGGTTTTGTTAAAATGCGTATTTAAAAAATGCTGCAACGCCGTTGAAGCGGCAGGCAGATGACCACCTTAAAAACAGTAGAGACTTATTTGTGGTACGAATAAGCTGACGTACGTTGATTACGAGTTTGGCGACGGCCGTAAGTAAGGAAGTAAAATATGAAGGCGCTGTGGAAGGGCGAGGCGCGGGTTATTCTGGCAGCGTGGAGGGGCCCACCCGTGGAAAGAGTGGCTTGTTAACGGTAATAGGCCACTAATTCATCTCTGCTGGAGAGGGCAGTAACACCTCGCCTCCACGTGCTAGCCTCGCCAAGGCGACTGACCGACTTCGCACTTAGCCGTCACACGAGTGCAGATTAATACTTGGTCGTCAGTCCCTAACCCCAACACCCTACCCAGAAATAATTATTTCATATTTGTACGAAGTCCCATTCTACTTGTAAATATTACTTTTAACCCATTTAGACCCAGTGTACACAATTTAGTACGTTACGCACGAGTAGGTAATATTTGGTCTGTACTGCACACTGAGAAACTCGATGACCAATAAAATAATCTTACCTTTGGGTAAATGATTCGCTATCCATCTTAATGGTTTAAGTCGTCATTGGTTCGTATAATTGTTGCCAAACATATAACCTAATGCTTATTGGCTGTGGCAACGAAACAAGTGTATTTTTGACTTAAGTACAGCACGCATTATAAATTATTTTGTTTGCAACACCTGAAACTGCAAATTAAAGGGTATTCGAAAGGGTTGAGTACTCTATCCTAGCATAAATATTTTCACCTCGTACAGGTTTTTTGCATCGTGACATGTAAAGAACACAATTTTAATGTTTTTGGGATGAACAAATAAAATGAACCAAATATTTATATAATATTTAACAAGGATGAGTGGGAAGCTATGAGGTAATTCCTCTTGTGGCATGCTTAGCCAAATGTTTTTACGACAAAAAAATAGACAGTAAATATATGAAAAAATTTCCTCTTAATGAGCATAATCATTCGCCATGATTTTTAGTATGTATTGAAGTATGGGCTATTCACGGTAAAATGAGCACGTTTGAATGTTTAAGATCTACTTGTATACCCGTTGTGTACTCTTCCACCTTATGTAAAATTAACATTGCCATGGGCCTCATCAGTTTATTCGTACGTCAGTAAAATGAAACTGCGAAATTATCAAGAAAGTAAATACTTTACAAATTCGCTTATTGTTACACTTCGGTGCATTAAAAACAGAAAGGGAAAGAAATAATTTTAAGTTATCAGGAATGGTTACCTAACACTATTTATTCGACGTTAAGATGTGGAACTACTTCCCACCCATCGTTACCAACTTTACTGGGCAAATGTTACTCAGTGCTCCCGTTAAAATATATGCATGCAGGGGCAGTGAGTTTATTTCTAAGTTCATTCCTAAAGTGCTCACTTTATCATAAACAGCCTATAACTCATGGTATCTCATTTTCGATGAGAGAATTAGTCTTTATTGTTTTTACGTCCCATAAACACTAATGTTGTAATTTTGGCATGCCATTATAAAAAAATTGGTAGTCTAAAAATATTTAAGCGAGGAAAAAGTATCTGTAGTTATGTATTCTGTGGCCCGGTGGAGCGAGCATCCTATGCCATGGGAAGCTATGATAATCCGCCGAAGGAAAGTAAAGTCTTCGAGTAGAGGTGTTGTTTATCAAAACATAAAATAATGCATTTCGTGGTGACCATCTGACCCCTGAACTACGTTGCAGAATGTTTAAATACACGTTCCCCCCCCCCCCCCGAAACTATTAAACGTGTGTCCAACGTGCTCATTTACGAAAATAATAAACTTCAGATTAGGTTTGTTGAGTGCATTCAAGTCTGTTCACGCGCGTTAGAACTACAATTTCAGAGTAATCCGACGTAGCCAAAAAAGTTTGTTTTCTCACACTACTGCATTCTATACGCGTCAGATGCATAGTAAGTACTCAAGTGCCCTCATCAAACTATCACACAGACTTTCCAACAATAAATTGATAAGGTCACGCCGCTTTAAGTCCTATACGTGCACACAGCACGATGAGATCACTGTACGTCACTTCAGAGCTCTCTCAGATGCCGAGGTAGGCGGACTAATATATAATCAATATATTTTTTAACACATTGAGGTCTGCACACATTTGCTGGCTCTTAAGACAAATGAGAAGTGAGTCATCTATATCCACTACTGCATTAAAACTGGTTCTGTTGGTGCCTGTGTTACGACTCACCATTGTCCTATTGGCCCGTACCACACCGGACCCCCTCCCCCCACACGGTACTTTATAGCGTTCATTATTGGCCGGTCATCAACTAATGAGGAGCCGAGCTAATTTTGACCCAATCAAATGCCATTCGTGGTACAAAAGGTTTTACAATCAAGCATGTCTCTTTGAATGCTATTTTAAAAAAAAATGTTATTGTTAGCAATATCATTGCTACTGTGCTGTCATGTTCTTACGAGGTCGTGTTAAACACTAGCCGAACAAAGACTGCACATCTATGCGAGTTTTATTCTGAAGAAAAAAGAAATTTTCGAATTAGCTTTGCTCGAGCTACACTCGTGCATAGTCTACAAAGTGTTAAAGTGTTAACGCTGTAAAATACCCTATTATGTAACAATGTATTTTTAAAATAATTTTTGAAAATAAAATAATAGAGGTTTTGTTAATTAAAATTTGAGCGTTTTCCATTCTGGATGATTCAGAAAAAAAAAAATTTGCAAGGAAACCTTCATAAAGAAATAAAGAATGACCATAATAATTACTCTGTTTTATGCAATAAATAATGAATAATAATGTTTACAAATATTTTAAAGTTACCATTTATAACAGATATGAATGTTCATAAAATCGATGTTTGAAAATATTTTGGTCTTAATACAAATATTTTGTCATTTATACCCATTGTATTTACTGTGAGTGTCCTACTTGACGAAGCTTTATTTTTTTTTTGTAAAGTGTGCCAGAATGGAAATACACTTACATTTCTATTGTATAACATTATTGTCGCATTTTTAAAACCTTTAGGTAGGCACTAAGTAAATGTTAGGCAGACGCACCTGTTTTTTGGCGAAAATATTTCAGGACAAGTTGTGTCCTAAAGCACTTTACTTCGGAACCGGTTTGGTGATTGGATCATTTGAATTGTTACGCGTCTTACATGCCTGCCCACGAATCATGGACGGTCAGTATCGGAGAAACTTATTTCTGATCGGCTGACCTATGTAACAAATTGTCTTCACAAAAAGACAAACGGCCAATAGTTAAATGAAGACAGCAAGTGTGCTCATAGGATGTCGAAGTATAGCCTCCGTGTAAATCTTTCCGCGAAAAACATGTGGCCCTAATTATAGGGGAAACATTTAACAGTGCTAGAAAATATATCCTCTGCTACCATTTGCGCTATAAGTCGCACTTTTCTGACAATTGTGGTGTACGCTGTTCTCGGTAAAGTGAGCACTTTTGAAAGCCCTGCTTAAGATCAACTTGTATGCACGCTGTGCATTCTTCCGATTTTTGTACAATTAACATTGCCAAGGGCCTCACCACTTTATTCTGGCTTCGGTCAAGTGAAACTGTGAAATTATTTGAAAACTGAGTATTTTTACAGATCTGCTCATTTTTATACTTCGATGCATTAAAAAAAAAAAAAGCGAAAAAAATAATTTAAGTTATCACAAATGTTTACCTAACACTTTTCATTTGACGTTAAGATATGGAACTACTTTCCCACCATCGTTACCAACTTAACTGGGCGCATGTCATTCAGTGCGCCCGAGAAATATATGCAGATAGGAGAAGTGACATTTTCCTAAGGTTGATTTCGAAAGTGCTTACTTAATTGTGAACAGCCTATGGCTGTGCATGTTATAGGTTACTTCCGGGTGCAATACACTGGAAGCCACTAAGGCACTTCTACCATAATGTCAGGTCGGCAGATGTAGTCGGACAGCTTGGATGACCCGGGCGAGATCGCCAGATACCTCGAACCCAACGTCCTCGCCTTCCAATCACGGAGCCCCGTGCGCCGAGATAAACTCCCAATTAAAGCGTTTCGCGTCTCGCTTGAGCGAGCTAATGCACCGCGGCTTGTGGGCACTCTGGGCTGGTGGGCGCAATGCTCCGACTTGCCTACGCGATTCGCTCGCAAATATGCTGTTGTGCTCGCGTCTATTACACGCATTCCGAGCGTGCCGTCCTTAATGTGGAATAACTGTTCGTGTTTGCCATTTTACAGCACTCTGACGCGGATAAATCGGGGCGTCCGGCGTATTGACTAATCGAATTAAGGGGGCCGTCTGGTTGAAAGAATTTGCACGTCTGAGGTCTAAAAGCGTGGGAGCGCTAGGGGCGACCGACACATGCGCATCAACTCTCTCATCGCCTCTACGCGCGAAGCACTGAACTGACATGCAGTCGCCTCTATGAGGCTTTCAGCGGAGACCTTACCATTTTATGACGTAATAATAAAAATATACGTGTTATACATATCCCTATTGCTTTTTTCAATGTTTTGTACCGGAATGTTTATACCTAGAAATGACCGTGAAAACACCCGTTTGAGCCATTTTCACACACGTTGGCGGTTTTTAATAAAATGTTTTCTACTGTAGCTCTGCACACCGGTCGGTGGCCTACCCAGGCGGCCACCTTTAGCCTACAATCTAACCATTCAGAAGTCGTGAATTAGATGGGTTTTTTTTTTTCAATCAAACCAGATGTTCATCCACGTTCCAACATTTTTTACATTACTTAACTACGAAACCAATGTCACATTAGATGTAATCCAAGTGGCTTTTGCTTGACTGTTTCACGCACTGCCCAGTGTAGGCTGACGGGAGTTTCCGCAGTTTATCTGGAAGCATCTTAAATATCCTCCAACGTCCCTGTAACACTGCGTTCAGGACTATTCCTCAGATATTGGCATTTCAGTTATTTACATCCTTGGTAGCTTTCTTGAGCGCTATGTCTTATTTTATCCTGTTTTCTTTGGGGAAGAAAAATCTTACGAGATACCTTTCTTTTCTATGTGGGTTTTCTGTGACTTATCAGACACAAATTAGATTTCACATTTCAGAAGTTAACATAATCAGGTTAATATATTTTTCGACCATATAGCGACGGGACATATACACTTACGAAATCGTCATGTTGTAGATTACTGTTATGAGTTTGAGGAAATATTTTTAATGTTTAAAACCCTCTACATGAATCTGAGAAATTTTCTTTATTTTCTTTCAAATGATTTACTATCCTCTAAGATACTGAGGACCTAAAGAAAATTACCTTGAAATGTTAGTGTTAGAGGAAGTACTAGAGGAAATGATTGCATCAATAAGTTGTCTTCTATTTATTACTGCCAAAGTATTATCTCAACATATATGTGCTAGGAATCGCGAAAGCACGAATGATCTTAATTGATCTAGTGTTAGAAGCACTACTTTTAATAGGTTTGAAAGTATATGCTTTGTATAGTACAGTATGTGGCAGGAACATGAGAGGAATAATTTTCTGTTTGTTTTTAAGGAAATGTAATACATCTGTGTCATATTATTTGGGCAACACTATAGCTATAATAGTTTAGAGGTAAATCTAATAAAATTTCCATTTCACTCAAATGCATGCTGCATTGCCACTCGTCTTGCATGAGAAAGTATGCACTTCCTCATCTCGGTATGCGAACACTGCCTCAGATCTGCGGATTGAAATTCCTTATGGTTTCTACAGTGTTGCGGACAGACTGCTTGCCGCTGGAGTAGCTGGAGGTTCATTTCGTCCACAACTCATCGTCCCGCTGATTTGCAGTTCCGTTGCCACGTTAGCGAGCCCATACGCAGCTATAAATCTGGAAAGGTGGCCCTGCAAGCGGTGCTTTGCTACCCACTCCCCTGTGTTTACTTCTCGCAATCAGCAGCTCGGCCGTGTGTGTTCAATCACGCTGCCGGCGACGAAGAGTGCGGTAATCGGCTACCAAGTGCCGTCGAGACACTCCCACTACCGCCACCTGCAGCCCACTTGCAGCTGTTTTCGGTTATTGATGAGTGCAGTTAAGCGCGCGCTAAGGACGACATTCCAAGTTTTATCAGACGCATCATCGCCTCTATTGCAGCTCATTCGTGTACCATGCGACCTAGCACCCTTCAATATAGACACCCACTTAGTTTAGAAAGTAATACAGTTTTTCTTGTGCTATAAAGGAATAATTTTTTTTTGCCAAGTACGAAAGATGATTTTCAAGATGATTCTCGAAGTCCGCTCTGTGTTCATTTTATGTCACCATAGGCTACTGCGTAATTAAGTTTAGTGATTCATTTCTAACAAAGAACAAAATCCTGCAAAAGTTAGCGGCACCAGCGGACCACCTATAGTGATTACTTGATATGTGGTGCATGTTCTTTTAATAGATTATTTAACGCAGCAACTAGTAAAGGCTGTTCACGATGAAGTGGGTACCTTTGAAATCAACCTTGGAAAAAGTCATTGCTCCCCTGCCTGCATTTATTTAAACTGGCACACTGAGTGACATGAGCCCAGTAAATGTGGTAACGATGGGTGGAAAATAGTTCCATATCTTAACGACGAATAAAAAGAGTTAGGAAACCATTTGTGATAACTTAAATTATTTCTTACATTTCTTGCTTTTTTTCTGCATCGACGTGTAAAAATTAACAGATTTGTAAACTATTTACTTTTATAATAATTTCACAGTTTCCCATGACCGATGCATGAATAGCGTTATGAGGACCATGGCAATGTTAATTTTACATAAGTTGGAAGAATACACAACGTGCACACAAGTAGATCCTAAGCAGGGCTTTCGAAAGTGCTCATTTCACCGTGAACAGCATATAGTCAATAAAACAGTAATGCGATATAGGAAAACTTTTTTAGAATCAGTTTAATATAACTGTGCACAACTACTGTAAGGATCCTCGTCAGTTAGATGTCATTGGCGCAGGGAAGACGCTACATTTGATGAGCCACAATGGTTTATTTGATTATATCGTTAATGACAAAATGGAATCTTCGTCGACGGGTTTTAAAAACGTGCACAAAATAAATTTAAACTGCCCAATTGAGATGTATTCGAGACCAAGGCAACGCATTTTACAGAGAAAACGAGAAGCCCCTACAAACATCATAGTCAAAAATAACTTGTTTTCTGTAATTTTGTACTAATGACGACCTGTGTTACGTACCGCGAATAACTATGAGCAACTTTTAAATGTGTTAAATGTGACGGTATCTTGTTTTGGTCAAACACTTAATAACAATCCCTGAAGGGATCTGCTTATGTCTGTCATTTATTTGTAATCTTGAAAAAATGATACATTTAATTGCCACCGCACAGGTACCCTATGATATTTCGATATGTATTTTGCAAGAATCTTCCCACGTTAGAACAATATCATCTGTGCTGATGAATAATTTTTATTGGTGAATTTTATTCAATGTTTTAGAAAACTGTCAGTGCATTTTCTTGCAATGTTGCTCTTCATTCTCCCATTCATTAATTATAAAGATGTCGAAAGGGATTATTATTGTTGTAACTGTGATAGCCGAGTATAGGTAAACATGATCTCAGTAGGTCATCACTATGCAGCTGGAGTAGTAAGCATGTTGGAAAAGTGAGAAAGGGAAGATGGCGCAGTGATGAAACTCAGCGAATGCGCATGAGGCGAATAAACAACGAAGCACGTATTCTACAATCCGGGTGGTAGCGCCAGCCAACTGATCTGGCTGGCGGCGCCAGTCAGATCATACCTCCGCGTCTTTTAGGTCTCCAAGGCGTGGCACATCTCGGACTGACGAGTCTGGTTACTCTCCGTTGGTTTCAATGACAACTCAAGTGTTGAAGTGGCTTTTTAGGGCACACCACATTAGAAATCTTTACCATCTATCCCATCATGGGAGCGAGACCCAAACGAAATCTGGTGTCTCGTGTCACGATCAAACTACTACTGTGTTAATCTTTTCCTGTGTGATTTTGGTTTATTTCAGTATTACGTTACCAAAACAATGAAATTAAAAAAGAAATCTTAGTTTCCTGTCCGGTTGTTTTTAGAACAATAGCCAGATGTGCTCTTGGTGATGTATGATGGTTGGGTGTGAGTGAGGAGGGGGGGGGGCCCCTTCATACCACAGGTGCCAACTTCTTGCTCTGGTGGCAAAAGTAGGGCGGGGGGGGGAGGGGCGAGAGTCAAGTCAGAAACTTTCTGTGACCATCCAATGTTCATTTACATCTCATCACTACTAATCACTGTAAAAATCTTACTTTTAAATATATTTAATAAACTAAACATTTCTACTCAAGTATTACTGTTCTTGGCAACGTAAGTTCCTATACATAAAATATACATATTTTGCAAATTATAAGCAGTCAGCTTACCCTAAGTAATAAATAGGCCTATTTATCACAAACTGAATTAATGACTGACCAGTGCCTACCAAGCCAGGGGCGTGACGCTCCTGCTAAGTAGAGGCACCCCCCGCCTTTCTTACCCCAGCTCACCGTACTCGGCGCCTGCGCACTAGGAGTAATCAAAGCCATTTAGAGAATGAGGAAGCGGGAGGGAGGAACACTAAATAATTTTTACATTGGCAAATATGTTGTAGAGTGACGTGTCCTCTTTTATTCTTTATCTGGTACACAATTAACTGAACTCCAAAATAAAACATTTAAAACCCCATAACTGCACATACTTTCCCGTCATTAACGATTTTTCGATTACAGAAATAGCCGCATCACTTTGAAGAAATTAGGGCTACGTATTACAATCTGACTAAATAATGTGTTATTGTACACTGTGGTGTATGTGTTTTTATTTTGATTTCTACTTTTTTAATAAAATTGTATATTTAAATATATTGTAATATTGTCACTTGCTGGACAAGTCGTGCATTATTCACGAAGTTTTATATATGATAAATGCGTACACGGTAGGCACAAAAAGTAATTTAACCAGCATTATGAAAAAAGGAAAGTGTTCAAATAATCGGTGTACCAACTATATACTTTATGTTTATACCACAGATAGTCCGTAATGTACTGTCGGCATTAAGGTCATTAGAGATTAAACTAGTTTATAGGAATATAAGGAACGTGTGTTTAAGCGGTCATGAACTGTTTGTAGTAAAATATTTTCCCCAGGATTCTCCTAGAATACCTAGAATAAGTTCAGAAAACCCTATTTAGAAAGGCTGGAGCGTAAATCAAACCAAGGATGGTTCTTCCGTATGCGAGTCCAGAGTTACATCACTGCGTCATTTCGCTCTCCACATGCCGATCTACATGTTGCAGTTAGTTGCATGACGACCTAACGGTGTGAGGGACTCCGGGTTCGAGTCCCAGGTTGGGCGTGAGTGAAAATTTGTAAAGGCTGTTCACGATAAAGTGAGCACTTTAGAAATGAACCTTATGAACATTTTACTGCCCCTGAATGCATATATTTTAAAAGGTGCAGTGAGTGGCATTTGCCCAGTGAAGTTGGTAAAGATGGATGGGAGTAGTTCCATATTTTAACGTCGAATAAAAAGTGTTAGGTAGCCATGTGCGATAACTTAAATTATTACGTTCGCTTTCTGTTTTTTTTTTAAATTCATCGATGCGTAAAAATGAGCAGATTTGTATAGTATTTACTTTCCTAATAATTTCAAGTTTTATTTGACCGACGCATGAATAAAGTTATGAGGCCAATGACAATGTTAATTTTACATAAGGCGGAAGAATTCACAACGTGCATTCAAGTACATCTTTAGCAGGGCTTTGAAAAGTGCTCGCTTTACCGTGAATAGACTATATAAGCTCGTATTAGACACCTTGGGAAATGTCAAAAATATCTTCGTGGTAGTTGCAACGTGTCCAAGTATACGAAAATGTAGTTAAGGGTAAAGGTTGTTTGCTATTCGTGGAGAGTAGTGGAGTGTGGTGAGAGCAGGGACACTTAGTCACGTTCGAGGGAGTGTACGATGAAGTACACTGGAGAGCGGAGCTGGTGCGGCGGACAAGGAATATCTCTTAGGACGTCGACCATGAGGGCCTCTTATTGCGCTGTCTCGGGGAGATGTCCTCTGGTGCGCGTGTGTGTGTTTGCCTCTGCCGCCACCAGTAGACAACTGAAGAAGGGTTTACGATTAAAGACTGAAGATTTAATTATTGTGCTCAGTCACTCGATACGCACACGGAAAATGAATAATAAGAAGATTTGCAATTTATTTTTGGAATTAGCAACTGTTGAGTCTAGCCGATCAGAATTGTAGAAGAAGAAAGCAGCCGAAATAACTCGGAAAATGGTCAAGAGTGAATATTATTTATATATATTTAATATTTTGTGGCTACCGCTCGTGTAAACGTTTTAAAAAAAAAATCTCGTGTTATCTCATAGAAGGGAGAGCCGATGCCAACATTAGGTATCTACATCAATAAATCTGAAAATGTTAATTAAAGCGTATTCAACAACCTCTTTCAAGAAATAAAACATGACCATGAACTGTTCGTTTAATAAGAGGATACTGTCTGGCGATTAAAATAATTACTTTCATACGCTCTCACAATACCACATAACCTAAATGCAAGTTGTAAATACAGTTTCCCGCCAACAACAAATGTCGCTGTGCTCTGATTGGCTACTTGGTTTTGACTTATACTTAAGATATAAAATATAACGATATCTTAAGTCACGCCAAGAACGCACACGACCTGTCAAGACCCGCACAGGACAGTCATAAACTAATACCCTTGAATACATTGAATCATATCTTAATCACACGGCGAACTTATTCTGTTAAGTCAATCGTAACCGCACCTTGACTCTTCGTCGCAAGTCCCAGGAGCTGCTGACGCATCGCCTCTACCCTAGTTCACTCCTTGCAAGCTTACATACAGAATTTAGTATACTGGAAACGTGGCGGACGCTGCTGTTGGCAGACGCGAGTTTCTCAGGATACTTCCTTTCCGCCTCCTCTTCCAGTGCTCCATATTTTCGTGGGCGGACGAGGGCGGTGGTGTAGTGGTCAGACAGCCTTCCACCAAGACGAACCGGGTTCGATTCCCGCTAGTACCACTCCCGGATTGCGGTAATCGTATCGGACGATGTCGGTGATGGGCGGGCATTCTCGGGAATATCCCCTTTCTCCCTTTCATACCTTCCGGCGCTGCTCCATATCAACCTCATTTCACATTCTCAAGACGACCTAGTTACGAGACTTTCCACTCCACTCTTCATTCGGCGAGTGTTACGTCATATTTGGATGCACCCTTAGTGAATATTACTATCATCCTCATCTACTATCATCCTCATCATTATCGCCATCTTGAGTCACGCTGGTCATTTATTTATTTGATCAAACATTTTGCACGCTTAATTGTCTGGTAAAGCATGTTCACGATAAGTGAGCACTTCTGAACTCAACATAAGAAAATAGTCACTGCTCCTACCTGCAAAAATTTTAACGGGCGCACTGAGTTACGCGCACCTGGTAAAATTTGTAATGATGGAGAGGAAAGTAGTTCCATTTCTTAACTCCGAATAAAAAGTGTTAGGTAACCATTTGCGATAACTTAAGTTATTTCTATAGTTTTCTGTTTTTTTAATGCGCCAAAGTGTAAAGATTAGCAGATTTTTAAAATACTTGCCTTTCTAATAATTTTAAAGTTTCACTTGACCGACGCATGAAGAAAGTGATGAGGCCCATGGCAATGATAATTTTACATAAGGCGGAAGAACACACAACGTGCATACAAATATATCTTAAGCAGGGCTTTCAAAAGTACTCATGTTACCTTTGAATAACCCTTATCAAATGAGTTGTTTCGTTTTCCATATTCATACTTTGATCACTGTTTTTTTCTACGATAGTTTTAGAGGGTTACTCATTGTTATATTTTCCTACTAATAAGTAATTATCAACTGGTTCACACTGAAACTTATTTCTTAAATGGCAAACAGTAAAACAAGGTTATACCTTATTTTCTTAATAATTCAGTATTCCTATTTTTTCTGCAACATATTACAATTGCTAAAGAGGTTCGGCGATTTAAGGAACATTTATTTTTGAAAATCTTATATCAGCAAAGTAAGCTAAATTATCTTACAATACAGGGAATTATTTGCGTAGGCATAAAGAAATTATGAGATTTGCCGATAGACTCCTGTTCGTGAACTAATACTACATATATGTAAATTAAATACCAGTATGAGCTGCTTCTTGTTTAAATATGCGTGTTAAGAATTATTTTTTCGAAGCCGACTTCCCGTGACGCAGTCAGCTGGTGTGCTGCCGGTCTGGTGTGCAGGAGGTTCTGGGTTTGAATCCCAGGTAAGATATGGGTGTTAGTTAATAAGTTAGTTTATAATCCGTCTCCTGATAAGCCTTCAGGCATAAAACCAGGGGACGTTAATAAGCCCTTTCCAATTAAACAATCAATTTCTTCGAAGCCATTGGAAAGGGAGACCTCTATCGTGGCCATTGAAATTCAATTTATTTGGGGCGGATGGTTAGAGACCTGCAAAATTCGCGTTATTATTTGAGGACACGCTAAACTTAGAATACGTGTGCCTTTTTCAATACGTTCGTCATTGGACCTTACTTTGTCTGACACTCTCTGGGTAACTCTGCACCAATAAATGATCACTTCACCATAGTGTGCCCCAATGACGTCCAGTTCAGTCAGAAAGGGCGTAGCTTCACATCTGTGTTACAGCCAGTGGAGAAACGACGCCGGCCCCAGTATATACAGTACTATGACGTTCACCCTGATGCCAAAAAATTACGCTAATTTTGCAGGTCTCTAATCATGGCACATCGGTATTTATTAATCTTTTGTTTCTTTTGTGGGGATTTTCGGAGCCGTCAAGATTTACGACCTCTTGTTTTTCTACTTTCGATGAGTGCACTTTGAGAGAGCATCGGCGGAAAGTATTCCAGCAACTCATTAACATCGAATAAAGGTGCCTTCACAAGTGATTTTTTTGTGAGTGTGTTTTTGAAGAAGAGGATGTGTGAACTTGTACGTAGTCAGAGAAGTACCCTTTACACCTTTATTCTATCAACAAATGACATGGGCTATATTCAATGCCTAGTGAATTGCGAGAGAATATCCCCTTACGCTGGTGAACTTACATCTTTGATTTACCTGTTTTTGGGAGATCAGATCCCCCCCCCCCCGCCGCCCCCTACATTACGTGAGAGTGATCCTTTAGAATTATAGACAGTTTTCAACATTGAAGTTAAGATACTGTTAATGTAAGACGAGGAACCCCAATGATTGTGACACTGCACGACGAGTCTGAGAAGCTGCGAATGAAAAGTTTGCCATTTTGAAGGATTTGAAATTTAAATGGGTAAGTAAAATGGCGAAGTCTCCAAAAGATTCAATTAATTCTAAAATTTATAAAAGAATTGAACATTACAATATAATTTTAAAAAAAATATGCAATGTTTAAATTTCGCTAGAGATGAGAATTTAACATCGTTTACAAACAGTTTAATTAAATGTAACTAATTTAGCCACAGTAATACAATTTCATAAATGTAATATTATTTTGTGTGTATCCATAAATAAGCAATTAAGTTTAGAGTAAAAAATATACTTTTGTTGCTGTGTGGTTTTTTATTTTTGTTTTGTTTAAAACCTTCTTTTACATTTTACATTTCTTCTTTGTATAAAAATGGTAAAATTGGCATGGCTGCAAAGATAGGGAACTACCAAAAGAAGAAACGCGTTAAACCAGATTTTATGTTTCAAAATTTCTTGCTTCCCACATTTATGCACTAATTATTTCGTGACATATTAATTTCTTTGTACTGCGTTAGTTTTTCGCCATTCCAAGGTAGATGGGCGATTTTTTTTATCTCTACGAACGTATATTTTCAATATAGACAGTCAGTATATAGTATTTTGTTGAACATAAGTTTTGAAAAATCCTTTTAAACAGGCTGTACATGTTATGGAAAAACACCTCCGCTGTTAGGGAACTTCTAAAAAATTCTCAGGAAAATACATTTTGTTTGAAACGCATATCTTTAAAAATAACACACTGAGACGAAATTTCCTTAACATGGGATTTCCTATTTAAATTTCGCATCTGCCAGCCGGTAGGCAGTTTCCTTAAGATGTGCTCACTTTACCGTGAACTGCCGATATGTGATGGTTAGAGACCTGCAAAATTCGCGTTATTATTTGAGGACATATTAAACTTAAAATACGTGTACCTTTGCAATACGCTTGTCATTGGATCATACTTTGCCTGACACTCTCTGGGTAACTCTGCACCAATAAATGATCACTTCACAATAGTGCGCCCCAGTCACGTGCAGTTCAGTCAGAAAGGGCGTGGCTTCACATCTGTGCAACAGCCAGTGGAGAAACGACGCCAGCCCCAGTATATATAGTACTATGACGTTCATCCTGATGCCAAAAAATAACGCGAATTTCGCAGGTCTGTAGTGATGGCGTTATTATTTAAGGACAGACTGAACTGCAATTTACTGTGAGTTAGACCGTCTTAGGTCATTGGCCAGAAATATGGTACGTCTCGGAAAACTCTTGGGCCAATGATATTAGATCAGCGGTGGAGTGACCAATGTCTTTTATGGAGATCAAGAAGGTAGGTGACGTTGATTAAAGTACAGAGGCCAATGAAACCACGGATTGCAATCACGTGTTTATAACGCAGTGGAGTCTATCCTGCCACCGGAAGATAACGCGAATTATGCACGCCTCTAGTGATGGCTTTATGTGTGAAATTAGGTTAATGCAGTACGTAAGCCAGCTGCTAATTGGCCCACCGTCAGAAAGCAGCAATCAAAGGAAACATTGTGTCACCGCGTGAGCTCCAAGGACGCTACGTTGCTTCACACCTCGCGGCTACACGCGATCTGCGCGTGGCGGCGCATAGCCGCGAGAGCGCGCTTGACACACGCGTTAAGGTCGACCCTATGGCACTGGCAGACTCTCCCCGTGGCCTGACCTGCTGGACAGCTGAGGGCACCACTAGCTAGGGAGGTCCGCGACTGGCGTTGTTCCCTGATATTGGCACGTCGCCTGCCTCACGGCTGTACAACGGTACCTGCTTTGATCAGCCCATAGAGTACATATAGCGCATTCACGGTTTCTTCACACTTTTCGAATCAAACTTTTGAAAAAATGCTCAGTGTACATTACGTGTTTGGCTGTTTTCTACATATCCCATATATCGCAATGGTTTTATACTTGTGTTAACATAAAAGTACGTACCATATGTTTGGTAAAAAAAAAAAAAAATCATATCCCTTATATATATATATTTTTTTTCATTTACAGCTACATAATAAATACAGTGACAAAATAGGCGTGTTGGTAGTGCCCGGTAAAATATAGTTGTTATGCAAAATATTATTACACTGAGTGCGCACGAATGCGGTGCGTTGGCCATCTGCTGTAATTTTATAATCTTTGTGTATATGAGGCGGAGGAATATCATGGAAGTATAATTTTAGCAGGGTTTAAGAAAAGTTGGAACTAACCGTAAATTAAGTGTAAACACAGAGGCGGAATGGCGTTGTGGTTCCTCATTCTTAATTGGCTGCGCAAGGCTCTGCGAATGGGCCTTGTATCTGATTGGCTACCACGAGTTGCGAAAGGCGTCCTATTGGTTGGGATGCTGGGTGGCAAGTATGTTACCAGGCGATTATTGGCGAACGGCATTCCAACGTGTTGCTGGGTTTGTGACGCCATTTTACTGGCGTGGGTGGCGGGAATTCGGCTGCTTCACCTCGACACGACACTGAGAACAATTACATATACATAACAACGGAACCGCGCCCACTATTTTCACATCGCCAGTAGGCGCACAGTTCAAAAGTATTCGACTCTCTCTCCCCCTCTCCCTCCCTCTTTCACTGTCTCCTCACTCTCTCTTAACACACATACATACACTTATAAACAAGTTAACTCTACTTGAACGAACATTATAGCCTAAACTAGGCTCTCGGATTTTATAGGGGTTGTTCGCTCTTCCGCCTTCCCGACATACTGTAAGTATGGCGTTTGGATGCTTCTCGGCTGGATAATGAGCTCGACGCCGAACTTGGAATCTGGTTCCGCGTCGGAATGTCTTGTCATCACATCAGCTAGCGAGGTGTCTGCAGTGCGCGGTGAGCAATCCATCCGCCTCAGGCAAATAGAGCCACGATGGCACTCGAGCCACTCGAAGAAATTATTTGTAAATTTACCATTTGCCTGGCGAGAAAGCGGAAGCAGTAATTTTTCCCCTCTGTGGGTTCATTGTATCATTCCTGCATTTGCTCAGGAAACATTCAAATGCACAGGGAAGTTCCCAAGTTTGTAAAGTAGCACTGCTGAACATTCCTATGCCTGCAGCTTGATGTGTGGTATTATTTACATTCAGCGTTCAGGTTAAGAACTTCAATTGCAGTGTATGAAGTTTACCAGAAATTTTTTTTTGGCACGGTACTGACGCTCTGCCGGGTGCAGGCAGACCACACTCGGGCCTGCTGTTTGGAAGCCACAATCGCATGCACGTGATGCTGTTAACTCGTACGCCTGCTGTTTGGAAGCCACAATCGCATGCACGCGATGCTGTTAACTCGTACGTCTGTAGTCGCCTGCGTGTGCGCTCTCGTTCCTGTAGTTTCACTACGGCAGTCGTACGCGCTCAAGGGCACCTCGCGTGTCTCGGCTGTCTGCATTTTCCATCCGGTGTGTGTCGTTCTCGCGTCGCTAGTTTCAAATTGTGTGAATCTGATACGGGACGGTTTACGGTAGAAACAGTATCAAGACCTGCGGTAAGGGACTCGAAGCGCCTGAGCATGCTAACAAGCATATCAAAACCAAGGCGCGATACGAAACATTAACTTCTCCTCTTCTTCTTCCATTTTTTTCTAACACTACAAGTTTACTCAAAGGAGAAATGTTACAATGTAGACGCGTCAACTCCTTGAAGGTCTAACTGCTACTGTCTTTTGTACATGCAACATTCGGTGTATAAATCGTATATACAGTATGAAAGCGTGCTTGGGATTCCTGTATCCGCCAGTGGTGCGTGGCTCCCACACATACACATTCAATTGCGATCCGTCTGCACCCAGCCTTACGGCTCATACCCAATTGAAAATAGCATAAAATAACGTAGCATAACTGACTACAACACTGTAAGAAAATCTGCTGTCTGCAACCAGCTAAACTAAAAATGATGAAGCTCGATATGAAATAGGAAATATTTTTTGACGAGAGGGAGTTTTGATGTTCGTGTGCTGATAACTCTGGTTTTTAATCTTTTTGTTGACGAGTGTCCGTGAATTAACGGATGCATAACCTCTACATTTGTCTTCCAGGTCGAGTCGTGAAAATTAATGAAGTGGAGTTGAAGGATTTGTTTACATATCTCCACATGCTGAACGTATTGCTTTTGTACACGGAGCTGCTATTCCGCTGTTATTTGAAAACATATATCTCGTATACGCGAAATACGATGCCAGCAACAGAAACAGAAGAAATACTTTGTGGGTGGTAACAACTATTTATAATTACGTCAGGAACAATATCTTTCGGGTTTACGTTTATTTCGACAGCACTTTTTTACACGCTTAGGTATATCTCTGACGTCTTGCATTCTGAACGGCTGGCGTAAAAAAAGTACCGTAAGTAGGGCCCTACGAAATTCGCGTTGTTTTTCGTCATCAAGCAAAAATTCACAGTACAGCACTGTGTATACTCGAGCCGGCGTCATTCCTCCATTGGCTGCTGCCCAGATGTGTAGTCTCGCCCTATCTGAGTGAAACGTGTACGTGATTGGGGCACACGATTGTGAAGTGCTCATTTATTGGCGCAGATCTACCGAGGCGTGTCAAACGAAGCATAGCCCACTGACAAACGTATTGCAAAGGCAAAAGTGTTACTGTTTTTCAAATAATAACTCGAATTTCGCAGGTCTCCAACCATAAGGAATTGAAAAATGGTCATCCCTAACTCCACGCCCCGTTACGTACAGACGTGTGCTAGTTGTGAACGAGTATTGCAGACGCTACCATTCTACTGCAGGTATTGAATTTCACGCTATAACGCGATATTTTAAACGGGATGCCTGATTGTAAACGGTACTCTAGGGTGGTGCTTGAACGTCTAAAACTACGCATAACCGCGCACCGAGACGGCGATAATTGTTCTCGTGATAAGGGGAGCGTCAACCGGAGCAGGGGCGCGAGTGTTTTTTTGGAGTCGCGGGTCGTCCCAAGCCCGGCTGGGAAGCGGCCAACTGTTTACCAGCGGGTCAACGTCCAACCAGGCTGGTTTCCCTCCACTAACGGCGCGACCAACTAGGAGCGACCTCCCCTCCCGGCTCGGCATAGGCCCGTCCAGTTGGTCATCGGTGTCTCAGAAGGTGACAGAAACCCAACTATACGCGATTCACTGTCAAATGAGCCCTATTTGAAAGCCCTGCTTAAGATCTACTTGTATACACGTTGTGTTCTTCCGCCTTATGTAAGATTAACTTTGTGATGGGCCTAATCACTTTATTCATGCGTCGGTCAATTGAAACTGTGAACTTATAATAAACGTAAATATTTGACAAATCTGTTAATTTTACACTTCTATACATTTAAAAAAAAAACGGAAAATGAAAGGAATAATTTAAGTTATTACAAATGGTTATCAAACAATTTTATTTGACGTTAAGATACGGAACTAATTCCCATCCATCGTTACCAACTTGACTGGGTGCATTCCAGTCAGGACGCCCGTTAAAATATATGCAGGCAGGGGCAGTTATTTTTTCTAAGGTTAATTTCAAAAGTGCTCACTTTATCGTGAAAAGCCTTTTTTACCCTGTGTGTTCACGAGGGGTTTTTCGTCTGTCTGGCTACATAACACTTAATTACAAACCCCACAGTTTAATAATAATAATTTTAATTATGGGCGGAGGTGGCTAAGCGGTTGGGTTGCTCGCCTCCCACTTAGGCGAACAGAATTCAATCCCCGGCCCTTCCATATGATTGTAGATCACTTATGCATTTCCCCTAAAGGGAAAAAGTTACTATGGGTAATTCACGGTAAAGTGAGCACTTTTGAAAGCCGTCTCACTTGGAATAATAGTCAATAAATGAATTTTATTTTACCCTTAGGCGTCAACTTTCGAGTGCGATGGAATATACACACTGTGTTTATTACTTACATTGTTATATTTATTTTAAAATGTGGTTAAAGGATAGTAAATGGCTGGACGGAAAAAATAACTAGGGCCTCAAAAGTTCTCACTTTACCGTGAACAGCCTATAACAACTTGGCATATTCAATTTTATCTCTGAGTTTTGACGTGAATACGTCTTTAACTTTGCAAACATATCGGAGGCAATCCAGAAAATCCGATCACAACAAAATTGGGAGAATAGAGTTTGGCATTGCAGCTCCGAATCTATCGTCTACGTTCAAAACTCAATTACGCCACTCGATTGCCAAAGGATCAAGAATATATTAAGTTGAGAGCGGACTGCGAAACATTGCCCACAACGAGGAGGGGGTGGGGATGCGCAATTTTAAGTTCGTTTCACCGCATCTCGTAACTTCCGCGTAGTATAACTTTTGACTAGCAGAAGCTAAGACGCTCGTTTAGTTTCAATCAACAGCTCTCGTCAAGAACAATCGATTGCGTGTATAAAAACCTTTGTGTGGCGTGGTTATGGTGAAATTGTATGAGTTTAGTGTAAAAAATTAAGGAAACTTAACACAATTTCGGCCTATGCTCGTCATAAAGCCAAGTCAAATACAGAAATCGTATAAAGTTGAAAAGAGCATCTCAAAAGCAATCCAGTGATGCCCGTAAAACTCAATTTCATGATCGAGTGAAGCGGTGCCGGGAACGTAAAAAATACATCACTGCGTCCGAGCGCGTCAACGTAGACGCATTCACGCAAAACAAACGGCCGTGTCCCCAACACACCAAACCCTATATTTTACCCACTGTAATAACAAGCCGTAATTGTTGCTGTTCTAAATGGCGAGAGACCCTCCTGTACGTGAGAACCCACATTTTACTTCCAGCAAGGCCAGAGGGGAGCTGGCTATTAAAATTCTACGAGGAAGCCCCTCGCTCGCGCAGTACGTCAGTTTATGTGAGCAGTTTTATTATTGATGTCGTTCGTATGCGCGTTTGGTATTGTCACCTAGCTCGAACTGGACAGGTCGTGCTGCAATATGTTTGGCGCGTCTTTCCAATCCTCTGCCAACTCATCTCTCTAGTGTTGCGTTCATCGCATACCAGAGACACTTACTTCCACGCATTTCCACCCAGCCTGCGGTGACATAGAATACAAACCAGAAGGCTAACGTAGCTTTAATTATGATTCGGGATGGGGCAGCGGTGGCGCAGTGGTTAGGGCGCTCGCCTCCCACCATGGCGATCCGGTTTCGATCCCCGGTGGGCTCGATCCCGGGGGACTCGCTCCCGGATTTTCGCATGTGGGAATCGTGCCGCTTGCCGGCGGGTTTTCTCTGGGTACTCCCGTTTACCCCGCCCCTGCATTCCCACGCCGCTCCTTCCTAGGGCCTCACTTCATGTTATGTCCGGGGATGACGGGCACCTACGGGTCCCAGCTGGAAAGCCTGTCACTCGGTGAGTGTTTCCTCGCCCTGGGTTCACTCGAGATTTTTTTTTACTATGATTCGGTGTGAATCACAAATTTCCTTCGTCTCCAATCCTCTTCTATCTTCGAGGAATTTTCGAAGTTACGCTCGTAAGTTGTCATCCTGTATGTCAAGGACAGGGGAACGTATTTTTACATCGTTTTCTCTTTCTTGGAATTCCGGGTGTAAAAAATCCTCGTTCGTGGCAAATAAAGAATTTTCTCTGCAGAGATGACTGAGCATAAAAATACTCTGAAATAACAAAATCATTAGCTTTAAAAAGCTCATAATATTTTATTGCTGTATGTAGTTCATCGACCATGCCTGAAACAGTACTCCTTGAGTGAGAATTTTGAAAGGGTCAGTGTAGAGTTATTTTATCTTCTGGATGTTATCTGCACTTAGATTCGATTGGTTTGATTTATATAGCCATGTCGACGGGCAATTAGTTTTTACTTTCACTGCCGGTGGTATTACGATTGGTAATGTTCTCTTTAAGAGTCACGTAAAATCGCCCACGATTTCTGCCGATAAACCTACAGCATAAAGTAAAACTAATCTAATATAATTCGCCTTACACACCCGTGCCTTGCCTTGTATTGGGAACCCAGAAAGCCCTACAGCGAAAATTTGCGTTCAGCCAACTATCCCAGCAAGGATAGCTCGCGTGAATTTTTGTAACATGGTTGAACGAAATGCCAGACACGTTCACGAGATTGAGTAATTCACTTTTAATGCTCGTAACCAATCAGCGACTTCCGTTTTGCTGAGTAATCGTTGTAAAACATGAAAGATTTCTTATACCTTCAAGTAATCACCAAGTAGTACTGGCCTACGTTAATTGGATGTCTTCATTGGACAGCATGAATGCGCTAATGCTGCCGCTCGTAAGTATTTTGTACACCAGTAAACGAAAATTAAAACGTTATAAATGACTCAGATCACTCAACCGTACGGCGAAGGAAAAAGTTCCGGGAATGTTCTTTGCGCGTGTCGTATGTTTTTCTACGTCTCTTGTTTAATATTATCAAATAAATTAAAGACCCATCTATAGTTATTTAGTTGTTTACAGCACCCTACAAAATAAAGATGAAAACTCAACTAATTATGTGTTGTTATGATACTATTGCAGTAATATTACATTTTATTGCGCCCGTTACAACCCAGTAGCATGTTATGCAGTCTTTGAATTTTCTGCTATTTTTTTTTTTTTTTTTGTTTTATTCGGCTGCCGTTAGTACAATTTTTCTACCTGTGACTTGAGGGGGGCGTGAATAAGCGAAGCAATGCCGTGATGGAGGAGCCAGGAGTGCTCTGAGAGACCGTAACCAGCCATTGGTAACGTCCGCCACATTTTCCACGGGCTAAAAAAATAATACTTGGATCCACGCATGTTGAACGCGAATCGCCAGGGTATATGATGTTCTCAGTAAAATGAGCACTTTTGGAAGCCCTGTTTAAGATCTACTTGTATGTACGTTGTGTATTATTCCGTCTTATATAATACTAACATTGCAATGGGTCTCATAACTCTATTCATGCTTCGGTCAAGTGAACACATGAAATTATGAAAAAAGTAATAATACTACAAATCTGCTCATTTTTACACTTCGGTGTATTAAAAAACCGAAAGCAAAAGAAATAATTTAATTTATTAGAAATGGTTACTTAACAATTTTTATTCGACAGTAAGGTATGGAACTACTTCCCATCCATCGTGACGAACTTTACTAGGCGCATGTCACTCAGTGCGCCCGTTAAAATATAGGTAGAGGCAGTGATTTTTTTAAAGGTTGATTTCAAAAGTGCTCACTTTATAGTGCACAGCCTTTGTACAGACTGGCGTGTTAACATCTGGGCTACTGAGGACCTATTCTCGTCGGAACATATTGCAAATAGTTTGTAATTACTCGGTGAAATGCAAATATATACTTTTCGTGACCAGTTGAGCACTTTTGAAACTCCTGTTAGCATTTACTTTTTCACTCACTTTTTGTAAGTTACCTTTCCACCGTAAGTAAAATCAACATTTTCTTGGACTATCCCACTTACCACATACGTGATCCAGGAAAAGCCGTGTAAATTTTTTACACGTAAATGCTTTAATAATAGGCAATTCGTTCTGTTATCAAGGTCCGTACGCACGTGCGGTATTTTGGGAGTTAAAAATTGAGTACAAACTGTTCAAGTATCTGTTTTAATTATCCTCTAGAAATTGATGGTCTTTGGTTGTTCCTTGAGTATTTTTATAACGTATGCGCTATACCAGGAAAGTATGTCCTTCGTGAAACTGAAGGCAATGTTGACGTATCCTTGTCACTACCAGAACTAAATTTTTTCAATTTTTTTTTTTTTCAAATCTTGCTCTCACGTGTAAAGAACAAGAACCAGACACTTCAGTGATGATAAATTGAAACTTTAGTCCTACACTTGCAACACAACGTCCAGTAATATAACTATTTTATTACATCGCTGGCAACTTAACTGGCAGCCTGGATAACATTGTGTATAAAGCTGTTCACGATAAAGTAAGCACTTTTGAAATCAACCTTAGAAAAAAGTCACTGCCCCTGCCTGCATACATTGTAACGGGCGCAGTGAGTGGCATGCGCCCGGTAAAGTTGGTAACGATGGATGGAAAGTAATTCCATATCTTAATGTCGAGTAAAAAATGTCGGTAAACCATTTGAGATAACTAAGAATTATTTCGTTCGCTTTCTGTTTTTTTTAATGCACTGAAGTGTAAAATTGACGATACTTGTAATAATTTTTAATAATTTAACAGTTTCACTTGGCCGACGTATGAACAACGTGATGAGGTGCATCGCAATGTTAATTTTACATAAGGCGGAAGAATACACAACGTGCGTACACTGAGAACTTAAGCCGTGCTTTCGAAATTGCTTATTTCACCGTGAACCGCCTATGGTATAGCATACATGTATATGCCATTCACGGTGAAGTGAGCACTTTTGAAAGCACTCTCATTTGTAATATCAGTTAATAAATATTTATATTTTTTAGACTTGAACGTTAACTTTCGAGTGTGGTGGAATATATACACAGTGTTTATTTTTTGCATCGCAATATTTATTTAAAAAGTGGGTTAAAGGATAAAAATGGGCAGAAAGGAAAAAGTAACTAGGGCCTCAAAAGTGCTCACTTAACCGTGAACAGCCTATAGTATTGGGTATAGTCCATCTATTCGGGCGCACTCAGTTCTGGCCTAGTAATATTTTGCATGAGAAATATTTCTTACTGGTCATTACCGACACCTCTTTTTTTCTCTCTCTGTTTTTGTTCGGACGATTTATAAATGAAACATTATAATTAATAATGAAAATATTAGAAAAAGTTCAGATTTTAAACATTAAATATTTTTATGTTAAGGGAAGTATAAAACGCTTGTGAAAGTTACATATTAAGGAAACAACCAAACAACTCACACTTGGGGTGTGTTTTCAAAAGTTTGATTTAAAAAAAGCGTGAAGTTACTGTAGATAGAATACTAGAATTTTTTTTAAGAGCTCGCGTTATTGTGAACAGCCTTTAGTAAATATACGTAATTAACTTCAGTGCTATAGGCTATTCACGGTAAAGTGAGCACTTTTGAAAGCCCTCTCATTAAAAATAGTCGACAATAAATACATTTTCTTTTAGCCTTACTCGTTAACATCCGAGGGTGGTGACGTACGTACAGTGTGTTTATTACTTACACGGAAATATTTATTTCAGAAGTTGATTAAATTATAAAAAAATGGCTGAAAGGAAAAAGTAACTAGGGCGTCAGAAGTGCTCACTTTACCGTGAACGGCCTATAGTATAGTTCATTCTCGGTTATTTACAACTTTTCTGAAGCTCTGCTAAAATTCTACCTCCAGGATATTCTCTCCGCCTCATACATACAAAGCTTAACCGAGTCGAGAAAATTACACCAAAGGGACAACGCACGGTATCCGTGCGCACTCAGTTCCATAATAGTTTTCATAAGAACTATTTATTACCAGGTATTACCAATGCACCCTCTTTTCTATATTAATTGGTAATGAAATCTCATAATTGATCGATAAAGTTTAGTTTGTCCAAAAACAAGATACTTTATGTTTAGACGATCGAAAACGCTCGTGAAACACTGCATATTTAAGAAATGACCAAACGTGTTGTACATGGGGAGATATTTCAGAGGCTTGGCTCAAAAAGTGTGAAGAAACGGCGAATATAGGCTGTTAACGGTAAAGTGAACACTTTTTAAGGCCCTCCCAATAGGCATTAGCCACCAATACATATGTTTTATTGCAACTGCAGACGTTAGCTTTTGGAGTGGTTAATGTATACACCGTATTTATTAATCACATGGCACTGGTGATATTAAAAAGTGGCGGAAAAATAATTGGCTAAATGGAAATATGTTGAAGGGCCTTAAAAAGTTTTCACTTTACCGTGAATAGCATACAGACTATAGTACGAGATGAATGCACGTGATGGTACATGTATAGTCTATTCGCGGTTTTTTCACACTTTTTGGAACCAACCTTTGAAAAAAAAAAAGCCCCATGTATAACGTGTTTGGTTATTTTATAAATATGCCATGTATCACTGGCATTCTATTCTTGTGTTAACATAAAAACTTCTTATTTTTATAAAATCGAACTTTTACTTATATTTTATTTATAAATTATAATATTTCATTTATAATTAATGTGAACAGAAACCGGGAGGAAATAGGTATGTTGGTAATGCTTAGTAAGAAATAGTTTTCATTGAAAATGTTATTACAAGAGTGCACACGAATGTGGAGCATCGTCCCTTTGGTGTAATTTTCTAGACTTGGTTAAGCTTAGTTTGCATGAGGCGGAGGAATATCCTGTAAGTAGAACTTAAGACCGCGAATGGATTATAGCGGGCGGTGGCTTGTTGACAGTGGTCGAGGAAGCAGTGCGGGGGCGTCTCGGAAGGCGGCTCCAGCGGACGCGGAAGGTGGGCCTGGAAAAAATTCTTCAGCAGGCTGGCTGGAGTGCTGCCCTCGAGTGCACTGTTAACAAAGCGGGCCCACTCCTGCCGCATGTTTGTCCGCCCCAGGGAAGGAGGGAGGTATTGTCCGCGGAGACTGCGGCAGCTCACTGTGGCTGATTACCATTTCCCTCCTGCAGCCCCTAAAACTGGCGTGGCCCGGGGCCTCTTGGGTTGACTTTCCCACGCCGGCCGGCGCGCCCCTCCCCCGGGCGGCTCCTCCCCCTTGTCAAAGAACACTAGACGATGCATAAGCGAAACGGCTGTGCTAGAGACTTGAGAAATTCGCGAGTTCCATGACCTGTAGGCTAGACTTCACAGTCTTATATACTCTCATACAGAAATCAACAGTTTATTAGTTGATTGTTGTGGTAGTAAAAGGCGGTGGTTGGGCGCACAATTTCTTGCATGTTTGTTATTGGCTCATTTATCTCCAGGAGGTGACAAAAACACGTCGAGCAATTACAAAAGTGACATGAACGTACAAGTGTATGAATTCCAACTTGTCTAGAAATGAACTCGCAAAATTCTCGGGTCTCTAGCTACAGTACCTGGAAAGTTCGCGGGTTAGTTTCGGGACAAGCTAGAATTAAAAAACCGGTACGTCCATTTTATTTTTGTAACTGGTCCATACGGTAATTGACTTCTCGTGTTGAACGGTGAGCCAATGATAAACATGCAACAAAATGTAGGCCCAATTATCGCCTTCCGCTGTGATAGCAAGCAACCAATGTGCAGTGATATCTGCACGATTGTACACAAGACCGTGGACTCTAGCCTACAGGTCAGTGAATTTACGAGTTCTTCAGGTCTCTTAGGTTGTGCCTGTTGCGAACTGCAGCCACGCATGCCAGCAGAATGACCTCGACTTGCCAACGAAATGACGGGACGTCGTTCTCCATTCAGCGCCTGGAGACAGATTGCCAGGCGGCGACCCTGCCAACATGAATCTTTCTCGCTATTCAATAGCCAGTCAGACGCAAAGGCCGTTTCTACAGCCTCGCACGGCCAATAAGCTAGCTAGTATGTTTACATCTAAAGAATATTAACGTACCTTCCCATTTGTTTGTAGTTTCATATCAGTGGCGAATGGTGAGCTGTTGCAAGGTAAGCTGGCCTTCAGCCAACTATCCCAGCAAGGATGGCTCGCGTGAATTTTTGTAACATGGTTGAACGAAATGCCAAACACGTTCCCGAGATCGAGTAATTCACTTTTAATGCTCGTAACCAATCAGCGACTTCCGTTTTGCTGAGTAATCGTTGTAAAACCGTCAAGTAATCATTACGTAGTACCTACTTCCATGTCTTAACGTCGAATTAAAAGTGTTAGATGAACATTTGCGAAAACTTAAATTATTTATTTTCCTTTCTGTTTTTATATTGCCTATAAGTGAAATAATTAGCAGATTTGTAAGATATGTATATTTTATATTTGTAATAATTCCACAGTTTCACTTGTCCGACGCACGGATAAAGTGATGAGGTCCATGGAGCGTTTATGTTTGCTTTCCGACACTTTGGGAGCTTGACATAATGGAACTGTCAGAGGTAAAGTCACGCACTCTTGACTTTACTATTTCGAAAAGTTGAAATTTAAAGTCAAAGTAAAGCAGCCATTTTGCCAAGAATCTAACAGAGGTTATGTGAAAAGTGCGTTATTTTATTGTAATGCGATTTTAACCTCGGTATATTAAACAAAGTTCGTCATAAATTAAACAAATGACAAATTAATATAATGCGAAGAATAAATATATGAATTGACATATTTTAATAAAGTAAACAAATTAGTTTTTTTTGTTTTGAAATAAACTTTTAATATAAATTTCAAGCCTATTTTTAAAAATGGTACGTAAAATGCATTCATGGATAATATCATAATTATTTACATAACAAGATACACATTTTTACGAAGCTCGCAGAACCGACTTTACAATTGCATTGTGTATTGGCGGTTTCGTCAGAGGAAAGGAAATGTAAAGTCAAATGCTAAAGTTTTCTATTGTGCAAGAAGCTTTAGCCTCTATGGACGGAAGTGGCTGCGACCTGCGGAGATGCGTGTCGTTAAACCAACTCCCGTGGCGGCCTGCGGCGTTCGTGTGCGCGGTAGGAGCGTCGTGTTGTTTGCGGGACACTCGTAAAACAATAGAGCGCCGCGATGCGTCGCCTCGCTTCGCATCCCTTGCACACAGCGACGAGCGTTATTTGCGTCTTCACAATACAGGCTGATCACGCTAAAACGAACACTTTTGTAAGCCCTGCTTAAGATCTAATTGTATATACGTTGCGTACTCCTCCGCCTTATGTAAAAATAACATTGCCATAGGCCTCATCACTTTATTCATGCGTCAGTTAAATGAAACTGTGAAATTATTAAGAAAGTAAATACTTTATAAATCTGATCATTTTTACACTTCGATGCATTAAAAAAAACAGAAAGTGAAAGAAGTAATTTTTGAGTTATCACAAATGGTCACCTACCACTTTTTATTGAACGTTATGTGGAACTACTTTCCATTCCTCGTTACCAACTTTACTGGGTGAATGTCACTCAATGGGCCCATTAGAATATATGCATGCAGGGGCAGTGAACTTCTTCTAAGGTTGATCTCAAAAGTTGCTTACTTTATCGTGAACAGCCTTTAGAGCGATGTTCTGTCGCAAGCCGCCTCGGGCATAGACCGTGCTGCCATCTGTTATCTTGCAAGGAAGCTCGCAATGAAATGCTGATAGCGAACGAAAGGCAGTGCATTTTTTGCCATTTAGTTAATAAAATGGTTATTTTGAATGAAATGCACTTTCTTTTAAATAAAAATATTATATAAAAATTCTAATTGAGGTTTTAGAACATGAATGACTCTTCAGGCACCGGAATACACCATACTTTAGTTTTTGTAAAGGTAGGAAAATATCTATATAAATTTGGACTCCAGTGAGTATCTCTGGAAACTGTTTATTAGGTATGTTTTTATTTTTTCTTTACCTCAGCTTCTCACCAGTTTATTTATTATGAATTACAGAAATGTGAATACAGCTTAAGGCCAATGGTACACGGAAGGCGTGTATTTTCCTTAATTTTTGGTCAAAAGTTGATTTTTAACTTTTGGCACAAGACGTAAAGAATAGTTTCGAACACATTCTTACAGTGATAGATATTCACTACCATTACTTCTATTGGAGCACTGGTGGAAGATAGGAAAGAATATCTCATTTCTCATCTTCCATTAATGCTCACAGAATAATAAAGGCTGTGAATATTTAACAATGCAAGGAGTTGTTTCAAATTAATATTTACGCCTTGTCGTGCCAAAAATTTCGGTGAACACTCTGAAAAACAAGGTATAACGAAAATTGGGTAAATATACTGCTTTCATGCACCATTGGGCTTCCCGTTCGCCGTCGACCTGTGCAACGGAGCTGCCTTCCTCGGGGAAACAGCACAGGCTTTGGTGACACTCTTGCGTTTAGCCTATTCGCGGATTCTTCACACTTTTTGAAATCAAACCTTTAAAAACTCTCCCCACGTATTGCGTGCTTGATTGTTTCCTAAATACGCCATCTATTACAAGCGTTTTGTACTTGTGGCAACATAACAGTACCTAATGTTTTGCTAATTTGAACTTTTACTTCCAGGATATTCCTCCGTCTCGTGCAAACTAAGCTTAACTAAGCCTTGGGAATTACACCAGAGGGACAACGCACCGAATTCGTGCGCACTCAGTGTAACAGTACATATTTTCTATAAGAACTATTTCTTACTAGGCGCTAACAAAATACATGTTTTCTCTCTGTTTTTATTCTAATTATTTATAAATGAGCTATGGTAATTTATAAGTAAAATATGACTAACATTTCAATTTAACAGAAAAAAAGTAACTTTTATTAAAACAAGTATAACACGCTTGTGGCACATAGCATATGTTGGAAATAATTAACACGTCATACATGGGGAGATTTTTCAAAGTTTTGATTCAAACGGTGTGAGTAAATCGCGATTAGACTGTAATATTTAAATAACAACTAATTAAAAGTAGGGCGAAAATAGATGTGTTGGTAATGCCAAGTAAGAAATAGTTCTTGCTCACAAAATATTATTGAAGCGATTACACGTGAATGCGGTTCATCGTGGTCTTCGGTGTAGAGTGCTAGACTGGATTAAGCTTTGTTAGCACGAGGCGGTGAAATATCACGGAAGTAAAACTTTAGCAAGGCTTCAGAAAAGATACTCAATCTCCTCGTCCGGTCTCACGACAGCCCTCCGAAATCAGTGGCCGGCATGGTAGGATTGAAGAGGAACACCAAGAAACATTAAGTGCTGCTTCTAACTATCTCTTCTTCATTTTTACCCCCCCGAGCTCCGAAGCCCGCATTTCGACATAGAGATTCTGAATTTGAATAGTCGACGGGTAAGCCATGGGAGTGTGAGATTTTTTAAATTGTGATTTCCGAGCTCAGTTTGGTTAACAACGCCCTCCCCTGTGGGCTTGCAGTGTGTGATCACTATGCGCTTTATTAAATTGGTGGGATGTAGTCAAAGGTGATCCTAGGATTGAAAGTATTACGATACGTTTATTTCAATTACTTCGTATTGTATTTCAATAATTTCATCCAAGACGCGTGATAGCAACGCAGGGGGTGCATTGTGGGGTATAAATGACACATTTTAAAGTTGAATTTTTCGAATAAAAAGTAATAAATAAATAAATAAAATAAAAACTTTAAGTCTCCACCACATCCTCTCCCCGATTTTTCCCCGCGTAAGTTTTTATATCTAATAAAAGTTTATATTATGGATAGATATGTGCTGTAACATTTTGAGGCTAATTGTTCCCCTTGGTGATAAGTTTAACTCACAAGCTTGGTATATAGTACAGTTATCTGCTGAAAGCCACGTCTGGCAGTCGTCCACACGTTAAGGTGGAAAAGAGCCAAGAGATGCTTGCTTCCGAAGGCGAGGCAGTTCAACAGGTCATATACGTGCCGATTGTTGAGTAACGAGCGTGCGTGAGACAGAGATAGAAGGAGGAACAGTTGTCTGGAATGTGTCGTACGGCATGCGGAGATCGTTTGAACTAGGTCAGGCACGCTCTAGATGAGCTTGCCAAGCGATCCGATAGTAGCATGCGACGAGTGTGTCTAGTGTCGTGATTGTTTACCGCCAACGAGGGAGAAACTTTTGACGAGATTCCACCAACTTTTTTTTTCAAGGGTTGGCACTGACCTTACACGTCAGCCATAGATAGAGACGTGCAAAATTCGCGTTATTATTTTGGGACACGTTAAACTTTAAATACGTGTACCTTTCCAATAAGTTTGTCATTGAACCATACTTTACCTGACACGCCCTGGGTAACTGTGTACCAATAAATGAACACTTCAAAATTGTGTGCCCCAATCACGCACAGTTCAGTCAGAAAGGGCGTGTCTTCACATCTATGCAGCAGCAGATAGAAAAACAACGTCGTCTCCGGTATATACAGTACTGTGAAGTTAAGCATTATGCGAAATAATAACGCGAATTTTGCATGTCTCTAGCCACAGAGAAACTCGAAATGACGAAAAGTGTTTCGAGCTGACATATCTCCGAAAACTCTGTTGTTGGTTAATCCCTTTTTAACTGAATGATCGAGTTCTTAACTCAGATTAGTTATTTGCAGACCAGTCAATGATGTTCTTCTTTCAAGTATAATAGTCCTTATTGACCAGTGACATGGGACAGTAGTTTCATAGATGCACGCCAACCAATCGCGAAGGTAGGTAAACTGTCTGACACGTATACACTACGGTAAATCCTATGAAGCACGTCAACTTTCCCCGCGATAAGCCATCGTTAGGGACACCCGAATTTCGTGAAAAGATCTTCGCACATGCTCCATTTCAATACAGTACGGACGTGCCAACAATTTTCTTTTGCTTATTGGTGGCGTGTGTTTGTGTGAAGACGTTTCCCTACTTGGCTGGCCAATCAGAATCAGGTTACTTAAATACTGTGCGCCAGTGATTAGCGCGCTGACACCTAGGACGTGTAACACGGAAACCATCCAAATACGAACGTGCATCTGAGCTATGGTGCTATGAAGTACAACTGGTCGTGAAATCTTTTTTGCGAAAACCGGGTGTCCCTAGATCGTCTCTATTCATCCATTGTTGCTGAATACAAGAGTTTGCTTCCGGTAATAATTTATAACCGCCAGCACTGGAGATATATTTCTCATAAAATCATCGTGCCGTATTATTGTGGTCAATATAGTTAATTGAAATCCCCAACGAAATTATTCGTTTATTTAAATATAAGAAATTGCTAAACATCCCGAAAAAGAAAGCAAAATCAGAAGAAAGATTATTGCCCCCCCCCCCCAAGAACATAAGACAGATACACACCGAAATCCCGAAAAACAACAGAAACATTGCCGAATATCGCGGCAGACATCAGAAAAAGAAACTTAAGATTTGTATGGATATACCCACAGGCTCCCAACAACAAGACTCACTCGCAAAATTGTGACCTACATAGAACAACTGAAAACCATGCCTCGGGTACAATAGATCAAAAAAGACCTAGTAAAAAACCAAAACATAAATTCATCAGAAATTTTGGACAGAAACGCATACAGACAAAAAATTAACAAATGCAAAACACTGCCTGAGAATGAAGACACTAACAGATCGGGGGCGAAGTGGACTGAAGAAGGGAAGAGAATCCACGAAGAAAAAATGAGAGCTGCATGGAAACTCATAAAATTGAATTGTTAAGGCTTTGCGTGATCCGATAGCGTCCAATATCACCTAATAATAATAATAATAATATAAGAATTTTTTTTATATACTTAAAAAAATATATATATTTTGTGTTTAAAAACGAACGCATTTCGCATGAATTTTGTAACTAATACATACACGTAACTCCATATTGTTTCTGGTTTTAGTCAGCAGTTATTTTAGTGATACATTTCCATTTTAACCTAGCCAAAAATAGAGTTTAGCTGCTCTAGTAGGTAGTAAGCTTAAAATAAATCTTCTGAAAATATCAATGTAAGCCAAAAACCTGAATAGAGTTTAACTGTTAAAGCAAGTTGGTATAGTTTTTCGAAAATCCAAATATATTGGTACAAACATTTTAGTGGTAAACAACTGCCTGTGCCAATAATTGCGAGAGAGCTAATAATTCCAAGTGCTTGTTTGGTGGCGTGGAGTTCATGCAATTTTTCTTTGATTTTGAGATTAGACCTTCTATTAGCCAGCTCGTGAGACCCTCATCCGACAGCGAAGCTGCAGCAATATGAGAACAGAGTCACGTTCAGCGCGGTCGAAAGATGAAGCGTCATTTTCTCTGCGTGCAGAATGAGAACGGCTCGAATATGCACAGGACAGGGGAGTCTATGTTGCAGGACACTGAACCCGGGGGAATTTTTTCCGGTCTTTAATTATTGCAAATGGCCTGGAGTGCGATGTGGGATGTCTTTCTGGTCAACAGCCAGGCACTTCGCGGCCCACGCTCGCTGCGAACCGGTATTCGTCCTTCAGGCTCAAGCTCTTCCTCATGGAGTTCGCTAGGTCGAAAGCAGTTTGACGTGTTTCCTGACTACCCGTCCCTTCATTCCAGCGATACTTTATTACTGATTTTGGTAACAGGCCTTAAACGTAGCAGGTTAACGTACAGGTATCGTAGCAGAAGTCTGCTGCCAAACTACCGCACGGTGAAAAAAAGTTAAATTGAAAGTGTTTAAAGTAATTCATTCGCCTCAAAGTTTTACACAAACACATACTATAGGTTATTCACGGCAAAATGAACATATCTGAAAGCCCTGCTGAAGATCTATTTTTATGCATGTTTTGTATTCTTCCGCCTTATGCGAGATTGGCATTGTCATGGGCCTCATCACTTTATTTTTGCGTCGGTGAAGTGGAACTGGAATTGTTAAAAAAAAAACATTTCAAAAATCTGCTAATTTTTTCACTTTGATCCATTAAAAAAACAGAAAGCGAAATAAATAATTTTAAGTTGTGAGAAATTATTACCTGAAACTTTTTATCCGACGTTAAGATATGGAACTACTTTCTATTAATCATTACCAACTTTACTGGACAAATGGCACTCATTGCGCCCGTTAAAATATATGCATTTAGGGGCAGTGACTTTTTTCTAAGGTTGATTTCAAAACTGCTCACTTTATCGTGAACATTCTTTAGAGGTGCTGGGGCCTTCAGATTCCAGGGGTAGCCAACCATTTATAGCTTATGACGTAGAGCCACGAGTTTTTCGCGAATTCATTCGGAGACGAGGTAGGCTCCAATACAATATCTTGTTCCTTTCTCCTACTGTTGTGATTGGACGACAGTTCTTTAGACACTCCCTGTTCAGCTGCGAGGAAGCACTAGTGTGAGTCAGTGCTTAATAGTCCTGTACAGAGGCTTCACGTGATTACAGCAACCAATAAGCAAACGATAATGTCTGGAGTGTAAAGAGGGCTGTCCAGCCTAGCTTGCTGCCAACTCAATCCGCGAAATACTCGGGGCTCTATGAGCCATGTCGTGGTTGGGATTGACTCCACCAGTTTTTGAGTCACGTTTACTGCACAGTAATTTGAGAACAAGTTAATATTTTTTAAATTTTTTGGCATGGGTATCGATTAATTCAACTCAGGATTTCAATCTGCACTGCCGAAGTTGATTATGGGAAATACGTCTAAAGGTAAACAATTCCCACATAAAAGGTATTCAAATGAAGAACCAATTTAAAAACGCAACAACAATAAAAGCGATGCTTTTGCATAATTATTTCGTGTATAAAATTGATTTTTTTTACTTTTTAACATTTTATCAGTATTGCATAAGGAGGTGTTGCATTCTAAAAATGCTATTTTAGTTGTTTTTAAGGCGAATTCCTTTCTAAACAGAAAATATTTAACCTTTCGCCCCCCCCCCCCCCCAAACCTCGTAATCAGCTTCGGCAATGGAGGAAGCCCTACAAAATTTTGATTTTCATTTGGGAACAAGTATTTTTCTACTATCTGAACCTTCTACCCGTAGCCTGTAAGGAAGGAAAGCAGATAAATATTTCATTTTAGGATTAAGAAGACGTAATCCAGTAGTTACTATTGTCTCTCCTGTTGTATTATTGTTATCTTTCTAATTTGCACGGAAGTCAACAGTGGAATGAATTTTGTGTTTTCCAAGTATTAACTGGCCAACGTATTATTTACCTACTCACGCCTGACAAACGGGTAAGTGGAATTTTGAGTCAACGTCTTTTTGTGTCAAGCTAACATAATAACATTTTAAGCCATGAAACATAGAGGTAAACTCATAATTTTCATTGCATCGTGACCTATGTTTTTGAAAGACACTGCTCGTAGACAACAGAAAAATAAGACGATGAAGACTATATGGCTAGGTACACCCGAATTTCGCGGAAAGAGTTCACGACAAGTTGTATTTCATAACTCTTCAGCTCATATCCACTTTTCGTGATTGGATGGTTTCACTGTAACGCGAATCACGGACGCACAGTATTGAAGTTACCTAATTGTGATCAGCCAGTCAAATATAGGCTATTCACGGTAAAGTGAGCACGTTTGAAAGCTCTCTCATTTGGAATAATATCCATAAATATATTTTATTTTCGCCATAGGCGTTATCTTCCGAGTGCGGTGGGATACACACAACTGTGTATATTACTTACATGGCAATATTTATTTATAAAGGTGGCTTAAGGATAAAAAATAGCTGAAAGGTAAACAAAAATTAGGGCCTCAAAAGTGCTCACTTTACCGTGAACAGCCTATAGGAGAAGACATTCTCACAATAAGACGCTACCAATAAGCAAAATAAAACTGTTGGTATCCCCGAAGGGTATTCAAATCCAGCAAGTGCGGAAATATTTTCCAGAAATTCGCGTGTCCCTATATATAGCCCACCCTGTTCACCTTTGCCTGGGAAGCCGTTCGTGAAAGTGATGCTGGAGTCTGGAGCTCGTGTGTTTCTCCCAGCAGTTCGCGGAAGGGATAACTGAACAAGGAGCGTGGGTAGGCCCATTACCTACTAAATCAGGGGCTTGGCGAGGAGTAGACTCTCCGAACGTGCCGACCTCAGTGTTGTTGGCCTAGGCGGCGGGCCCGGTAGATATACAAACGATCCTTTCTTACGGACTGATAGATCAGTACGTGTAACCTCGTGTTACGAACCGCCGATATTTTGACACGCATTAGGAAGTGGACGCACCTATAATCACGAACCTCTCGTAAAGATGTCCGTTGAAAAAACGACAATTTTTTGGATATCAAACGTTAGTAAAAATCTGGATTCGCAACTAACTAAATGATTATTAGAGACATGCAAAATTCGCGTTATTATTCGGCGTCAGACTAAACTGCACATTACTGTCTATACTGGAGCCGGCGTCATTTCTCCATTGGCTGCTGCATAGATGTGAAGCCACGCCCTCTATAACTGAACTGCAAGTGATTGGGACACACAGTTGTGAAGTGTTCATTTATTGGCGCAGAGTTACCCAGGGCGTGTCTGATAAAGTATCGTCCAATGACAAAAGTATTGCAAAGTTACACGTGTTTAAAGTTTAACGTCTCCTTTAATAATAACGCGAATTTTGAAGGTCTCTAGTGATTAGTTTATATTCAAGCAAAAATTTGCCACAATTTTTACTGGTTGATTTGTATTTGTTTGTCCAACACATGTGTACTTACCTACTCGTGGTAGATCGAGAACTTTGAATGACCTGATGTATATAACTTACGTTGTATTTATTCATCCACGTTCAAAAACTGAAATTTTTCAAGGACCAAACGAAACAACTGTTATCCACGGGTCCTTAAAGTATAGGCTGTTCACGGTAAAGTGAGCACTTTTTGAAGCTGTTTCATTAGACATAATCATCAATAAATACATTTCATTGTAACCTTGGACTCTTGGTTTTGGGAATGGTGTTTTTTATTCACTAGGCAGAGTTTACATTAACAAGGGGTGGAAGGATATAAATTGGTTGGAAGAAAAAAGTAGCTAGGGCTTCAAAAGTGCTCACTTTATGGTGAATTTCCTACTGCACAAAAAAGCTGTTAAAAGCATAAACGTGTCACTGTTGTGACAGATTTTACAATGTGGAGTTTAAAACTGTAGCAAACGAATTTCGGAGGCCATCATTTTGTAACTTTTTTTTTATAAGTCAAGACACAAAACAACATCCAGTAAATCTCTGCCAATAACGTTACTGTTAATGTCCGTTCATAGTTTGTGTTGAACTGTCAACAGCCACACGGGAATGAATAATTTTCGAAACTTGATACTGAAACTGATTAAACTGAGTATGCGTTATTTTGCCGAACGCCGTTCTACACTAAACGTGGGTAAAAATAATTTAAAACGACTTCAAACGAAATGACTTTAGACCAGTTGACAGCTAGGTAAAAGGGCCGTCATGAAAAATTTATGATTAGGAAGTTAGGCGAGATGCTAGAATTTTTGTCAAAACGATCTTTGAGAAAAATATGTTAGTAGGAGTTCATTTCAGGACAAGCTAGATGTCCAACACGTAAACACTGAAGTCAGTTTTGCAATTGTATCGCAGTTCATTAGACACACACTGGGCGACTCTGAACCAATAGCAGACTTGCAAGGAAAGTAACGACTGCCATACTGCCAGGTGTGAAGTAACATTGGCTACTTTCTGAGGCGTCAGCCAATGAACAAACACCTGAGGCTTAAGTGTACACAGGACTGCGGAGTCTAGCCTACAGATCATTGAACTCGCGAAATTTTCCTATCCCTAGATATTAGGAAAAATATTTGAGGCAACACGACTGCCAGCCAAAACAATTTTAGGCTAAATAATTCGAGCAGAACAGTTTTAGGCAGACTTCAGGTAAAAGTAATTTTGACTTAACTAGTCTAGGCAAAATGTCTGTTAGAAAAAACAACTTTTATGGAAAAGTTTTGACTAAATCAGGCGAGATGCTGGTATTTTAGTCCAGACGGAAAAAAAAAAAAAAAAAAAAAAATGGGGAGAGATGACTTCATGCTACAATATTATGCGTTATTTGGAACAACTTGAGACAAAACAATTTTAGCGGAATGTCTTTGGGCAAAACTATTTTTGGAAAAACAAGCTTAGGCAAAACGATGGGAAAAAATTCACTTTTGAGCAAAACACATTCACATCAATTGACTGGTGAGCCAGATTAGGCCGTTCACGGTTAATTATGACTTTTCTGAAGTCCTGCTGAATTCATACTTTCAGGATATTCCTCAGCCTCACGCGAAAAAAGCTAAACCTTGTCTAGAAAATCACACCGTAGAGACAACGCTCCACATATGTGCGCCCTCAGATTAATAACATTTTTCTAATGGGAACTGTGTATTTCTTATAAAGTCTGTTCACGATAAAGTGAGCACTTTCGAATTCAATCTAAATATAAAAGTCACTGTTCCTCCCTACATATATTATAACGGGCTCCCTGAGTGACATGCGCCCCGTAAACATGGCAACTATGGATGGGAAAGTTGTTCCATATCTAACGTCGAATAAAAAGTGTTAGGGCAACCATTTCTGATAACTTAAAAAATATCTTTATCTTTATGTTATTTTTCTTTTTTGTTAATGCAACTATGTTTAAAAATGAGCATATCATTAGAATCTTTACTTCCCTAACAATTCCGCAGTTCCACTTGACCGACGCATGAATAAAGTAATGAAGCCGGTGACAATGTTAATTTTGCATAAGACGGAAGAATACACAACATGCATACAAGTAGAGCTTAAGCAGGGCTTTCAAAAGTGCTCATTTTACTGTGATAGCCTATAGCAGGCATTGCCAGCACACCTATTTTCTCACATTTTTATTATATTTATTAAAAATCAAATATTGTAATTTATTGATTCAATGTATAAGTTAAAGTTCACTTTAACCTACAATAAGATAAAAATGTGTTAACAAGAGTATAAAATGCTTATGATATAGATCATATTTAGTAAACATGTAAACACATCATGCATGAGGTGATTTCACACAGGTTTGTTTCAAAAAGCGTTGAGAAACCGTTAATAGACTATACAGGCTATTCATGATATAGTAAGCACTTTTTAAGGCCCTTCCAACAGGCACAAAGGACTAATAAATATACTTTAATACATCTTCGGACGTAACATCTGACACAGGTGAATGTATACACTGCGTTTATTAGTCACAGGGTAATGTTTAAATTAAAAAAAATGAGATGTGGCTGTGTTGGGGACACGACCGTTTGTTTTGCGTGAATACGTCTACGTTGACGTGCTCGGGAGCTTTGGTGTTTTTTTTATACGTCCCCAGCACTGCTTCACTCGATCATATGGGGTTTTATGGGTATCGCTAAATTGCTTTTGAGATGCTCTTTCCACCCGTATACGATTTCTGTATTTCGACTTGTCTTTTTGACGAGTATAGGCCGAAATTATTTTGTTTTCTAATTTTTTTACATTAAACTCATACAATTTCACCATAACCACAGCATACGAAATTTTTATACACGCAATCGAGTGATCTTGACGTGAGCTGTCGATTAAAACTTTGGGCGGATTCCTACCCGCCATCTTGATTTATCGATGTTTGCCAAAGCTTCTATTTCGAAGGGTGTATTGAAATTTCCAGCAAGACGTATCCTAAATAACAGCTTCCCAAACTTTATCGAACTGCCACAGCTTCGCTACATTTATTAATTTTTATCTGGCAACTGTCGAGGAGAAACTCTATATTATTTCTTGAGAACGTTTACAAAGGCGACGATATGAACAGTAATCAAGAATTACTGACCTCAGGCAATGTTCTAGGCAATGCTCTGTGCTCTGTCATTCCAAAAAAAAAAAAAACATGATACAAAACTGTATTTCCGGAGTACGGTCAGAATTCCATAAATCCAATATGGCGGGTGGGAATCTGCCTTAAACGAGCATCGTAGTAGAGTCTCCTAGTCAAAAAGTCAAAAGTTATACTGCACGGAAGTTATGAGACGCGGCGAAACGAACTAAAAATTACGCCTCCCCCCCCCCCTCCCGCATTTTTCCACAGCCGCGAGCGATGCTTCGCAGTCCTCACTCAACGTAACATTTTCTTTGATGCCTTGGCAATCTAGTGGTGTAATTTAATTTTGAATGTAGACGATATATTCGGAGCTGCAATGCCGAACTGTATCCCCCGATTTTGTTATCATCGGTTTTTCTGGATTGCCTCCCACTATTGTTGCAAATTTAAAGACATATTCACGTCTAAAAGTGGCGGAAAAATATGAACTGGCCGAAGGGAAAAAATTTAGCCCGCGGCTTAAAAAGTGCCCACTTTATCCGTGGCTAGCCAATACAAATAGCGTAAGCGAATGACGCAGGCAGGCAGGCAGGCAGGACTGCGGGAGACCAGTGTGGTGGCGCGAAACACGGGCGGCAGCAGCGCCAGCTCGCGTGCTGACGGAACTAACAACTCGCCTGCGGAGTGTGACGTGCAACATCGCCGCCCTACACGCCGCTTGAACACCAGCTGGCATCCTCTTTCAAGCACGGCTGACCCCTGCGGCGCAGCTATCGGCTCTGTTTTTCCCTTTCCTCGCTTCTGAAGGCTACTCGCGATGAAGTGAGCACTTTCGAACTTCAACCTTAGGAAAAAGTCGCTGCTCCTACGTGCGTATGTTTTAACTGGCGCACTGAGTGGCATGCGCCCGGTGAAGTTGGTGGAGGCTGCTCACGATGAAGAGAGCGCTAGAGAAATTAACCTTACAAAAAAGTCACTGCCCCTGCATGCATATATTTTAATGGCCGCACTGAGTGACATTCGCCCAGTTATGTTGGTAACGATGGATGTTCCATATCTTAATGCCGAATGAAAAGTGTTAGGCAAAAATTTGTGATAACTTAAAATAGATCATTCCACACTCTTTTTTTAAATGCATCGCAGTGTGTAAATTAGCAGATTTGTAAAGCATTTGCTTTTTTAACAACTTCGAAGTTTAATTTGACCGTCGCATAAATAAAGTGACGAGGCCCATAGCAATATTAATTTTACATAAGGCGGAGGAATACAAAACGTGTATAAGTAGGATTTTCAATAGTGCTCACTTTATCGTGAACAGCCTATAACGATGGATGAAAAGTAGTTCCATACCATTTCGTCGAATAAAAAGTGTTAGGTAACCATTTCTGATACCGCAAATTATTTCCTTCGACTTCTGATTTTTTTTAAATTCATTGAAGTGTAAAAATGAGCAGATATGTAAATTATTTACTTTTCTAATAACTTCACAGTTTCACTTGACCGACTCATGAAAAAAGTGGTGAGGCTCATGGCAATGCTGATTTTACATAAGGCGGAAGAATACACAACGTGTATGCAAGAATATTAAGCAGGGCTTTCAAAAGTGCTCATTTTACCGTAAACAGCCTATACCCAACTTCCTCCGCCACAACACTTTATTTCGCCTGTATTCTCACCATTCCAGGCTCCTCATTAGACTCACAAATTCCCCTTACCACTTCTTTAATTAAAATTAATGTATTTTCTTTCTTGAGAGCAGGATATTGTAATACTGAAATTTTATTTATATTTACAGCGCAAATTAACAGTGTTGTCATTAAGATTATTGCTTTTCCTTGAGAGCAGGAGATTTAAATATTTAAATAGTTATTACTGTTTATTGTGTAAACAAACGATATTGTCATTAAATTTATTTCTTTTTCTTGCGAGCAGCAGCTTTTATAGGACTAAAATATTTATAACTGTTCATGGCTTACTTTACGTACTAATTTGGTTAATATCCTAATGGTAGTTTGATTGGAGACACGTGTTGTATGCAGGAATCTGCGTCCTTTACCGAATACTCCTTTGATACGTAAAAAAAAATCCTCAATACAGCCAATTGCTTTGGCAGCATCAATAATGTATGCTGAACTCACGAGCAAACACGAAGTTTAGTGTCTTCGTTTACAGAACTTCGCTATAAATAATTTGTTTTGTCTAATAAGTGATCACTGGAATAAGTCATACTCGTAACAGAATGGAGATTATAATTTCATTGTATAGAGTGTACTGCTGCGGCCGGCCTCTGCAAGGGTTGCCAAGCTGCGAGCTGAGGCAAGGCGCAGAGCGACCTCGGCCAGCCGAGCCATTCTTGTAGAAATACAAATTCCGTAGGATTGAGCGCGAGATCAGGAAGGGAGTATATAAGCTCGGAGCAATGGTGGCTCTGGGCGCCATCTTGCCAGCAACGCTGGAGGCTCTGCCCGTATCCTGCCAGACGAGAGGACCACTTCCCGTGTTCCTACTTCTTCACCTGAAGAGCTCGCCGTGGAGAGAGCTTCGTCGAGACGTCATACAGAGGGTAATTATATTCCCTGGTAGGGCGACTGAAGGTACGTTAGGATTCAGGACACGCGAAGGAATATTAAGCCCCATCCGAGCAGAGATCAGTCTTTTTAGCTTAATGCTTATTGTAACTGAGAAAAGGCATCTACGCCACCTTGAGTGAATATTGGACGTATTCCAGCTCTTCTATAGCTGAATGACTTAGTATATTTAATTGTATTGATAGACGCTTTCTTGCAGCGTACTTGTATTTTCTTGAGTTCAATAAAAGTATTATTTTATATTTGAGTGCTTTTCCATCCAGCTACCCTTATCCCCCAAGTTAATGTGTGACCTGCTCCCCTCAGGACAGGCCACAGCAATACGAATAAAAACATTTTTACTTGTTTGCAGTACTAGGCGAAACACGCTTATTTGATTTTCAAAAAATAGACATTGCTTGTTAACTGAATGCAATTACAAGGGAAATTACCGCAATGGAACTACTAAGCACAATTTCTATCACAATAATAAATACAGAAATTAAGACAGGTGCCTTAGAATTAGTTACAGAGGAAATATCTTATGTTCTTAGTTTTAAAATGTTGTAGTCAATGTCTCTCTACATGTCCCCGTCTCTACTCTCTCCCATGTGTGATACTCTGAAGCTGATGGTCTCAAGCAACCAATATCGTCGTCGTTCGTCACTAAAGTGTTTCCCAGATTTCAGCTCCTTCGCAGCAAGGTCACTAGTATCGATACCCGGTGTACTCTCGACTCGACACACTCGTTCCACACTAGTCCGCTTGCTCACGCGAAATTGGCAACAGCTGAACTGACGTTATTCCATTGAAGCCTGAACCTACCCAGATTTATGTCGGGATACTAGAATTCCATGGTATTCCCGTGCGGTTCTGCGCAACGCCGCCAGGTAGAGACAGGAAAATTTCGGGACAAGATAGACGTCAAACACATATACAGTTCAGTTACCTTCGCAAATGGGTCACAGTTTATTAGACCCACCTGTATGCCTCTGAACCAATAGTAGACTTGCAAGGAAACACGTTGCGAACACCATAACTTTCAGATGTGTGGCAACTGCCAATGAACACACAGGTGAGGCTCCAGTAAGCAGATGATTGAGGAGTCTAGCCTACAGGTCATTGAACTGTGCGAAAATTTCCTATCCCTACCGCCGGGTCACTTGGAAGGTATACGCCTTTATTAACATTTCTTCCCTTCTATCCAAGATGACACAAGGCGGGAAGGTGTCAAGATACTTTTCAGAACGTAGCATGTTCATCTTTCTAGCTTTGCGAAAGGGGGTTCTTTATGTGCTCTACTTTCACTGTACAGAGTTTATTTCTTCATGATTGGATGAACAAGGTTCTGATTCGGCTCCGTGGTTTTCAGACCAATCACGAACGTTCTGCCATATAGTATCAGAATCCTCATTATCCAAGTGATATGGGGTAGTAGCTTTATTCTAGTACGGCAGCCAACAAGGAAAGAAAACTGTCGGACATGTGTACAGTACGTTGAATCTTAGCAAACAGTCAACTTTTCCGCGATAAACCATCATCTCTATAGTATGCTTTAAAAAACGCTTTTGCTTTTCATTGGCCTCCCTGTACTACAGAACAATGCGTGTTCATATACTCTTCCGTCGATGGCTAGCCAAACACGGCCATGGAGGTGGGTCCTGTCAGGTTAATTAGGCACGAAGTGGTCCGAAAATAAGTAATCAGCCCTAAAGGAAATTTAGCGCTCGGAGCCGCTGCTAGTACGCTGATGCTAAATAAATTAAAATCTGCCGCCACACCACAAGCCGGCTCCTGCCTTCCAAGCGTCGGAACTGCGTTGCAGTGTGTCTGACATAAACGTTTTTCCACGATACTATTAGTGCCGATCTACGAAAAGAACACGCTTATTAGACGAGGGCTGTTGAGTGATTTCAAGACGACACGAACTTTCGAAACACCATTTCAGAGCACTCCAAAACTACTAAAAAACGGCTTTTTCAAAGCGCTGTATCTCAAAATAAACGTGACATATCCATACAAAACTACTCGAAGGGCCCTGCATTGAACCTTCCTACAGACTTCCCACCAATGAAATAATATAGAGTCATCGCTGAAAGTCTCATTGGTACACGCAGCACGAGGAGAACACTGCACGCCAGTTCGAAGCCGTGTGCGGTTAGTGGCGATAAGGCACTTGATGCACGTGGCAGTGTGGTCCTCATCGCTCCCACACTTGGCGGTCTCAAACGAGATAAAAAGCTCCACAGGTAGACGGGAGCCTTTAACGTGCGTTCACTCTTGCGGTACTTGGCGAGCAAGCATCTCAAGGTATAGGCTGTTCACGGTAAGCTGAGCACTTTTGAAAGCCCGGCTTGCGATCTACTTTATGCACGTTGAGTATTATTACGCTTTATGTAAAATTAACATTGCCTTGGGCCTCATCGCTTTATTCATGCTTCTGCCGAGTGAAACCGTGACGTTATTAAGAAAATCAATGTTTTTCATTATAAAAATAGAAAGTCAAAGAAATAATTTAAGTTTTTATAAATGTTTATCTAACGAATTTTTATTCGACGTTAAGACACGAAATTTCATTCAATTCTTCGTTACCAGCATTACAAGGCGAATGTCACTCGGTGCACCCATTAAAATATAAGCAGGCAAAGGCAGTGCCTTTTTGGTAAGGTTCATTTCAAAAGTGCTCACTTTATCGTGAACAGTCTTTAGTTTTAAAGGACCTGCATACAGTTTGGCAAGAACGACGTACTGCTCGTAGTGTGATCTGTAGAGTGAGTGTGAGAGAGGAAGAGAGAGGGAGAGAGGGTCAGTTTGGACGCACCCGGCGGTGGTGATGTGTTTACACAGCCGGCACGAGGACGCGAGCTGGAGCGTGGCGCGACGTGTGAAAGTCGTCACCTACCCTCCCCTGCAGCGGTAGGCAACCAGCACGTGTCTCAACACGACCCTCGCCTCGGGCGCCGGGGATGAGACAGGCTTACGACACCAACCCCCCCCCCCCCACAACCCCCATTAGTAGTCACTGCGGTCTGTCAGCCCCCTGACAGACGTCGACAGCAAGCAGCTTCGCGAGTTGTTTACTGCAATCCCAGTCATTTCAGAGGATACTCTAGCAGGGGTTCCCAAACTTTAGTTTATCACGCCTCCCTTCTGCAAAAAAAAAAGGGCTATCCCCCCCCCCCCCCGTAACACAAACTTCATTATCATAAGGGTAAAACAAAAACGAATACAAGTCTCAAAGGTTTTATTTAATCATTAAATTTTGATGCTTATTGAACACAAATGGTGGTGAACAAATCATTCAATGAGACGGGCGAGCTTGCATATTTTTTAACAAGATTCCCAATTCTTGGTTGAAAAAAAGAAATTGCACAACATAAATTACTGACGATATCAAGTTGGCTTCCATACTTCTTTTTTATTGCTGCTACTGCTGAAAAAATTGCCCTATCACACAAAGAGGTGCTTGAAAAAGACAAATAAAATCGCAGCGCTTTCTCTGATATGTTGGGATAAACTTTAAAGAATTTGACCCAAACAATGCTTTGCCAATCTTCTCAAAATCATATTTCGCAACAGAATTATTTTTTTTTATTTCCAACGCCTGCTCTTAAAGGGTTTCTGACAGCGAGTCTATGTCAACATGGAAAGGGTCCGTCGCTAATCTAGAAATGTTATTATCACTTCAATCCGATTAAAAAAGGTTGAATTCTATTTACTAACTGTACAAGCGAACAGCTTGGCACCCGCGTCCCTCTTAGCATGTCGTCCCGCCTGCCTTAAGGGGGGGGGGACTTTAGAAATCAATGCCTAGTGGTCTCTAGGGAACTGTCATATTATGTTCAAATCACAGCATGGAGTCTCAAAACCATTCACTCTCAACTGTACTGATGACTGGAAAAAAAAAGCTGCGTGTTAGGTTTTTGACCAGAATGGTTTTCAACGGAAAAATATTCTGTGTAATTCGTTGGGTGAAAATGCTTTCTTACATAGTAAGATCTCAAACGAACCCCTTGACAGCTTAAATATCGTTAGGACACGACTGACGTGTTGCGTTAGTGGATAAACATTACACGTTGTAAGTCGAACATTGGCTGTACTGCGGAGGATCTAGTTCTCCGGAAAATTTGGCCACTAAAAGTGTCTTCAACAAATCTGAAGCGAAAAGATTTAATGTACATACATTCATGTCGGAAAATGTTGCATATTACAGTGGGAAAACGTTCTACTAATCAAGGTGGATTTTCTTTGTCTGCAATAAAACTGCTCTTCAGTACGGTTGGCATTTCCTAACATTACAACGTTTTTCCAGCCACCCATATAACAATATCGTTTCTGATTCTGCGAAAATGATTTTCAAGCTTATAGCTCTACTTGAATCTGTATGAAGCTCTCTTACGTTTAGGGACCAACGATGGCGTGTTTTGAGCTCGACGTAACTTACAGCTTCAAAGTAGGGGTCTTTCCTTATGTATCACTGTTTTCCAGTATTCTGCAGTTAAGATAAAACACCGAGTTAGATGTTGAAGTACCGTCGCTGTTACGTGGTAGTTTTGTGCATCTGCAGCGTAAATAAAAAATTATCCATATTCATGGAAATTAAACAAAACCTTTGAAAACTGAACCATAGTCCAAAGTCAAAGCCTACCGGATTACTACAATGATCCATTTCTACACAGCAATTTTTACGTATTTTTGTAGTGAAGTGGGCTGTTTCAAGTCACTAATTGTTCATTACTGATTCGTCACTAAGTCGCCGAAAATAAGAGGGTTTACGGTGTCAAATCACTGACTCAAGTTTACAACACGGAAATAATGCTAGATGAAATATGTTGCTTAACGAACGCAGCTAGTATCTTCTACCCTCACTTTTCATTTCCCCTAATACACCGGAAAGTGTTCCGTATATAGAAGTTCCGTTAGTTTGAAAAAATCGAACACTCTTCGTCTCATATAAACAAACCAACACTGTTCGTGATAGAACATAGCAGATAGTGTAAATTAAACCCCTTGCTTCTGGTAAGTTAGGAATGTGCAGCAGTTTACACGCATCATGGGCAGTCGACGTCGCCAGCATTAAAGCCAGTTATTACATTCTTAAAGGGCAGGAAGTGTTCCCGAGGAAATTAAAGGTCAAGAACGCAGGCCGGTTGTACGAGCGCTTGTAAAGGTCAGTGAAGAAATAAAAAGTATCTTGTTGCGGCACCCGAACACGCAACCGTTTGCATCCAGTGGGTACCTATTACAGAACAGCAAAGAAGATTTATCAATCACATTCATCTGCATGACGTGCTAACAATGAAGAAGAGGGGTGTTTCAAGTTTGCCTTGGAAGTCAGTGCACGCTGTGAACACGGGTATTACAAACAGCTTGGTTAAACAAACTACACCCTACTTCACCCCACACAGATACTAATATATTGCTGTATCGTTGAGTTGATCAGATACGGGTGCTGTGGAGATGTCACGAGGTTCTTGGTTAGTGTTTACTGGCTCGACGACCGGCATGTTCTTAAGATTACTTACAGTAATCCATAAATAATTTGAGAAAACATTTACATCAGTCAGCAGGCATCTAGAAGTCAACAGTTCACGTCTGAGCAAGCCTCGCACTGCAGATATATTTACGGTAATAATATTGCGGTAGCTTTCTGAATGCTGTTGACTCCTTCATGTGCCACGCAGCACTTACAAGCGCAGAAAATGAACTTGTGTGGCAGACGACGTCTTAGTAAACAACTGTCCTACACGAAAACAAAAGGATGGCTCGAAGTGCTAATAAAATTATCTAAATCCTTTATTTTAAGATGTGCTGTTTTCGGAATATTACTTCCGCTTAATAGCAATATTAAATAATGGAAATCTCATAAATAACATATTGTTTATTTAATTTCCTGAAATTTTAGAAACCTTGTGGTGTATTCGTGAGGCATCATTTGATTGGTCTCCAGTTTATCTATTATAATTTGTGGGATAGCAACTGTCACTGTCGTGATATAGTGAAGTACTGTTGCCAATGTCATTATTACTTGTAAATCTCTGTGTGCAATTATTGTTATACGTTATTTAGTTGGTCAAAAACCGTGAATACGCCAGTTAAATGCTTAGAATAATTTTACAGGGGACGAATTCACAAGCCTCTGGAAGTTCTCTGTCTGATGTCAGTTTCCGTGCTAGTTTATCCTATAAATGTAAATATATATATTTTTTTTTTACAATTGGTTTTGATACGTTAAGCTAGTTTGCACCATCGAAAGTTGGTATATTTGCTAGAATGGTGGTGGAGTTTTGCGTACATAGTCATGTAACAGTTGTTTACGAGCATATTTTTTATACACGACTGCCTTAAACTTATCGAGTTCGCATGTTTTCGTGCATATATGTACCGAGATCCCCTCGCCATGACCGTGTTTATAATAATCAAACAATATCAACACCACTCTTCGGGGGTTCGTCGTGTGGCTAAGCATAGAAACACGAACAGAGCACGCTAGCATTTGTTGGTGAGATGTTTTTTTAATTGTGCTCATTATTATGGTCCACGTTTTTGTTTGATTTTTGTCAGGTTAGAACATTTACCTACTCTATTATACACATCAATATTTGTTTTATTTTCACTTTATTTGGTCCTCAACGGCATTGAGCGCTAGGGATTAACATGTTCTTGTGGTGAGAAGGCCGGAATATCGATGGTTTACGACTCGTCTTCAGGCATTTTATACGTAATCATACGACGGAAAAATCTCACCCTTAGCATAAACTACCCCACTCCCCCTTTTACATCGTAGTTTCTGTAACCCGTTATCTTCGTGAAAGATGAAAATTTTCAGTTAATAAGGTTTTCGCGGTAAAGTGAGCACTTTGGAAAGCCCTCTCATTTCGAAACGAGTCAATAAATATGTTTTATTTTAGCCTTAGAGGTTAACTTCCGAATGCGGTGGAACATACAGAGTGATAATAAAGTCCCTATCCATCTGTGAGTGAGTGAAGTGATTTGGGCAGCTCTTAACAGCGAGGTCTTGAGAGCCGATGTGGGTGATTGAAGTGAGTATGGAGCGGCGTCGGAATGAAGGTGCGGGGGGAACGGGAGATCCCCGATAAAACCCATCGACCAAAGGCATCTTCCGGCGAAAATTCAGTGACCCGGCCGGGCATTGAACCCGGTTCGACTTGGTGGGAGGCGAGCGTGCTAATCGCTCAGCCACCGGGGTCCCTACCTATCCATCTGTGAGAAATCGCTAATATATCTTGTTCTTGTTTTAGGTATTGAAAATGTTCACCATTAACGAGGGGGAAAAAGGGGGGGGGGGGGGGTAATCGTGGTCCGTCCTCGCCTGAGATGATTAACGTACGATGCTATCCCACTAATAAAGAGCATGGTTCCTACCTATATGCCTTCTGTAGTATTTTATATTAACGCATGTAACAAATTTTAATGATTTCCTGTCGAAAGGGTTTTTAAGGTGACTACGCTGGTTCTTCCCTTTATCTTCTTAGTTAGGTACACCAAGGGAGGCAGTCATGGCCCAAAACGGTGGCCATGGCTACCCAATCCGTCTCTGCCACAGCGCATTCCTCCTTGCATGGATTCCCTCCCCTGTAGGCGTAAGGGGCTCAGCCCTGAGACGCATTTAGCACCCGTCCCTACCTTGGCGGTACACTTAATACTTAGTAATAGGGCAGGTTAGGAAAAATAGTACGATGCAGTGAGAGCTGAATTCACGCAAAAATTTAGGAAGCCTGACCCCACAAATGGGACCATTCGCCTTCTTGTCAAGAAATTCAGTCGCGCAGGCATTCAGGTGCCTTGAAGACAACGTTAAGCGGATTCAGGAAACCAATGAACGATGCCCTCGTGCATCGACCAGGCATCTCAGTCGGGAGATTGATGTTCCACAATCCTGCACTCAGTGGAGGATTCTACTCTCCCTGTACCATTGAACTTGTTGGCAAGATAGCGAATGGTCACATTTGTGAGGCCAGGTTTCCCAAATATTCGTGTCAAATCATCTCTCACTACATCGTACGTTAGTCCTCTCAGATGAGCACGAACCACGGTTATCCTCTCCTCAATGGTGGACATTTTCAGTACCTAGAACGAGAACATGATATATTAACGATTTCCCACAAATGGATAGGGACTTCATAATCACTCTGTATATTACACCACACTTGGAAGTTAACGTGTAAGGCTAAAATAAGATATACTTATTGGCTTGTTTCGAAATGAGAGGGCTTTCAAAAGTGCTCACTTTACCTTGAAAACCCTATAATCGAAAATTCTCATCTTTCACGAAGATATAGTGTTACAGAAACTACACTCGAAGATATATTTTCGAAATTTATCATATCAGTATATACGTACAGTAACAAAGCGGGAATAGTAGAATATTTCCCCATACATTCATGGTAACGTTCCCACAGTTGCTCAGGAAATAATCAAATGCGTACGGAAGTTCCCAACTTTGTACAGTAGCGATACTAAACATTCCCATATTTTCAGCCAGATACGTAGTACTATTTTCATACACTGTATAGGTTAAAAACTTAAAAAAGTGGTTAAAGAATAAAAAAGGGCTGACAGAAAAAAGTAACTAGGGCCTCAATAGTGCTCACTTTACTGTGAACAACCTATAGTTAATTTTAAATTGATAGTTCATTTAAAGTTACGGTACGAGTATTGCAAGCGGAGTGATAATTTTCCAGCCAATCAGGATCGAGACTTCTGTGACGTCAACGCGATAAAAATCGCCCTCACGACAAGATTTCCGAATAGGAAATATTACTAATTTATTCGTGTCACGGGCGCGACCGGTCTGTAAATCTGTCTAACCCGACATATTTTTGGTGCTAAAGTTTTACGTGTGCTATTATTTACCGTGTAAACAAGCAAAGCAATGATTTTTTTATGCCTAGGTGTATTACAGCATATTTTCACGCTCAAAGTACCAGCGGGCAAGGAAAGAATTTTTTGTAAGGACAACAAAATAAGAAAATAATTGGAACATTAAATGACACCTTAAAAGAGGTTTGTATGTAATGGCAAGAAACCATTTATAAATAATATTTTTAAATGTTGATCGCGAGGCGATAAATTCTAGGTAGGTAGGAAAGTTGGCTTAACGTCTCGTTGACAGCGAGGCCATTAGAGACGGTGATAAATCTTAGTGTTTACATTTCGTGTCGCATCTGTAGCGCTATTGTAATTCCAGCATGAGGGAAGTATGGGGCAGTGCTTAACGGCTCAGGTCTTTACGCTGGTGGGGATTGAGCAGCTACGGAATGCAATGGTGGGTGAATCTTTAGTATCCGGAGAAAACTCAGTGGCCAGTGGCAACGTCCGTCGTGTTTCCTACTTGTAAATTGAAACTCGCTGCGAATCGAACTCGGTTCGTCATGGCAAGGGTTTGAACATTACACTACGGCGACCCCTACGGATATCGGTCTCCTACAGTTGGTAGCATTTGCTGCTTGGAAAGCGTATATATATATGTGGCTCATTTATTAAAGACTAAATAGACCTATTTTCATTTTCTTTTCTTGTAACCTAACTTGACTCATTAATTGCCGATAGAACTGTCAGACATAGAGGAACAAGTTTTTTTATGTTTGGTTTTTCTATACACGTGCTTTTACATGGATAATTAAGTATTTTTAATAGCTCGAATACATTATAGTTACATCAAAACTGGATTAACAGGAAATTTCCAACACAAAACGGTCCAAATCACTTAAAAACAAGCAGTGTTCTAATCTCGAATTCAGTACACGTTATTTTGAAAATGCCACTAGAAAAATAAAGCAGGTCCGATGATGCTGGAACCGAGCAAGGAATATGGCGGAAGAGTGAGCGTGAGTGCTGCGCAGTAGCCACTCTGTGTGTTCAAAAATTGGAATGCTTTTCTGCCATTACCAATATCAAAAACATCGTTTGTAGGATCTCCGATTAAAACACTGTCTGTACACATCACATAACCAAGTTTTAATGCAACTAGAATATATTCACGTTAATAAGTAAACGTATTTTGATTCGTATAAAAGTGTTTGGTCTGTTGATAATTCTGAAATAAACAAACACTTTCATCACTGCTGACCATGTGAGTTTAACAGTCTTTCTGATGTCACCTTCAGTCTCTATGATCGGAAGACGTATAGTGGTTCAGTGTTGCCAGCGTTCAGATTTTAAAAATCCCAAGATGAGATTAGCAAAATTCCATTTAACTGCAGAATATCTCATAGTGGTTAAAATTATTATTTTTATGTCAGCCCCTGTGGTGCAGTGTTCAACATACCTGTTTTTCTCAGATCAGTTTTACAACCGCTGTTCGCCAATATACACAAACACAATCAAAAACGTTTTCCAGACGTACACCACAGAACCAGAACCGCACAACACGAGAACCGGAAAGAAAGAATGATGTGGCGTTATGTATTCCTGCTGTTTCTGGTAAGACACGTGTATGACGTTTATATCTTGATAATGTTAAAAAAAAAATTAAAACTGATCACTAAATATGTATTTAAGGAGCCATGATTTCATGTACTGTGCATAAGATTAAGCTCTATCCCAGAAAAAAACTGTCTTCCTTTAATGTTCATAGTATTTAGTTCTTGAAAAATATATAGTTAAAGTGTGCCATATCATGTATATTTAAAACAAAAAAAAATACCTTTATTATATTTATATTGCTTTTCATCACAAAAAATGTACGAAATGGGACAAATATGTACGACTGGAAACACTGGAGTGGTTACTACGCAGCTGGGGGAGCCCCGGTGGTGTAGTGGTTAGACTACTCGCTTCCCACCAAGGCGAACCGGGTTCGATCCCCGGCCGGGCCACTCCCGGATCCTCGCATGTGGGAATCGTGCCGGACGATGCAGCTGGTCGGCGGGTTTTCTCGCGGATCTCCCGTTTTCCTCCACCTTTCATTTCGGTGCTGCTCCATACTCACCTCGCTTCACCCTCATCGGCTCTCAGGACCTCAATGTTAAGAGCCGCCCAAATTTCTGTACTCCACAATAGGCCGTTCACGGTAAATTGAGAAAGCCTTGCTCAAGATCTATTTGTGAGCAGACTGTGTATTATTCCGCCATATGTAAAATTAATATTGCCAGGGGCCTAATAACTATTCGTGAGTCGGTCAAGTGAAATTGTGAAATTGTTATACAAGTAAACCTTCTTTTAAAATGTTCAATTCTTACATTTGCAAGCATAAAAAAAACGAGAACAAAATTAATAATTTCAGTATTCACAACGTTTACCAAATACTGTTAAGTCCACCTTCATACATGGAACTATTTTATATTCGAAGTTACCAACTTTATTCGAGTGAGTGAAATAAGTGAAGAGATCTGGATGATTCTTAACAGCGAGGTCTTGAGAGTCAATGAGGACGATTTAGGTGAGTATGGAGCAGCGCCAGAATGGAAGGGTGGGGGGAAGCAGGAGATCCCGAGAAAACCCGCCGGCCAGCGGCATCGTCCGGCACGACCCCCACATGCGAAAATCCGTGAGTGACCCGGCCGGGGATCGAACCCGGTTCGCCTTGTTGGGAGGCGAGCGGGCTAACCGCTCAGCCACCGCGGCCCCAACTCTACTCGACGCTTGCCATTCATTGTCCCCGTCAAAATATACCGTTACGTTGTGATGAGGTTTTAAGTTGACATCCCTGCCTGATCACACCTTTATAGGCTGTTCACTGTAAAGTGAGCACTTTTGAAAGCCCTACTTAATATCTACTTGTACGCACGTTGCGTATTCTTCCGCCTTATGTAAAATTAACATTGTCATGAACCTCATCACTTTATTCATGCGTCGGTCAAGTAAAACTGTGAAATGGTTAAAAAAGTAATTATTTTACTAATTTGCTCATTTTTACACTCATATGCATATAAAACAGAAAGATGAATAAGTAATGCATTTTATCTTAAGTGGTTTACTAACACTTTTTGTTCGCATTAAGACATATAACTACTTTCCATCCATCGTTACCAACTTTACTGGACGCATATCACTCAGTGCACCCATTAACATATATGCAGTTAGGGATAGTGACTTTTTCTAAGGTTGATTTCAAAAGTGCTCATTTTATCGTGAACAGCCTTTAGACAGTAAACCAAGACGCCAGGAATTACAACGTATTGCGAAAAGACAACAGCATAAATCCCCTCCATCCGCCAACAATAGGGGACGACTTAGCAAATAACACGCCGATATAGGTCAGCACAAGGCAGGGCGCGTCTTCTTTTCCTCATCCGACCAGCATCAAGGGAAGATCGCAGAATGGGTGTTTCCGATCACCGCTAACCGATCTACTAGAACAGCCTCCGGAACCGTGTTTAAGGTGGGAACATTCCAATTAGTTTATCATAATAGTGACGTGAGTAATCAATCATAATAATGAAATCTGAAGTAATATAATTTTATATAAGCTTCCCCCGAGTGATTAATATTACGTACTATGTCATTGTATGTTCCCCGTGTCTAAATAAACCCCATAATTCACAGTAGTGCTGTACCGTATCACATATTGTCATCCAGCTACGTCCCCAACACTTTCTTGTACGGAGTAACAGAAATGTTCTTCGTAACAATACGCAGATAGGGGCAGGTTTTACGGCCCGAAGGCTGGCATTCCCTCCGTCCTCTCGTACTCTTAACTGTACTCTGATGAGTAAGACAGTGCTCATGACTTTCTCCTCTTCTCTTTTCGGGCCACTCACTATTATTTTGCGCTATTACATGGTATTCTACCAGTTTTCTCAGTAAAACCTGCCATCCTCGCCAATCTGAGATACTCCGACTTCACATCATTGAAGCCTTTACCCGGGTACCCCATCATGGGCAATGAACATTTCTAAAGGTTGATTTCGAAACGTCTCAAACAAACGTGGAAAACCCATGCGCAGCTGGGATGCGCACTGTACGAGCGCCGTGAACACGGGGTCCTAGATCATCGTGGTTGGCTGTCGGCTCGGAGGGCTCGCGGCTTCCAGGAGGCGAGGCCCGTGTCGTGTTCCCATGGCCGCGTGGGTTCCGAGCCAGTGGTGCGATACATTCTGGGGTACCGTTACCCGCGCCCCAAGCCACCCCCCCCCCCCCTAACCATCTCTTCAAACACCTCATTTTATAACATCTCGTCATTAACGCTGTCCATCACACGTTCATTTCCGACCTCAAACTGTTGTAGTCGCGTGATTTTTTGGTTATAGTCCTTTCACGCTTACTGCCAACGAGAAGTCCTGCTGAAGTTCTACTTTCAGGATATTCCTCCGCTTCGTGCAAGCTAATCTTAACTAAGTCTGGAAAATTACACCAAAGGGACAACACACCGCTTTCGCGTGCACTCGCGGTATTTGGGCTATGTATTGTATAACGACTACATCTTACTAAAGGCTGTTCACGGTAAAGTGTGCACTTTTGAGGCCCTAGTTACTTTTTTATTTCAACCATATTTTATCCTTAAACAATCTTTTAAAATTTTAAAATAAATATCACCATGTAAGTAATAAAAACAACGTGAAGATTCCACCGCAGACGGAAGATAAAGTCTAAAGCTAAATAAGATATGTTTGTTGACAATCATTTCAAATGAGAGGGCTTGCAAAAGTGCCCACTTTACCCTGACCAGTCTATACCGAGCTAGGTGGCGCAGTGATAACGCATTGGGCTCGGATTCGGGAGGACGTGGGTTCGATTCCCGGTCTATCCTGATTTCGATTTTCCATGGTTTCCCGAAATCACTCTAGGCGAATGCTGGGATGGGTCCCTAACTAAGCCGGTGGCTGATTCCATCCCATTCCTTCCCCAATCCCTCTTCCCTGCTCAATTTGCACCGTGTGTAATGACCTCGATGTTGGCGAGGGGTTAAGCTCAGCTACCTACCTACTAAGTCTTACTAGGCATTACCAACACATCCGTTTTCTCCCTGTTTCAATTAACATTAATTATAAATGAAACATTTTAGCTGTATGTAAAATGTAAGCAAAATTCCTATTTAACCAAGAATAAGGTATTTTAATACCAACACCAGTATAAAATGCTTGTGATAAATGCCATATTGAAAAATCAACCAAACACGTCAAAGGGGTACTTTTCAAATGCTTGATTCAATAAGTCTGAAGAAACCGTAACTAAACTCTTGCAACCAACTCGGGTAGAGTGCGCGACCAAAGTGCGCAAAGCCACTCCGCGCCACAGCACTGGACTGTTTTTCTGCCAATACGATTGTCATAAACGACGTGATTAAAATCTGAGGTTAAAAACTGTATAAACAAGTGCTTTGATATATTTTATACTTCCTGTAACCAATCAGCAATGCAATTAGATTGAGTTCACAGATCGGTTCAAGGACTTTATTCATATAAAAGGGCTCGTCTTGTGAAAATTAATATATAAACGAACACTTTCATTGGTATAGACAATGTGACTTTGAGAGTTTTACTGGCTGGTGTATGGTAGGTCGATGTTGGGTACATGCGCAGAAGACGATAATCGATCTACCTTATCTATAGCCGACGTTGCAATCAATGCACAACCTGCTGCGTGCTCGATGACGTTGGCATTAACAATTTACGTCAGAGATGCGTAGAAAAATTCACAAACCAGCTCCGTGTCCGAAATGACGAATTCGTTATTTTGTAATTTGTCATTTCGTACGTTTCAGTTCGGCCATTGTCGACAGTCACTTGTTTAGCACTCGCGGCAACGCATTTATACATTAACAGTGAAATTATTTTTATCTGAATTAAATGCTTATAACGGATGTAATATTTCTCCAGTCATCTCTGGAATGCTATGAATATGTTAATAAATATGAAAATAATAAATTATACAATAACGACTAAAAAAATTTTTGTTGCGAAATGTATAAACAAAGCACAACATTCACTTGCATTTTAAAACATGCCTAAGGTATTTTAAGAACATTTATTTATTTTAAAAAGTATTTTAATTACGCATTCGCATACGTGTTTTGAACGTTGAATACAACAAGGCACTTATTTGGTCATTTTGTATTTTTCCTAACATCGCTAGATACCAAATACGAAATACCAAATTACCAATTACGTCACCATTTTTGCATACACAATCGGGTAACGTGATCATTTTGACAACAAAATCTGCCATTTCGGACACGGCGCAGATTAGCCACAAGGAGAAATGGGCACTGATAGCTTGTTGTGTATGGAAGTGGTCATGAATATCATTCACGCGCAACGTGTCCACTATCGTGGACGTGGTGAACGGAATGGGGTCAACTCGTGTGCACTAATTGCTTCGCTCACTTTCAGTTCAGAACATGAGAATGTAGACTGTCCACTCCTGGGCGTCACACTGTCACACTGTCCAATTTTCGCCTCCAACTAAATTTGACAGTAAAATTTGAAGACAAAATAGGGCCATCAAATCTTTCCTTCCGACAAATGTTATCAAATAATATTGAATGTGTTTGAAAATGTGTCACACTGACAAATTTCTTGCTGGGAGGATCTAATTTGAACTAGCATTTAAAAATTATTTTCATAGTGAGATATTGATATGTTTTTCCATGCAGTGCATTACAGGAATAAATGTAAGGAATGTTGTATTTTATTTTCGCTTCTTTACTAAATTCAAACTCCATTTATCAGAGATGTTTCCTGGACAGTGAAATTTAATGCCTCTGAGTTCATAATATTATGTGCAGTATTCACTTATAATAGCATTGTCATGCTCAGACAGCTTCTACATAAATAATTATAGACATTACCTATTTCGTTTCCAGAAATTGTTCGTTATTTTAAAGTTTCTTGATGTCCATTTTTGTCGTGTACGATTGTAGTTGGCTGAGACCGTCAAACATCAAATAGATTTTAGAACCAGTCCAATCCTCAATTTTTTAATGGAAACTGAAGACATCCATATTTCTCAGACAAGTATGACGTTTATGACGTTTCAATGACGTCATAACTGTCCAACTTTATTTGACCAAATTTATTGGAAGCAGTTCAACTGAAAAATTTGACAGTGTGACAGGGGCTTAAGGCTTTGCTTGGATTATTTTTTCTTCACCCTATTTTGTATCCTACCCCCAAATGTAACACTCAACTGTTCCTGGAACCTAATGCTCACAGTGAAATATAAATATCAACGTGAGAACAACAGATATGTAAATAAGTGGCCAGTAATCGGATGCTGTGTTAATAAAGTTTAAAATAAGCAGATAATAATGTCTATCGGCAGAGCTGGCTGTTTTATTCTTGTTTGAGGTACCGTAGTTTCCGGTATTACACCACAAGACTGTATTTCTTGTACGAAGAAGACGTCCATCAATAGGTCAGATTCAGCCATTTGCGGATTTTTCGTGTAGAAACTAGTTCTGAAATAATCTCTGACAGAACATTGTGAAGTTTGTGTTGAAGCAAATACGCTATCGAACAAAACCGGACAGCTCTATGTACATACTGTTTCAATTCTCTCTCCAAGTCCTTGTACTAAACCAAGTTCGTTGAGGAATGAAGATCTTAATTAAATAAAAGAGTTTATTATAATTAACTACAAACAAAATTCTCTTGTCTCAACATTTCACAATAAAGTTATATCACTTCCTATTATCAGTTAATTATTTTAATCAATACAGTTTACAATTGCGGTAGGCAGGTAGGTAGTTGGGCTTAACATCTCGTCGACGGCGAGGTCATTAGAGACGGTGCAAGTTGCACTGGGAAGAGGAATTGGGGAAGGATTAGGAAGGAATCGGCCGTGGCCTTTGTTAGGGACCCACCCCCAGCATTAGCCTGTAGTGATTTCGGAAAACCATGAAAAACCGAAATCAGGATGGCCCGACCGGGAATAATTAGAAATAAGTCCCAGCAGACAGTGTATCAGAACCTATTCAATTATTTGACTAATTATATGTCTATATTCGACAGCTCCATTACTTACAATAAAGTCCGTATCGCGTGTTATTCAGTCACACCTCCAGGTCCTACCAGTCCTCGATGTTGTAGAGTTATCCGAGCGCCCTCATTCACAGTAGCCTTCACTCGCCAGGCATCACACCCTTTCGTCCACTCACGCCACAAATCCCTCGGCCGCTGTCGCCTCGCAATCTCCCATCGTCTTCTGTCCTCTACACGTCGCTCGAATACCGCACTCAGCTAATTGGCGTCCACAAAAAGACTGCCGACAGCCCAGCTGTGCCTTGTATTTATATGGGTCGTGGGCCATCACCCAGAAATTTCTCTAAATGCCGCGTCGCGCTGAGGGTCTTTGTTCCTAGAATATTTTTACACATTCTAAACTCATCGGCTTCTCCAACAGGCGGTAGGATGGGCTGTGACGCACACCAGGTCACCACTGCCAATTATCCTCCCCTCCCAAACCCCTCTTCCCAGGGGCGAGCGACGTGGCTGCGAGCGGGTCTGCCTGAGGGGAATGGAGAGTCGAGATGGGTCACTCTCACAGAGCCGAACTTTAGCGCGCAACAATACGATATAAAGTGAGAGTGCGAAAAATAACCCATTGGTAAGAGGTAACACTATAATAAATCTTCTGCCAGAAAATTTTATTCATGCACTATGCATTTATTCCTTTGCATATATTTGTACAGTTTAAGTTTTGATTTTATCACTAGGCTTCGATCATTGTTCTGAAAAAGTGTTACCAGCGATAAAAGAAAGTTAAGCCTCCACAATAGTCATGTTGGCATCGAAACTTCTAGTGCAATTGATTATGAGTGAACATATATGCTGCTACCTATTGGCTGGAAGTGACACCACAACCAGGATTCCTTGCAGAAATGCGCACGGATTTGATTGAAGATGATTTTATCCTGAAAACCGAGGAAGGTCGTGTGGCATTTCTATGCTACTTTTCTCATCGAAGTACCCATGCGTCTATAAAGTAGATACATGAAACAATAATAAACATAAACATTTGTAACTAATTTTCGTAATTCGCTTCGAACTTTTCTGGTCAACGCCGGTCAAAGTTGACGTTAAATTACGTGTAATTGTAGGGAGGTACTTGATTAAAATCCAGAAGCCAAAATTGCGTAAAGAACCTCCTGATCCATTTCTTAACATCTTTTTTTAGTTTAAAACTATTTCAGAGTTTGTTTTCTAATTAAGAATGACTGATATGCCCAATTCTTCTTAAGGGAAAGTGAAATGTTATTAAATATAACCCCATTTGACTAAATTAATAGCCGTATTCACTCAACCTCTACATACATTCTGCTGTTCATCTGTCCGACTAACAGAGCGTTAATTTCCCTATACATTTCTTGACCAGTTTACGGCTGTCATGCTCCGGTACACAGGCCAAGCATTCTGTGTTTATTCTTTTTCTCTCTTCGTCCAGTCTGCGTTGACGCTATAAATAATTGACTTCTTAGAAAAGAAAAATCGTTCGTGATTATCTTGTATTTTTTTCACTTACACGACGGAATGACAGTTCTCCAGTTGGTTGGCCGTGCAAATAACAAAATGAAGTCTTTATAAACAAAAAAAAAGTTTTTATTGTAACACTGTACAGTGACATACGTCAAAATGTGTATTTACGTGTGTGTAGATGTGTATAAAAACACATGTTTACGCTTCATTTCTTCCCAACGGAAGACGAATTTATATTGTATAGGGTATATTAACGTCCCCCGGTTTTATGCTGCAAGGCTTGGCAGGGGACAGCTTACAGACTAACTTATAACCTAACTTAAATTAAATTAACTCCCGTGCCTTGCCCGGGATTCGAATCCAGAGCCTCCCACAGCCCATAGTAGAATTTGTGACTTGCGGTTCTGTTCTGTACATTTGTCTCATTAATGACTGGCGGTAACTTCAACAACATTTATTAAATAACCCACTACTTTCAAGGAGCGAGCAAGTATTTCGCTACCATGAGACAATAATGGGCAAAATGCTACTTTGCTGTAATACCTAATTTATTAACCACTACGTATTCGAACCGTTTGAATTTTTTCGTTATTTATTGCTTATCCATATCCTATGGAGATCGTAGACACTGCCTCCCATTCGTCGGTTTACGATCATGTTACAGACAAATGCATGTACAGTAGCTTACTGCGGACCTTTATAAGTCCATAAAAGTTCTAAAATTGCTAACAAAATCATCAATAAGCAAATTTCGAAGCATTTTACGTAACTGAGTATATTAGAATAATTTGTCGTAATCATGTAAGGTAGGTTCCGCATCGACTTAAACTTTCGTACAAAATAAAGTAGAGGTTATTAAATAACACGCAAAATTCATATTAGTTGTTATTTCTGATATTCAGTTGACATAGTAGGAAAGGATTGCCTGAGCTGGTAAATTAATTATGTATATATGGCAAAAAATATGCAAATTTTAACCATTTATATATAATGTTTTCCACAAGACTTTCTGATCTGACGAAAAGCTTTATCAATGTATATTAAAATTTAATCAAACGATTCAAGTATTATCCATGTTGTTGGTTTTCAAATATACTTAAACGAACAAAATTCTTTTTAAGGGCAAGTACACATCTGTTTGGCCATGTAAGAAAGGTGTTATGCAGACTCAAATAAATATTTACATGCAATTATATAGTCGTTCGTTTCGTTGTGTAAACTCAGCTTCTCACAACCAATTAGCAAAGGCTGGATGCTCGGTGGCACTGAAGTCAATTATTCCTATTGAACTACGCAATGAACAAAATAGTTTAAAACATATTTTTAGACTAAGCAAACAAATTTGCGCTAAGGCGTTAGTCGAAAAAATCGGAGTGGTCAAGAGCGTTCGTCCTGGTTTGGCTTCGCACGCAACTCCAATTAGAAAGTCAAGATAATAAATCAACCCGACGATGTTTGCGAAAGTCTACAATCATCAGTCGGTTAAACATTGGTGTGGACTTTGTACCATCTTTCAGATACCAGTTTGGTATCGTAAATTATATAAAGACGTGCCTAATTTGTGTTATCATATTGTGACGGGGCAAATGTCGTACATTTCCGTGCTTTTATGGCATGTGAAGCAGAAGCAAATCTTGCGTGTCAGCGTTAGATAAAATATAAAGAAAGGATAAGATTATGCTAAAGTTTGGGGTTTACACTGTGCCGCTGTTCTATGCAAAGGGCGATGAGATCGCTATAATTATTGTCGGCATCGATCTACTTAAAAACCTTCTTAATGCTCGTACGTTAAGTCTTGCTAAAGGTTGACTATTGGCTGGACTGCCAGCCTGGCGAGCAAGCATGTTACCAGACGCGAGTTGACGAACGGCGCCCCGACATCTTGCTGTCCAGTGACGCCATATTGCTGGCCAGTGCCGCCATCTTGCTGGCGTGTGCGTATAGAGTTCGCGGAATAAGCGACTTTCTCACCTCTGCACTCTCAAGTACTCTGCGACCCTGGAGCAGTGTTGCCAATCGTATACACTATTTGTGGCGTAATTTCAGTCATCGTAGCACGTAGTATAATAAATGCATTATACTACGGGAAAGCAGATGCTGTTCACGGTAAATAGAGCAATTTTTATGGCCTTGCTAAATTTTTCCTTTCAGCCAATTTATATCTTTCTGTCATATTTTAATATAAATATTTCTATATGACTAAAAAACATAGTGTTTATATTTCACCACTCTCAAAATCTAACGTCTGAAGCTGCAATAAAAAATATTTATTAGTTGTTAATTTCTATTGGAATGGCCTTAATAATTGCCCACTTTACCTTGAAAAGCTTATATAAATAATTCATCTTCAGTGAAGTCTTTAAACTTCTTTTAACTGTAACACTTAAAATATACCAACTGACGGGAAATTGTGTAGTTAGTTAATCATACCAACAGACTAATGAGTGGCGACAATGATAACTTGCAATTTGTTATTGGCGGGAAGTAAAACCAAATTAAATATCTTCGTTGTTTCGTGGTCACAGTGTTGTCAGATAATTCTGAAACTTTTCATAAATTATATTTGATCCCTATTATAGTTAATTGATTTGCTGCAATCGGTTCTATAGCAAAGGCAAGGTACCGATAAGGAGGGAACTATCAAACCGAACCTCACGTAGGCCGTCGCAAATTACTGTCATTTCTGATAAATAAAATAATTTATTTCGCTTTCTGTTAATTTCTAATGCATCGAAGTGTAATAATTAGCGGCTTTGTAAAATATTTTCTTTAACGGTTTGACTTGACCGACGCGACGCATGAATAAAGTGATGAGGCTCATGACAATGTTAATCTTCCATAAGGCGGGAGACTACACAACGTGCATACAAGTAGATCTCAGCAGCGCTTTCGAAAGTGCTCATTTTACCATGAATAGTCTATATTTGAATGGTCCAACGTAGTATATTTCCTTTTAGAAATACCTTTAAAATGAACATAATTACGGGAGGTGTGTAGTATTGCGCCTGTAGAAGAGTTTGAAACACTAGCCTGGAGAGAGCTGGCCGGGTCTCGCTCGCCCTTATCGGCCGGAGATGGTCGTGTTCGGCGGTAAAGCGGAAACTGCGGCGCAGCCCGTTCAAGGTCAGGGGCACCTTCAGGAGACACGGGGAGATGCAACGAGAGAGGTGTCGCGTCACAGGCCGCGATGATCTAAGGCTTCGCTCTCCGCTGTTTCGCAACCATCGTCAGTATCCTCGACGTCTCGGCTACGATGCGGAAGAAAAACAAGGAGTTTTACCACTGCAGTTACCAGTTTACGCTCTTCACGTTCAAATGAGCACTTTTGCTTTGGCCGAGTGAGTGAAGAGGTTTGAACGGCTCTTAACAGCGAGGTCATCAAGACCGATGAGGGTGTTTGAGGTGAGAGTGGAGCGGCGCCGATATGAAAGGGCGGGGGAAACGTGAGATCCCCGAGAAAACCCGCGGACCGGCGGCATCGTCCGGCGCGATTCCCACATGCGAAAATCCGGGAGTGACCCGGCCGGGTATTGAACCCGGTTAGTCTTGGTGGGAGGCGAGCAGACTAACCGCTCAAGTGAAACTGTGAAATTATTATAAAAGTAAACATTTTAAAAACCTGCTAATTCTTGCACACTGATTCGTTAATAGAAAACTGAAAGCTAAATAAATAATTTAAATTCCCACAAATGGTTACCTAAGAGTTTTTATTCGACGTTAAGATAAGGAACCACTTTCCATCTATCGTTAACAACTTTACCGGGCGCATGTCACTCTGTGCGCCCGTTGAATTATATGCAGGCAGGGGCAGTGACTTTTTTCTAAGGTTGATTTCAAACGTGATCACTTTATCGTGAACAGCCTTGTAGTTTGTTCACAGTACCTTCATAGATTTTGAATCAAACCTCTGAAAAATCAGTCGATATTTAATGTGCTTCGTTTCTTCCTAAATGTGTCGTATAACACAATCATGTTGTACTTGCGTCAACATAAAAGTGCCTTATTTCTGGTTAAATTGAACTTTTACTTATATATATATATCTATAAATTGCTATATTTTGTTTATAATTAATATGAATAAAATCAAACAGAAAAAAGTGTGGCGGTAATACGTAGTAATATATAGTTCTCTCCGGAAATAATACTAGAGTGAGTACGCACGAATGCGGTAGGTTGTCCCTTAATTGTCTACACTCGGTTAAGCTTTGTTTGCACGAGGCGGAGGAATATGCTAGAATCACAACTTTAGCAGGGCTCCAGTAAGGTTGGAAGTGTCCGTGAATGAACAATATGCATGATCGCAGTTAAGTTGCTAACGAATCAATAAAACTACATAGTTCTAATACTTGTATGGCACATAGCATGTTTAAATTTATGGCCACTGAATATAATATTCACTGTTTTATATACACATTATGAGTATACATATTCAGAGTAGCAATATATATATTTAAATTCCTGAAAATTGTAATGTTGTGTAAGGATGGCACATTAATTAAATGTTCAGGCTCGTTGAAATGTTCATATTACATATGGCAAATTTAACGAAATGAGAAAAAAAGTAGATCGTGAGCCCTGCAAAGCTTTCGAAAAGGCTTTTGACAATAAACAGCTTATACTTGTGCAGTATGCACCTACAGGAAGCAATAACCTCAGTGGCGCGTAGGGAGATACTGGATGTGTTGTGGCCAATGAGGAGCAATCATCGAAATGTCCAACGCGGTGTGAAGCCAGCTACAGGACTGCGTTCTGTGGATAGCAAGTTGACTATGACACAACAGTACAGTTTGATCTAACGCCAGGCTAACTTCACAACCGCCCATCACTCTCCATTACGCAGTCCTGTTTTTTGCCACACAATAATGAAGATGCAAGCATGCACTCTTAGAAATTGTTCTCAACTATAACACGGCATTATAAACAAACCATGTACAGGTTGTTCACGGTAAAATGAGCACTTTTAAAAGCCCTTCTTAAGATCTAGTTGTATGCATGTTGTCTGTTCTCCCGCCTTATGTAAAATTAACATACCACGGGCCTCATCACTTTATTCATGCGTCAGTCAAGTGAAATATTGGAATGACTAGAAAAGTAAATACTTTAAAAATGTGCTCATTTTTACACTTTCGTGCATTGGAAAATACAGAAAGCGAAAGGAATAATTTAAGTTATGACAAATTGTTGCCTAACATTTTTTATTCGACGTTAAGGTATGGAACTACTTTCCATCCACTGTGACCAACTTTACCGGGCGCGTGTCACTCAGTGAGCCCGTTAAAATATATGCATGCAGCGACAGTAACTTTTTTATAATCTTGATTTTAAAAGTGCTAACTTTATCGCGAACAGCTTTTAGTAATAATTCGCTAACGGTAAAGTTTCCTTTTCCGCCTATGCATCATGGTAGCGGCCCTACATTTGCTCAGGAAAGATTCTAATGCGTGTGGAAGTTCCGAACTTTGAATAGAAACGATGACCAACATATTTGGAGCCTTATCAGTGGTATTAGGTTTAAAACTCGCATTGCAATTAAACATGTTTAATAGATTTTCTTTTGTATTGTGTGTAACGGGCCCTTTATATCGTGATAGTATATCGAAATTTGTTCAGAAAACGCTACTCCGAGTCATTTATTTAAACTTACAATATCACGTGAAATGTTTTTCGAAAACTGTTCTTAAGCAGGCCACCATCAGAGTCAGACCGGTCGTAATTTCTTCAAATGGCGCCCTGAAACATTTAGGTTGTGCAGGTAGAGGCGCCACGGACAGCAAATATGAGTGTCCGGAAGCCACCTCGGAAGCAAGCATTGAATTGCCCGTCAGAATATAACACCAGTTTCTCTGCGCCGCATGAGGTTCCAACTCGCGTGTTGTATATATATCGAGATTTCTGGGCCTTACGGCATCGCCTCACCGTTCTGCTAAGGGGAAGCGTTCGCACAGAATAAGAAGACACGCGTATGTTCTACCACAAAGCACAATATGGGCTCTAGAGTTGTTAGTATTTAAGCAGCAGTTAGCATATACAAATTTACGAAATTTAATATGTTACTGCAAACAGTACTAGGTAAAATATAGCCCGGAATGCCATGGTGGGAGGCGAGTGTACTAATCGTTCAGCCATCGTAGCCCCCTTTTATTCGTAATGCCCATAGCGATGCTTTTGAGTTCAGTTCGTAGGTGCGGATATCTGCGCGCAGCCCCAGGCAGTAACCTACTAGAAGCCTCGAAAAACCCTGAACGTTTTACGAACATTGATGCGGAAGGTGTGAAGTGACCTTCCTACAAGTGATGTGACGTCAACTGCTCCACTACGTTTTGGCGCGTATGTGTAAACTAGCCTACAACCAAAAAGACCACGTTTTACATGCACGTGAAAGTGTGGCGTGACGCATGTTACGTGCCACGCGTAGGCATCGTGATTTCGGCCTAGGCTGCTGTTTCACATCTGTGTTCTTAAGAGCGGAATTGACCCCCGCTGCCCAGGTCAAGAATCGAGGGAGCGATACAGGCGACACTAACACGCATGCCTAGTGCCTAGGGACGTTGGTTTATCGCGGGAAAAGTTGACTGTTTGCTAAGATCCAACGTACTGTACACATGTCCGATAGATTTCTTTCCTTGTTAGCTGCCGTGCTAGAATGAAGCTACTACCTCATATCACTTGGCCAATGAGGATTCTGATACTATAAGGCAGAACGTTCGTAATTGGTCTGAAAACAACGGAGCCGAATCAGAACCTTGTCCATCCAATCATGAAGGAATAAACTAGTTAGAGTGTTATAGAAGATATGATGGCTCAAAAAAATGTTCGCGATTTTCCATTATCTCTACTAGTGCCTCATCGCTCCTACGCGCAAGACGTGCAGTGTTTCCGTCGTGGCGCTGAACTGCGCAAATTCTATCTGTAACAGTGTGGTTTTATTACATATGATGGAAGTCCACGGATTAAACTACGCCCGTATATCTATCATTTCCTCTTGCTGCTTAAGGAAACTACATACGCGAGCTTTAAAAATGCGATATTTGACCATTTTCACAATTTTTTTTTCCCCAAGAATACACTTAATATGACAAAAGTAATAAATTGAGGCATAGATAACTGTTTTTTTTTATCTTCTCTGACAAAAAAATTCGTATTTTCAGAAGATTTATTTACCGAGATACGCGCATTCGCACAAACGATTATTTCCCAGAAAATTTTTCAGTACATCCTCCTCTAAAGAATTTGCGCTCGAAGAGTACAGCGCCGGCCATAAGTGTACTTCTTGTGCAACACGTCCTCGAATGTGGACACGGGAACTATGCGCGTTTGATGATGGGGGGGGGGGGGGGGGGGGAGGTGCGTCACGTGCCTGGACGCGGCGACCTTGTAGGCCGGAAGCCGACGCAACAACTGCAGCCGTATGCAATCGACTGGCCGCTAAGGACGGTCGTCGCGCAACTTCCTGCCGACACGACGCGACGCGACGCTTCCCTGGTTGTCGGCCGCGCGCGTGCTTGTGGTAGGTCAGGGGGGCTCTGGCCTCCCGCCACAGCACGTTCGTCCGCCGCCGCGTGCAAGTAGTCCCAGGCTGCAAGACTTTCTGTTTGAGATCTACTTGTATGCTCGTTGTGTATTCTTACATTAAATGCAGAATTAACAGTGTCATGGGCCTCGTCACTTTATTCGTGCGTCGGTACAGTGAAACTGTTAAATTATAAGAAAAACTAATACTTCACAAATTTGCTGATTACTAAAACTGTGCGCATAAAAATAGAAAGTAAAAGAAAATAATTTTACTATTCATAGATGTCTGCCTGACACTTTTAATTCAACGTTATTATGTGGAACTACTTTCCTTCAACGTCGTTACCAACCTTATCGGGCGCATACCACTCAGTGTTCCTGTTTAAAAACGTGCAATCAAAAGCAGTGACATTTTTGGAAGGTTGATTTCAAAAGTTCTCAGTTTACCGTGAACAGTTTATACACATAGGTGAATTAGTCGCTTATTACTCTTAACTCCAGCAACATGTTACAGTTCCGTTCACCAAACAGCGCTTAGTAAATTAAGGTGGACTCACCACCACCCGTTTCATCCGTGTCACCCTATCGTCAGGCGGTCACGTGATCTTTGACCAATCGCACTGCATCTTTTTTTTCTATCCGTCAATCCATCAAATATATCTCAAACTTCAACTTTCGACAGACCGATTGATGGGCCATCGCCTTCTAACGGCATTCCAAAGACTCGTATACGCACTTTGAAATGAAATGCAAGGCGGTGGATATGTACAGTATATATTATCGTTGGTGGTAAATTAAGGAATTTAAAATGTTAACAATAATGCAGTATAAATTCTTATCACGCAAAAATTATTTCCCCAATATGTTTCTCTCTTGAAAATGTATATTCAACCAAAATATACCTTCTAGGAAAGAAAGATCACGGTGTTAAGTTGTCGCACTGAAATTTTGCCGTACAGAAGGATTGACTGACGACGGATTGTTGTGAACCACTTTCAATCGACGGGTGGAAAAAACAGACGGATGACTGACTGACGGACTGGCGACTGACGAGTGTGACGGATGATTGTGAGCCCAGCTTTACTCGTCAAACCAATAGTGAATATTAATATTCATAGTGTCTGTAATCTACCACTTACACGACTGTACGTATACGTTTATCCTGATGCTCCAACATAAGGGCCACAGTTAGTTACAATTGGAATATTGACAGGTGGAATTCGCCAACGAGTAGGCCTACGTTCAAGGAAGCAGGCCTTGCCGAGATGTGCACAGTATCTTTTCTTTCAGCTTATGTTGGAGTCGTCTGTTCTAAATCCGATTAAATCATAAATTCAAATTGCAGTGAATTATGAGATACAAGTAATTATTTGTTGTTGTACATGTACAGAGAATACGTTGATTTATGTATAATACTTAGAATCACGAGTATTTCGCAGATTGAATTGGGCAGCAAGCTATGCTGGACAGCTCTCTATACACTCGAGTCATTATCGTTTGCTTATTGGTTGCTGTGATCACGTGAGACCTCTGTACAGGACTGTTAAGCACTGACTCACACTACTGCTTCCTGCTTATCACTGGTTCACAGTTAAATGGGGCGTGTCTAAAGAACTGTCGTCCAATCACAACAGTAGGAGAAAAGAACAAGTGATTGGAGTCTACCTCGCTTCGGAATGAATTCGCGAAAAATTTGTGGCTCTAATAATACTTTCTTTTATACAATACAGGTTTCGTTTTACGATCTTCTTTGATTTATTGGGGTCAGGTGTCGTGTGATGAGATTATTGGAAGTAACTCTTACGCAAATGTGAAAAAGTTGGCAACGCTATGTGTGTATAAACGAATGCGCTTGTCGCACACGCAAGCACTTTAGTCTGAATGCGCGCCTCAGCAGCATCCGTTTCGCGACTTAAACGAAGCATGTGCTGCGGAACGTTTCGTAACCGCCTAGCTGTAACTGCAGCCTTCTCTCTCCCTTGCACGTAACGGACCCTTAAAACTACTTCCGACTTCCTTTCTCCCAGGCTGCGTTGCGTAATTCATACGTACGACCTCTCGGTAACGTTTGTTCTACTCAGCTTGGGAACACATCGAGATTCGTAACGGCAGTATCCGCCTCACTCAAGGTGAGCTGATGTTCCAGATAATTCGCTTTTAAGATTTCGGATTTTATATATACAGGAAGTTGCAAAATTGCATGTCAATACTTCGGGGGAATGCCATCGCAGCGTTCGTTTGCATGGTACACGACAACTCACACTACGACACTACACCTAGAACAGTAGGAACTGCACAGGAATTAGTTACACATGTGTGAAAGCTTATCTTTGCCACTAAAGGAAATGTTCGAAATGCCCTCCATCAGCACGAACACATGCATCAATCAACCCGCAGTTGCATGGACACCAGGATGTGTTGATGAATCCCTGGATAATTCCTGATTGTTTCGCAACCCGCCACAATACGGTTACGGAGGGTGCCCATATCGTCCACTGGGGTTGCATACACAAGTGCCTTTAAATGTCGCCACAAATAAAGGTCTAGTGGATTCAAATCAGGGCTCCTCGGGGGCTGGTATGGAGCCGCCAATTACAGCTGCGATGGCATTCACATGATCCAGCCCGCGGACCATACACTGTACGTTATGCATTACGAGCTGCAGTAAAGAAACTAAGCGTTTGCGGACCTATGTTCATATAACATTTCTTCATCCTCCAGATGTGAGGAATGTTTCCCCGAAGTATTGACATGCAATTATCCTACATCTTGTATATGCGTGTGATACAGTTGGTGTTCGGAATGAATTGTGGCATGCAATTTTATTAACTTTTTTTTAAACCTCTATACACGCCCTCCAATGTTGTTTACGAGAGTAAAGAATAAAATTACAGTTTTGTTTAGTATCGAAATCTTATAAACACGCGTATTGTTAGTGAAATAAATATAGCTAGACATGAAAAGGATTTTTTTTTTTTTTAATTCTGCTGTCACGTTTATTAACCCCGAGTATACTCGTTCACGTAAGACGTGTTATTCATGACGAGTGCTGTACAAAGTCAGCTCTCTTCACTGACTATTGTTTGCTGCTAGCACACCAGATTTCCGTCATTGGTTGCTGTCGATGCCATACGCGAATAGAGATCCTTTATATAAGTTCTAACAAGAAAATCAACAATGAATTCGCAAGTACCTGTCAGATAGAAAACCTCTTCTTTTGCAATATGTGAAACGAGAAATTAATGCGCAAGTTAACGTTTAAAGTAACTGTTTAGCACAACGTTTTGCTGAATCCAATTTTGCGATCGAATATTAGACATCGTGTAGACACATTTCGTTAATTTCCCACTTAAGTGCGGCGAAGAAAATTTATTATTTGCATAGGTTCTAGCACGATACAAACAGGAAGGTTTTATAAACTTACATTTCACTTATGAAAATTGTAAAAAAATCCTATTTGTGTAAGTGCAAACGAAGGAAATCCGGTACGCAGACAGCACCAGCGATATCCGGTGGCGATTAATTTTATTTTCTAAAGTATTAGCATTGAAATTCCCGATCTGGGTAGCATAACCCTTACTCCCGGCAATGACGAAAACTACCTCAGTCCCGCGACTCTGGTTCCGCTGGCATACCGGTTAGACGACGCCATTAGACCTCCGGATCCACTTATTCAAATCGCGGCGCCTGATAGCTGGGAAATTGTCGGGTATGTTCGCTCGACGTCCATGTTAAATATATCTAGTTGCACTCTTCCCGAAGTTTTTGTGGGCGATACAGTTTGGTAACGAGCAAGCGTGTGCGAACTAGGCGCTTTTTAAGAGGACTCCATTCCTGCCATCTTCAATTTATAACCTTTCCAGCCGCAATTTCTTACGCCATGTTTCGTATTCAAATTCTTGGAACGTTGGCGCGTGGGAAAACGCCTCCAGGATTTATAAAACTGTCGTCATTTTGCACCATCAATGTCTCATCTTTTGTGATACCAAGTAGAAACTATTAAAAACCTTCTGAGGGAAATTTGACTGATGCAGGAGTAAGAAAATATTTAAGGAGCTTGATTCAAAATCTGCACAAGAATTTAAGGCTCGTCTACAATCAACTTAACGCAAAACGTTAAACGCTAAACGTCAACATAATTTAACTGACATGTTTACCATCGACGTTTACAGAAATAAAAATAAAAACAATGCAGGCATATATATAGGCTTAGAAATATTTTTTTTTTATGTTTGTAATAAAAAAAACCTTTTATAAAATAAAGATTTCGCAAACTTAATAGTTACACTTAATTATTTGTAAATGCGTTTTGCATCATTTGTATATTAATATCATTTGCCAGTCGTCTGTACCATTTGTTTTCACTTGTTTGTGACGTCTTGAATTGTGACTGGCTGGCGTTAAACATTAAACGCAAAGACTTGAATGTTGCCAAACTTTTAACGCGTTGCGTTTGAAGTTTAGCGTTCGCGGCAACGTTTTACGTCGATTGTAGCCAGTGCCATTGGTCTCCATGGATTCATGAGTCATTGCAACGCGTTACTGTAGCGTCAACGCGATTGTAGCCAAGCCTTTAACTGTCAGTTTCCGAAGTGTGAGTATGTTTGCCGCCTCTGAATCCTGCCATCGAGTGGCATCCACAGTGACGTCAGTTGCACGAGGCTCGGCTAGTTTACCTAATATGTCAACAAAGTGTAATGCCGAAGATAGGTGAGCAAAACTGCAACAGGAATGATACGAAACAACGGGTGACTGTATACTTGCAGTTCATTGCGTTCGGCACAAGGCCATAACTAGAAACAATGATTCAGCAAAGTAAAACACAACTCCTTCTTTCATTACAGTATACTCTGCTCATATCTGCATGTTTTCTCTTAGTACCGGCTGCCGTCGGTGTAAGAAATTGAATGAGAACGATGTGCTTCGCCTGCAAAATGGCTGATAACAATAAAAAATACTTCAGCTACTCAAAAAAATTAACGTATTATCAGCGTTTCAAGAAATATGTTATCACGAAGGATTTTCACGATGAGACATATCTACCCATAATATAATGAATGAAAATTAAGACTTCTTGTATGAAACAATTTAAAATTATTTTCCTTAAAATCTGTCACCCTTAAAACATTTTTTTTTTTTTTAACGGACAGGCACTCGGAGAACGATTTGTTTGTAAAAATATTTTAATTATCTAGGAATCCAAGATTAATAGTTGTATTAGTTTATGTGCATACTTTGCACAGTTGGAAATTGAAATTTTAAAAAAGAATTAGTTATGTAACTTATTAAATACGAATAAAATTAAACATGTACCTATGAATTACTTGATTTTATATTTAAATAGTACTTATAAAAGCCGTCTGACAAAATTTCGCAGTGTGCGTTCATTTGAACTGTCCTTTAAAGGGAAACGCTCGTGAATGATGGGATGTTTTTACATACACTGTGTATTAGTAGCGACATCGATTAGAAAATACGAAACTATCACAAGCAATTATTAGACACGAAGAAATTTCGCGGATTTATTCGCCAACACGCTAGACTGCACAAGCCCTTCGGACATTCGAGCCTCAGTTAATAGTTCATTGGCTGTTGCTCCAGTTTGACATCAGGCCAAGCGCTACGGGATTCGGTCAATTTTCCCTTGCAAGTTCGTTATTGGCTTAAAGTCGTCGTGGGCGTGGCTTACAAAACTGTGATACAACAAAAAGAGACACTCGAATGTGCATGTGGTCGAAGCCTAACCTGTCCTGAAATTAATTCGCGGAATTTCCATGTGTCTAGCGATTATTTACTTGCTCGTCGACATCACGATTATTAGAGACGTAACCGTTTGCACGGTTATGAACGGGGAAGTATATGGACATACTGTTTTACGGAGCACTTGGAGTGAGTTCAGAAAAAAAATCTTGAAAAACTGGAGTCACAATAGCCCGACGGACACGACACGACAGGCAGATATGACGTCAGAGCTCGGCGGAATTTCATATTAAATTTTATTCAGTGTTCACGATACCCCGACGAAATCTGCCCTACAAGTATGTTAGTTGGCTGTTGGAACATTTTAAGACGGCAAGTTATCCTTCTAATATCCAATATTTACTGTTTAAAACTCGCGATAAAGAGAATGATTATTTTGCTTTCGAGATTATTTGAATTTATACGAGAGATAAAAAGTGTTTAGAAACAAAGCGGAACGTTATTTTTGCGGCAAGTTAGTTTATTGTTTACTACAGTAGGGAAATAAGCACGAAATTTTGTTTTATAATGTTGTATTTACATTTTTTTCGCGCCCCGACTAGTCCGACACGATAAGTAGAAATAGAATGTCCTTTTTTCGGGCTACCGGGGCTGCAATTTTGTGCGACTGATGTTACAGTGACTTTGCTCGTCGTGTCGGGGTTGTCGTGTCGGGGTTGTCGTGCCGTGTTCAACGGGATATTGTGACGCCAGATTAAATCTAAAATCCGGATGGCCACACCGGAAATCGAACCCGGATCATCTCCGAATACGAGTCCAGTGAGTAACCAGAGTGTCGCCTCTCTTGGTACCAATAAATTAGTGAAGAAAGGCGTTCATAATTACCTGGAGGCTATGACAGAAGTGGAAATCGTAAATTTGTCGTGTTTATAAGCTAACTCCACACTGATTCCATTATCTTAGACTGAAGTATCAATGCTGCACATGTTTATGTTACTGGCGGGCCCTTTGGGTACTTTTTCACTTATAGATCTCACAAAAAAACTTACCATATTCTCCGTTCGCCAAAGAATATGTAATATTTATATTTCTAGAAGTAGTGAATCATACCTACGTTGTGTGAATCATGTAAACATTGGCGTCCTCAGCTCCAGCGGCATGCGTTGTCCGTACACAAACACACTAGGTTCAACCTCGGGCATTGAAGAAAGCCGCGATTGAGGAATGGGACAATTTGCCTCAGGAAATGCTAAATACTCTCGTTTTTGGCTTGCATCGTCGGCTTCAAGCGTGTCTCAGGAATCGTGGAGTTCCTACACGTTATTGAAGTTTGTCACTGCATCTAAGAAGACAATTTTTTTAAATATAGAAATTGATGAGATTTTTTTGTTTAAGTTGTATTTCCGTTTATGCCTTTTGTTTGTTTCATACTGAGGTGATGAAAACGAGCATGGTGTTCTTTTTTTTCCACGTTATGTGCTATTATAAGTGCAACATATAATGTAAACAATAGGTTGCTCACAGTAAAGTGAACACTTTTGAAGCCCCAGTTACTTTTTACTTTCAGCCATTTTTTATACTTTAAACACTATTTTAATTAAATGTTTCCATGTAAGTAATAAACACACTGTGTATATTCCAACGTACTCGGAAGTTAAAGTCTAAGTTTAAAATAAAATATATTTATTGACTGTTACTCCGAATAAGAGGGTTTACAAAAGTGCTCACTTTACTGTGAGCCTATACTTTTATAAGCTGTTCACAGTAAAGTGAGCTTTACTGAGGCCTGAGTTAGTCTTTCCTTTCACTTATATTTAATCCTTTAACTATTTCGTAAAAATATATTGCCATGAAATTAATAAACACAGTGTGTATATTCCACCACACTCGGATGTTTACGCCTAAGGCTAAAATAAAATATATTTATTAACTTTTCCAAATAAGAGGGGCTTCAAAAGTACTCACTTTACCTTGAATAACCTATATTCACTCTATCATGGTGGATTCTGAAACATGCTAAACTTTCTGTGAGCAGTATTATATACAGATTGATATTCGTCGTCTCGAGGAAAATCGGAGGCGTGAGCCGCTATAGCGATGATTGCCTTTACATCCAGCCTGCTACCCGCAGAGGATGCGTCGGGCGAACATCTCTGGGGCAGATCCCTTCAATTCCGACGGCGAACGTGGAGTAACGACGCGACCTCGGGGACGTAAACAACAGTTCGTAACTCGCGCCCCGAAGTAGTTCGTGCGCTGATCGCTTCGTTACTGCGATATGGCTTCGTAATGGCGTGTAGCTGCTGGCGTCATGTTGATGACGCTCTGGACTCGGCGGGAGTGTGTGGGTTCACAGCTCAAACAACGAGGTCAGCTGCTAGTTCCGGTGAACTCGCCCGTCGACCATGGAGGTATTAGTCTATGGAGTGGAAGGCGGGACACGAAAGTGAAGCCGTTGATGAAAGATAAGGACAGGGCTAGTAGGTGCATGCTTTAACATTGCTTACTATGAAACTTTTGCCACTCACAATATGGCGGCTGACGTAAACAATCGGTCTGCGCATGCGCAGTTGAAAGAAGTCAGACAAGGCATCGGTTTCACCTGATAAACTTGGAGAAGATAGGCTGTTGCCACTCCATCATCTATTACCTCCGTGCCACCGACCGGCTCTCTGCTCTCTCGCCACTTTAACCATTAAAAATAAGGCGTCCTATAGAGAGAACGAAGCTATTTTTACCCTCCAAACATGGTTTCACACTTTTTGAATCAAACATTTAAAAAATCACCCCATGTATGAGATCCTAAATATGTCATGCCTCACAAGAGTTTCGTACTCCGTTAACATAAAATTATGTTATTTTTGGTTAAATTAAGCTATTACTTATATTTAATCTAATGATTATAATATTTCATTTCTGATTACTACGAATAAAAAAAGTGTTACTACAGGTGTGTTGATAAAGGCTGTTCGCGATAACTTGAGCACTTATGAATTCAACCTTAGAAAAAAAGTCACCGCTCCTAACTGCATATATTTTAACGGGCGCGCCGTGTGACATGCGCCCAGTAAAGTTGGTAACGATGGAGGGACAGTAGTTCCATGTAACTACGTCGAATAAAAAGTTTTAGGTAACCGTTTGTGACTACTTAAATTATTTATTTCGCTTTCTGAATTTTAATGCATTAAAGTGTAAATATGAGTAGATGTGAAAAATATTTACTTTTCTAATAATTTCACAATTTCACTGGACCGATGTATGAATACAGTGATGAGGCCCATGACAATGTTGATTTTACATAAAGCGTAAGACTACACAACATGCATACAAGTAGATCATAAGCAGGGCTTTCAAAAGTGCTCATTTTACCGTGAACAGCCTATAAAGACTAGAAAGAAATAATTCTCATCCGAAATACTATTTAACTGAGTACGCACGAATGTGAAGCGCGTTGTACCTTTCGTGTAATTTTCTAGACTTAGGTCAGCTCTGTTTGCACCAGGTGGAGGGATAGTCTGAAAGTAGAACTTTTGCTGCGCTTCAGGAAAGTTGGTAGTTGCCGTGAACGATTGATAACAGCTTTCATGGAACTAGGCTGCACTGGAAAATAAAAACCTGAATTTACGGGAAAGTACTGGCAAAACGTTATCCGGGTTACTTCGTAAATTTGCTGACGCTTCATTTATGGCAGTAGCATTGATTCCGCAAATACGTTCTATAACTTGACGGAAATTTTCTGAAATTATATTTAAAGTTTTCTTTAAACATATTTTCATCTCTTTACGACGTCGACTGAGTAAAACTATCGATGTAAATTAAAACTTAATGTATCAACAAAGCCTTGAACACTTACAAAAAACTACAGATAATGCAGCTTGTTTTTCGAGCTAAGGTGTTCTCTTGCTGGGTTCCATTATAAAATTTTACTAACAGATTACAGACAAAGAAAACTTAATTTTTTTTTCATCCTGATGGTTTTTAGGTTCTTCTGTATCTTATGCCCGCAACTTGGGGTAACTTTTTGTTTCAACTTGCATTTATGAAAACTGTAAATGCTTTAATTGTCACAGGACCAAAAAATTTTCTCATTGCTGTGGCGACAAATACTTTGTATTCCTTCGGAAACGCTAGTGCGATTAGCCCTGAAGGTTACGCATACAATATTTACGGATATTATTTGTGTGTTTTGTTATAACCGGTACATTCCGTATATTAATACCAGTATCATTAAATGACTGCGCAAATCAAGGAAAATTTTTAGGAGTGTAGTTCCCTGGACAGAAATGCAACTCCATAATCGCATCGGTATCCACGGTGTAATTGTGCAGAGACCCATTCAGTTATTGTTCGATTTCTTCCCTCTTTCCCTTGACTCGCCAAAAAGAGACATGTCTCACTCTGTTAGAGGAGTGGCGGGCAGGCATCAAAGGCCACATAAATAGTTTGTTTGTATCTGAGTTGCGGCGATAATTTTAATGTATTTAAAGGAAGTTCACGATAAAGCGATCGATTTCCGAATCAACCTTCGAATAAATGACTGCCGAAAACACGCTTCAGTACACATGAGCAAACAGGTTCACGGTTAATTTTGCAGCGAATTTATATATTTTTTTATAATAACCGAAACTGTAATATACGTAAGTACAATCATAAAATTATTTAATTGCACCAATCAAGTGTACTGAGAGTACAATCAAGCCTGATTTCGTCGTCAACAGCGCCGTGGACATGCCTTAACCCATTCGGACACAGTGTACACAATTGTGCACATTATGAACGTGTAGGTAAATTTCTGTCTGCACTGCACGCTGAGAAGCCCAGTGACCAATGACCTTACATGTGAGTACATGATTCGCAAGTCGTCTTACTGGTCTAGGTCATAAATGGTTCATATTACTGTAGCCGAACATATAGCCTGCAGTTCATTGGCTGTGTCAACGAAACAAGTATTGTGTCGACTTAAGTACAGCACACATCATAAAATTGTTTGTTTGCAACACCTGAAATCGTAAATTAAAGTGGGTCTGAAAGGTTTAAGCAAGCCCCCTCCCACCCCCTTCTTGACGTTTCAGTTCTTGCATAAATAGCAATCCTGACTTATCATTCTTGTTTGCTCAAACTTTGCGCCCGAACCTCTTGCGCCCTTGGGTACATTCCAAGTGGCCCGTTTATAAAATCAAAACTAAAACTAAGATAGATAGATTATTCGTCTTCTGCGCATGTACTCAGCATTAACCTACCCCGAAACAACACAACTGTCAAAGTCACGTGGTCAACAGTGATGAACATGTTTCTTTACATCTTAATTTTTAAATGACAAGCACTATTGCATTAATAAAGTGCTTTTACTAATTTGAATTTAATGAAATTGCATCTCCAACTAGTTAGAAGAAAGTAGACAAACATCTCAAAGTATTTGTTTACTAAACAATGCTCTAATCTCAAATCCAATCCACGCCATTTTTGCTGGTCGTATTGGCAGAAAAGCAGTTCAATGTTGGGACACGGAGACTGGTTGTGCGCAGCCAGCGAGATCGGTCTACCTCATATTTAGTCTATGTATAAAATCGGGGCATGATTGAAATATTTATAGTTCATTCACGGTTACTGCCAACTTTTCTGAAGCCCTGCTAAAGTTCTACTTCCATGGTATTCCTCCGCCTCATACAAGCAAAGCTTAACCAATTCTAGAAAATTACACCTAATGGACAGCGCACCGCATTCGTGTGCACTCATTTAAATGATATTTTGCCTAACAACTATTTCTTACTAGGTATTACCAACACACCTGTTTTATTCATGTTTTATACATTTTATTATAAATTATATATTATAACTTATAGATAAAATTGAAGTAAAAGTTTGATTTATCCAAAAATAAGGGACCTTTATGTTAACACAAGTAAAGGCTGTTCACGATAAAGTGAACACTTTTGAAATCAACCTTAGAAGAATGTCACTGCTCCAACCTGTATATGTTCTAACGGGCGCACTAAGTGGCATGTGCCCAGTAGAGTTGGTAACGATAGATGGGAAGTAGTTCCACATATTAACGTCAAAGAAAAAGTATTAGGTAACTATTTGTGATAACTAAAATTATCTAATCTTTAGCTTTCTGTTTTTTTTTTTTAATTCATCGATGTGTAAAAATTAGCAGATTAGTAAAATATTTACTCTTCTAATAATTTCACAGTTTCACTTGACCAACGCATGAATAAAGTGACGGGGCCCTTGGCAATGTTAAATTAACATAAGGCGGAATAATACACAACGTGCATACAAGTAGATCTTTAGCAGGGCTTTCAAAAGTGCTCATTTTACCGTGAATAGCCTGTATAAAATGCTTGTGTGAAATTAGGTATTTAGCAAACAACCAAGGGCGTCGTGAATGGGGTGATTTTTAAAATGTTTGATTGTAAAAGTGTGAGGAAACTGCGATTAGACTATGAACTTATGGCCAGTGAAGTCTGTCTCTCTTATTTTATACGTGTAAGAACGCGAATTTTCATTCACAAAGACATTAACTTTCATAAAAAAATGTTCACCGTTTCACTAGTATGACGAATGAATAAATTGAGACGGCTCTCGGTAATACTAATTTTACATATTTAGGAAGAACACACATTGAGAATAAAAATATATCCCAAGCACGGCTGCCTAGACTATAAATGCTAACTTCTACATAGCATTTAACGACAATCGGAAAACTGAATAAATGTTTCGCGTACCAAAATATTAAAATAATTATTAATTAATCCGTAGTCTTAACATAACTAGACAACTATAGGCTATTCGCGGTAAAGTGAGCACTTTTGAAAGCCGCGCTTAAGATCTGCTTGTATGCACGTTGTGTATGATTCCGTCTTATGTAAGGTTAACATTGCTAAAGCCTGAGCACTTTATTGACGAGTCGGTCAAGTGAAACTGTGAAATTATTAGAAAAGTAAACATTTTTACACTTCGATGTATTAAAAAAGCCTAAAACGAAAGAAATAATATAAATGATTACTAATTTTAACCTAACATTTTTAATTCGACCTTAATATGTGGAACTACTTTCCTTCAACTTTACTGGGCGCACATCACACAGTGCGCCAGTTAAAATATGTGCAGGTAGGAGCAGTGACTTTTTGTTTTCCAATCTTGATTTCAAAAGTGCTTACTTTATCGTGAACAGCCTTTAAAAGTACAACTGCCTATGGCACGCGGCTCGGCACACGATGGCACCACAAGCACGAGGATGTGATTACAAAGCAGCTGTGACTGCATCGTGTGAACGCATTGAGAAACGCGTATATCAACATCGGGGAACGTTCTGGTTCAACTGAAATAAAAAAAAATATCCCTTGTTAGAAGGCACATGATGTTGACCTTCTCCATGGAACTCATTATGTCACCGCTCCCTTCATTTTCACTTCTGTCTAAACGCAGCTCGTGGGTGTATCTGGACTTGCGTAACGATTCATCATGATATCGTATCGTAATTCGATACCGCTTGGAAATGGGGCAAAGCTACTCTTGCCCCCCCTGATACCTCCAGTGTCCATTACATAACATTTTGTAACTTTGGCGTCGCCTTACGCTTACACTACCTTATTTGACACAACTTGTTCTCCAAACTGAATAAGTTAATTTATCCTTGCAATACTGTAAATTGTCGATTTTTGGAAGAGTAAACAAAATGCAGAAATTTTTTTTCTCCCGTTGGCAGTTATGCAAATGTGACTCAGGATAGACATAAAAAGAGCTACAATATTTTATACTATTAAAAAACACGAATTTCAGCATTAAAGTTATTTACGTTTCCATTAACAGTGTGCTTTCTTTGTGAGACGCGACGTGTTTTTTTGTAAAACGTCGCAGACAAAATAATGAAAGGCTAATAAATTTTTATTTGCGTTGGCACTGTTGGACAAAGGAATGCGACAGCGGTATTAAATACTTCTATTTAAAGGTAGAGAACAAAGTTCAATTCAATGAATTAATAGACTCGAGTTGATATCACCGTCTCTTCATTAGCTGATCTTTGTTAGAAGAATATTTTTGTACGTATAGTCCAGTCAAGATCCGGCAGCTATATCGTTGTACTTGGCAAGCGAAAAGGTTAAGTTTCTTTAATTGTCATATACTGAGGTACAAAAATTCCGGACTGGCATTAATCTACTTTACTACCCGGTTAGCAAGCATCTAGTGATCATATCGCTGGTTACCGTACCGCCAAGACCCTCAGGCAATAGTAACTGGACACAACGTGGAGCTAGCGAAACAGTGTTTCTGGCTGACCGGAATAGTTTACCAAGGACATTGCAATTGCTGGTTTCCTTTCGACCTCGGACAAGGATAGGCGATGGAACAGGTTATCGATAGGTTTATATCGTAATCTTTGATGCAGTTACCATGCTATAGACGTGTATGCTTCTGATTAATATTAACAAGTGACTATCGATTTTTTATCGAATACTGTTATAAAAATGGACTCCAATAATATAAAAAGGTAATATATATAGGGACCATATTTTCTTATTCGGACTTGGACATGAGTTCGAACCGAAATCCAACCAACAGGATGAGACACTCTTGATGTCGGGCAAGCAAGTGATCTATGTCTTCTTTAGCCGTAATTTTAATTGTGTGACGTTTGTAACTCGTCCTTCGATTATCCACCAGGAATAATACGGAAACGTTAAAAAAAATGTATTATCAAAACATTTACCAGTATGTAAAATCTGAGAGCACTTACATATTAATAACAATGTGAGCTTTCTGTATATATACAACAAAGACGTGTCCTGGGTAAAAATGGACGTCAGTGCGTTCTTTAAAATGATAGATTTATGGTTTTACTTCCAGATTAACATTAAAATTCCGTACACTTGCGCATACATGAATGTCTGTGTCAGAATTAAAACTATGTAGAGTGATTAGAAGTATGGTTGCGGGAAACAAAGTAATGTTAATATCGGGTTAGCACTCATGCGGGATCTTGGTACAGCCTATTCTTAAAACACTGTTAAACGTTAAGATGGCAATGCCAACAGAATTTACTGCCATTGTACTGTCAGGGAATTTTCTGTATCTGCACATGCAGTCCCCACAGGGAAGCATTATGTTTCTACTTGTAATTATTGTGCAGTGTGTTCGCCAATGCTGTAATATAATGTACAGAAAATGTGTACAACGACAGTAGTTTACGTATGAAACATTCTGTTGTGCGTCTTTCTTACTGTAGACAACCACATCACATTAAACTCAAGCATGAAATTTACAAGTATATGTCTACACAAGTAAAATTTAAATAAGAGAAAAAAAAACTATTTAATGCATTCTACTAACTACTGGAATGGAAAAAGCTGTAGGCCTATATTGGAAAAAAAAATTAATGAAATGAAAATAATTTGAAGATAAAATTGAAATGAAAGACAATTGATACTGATCGTGAGATACCTTAGAAATACAAGTGTACTACAGCCTTCATTACAATACATATTTTAGAATGGGCGAAATATAAAAAAAAAATTTTTTTCTTACAGTTGGAAAATTTGTTGCTTGGTCTCGAATTCAAATAAAGGTTCATCAGAACTGTACAAATATTTTTAAAAGTAAAATTTCCCTGACTAGCAGTCGGCAGAACATTATTTATTATTTTCTACTTCTCAAACCACCGAGCAGAACGGGAATTTTAATAAAAAAAAAAAAAAAATTATGGTCCCAGAAAAAAATCAGAACAAAACAAATTAATGTAGAACGTATGTAGAAAATGATGATAATTATTACAACCTGTACATCGCAGAATTGAAGTCAACGCCGTCAAATGGCCCCATACTTCAGTGCCACAAGAGGTATAGATTGTTCACGGTAAAATGAGCACTTCTGAAAGCCCTGCTTGAGATCTACTTGTATGCACAATGTGCATTATTCCACCTTATGTAAAATTAACATTGTCATGGACCTCATAACTTTAGTCATGCGTCGGTCAGGTGGAACTGTGGAATCATCAGAAAAGTAAGTATGTTACATATCTGGCAAATTTTACACTCCGATAAATTAAAAAAAAAAAATCAGTAAGCGAAAGAAATTACTGAAATTATCACAATGGTCACCTAACACTATTCATTCGACGTTAAAATACAGAACTATGTTCCATCCATCATTACCAACTATACTAGACGCATATCACTCAGTACGCCCGTTAAAATTAATGCAGGCAGGGACAGTGACTTTTTTCTAAGGTTAATTTCAAAAGTGCTCACTTTTTCGTGAACAGCCTTTAGCCACTCGGCAGCAATATACGCAGGTAGAACTCTCGTCCTGCTTTAGCTCTTCAAGACAGCAAACATCGGATCTTACCTTCAGGTACAATTAAAACCTAGTGAAAAATATTAAGCAGCAAGGAGAAACAAAATATTTTTTTGAAAAGCAAATTAAAGTCTACGGAATTACTCCACGACAATCTGAATAAACATAAAATTCATTAAAACCTTGGAAGACTGTCCTAATATTAAAACTACAATAATTATATTTTCATTAGCATTAATTCTTTAAACTTAAAAAAAATTGTATTAATTAAAATTTAAATTTAAAAGGCTTTTTAACGTCCCCCGGTTTTATGCTGGAAATCTTAGCAGGGGACGGCTTACAGACTAACTTGTAACCTAACTTAAATTAACACCCACGCATTACCCGAGATTCGAACCCAGAGCCTCCCGCACCATAATTTAGAATATAGGAATTTTATTCACAATGTTATGTTTACAGTTCATCTTTTCTTTTGGCTTTTTTTTTTCAAACGAGTACTTCTGGCTCAGTCATCATAGTATCCAAACTTTGCCTTCCAAGAGAACATACTTTATAGGCCTCATCTAGATCGAGATTGCGCCGTCATAACGTACTGGACTCGCATTTGGGTGTACTTGGGTTGGATTGCAAGGCCGTTCATCCTGATTTTCTTTGTTCATGGTTTCCCGAAACCACCCCATGCAAACGCCAGGATTGATCTTCAATACAAGCCAACTGAGATCCCTTCCCGTTTCTGCGTGTCCAGAGCTAATGGTTCCGTCTCAGATTGCTGCTCTATCAATAAATTAGAACTATATATATATATATATATCTAAACCTGAAAAATGCGTGATGGAAGACGGCTGTGCCTGTTTCCGGGAGTCGTTATAACACCGTTCGGCCGCTTGTCTAGACAAGAGGCAAGCGACTAGCAGGATCGAACAGATAGACATTATGACGAGAGTTGCTGGCGCGGGGCGGGTGTTGAGCACAGAGCGAACATAGCGTAGAGTGCGCATGCCAACTTTACCACGAAAGATAAATAGACACTTATCCACCGCCTTGTATTTTATTTCAAAGAGTGTGTTCGCGTCTACGGAATGTCGTCAGGAGGCGCTGGCCCATCCGTCCGTCAGTCAAAAGTTAAAGTTTTAGAAATATTTTACGATTTGAAGGATAAAAAAAAATTTACCTCGTGATTGGTTGAATACCACGTGATAGCCGGAGAAACGGGCGACTGATGAATGCGACGGATTGCGATTCCGTTTTAATTTATTCTAGTCCACACTGAGGAAAAGGTGTTATTGAGTCAAACAAAGTTGGTTTGGCGCAACGAAACTAATTGGTTGTATAGGGGCGAAGAAAAATTTTGTTGTTGGAACCAAGTTATTTTGTGGTACTTATTTGGTTGCCCTCAAACTTATATTTGGTTGGTGCAACTAAACATTTGTATGGTTCAACGTATATTGAACAGTTACAGTTAAAGCTGGTCTCACAACCATCCGTAACTTTCGACGGACCGACGGATGGACCACCGCCTTCTGACGACATTCCGTAGATGCGAATTCAGGAATTTAAAATGTAAACAACAATTCAGTACAAATTCTTATCGCTTAAAATAAATATTTCACCGACGTTTTTCTCTCTTCGAAATGTATTTCCTATCAAAATGTACCTCCAACTAAAGAGAGATCAAGACGTTATGTTGTCACGCTGAAATTCTGCCGGATTGTTGTGAGTCGCTTTCAAATGGATGAAAAAAAACAGACGGATGACTGACTGACGTACTGGCGACTGACTGGTGTGACGGACGGTTGTGAGCACAGCTTAATAAAAAAAAATTTGGAAGCTCGAACGAGATTCGAACCTGTGTCGCTCGCGCACGAACGCAACCTCAGCGACAGTTACAACTGATGAAATTGGAATGTTTTAAATTATTTCCATTTCGAAAACTGGACGGACAAAGTGCGTAAATTAATATTTCAAGTTTTAGAGCCTTACTTTCCAGTGTCCTATTTAACTTGTTTTATTAGTATATTGATACCAATATAAAGCAACAGCAAAGGCACTAACAAACACCATTGTTATCACAATTGTCACAAACGATGCAAAGAAACTCTGGAACTGTGTTTTCCAAGGAAGGCAAACAAGTGAGTGGCCAAATAAATATAGTAGGCCTACATACATACAGTTGATTAAACTAAATGTTTTGTTCACAGTCTCATTTATGTTGTCCAAACACAGAGATTTTGTTAACGCAAGCCTGTATGTCATTAAATTGACAATTTTGTTGCTTTTGGAATTTTTTTTACCCAACAAATTATTTTTAGCCTAAGCAAACAAATATTTCGTTGACTTTTCTCTTAGTTCACCAATAACTTATTTAAGTAGTGCAATCCTTTTGACTCAGTTGTAACGCGAATACCTAACTAAAATCTTATAACGATTTTTTTTTTCGCTAAGAGGACTATGTAGCTGCACGTCCAAGGTCAAGAAGCGAGGGTGCGATACGGGCGACAGTTACACGCATGCCTAGCGCCTCATCGCTCCTACGTGCAAGGCATGCAGTGTTTCCGTCGTAACGCTGTACCGTGCATATTAGATCTGTAACACAGGGGTTTAATTACATGTAACGAAAGCCCACAGATTAAACTAGGCCCGTATCTTTGTACTTTTCTCATGCCGCTTAAAGAAACTGCATTGGCGAGTTTTAAAGATGCGATATTTGACCATTTTCATAAATTTTTTCTCCAAAAATACACTTAATATGACAAAGTAAATAAAACAGGGCCATAGATAATTGCTTTTTTTTTTTTTTTTTTTTTCTGACAAAGTCATATTTCCAGAACTTTTGTTTACCGAGATACGCGTTTACGCGCAAACAACGATACGATTTCACAGAAAACTTTTCAGTACACAGGACTCTTAAAGCACGGGTAGTTGAGGACACGAGTAAAATAAGGAAATCGTTCTTTCTCGCACGTATTTGGTTTGCGGTGTTGAACACGAGAAGCGTGGTGGCTGGGCGGGGGCCGGTGTCATGTGGTTTCTGTTTTCCCGCTACAAAAACAAGGCAGCCGCAGGTGTGGTGGGCACCGGAAGTCTCGTTGCTACCCACGCACGCACCCTCATGGGCCGAGGGGTTTCGTCAAGAAGGGAGGGTTGTTCCGGTCTGCAGGTCGCCGCGGCCACGAGCCCTGGGAACCAACACCTTTACCCTGCGAGGTGCCCGCAGTACCTCGTGAATACGGCTGCTACTGCTGGGGACGCCAGCACGCCACTGTTACAACGGGAGCGCGGCATTTGGCCGAACAGGCGTGTAACAGAACAAGCACTTGGCAGAAAAGGCATTTGGCCGAAAAGTCGTATGGCCGAAAATGCGTCTGGCATAACAGGCATTTGACAGAACCGACATTTAGCCGAACAAGCAATGGCATAACAGGCATTTGGCCGAACAAGTGTTTCGTAGAACAAGCATTTGGCCGAAAAGTCATATGGCCGAAAATGCGTCTGGCAGAAAAGGCATTTGGCAGGACAGGCATTTGACAGGACAGGTATTTGGTAGAACAGACATTTTGCCGAACAAGCAATGGCCGAACAAGCAATGGCAGAACAGGCATTTGGCAGAACAAGTGTTTGGCAGAACAGGCATTTAGCCGAACAGTCATATGGTCGAAAATGCGTCTGGCAGAACAGGAATTTGGCAGAACAAGCGTTTGGTAGAACGGGCATTTGGTCGAACAGTCATATGGCCGAAAATGCGTCTGACAGAACAGGCATTTGGCAAAACAAGCATTTGGCAGAACAAGCATTTGGCCTAGCAATCATATTGCCGAAAATGCGTCTGGCAGAACAGGCAATTGGCAGAACAGTAATTTGACCAAACAGGTAGGTATATGGCCGAACAGCGAATAGCCATATGGTAGTAGAGGCGTTTGACAGAAAATTTCTCGCTCAAATCATATACAGGCATTTGGCCGAACAGGCGTACCGAACAAGTATATTGTCGACCAGACGTCTGGCAGAAAACTCTGCCAAACGATTTTTGACATAAATACGTATTTAAATTTGCGACCATAGTGGGGAGGCAATCCAGAAAATCCGATGATAACAAAATCGGGGGATACAGTTTGGCGTTGTAGCTCCGAATCTATCGTCTACATAAAAAATTCAATTACACCACTCGATTGCCAAAGGATCAAAGAATAGGTTATGTTGAATGAGGACTGCGAAGCATCGCGCGCGATGGGGTGAGGGGGGGGGGAGGGGGGAGGGCGCAATTTTGAGTTCGTTTCGCCGCGTCTCATAACTTCCGCGTTGTATAACTTTTGACTAGACGCTACGACGCTCGTTTAAGTTTCAATCGACAGCTCTCGTCAAGATCAACTGATTGCGTGTATAAAAACATTTGTGTGGCGTGGTTATGGTGAAATGGTATGTGCTTAATGCAGAAAAACTAAGATAACACAACTTATTCCTATACTCGTCAAACAAAAAGCCAAGTCGAAATACAGAAATCGTATACGGTTGGAAAGAGCATCTCGAAAACAATTCAGTGATACCCATAAAATCCTCATAAGATCGAGTGAAGCGCTGCCGGAAAAAAAAAAAAAAAAGTCAAGGCGTCCGAGCGCGTCAACGTAGACGTAGACGTATTCAAGCAAAACAAACGGCCGTGTGCTCAAGACAGCCAAACCCAATTTTTTCCTCTCTCTTTTAAACTTGGTTGTGTTGAAAGTAAGAGCTGTACATTTCGGGCAGGCGGTGGCATTAATAACATAAGCGTTAATAATGGCGCGAGGAAAAGTTTGAAACGAGCGTGGACGCGCTATATGTGCGGCGAGGTGGCACCTAGGTGCTCTCCTAATAAATCCGGGCTCCGGCAACCCCTTTGTGATCCCAACGCGGTGCACTGTGCCCGCCCACGGCGTGGCCAAGGGTGATGTACGAGTCGGGGCAGGAGGGTCGCAGTAAATTACTCGCACTAGTTCCACCCCTCGCCGCCAGGCCGCTCTCCTATCTCGCCGAGGTGTCCACTTCGCCTGAGCGCGCAGGTGGGAGGAGCTGACGCAGCGCTTGTTTTCGGCGGCGTCGCGTGCAGCCCCGCACCAGCACCTTGCGTGTTCGAGGCACCCACGTGACGAAGCGCTAAAGGCGATACTGGCACAAAAACAAGTATACTTCTTCGTCTCTCTGCACGAAGTTGCGGCTTGTAGTCCAGTGACACGGGACTTTAACAGGCGAGTGTTTTCCGCAACGACGTTACTCCATATAACCTTATAACTAGAGATGATGGTTTATCGCGAGAAAAGTTGGCTGTTTGATATGCTTCAATGTACTGTACACATGTCCGACAGTTTTATTTCCTTATTGGCTGCCGTACTAGAATGAAGCTATTACCCCATATCACTTGGCCAATGAGGATTCTGATACTATAAGGCAGAACGTTCGTGATTGATCTGAAAACAACGGAGTCGAATCAGAACCTTGTTCATCCAATCATGACGGGATAAACTAGTTAGAGTGTTATAGAAGATATGTTGGCTCAAAATAATTCGCGATTTTCCATCATCTCTACTTATAACCTTATAATATTAGCAATTTTAGTTCAGGTTTTTTTACTACCGGTAGTTCTTATGAAATATGCATTCAAATTGTATATACGCCCTATCTAACAATTTTAGACACACGAAATCTGTTATAGTACTTAGTATTTTATTTAGGAAAATAGAAATAGTTGAAAAGTTATTAACATGATTTAATATTTTTTTCTTGAGAAATTCCATTTAGAAAAAAAAAATCGACCTAATGGGCGACAGCAATGTTTAAGTGATCACTATTTACGTGGCAACAAGTAAAAGGGTGTATTATAGAGCTACTGTACCATATAAAATCTGATTCTGTATTCAAATCGTTTCTTAAAACTCAGTTCCACATTTAAACAACCGAACTTTCACTAGAAGTTAAGAAGGCCCTACTACTTCATAGCACTTTGCATTTTCAAACAATAGCGAATGTCTAGTTCTATCCACATATGGTTTAATTTTTATTGGTGTTTTGTGGCAGAATTTTTACTCGCCATTTGACGGCACATACAATAACTAAAGCTATTTAAAAAAAAAAAAAGTAATGTTTCGGTAGCAAGGAGCTTACTCTGGAATCACACCCCTTGGTGGTCTAAAAATCATGAGTGTTAGAAAATATCTTTTTTTCTGTCGTGTCTTTGTTATTCGTTGAGAACTTCTTGATCGAATAGTCACAATGTAGTTAAAAACATAATTCTGCAGTATAACTGTGCTAAGGAAATTTCAGTGCTACTGTCAGTTGATATCTGCCTAAGGACGAATCCGTGGTCAAATACGGCTCATAGTGTGTGTTTCCCCCCCCCCCCCCCCGAAATTCAGCTGCTACCGTGTAAGGGAATTTGGAACAGATCTGACTTATGGTCATTTTAATTTCAGTTTCTCCATCACAGCAGCTGCTTGATGAAATAGAGTGGGCCAACTGGATCGTTTAAAACTTTCACGTTCCTGAAAGGATAATATCGACTAGAATATTACTCAATAGTCCATGCGCACGATATCATTTACAATTAATTCCAGTTGAGGAACATACAGCGTGTGTCTGCAATACGAAGTGGTATAGAAAAGTTTAGACACTAGCTCTGTTTACAAGAAAGTGCTTTATTTTTTACGTTCACACGCCGTTCCATTGCACAGCAATAAGAGAGTTGACGAACTCTTGCCCAGTCCCTTAAATACAGTTACAATAGCGTGGTATGTGTCGCATTGAATATAAATACATCTTCCCGTTCAAAATTTGTGAATGTCAATTGGCAGGAGGTTTTGTTATCACGATAAATGATACCGGCTGCCGGTATTCGTAAATCCGTACGCTCAAAAAAAGAATGCACATATGGTTTCGAATCCTGGTCAGCACACGAAAGAAACATCGGCATTGCGTACAGGCTCATTAAGTCGTTTAACAGTAAATAGTGGTACTTTTTCTTGTCGAAGTCAGAGAAAAGTTCGATTGAATGTCACCTGTATGATCCCAATTCTTCCAAACCCTAAATGATATTTGCCTACACGAGTTTTAACGACATATAATTAGAGGACCAAGTCAAAAACAGTGGCAGATTTTTCCTTTCGAAAAACTTCTTCGGTTTCAAATATACTTAATGTCTAATGATAGGTTAGTTCACGTACTAATAGTAATAAATACCATACACATACACCTTTCTCCTATCTGATGGGCGTAAAAAAACTGGTGGAAGAGGGGAAAAAAAAAGGATTAGTTAGTGATTAAATTATCTTGAAAAAAATTGTCTCGTATATCTTTGCAAGAACGTAGGCGATGAAGTTATTTAAATAGGGCTTTCAACACTTAATTACTATTATTTCTTGGCGTAGTATAAATGTAAGTTTGTGTGTTCTGCAGTAAATATTTGACGTCATGGACACGGACTATAAAAGCTTTCTGGACCATGGAGGTAACGTTATTTTGTTTCACGTCTAGTTTGATTAAAAAGCCTATAAAAGCAAGGGTATATATAAAAAATGCACTTTTCGTAAAACAAAGCAGGATTTCAAACTCAATAACAAGTAGTTACACACACTCGATGGACATTTCAGGCATATTCCCACCCGCCATCTTGGATTTATGAAATTTTTGTCATACTCTGGAAATACACTTTTGTATCATTTTTTTTTTTTGGAACGACAGAGTACAGAGTATTGCCTAGTGCATTGTCTGAGGTCAGATTTCTTGATTACTGTTGATGTCGTCACCTTTGTAATCGTTCGCAAGAAATAATATCGCGTTTTGCCTCTACAGTTACCAGCTAAAAAATGATCAATTTAGCGAAGCTGTGACAGTTTGATAAAGTTTGCGAAGCTGTTATTTAGGATATGTTGAAAAATCGATAAATCCAAGATGGTGGGTGGGAATCCGCTTTAACCTACACCTGAGCAATTGCTATGGAGCTCCACCATACATTTCTGTGATGTTTTGATCTAAACGTGTAACATTAATTGTACAGTATGATTCCCAATTAGACCGACTAACTTCGGGAGGTGATTCTTCATGAAAAAGTAAAAGGAAAACGTATGTGACACTTTATACCTAAAACCGAATATTAAGGGAGGTATGAGCCCTTAAAAATCGAGGTTTGAGACCGTATTTGTGCAAAATATTGGTAACGAAGTAAAATACAATGACAACTCTCGGGACATTATTGTATGTTATGAGGACCTTCAACGTAAGAGCCAATATTTTGCACAAGTATGGCTTTAAATCTCGTTTTTTTTTTTTTTTAAGGGGCTCGTTCCTCCTTTAATATTCGGTTTAAGTATAAAGTGTCCATATGTTTTCCTTTTATTTTTTCATGAAGAATCACCTCCCGAAGTTTGCCGGTCTAATTGAGAATCATCCTGTATACAGAAACAGTCCCCATTCACTTGACTCTTCAGTGCAAATGATCAGCGGGAGTTCCCCTAGTCAAGTACCGCTGAGGTTTTTAGCAATCAGCGGTGGGGCCAGTTAACGCACTTAATCAGACCACGTCGGCCGACTGACCACAGCCGAGGATGTTAATGGAGTTGAATTGTGGTTAGAACTCGACGTGATCAAGACGCACATTACAGAACATTAGCTTCGAATCAAGAGGCACAGCGCTTCACAGTATCGCAGGGTCCGTTCCCAGGAAGTCGCGTGCGTTTAGTACGGCAGTCTTCTAGGTCGTTAGTTATATTCTCGTTAACATGGTGTGATCTTTCTCATCGAACAGAACTTATCATATTCGACAATTTTAATTTATATAGTGTGCCATTTTGCGGCACTGGTCGTTAACCACTTGTTTTTCCAATTCGCTTTTGTTTGCAAATTCCTTCCTTTTTGCAAAGCCCCGTCGTCTTTACTTGAATTCCGAGGATTATTTTATTATAAATGTTTGTGGATAACTTAAAATTTAAAGGGGATTAAAAATAATATTTGAAATTATTAATTTTGAAATAAATAATGTTACACAAAACTTTAATATTAGTGAATTAATTCTCTTTGTTGCTCTTAAAGTAGCACCCCTGTTTAGGTCTCTCTACTCTACCTTTGTCTACTCCAGATTCCATGCCAGATGGCAGGGATAGCGTTCTTTAAAGTTGTTATGGTTGTATTATTTTCTTTTGTACGTTTTATAATATAGTAAACTAATGTAACAAAGATTTATTATGTAACTCATATGTAAAAATGGTAAATTTATTTATGGTAATGAGCTTATGGGACTACAACACGGCTATTCGAGACATTGGTGGTGTGTTTCGGAAACACCCAAGTTTAATGGCTGAAAAAAAAAATATCGTTTTAATCGACCTGCTACAAAAAGTACCTTCTCAATGTGAACTTGTAAAAATTTCTCCTGGATTTGTATCTGTCAAAATAATGATATATTAAATAACTGTTCATGATCGCCTAGAGTAAGTAGTTCGGGGGACATTAAATTCATGTCACTCGGACTTGTTAGTTGCTGTTACATATATTTCTTGATCGGTTTTCCTACTTTGTGTAGCGGTCAACCTTTGTATAGGCTATTCACGGTGAGTGAGCACTTTTGAAAGCCCTCTCATTTGGAATAATAGTCAATAAATTATATTTTATTTTAGACTTAGACGTTAACTTCCGAGTGCCGTAAACTATATACACTGTGTTTATTACATACATGGCAATATTTTTATAAAGAGATGGTTGAAGGTTGAAATGTGGCTGAAAGGAAAAATTAACTAGGGCCCCAAAAGTGCTCACTTTACCCTGAACAGCCTATAACCGATCAACCCGTTGCCGTCCATGATGCGAGGTGCATACTAGTAAAGACTGTTCACGATAAAGTGAGCACTTTTGAATTCAACCTTAGAAAAACGTCACTGTCCCTGCCTGTATTTATTTTAATGGGTGCAATGAGTGATATGCGTCCAGTAAAGTTGGTAATGATGGAGGGGAAATAGTTCCGTATCTTAACGTTAAGTACATAGTGTTCGGTAACCATCTGTGCAAACTGAAATTATTTCGTTTCCTGCCTGTTTTTAATGCTTCTAAGTATAAGAATGAGCAGATTTGTGACATATTTACTTTTCTAATAATTCCACAGTTTCACTTGACCGACGCATGAATAAAATGATGAAACATATGTCAATGTTAATTTTACATAGGGAGGAGGAATACACAACGTGCGTACAAGTAAATCTTAAGCAGAGCTTTCAAAAGTGCTCATTATACCGTGAACAGCCTATAGGTCCTCATACTTGAGTTTATGGACTATTGCTGTTTGTGGCAAACCATTAACAGATCTTTCATATTTCGCCTGGGTGGCGCTGAGTGCGGATCGGCACCCAACAAATTTTATTTTTGTGAACACTCTTTATAGTTAGCAAAAATGCATATTTTAACACGCGTTCACATTAGATATATAATATGTAGAATTTATACAACTGTCAACTCAAAAGCTAGCAATGAAATTAAAATAATGGAAAATCGCGAAACATTTTTGAGCCAACATATCTTCTATAACACTCTAACTAGTTTATTCCGTCATGATTGGATGAACAAGGTTCTGATCAATCACGAACGTTCTGCCTTGTAGTATCAGAATCCTCATTGGCCAAGTGATATGGGGCAGTAGCTAGTACTGTAGCCAACAAGGAAAGAAATCTATCGGACATGTGTACAGTACGTTGGATCTTAGCAAACAGTCAACTTTTCCCGCGATAAACCATCATCTCTACATATTATCACTTTTTTAGGTATTCAAATGTCTGGAAAAAAACGTATAATTTTCTAGACAACGTGTAGATTTTCTGTTAGTATCATACAACAATATCCGGAACACAAATTGTAAGAATAAATAATTTAAAATTAGTTGTAATTTAGAATACTTTTTGGTAACTTTTTTATTTCGAGGCTTGATGTGGTGTATTAACATGCATTTCGAGGTTTATAGTCCAATCACGGTGACTTGCAATAGTTATGAAGCGCTGCTTAAGTTATACTTCCACGATATTACACCGCCTCATGCGAAGAAAGCTTTACAGAGAGATAAAAAATACGCCAAAGGGACAACTCACCGAATTCGTGCTCACTAACTGTAATATATTTGCATAAGTGCTATTTCTTACTAGGCATTACCAACACATCTAATTTCTCCGTGCTTTTATTCGCATTATTTGTAAATAAGATATTATAATTTATACATAAAATATAAGCAAAAGTTTGATTCAACCAATAATAAGGTAGTTTCATGTTAACACAAGTATGAAAAGATTGCGACACTCAACTTATCTAGGAAACACCAAGCACGTTATACGTGTGGTGATTTTTCAAAGGTTCGATTATTCGAAAAGTGTGAAATAATCGCTAATAGAATACAGGCGGTTCACGGTAAAATTAGCACTTTTGAAGCCGTGCGATGCATTAAAAAAACAGAAAGTGAAAGAAATAATTTTAAGTAATCGCAAATGGTGACCTAAGACTTTTTATTCGACGTTAAGATATGGAACTACTTTCCATCAATCGTTACTAACTTTACTGGGTGAATGTCACTCACTGCGCCCATTAAACTATATGCATGCATGAGCAGTGACGTTTTACTAAGGTTCGTTTCTAAAGTGCTAATTTTATAGTGAACAGCCTTTATATGTCGAGTTTAACGCTATTCGCCATTTCATATCGTCTCTAATAATGATATGGAAATATTTTCCATCCAGCGTTAGCAACTTTACTGGGCGAATGTCACTCAGTTCACTCATTAAAATATATGCATGCAGGGGCAGTGACATATTTCTAACGTTCGTTTCTAAAGTGTTCACTTTATTGTGAACAGCCTTATATGTCGGATTTAACGCTATTCACAATTTTGTATCGTCTCTAATTATAGTCCATTCACTGTTTCTTCGTCCTTTTTGAATCAAACCTTTGGAAAATCTCCCCATGTATGACGTGTTTAGTTATTTCCTAAAACGACCTGTAGCACAAGCGTTTTATACTTGCGTTCATAAAAGTAATTTTTTTTCCCCTGAAATTCGAAATTTTGTTAATATCTTATGTACAAATTATAATGCTTCATTGATAAATAATTCGAATAAAAAACAGGGAGATAATAGCAATGTTGGTAGCGTCTAGTGAGAAACAGTTCTTATTCAAAACATTATCATTACAACTGAGTGCGCACGAATGTGGCGCGTTGTGTCTCTGGTGTAATTCTGCAGACTTAGTTTGCACGAGGCGGAGGAATATCCTGCAAGTAGAACATTATCAGGGCTTCTGAAAAGGCTGAAGTAACCGTGAATGGATCAAATGATGTGAAATTGGGAGATGTATTAAGTTAGTTATCGGTGGCGTGGGAGTTGGGAATGTGACGTTGTAAAGGCGGAGCGGGGGCACCCTAGACAGTCCCGGGCGAACGGCGCGGCCTTGCCAGCCGCCTGGTAATTGAGGTGCGCTCGTGCGCTCATCACCATAATACCGGCCGGCACAATGCAGCCGCCCTTCCACGTCCACGAGATTAGCCTCGGCACGTGCCGCTGCCTGCATGCGTACGTACCAACCTGGGGAAGACGAAATACGCTCCTATTACAAATAGTTCCTGCTATAAGCTGTTCACCATTATTTTGACCACTTTTGAATTCAACCTTTGAAAATAAGTCAATGCTCCTTCCTGCATATATTTTAACGGGCGCACTGAGTGACATGCGTCCAGTAAAGTTGGTAACGATGGAGGAAAAGTAGTTCCGCTGTATTATCGTCAGACTAGACAAATTAGGTGAACATTTGCTAGTACTGAAATAATTTCTGTTGATGTACGATCTATTATTAATGAATATAAATACAAGAGGATGTAAATTAAAAAAAAAGGACTGATTTTCGTAATGATTTTTTTTTAAATCCAGGAATGTTAAAAAGGTAATCTATCGCATTTTGCTTTAATGGTAATAAAAACATATTTTCAAATACAATAAATGGTGCAAATGCTTAGAATAAGTGTTTTTAGGGTCTTTCTTGGGAAAGACAGTACTTGCGTGTGATGCCTGCTGGAGATACTGTTTTAGGCTATATCAACATTTATTTTCGATTCTTTGGTCATCAAAATTAAACATCTTAATGTAGTATTTATTCTGTAATCACTAACTGATCAGAATCGTTTAGACTGTAATCAAGAATCGCCTGATAAGGGATCGAGCCCTCTAACACCCGAAGGGAAAATACAATATTACCACCGTTTCATGTCGGTCTGTTATTTGGTGTTGTACACGAATGTATTTTGTAATCATTCCTAAACCTTTGGTGCTAATTTTGTAATAACTAACAATTAGTTGAGTGGTGACTAAGCACAGTTATGTTTTAACCACGAAAAAGAAATCGGAGCAATAACTTTACGAATATATGATGCACCAAATAGTATACTTACTTTTTTTTTGTATTTACATTTCGATCCTTTTTAATGCCAGCATTTACTCATCTGTGGTGCGGCACCCAACGTGAATGTGCAGCCTCACTTGTTTCTAAAGTAATTAAACGTGATGAGAAAGTGTTAGAAAATGTTTGAAAAATGTAATAAGAAAATAGTTTATATTTCTTTAACTGACCTCCATGACGTAGATGGCCGTCTGCAAGTAGGCTTACAGTGTTCGGTGTTTGGAATGAGAATCATTTGTGACGTTTCAATAAAAAGCTGTCATTAGTATGATATGTAATTTACTCTTCCCCCACCCTATTAGCTAAACGACGTAAACCGTATGGACATCTTATTTAATTCTTCTATTGTTATCAGACAGTTTAAGCTAAGCAGGCTTATCTAGAGATAAAATCATACACGAAGGCGAATTGTGTTAGTATTTTATATTTTAACGTGTAATAATTTTTTTTTGCCTCTGAGCTAGGAGACAGCCATACTAAAATAAAGAAGCGTTTATGAACCAGACGTTAGTATGAACACAGTGCATTTAAAAACACGCCGCGTTTAAACTACCTTCCTGAAACTATACGGTATGTTGCAAATACATAATTTTGTCATGTATACAACGTGTGGGCGGTCTTACAGGTGCGTCTTACGTCAATTGCATCCAGGGATGCCATTTACTAAGAGTCTTCTAAATGCAGTTCTTCTGTTCATTTGGCAACTTAAGTTCCTGATTACCATTTCCATACAAAAACAGTAAAGATCTTTTTCTTTGCCCGGGGCTACGGCACATTTCTCCCATTCTGCCTGTTAAATAATAATGAACAGACCTGTCGTTGTGAAGTCTATTCAGTAAACGGAATACTGCAATCAGAAAAGGAAGACACGGCTCCCTTACTCGAGCTTCACTTCCCCAACAACAAGGTTATAGTTTTCATTTCGTCCCAGTCAACTCTTTGTGAAAGTTTTACGCGCCCTAAATACATTCCTTGTTTGTCTGCGGCGTCAGCTCTTGACGCCTGTCCCTGCGCTTTGTGTCCAGGCGTGAGTGTATTCGCGGTTTCCCCACACATTTTCAATCAACTCCTTGACAAGACACCCCATGCATGACGTGTTTGGCTGCTTCTTAAATATGTCATTTATCAAAAGCGTTTTATACATTCTAACATTAAATTACCTTATTTGTGATTAATTAAACTTTTACCTATGCGGGATATTGCATGTCAACACTTCGGGGTAACATTCCTCACACCTGGAGGACGAAAAAAAATGTTATATGAACATAGATCCGCAAACGCTTCGTTTCTTTACTACAGCCCGTAATGCATAACGTACAGTGTATGGCCCGCGGGCTGGATCATGTTACTGTGGACTGCCATCGCAACTGTAATTGGCAGCCCCATACCAGCCGCCGAGGAGCCCAGATTTGAATCTACTTGACTTTTATTTCAAGGTACATTTAAAGGCACTTGTGTATGCAACCTCAGTCGGCGATGTGGGCACCCTCCGTAACCGTATTGTGGCGGGTTCCGAAACAATCAGGAATTTTCCAGGGATTCATCAACACATCCTGGTGTCCATGCAACGGCGGGTTGATGCATGTGTTCGTGCTGATAGAATGCAGTTTGAACATTTCCTTTACTACCGACGATAAGCTTTCACACATGTGTAACTAATTCATGTGCAGTTCCTACTGTTCTAGGTGTAGTGTCGTAGTGTGATGTGTCGTGTACCATGCAAACGAACGCTGCGATGGCATTCCACAGTAACATGATCCAGCCCGCGGGCCAAATACTGTACGTTATGTATTACGGGCTGTAGTGAAGAAACTAAGCGTTTGCGGACTATGTTAATATAACATTTTTTCATCCACCAGATGTGAGAATGTTTCCCCGAAGTATTGACATGCAGTTTTGCAACAACCTGTATTTAATCTACAAACTATAATATTTCGTTGATAACTAACATAAATAAATACAGGGAGAAAATATGCATGTTGATAATGTTCTTAGTAAAAAATAGTTCTAATGCAAAATATTATCGCACTGAGTGCGTACGAATGCGGTGCATCGGTCCTCTGGTATATTTTTCTAGGCTTTGTTCGCGTGAGGTGGAAGAATATGCCTGAAGGTAGAACTTTAGCTTCAGAAAAGTTGGAGAGTAGTCGTGAATGGACTATAAACACAGCGCAGTAATGTCTGGTTAAAGTTTCCACGCGATAAGCAGTGCCTGCGAGTGATGCCGGCCGACGTCGCGGGAACATTGAAGATGGCGTTAGCTCGTAGATGTTCTTTTGTCGGCATGTGCCTCGCGAGGCGTGCGTGCTGGCCGGGGAGCTGTCGCTCGGCTTTTCCGCCTGTTTTTACGGCGCGAAAGCGGCCGACGACACGTCGTACACCATTCACGTTATGTGGTCGCTGGCGGCGTAAATTACCCCCCTGAGCGCATATGAGCAGCTTGTTTTATCAACAGCCGCACATGCGCGGCGGGGCGCCGTGTCGTTAACTCGGTCCACGGGACGCCACGCACCTCAGTCGGACAATCTTGCCAACTGTATGGACAAGTCCCTATGCGTAGGGACTTTTGGCTGTTCCCCAAATATGCAGGGACAGATATTCGAATCCAACCAAAAAATAAATACATTTAAACAAATAATGGGGCCGCGGTGGTGTAGTGGTTGGACTGCTCTCCTCCCACCTAGGCGAACCGGGTTCGATTCCCGGCGGGGTCGCATCCAGATTCTTGCATGTAGGAATCGTGCCGCACGATGCCCCTGATCGGCGGGTTTTCTCGGGGATATTCCGTTTCCCCCACCCTTGCATTCGGCGCTGCTCCATACTCTCTCGCTTCACCCTCATCGGCTTGCAAGCCTCAAGGTGGAACAGGCCCGCCATCTTGGAGTTTTATTTTAGGCTACTACCCGAAATTGTACATTTTGGATGGATATTTTTTTCTGAAATCTGTTATATTCGACTGCCGTAGCTACAATTATTTTACCTCGGCTACTACAAGTTAGAAAATATAAAACGCAGATAATTTAAAATTAAATTAAAAATGTTTTTTTAAAGTCCCCCGGCTTTATGCTTCAAAGCTTAGCAGGGGACGTCTTACAGATTAACTTATAACCTAACGTATATTAACACCTATGTCTTACCCGGGATTCGAGCCCAAAGCCTTCCGCACACCAGAGCGGCGGCGCACCAACCAACTGCGCCACGGGAAGTCGGCTGAAACGTAAAGAAGCTGAAACAATTCAATAACATCAAGGAAGATATTATTGACGCTTTGTCGAGCCAAAAACTGTAATACCCCTCCTGAAATCACTCAGCACCAAATCATTTACAAGAGCATGTTTGCAAGTACGGTAGTAGCAGTACGGGGAATCCCGTTTTGAATCACTATTATATCGTCGCGTAAACTTTTATGGTTATTCCACCTTGTTCTTTCACCCCCACGATTAAGATTCGAGATAATGTTTTGACTGTTGTTATCGACACTTTGTTTTTACCGGTGTAGGCACTTTGTGGTGAACGTAGGGACATCTCAAGTGCTGCGTAGGGACTTGGAAAGAATTCAGTTGGCAACACTGATGTCGGCCCGATTAGCTCTTCAACGGGAGTTCTCGACGAAGACGTGTACAAGGCATCTCTACTTGCTCGCAGACGTGTTGTGTTTCATGGAACAAAAAAACCGCCTGCTGTAGAATACTTTCAACAACGACAAACACACGACTTTCTTCCACTTACGGTTTGTTTTCAGTTAGCTGAGTTTTTATAGCCCTTCTCGTTGATGTCCGCTTAGTGGCTAATCTTTGTACAATCGCGCGGCTGTAGAGGTTCATTTGGCAAGGCCAGCTTGATTTTGTTATGACGATAAATTTTTTTCCCCTCGAATTGCATCCAGTAACTGTTAAAACAAGTTTGGTGGTTAGTAGTGTTGTGTCTCATCCCTCGTAGTAGATACAGACGTACTCGGCTTATCGGGCTTACATACAAGTTTGGTTAGTATTGTTGTGTCTCGTCACTCGTAGTAGATCCAGACGTACTCGGCTTATCGGGCTTACATACAAGTTTAGTTAGTATTGTTGTGTCTCGTCACTCGTAGTAGATACAGACGTACTCGGCTTATCGGGCTTACATACAAGTTTGGTTAGTATTGTTGTGTCTCGTCACTCGTAGTAGATACAGATGTACTCGGCTTATCGGGCTTACATACAAGTTTGGTTAGTAGTGTTGTGTCTCATCACTCGTAGTAGAAACAGACGTACTCGGCTTATCGGGCTTACATACAAGTTTGGTTAGTATTGTTGTGTCTCGTCACTCGTAGTAGATACAGACGTACTCGGCTTATCGGGCTTACATACAAGTTTAGTTAGTAGTGTTGTGTCTCGTCACTCGTAGTAGATACAGACGTACTCGGCTTATCGGGCTTACATACAAGTTTGGTTAGTATTGTTGTGTCTCGTCACCCGTAGTAGATACAGACGTACTCGGCTTATCGGGCTTAAATACAAGTTTGGTTAGAATTGTTGTGTCTCGTCACCCGTAGTAGATACAGACGTACTCGGCTTATCGGGCTTACATACAAGTTTGGTTAGTATTGTTGTGTCTCGTCACTCGTAGTAGATACAGACGTACTCGGCTTATCGGGCTTAAATACAAGTTTGGTTAGTATTGTTGTGTCTCGTCACCCGTAGTAGATACAGACGTACTCGGCTTATCGGGCTTACATACAAGTTTGGTTAGTATTGTTGTGTCTCGTCACTCGTAGTAGATACAGACGTACTCGGCTTATCGGGCTTAAATACAAGTTTGGTTAGTATTGTTGTGTCTCGTCACCCGTAGTAGATACAGACGTACTCGGCTTATCGGGCTTACATACAAGTTTGGTTAGTATTGTTGTGTCTCGTCACTCGTAGTAGATCCAGACGTACTCGGGTTATCGGGCTTAAATACAAGTTTGGTTAGTATTGTTGTGTCTCGTCACTCGTAGTAGATACAGACGTACTCGGCTTATCGGGCTTACATACAAGTTTGGTTAGAATTGTTGTGTCTCGTCACCCGTAGTAGATACAGACGTACTCGGCTTATCGGGCTTAAATACAAGTTTGGTTAGTATTGTTGTGTCTCGTCACTCGTAGTAGATACAGACGTACTCGGCTTATCGGGCTTAAATACAAGTTTGGTTAGTATTGTTGTGTCTCGTCACCCGTAGTAGATACAGACGTACTCGGCTTATCGGGCTTACATACAAGTTTGGTTAGTATTGTTGTGTCTCGTCACTCGTAGTAGATACAGACGTACTCGGCTTATCGGGCTTAAATACAAGTTTGGTTAGTAGTGTTGTGTCTCGTCACTCGTAGTAGATACAGACGTACTCGGCTTATCGGGCTTACATACAAGTTTGGTTAGTAGTGTTGTGTCTCGTCACTCGTAGTAGATACAGACGTACTCGGCTTATCGGGCTTACATACAAGTTTGGTTAGTATTGTTGTGTCTCGTCACGCGTAGTAGATACAGACGTACTCGGCTTATCGGGCTTACATACAAGTTTGGTTAGTAGTGTTGTGTCTCATCACTCGTAGTAGATACAGACGTACTCGGCTTATCGGGCTTAAATACAAGTTTGGTTAGTAGTGTTGTGTCTCATCACTCGTAGTAGATACAGACGTACTCGGCTTATCGGGCTTACATACAAGTTTGGTTAGTATTGTTGTGTCTCGTCACTCGTAGTAGATACAGACGTACTCGGCTTATCGGGCTTACATACAAGTTTGGTTAGTATTGTTGTGTCTCATCACTCGAAGTAGATACAGACGTACTCGGCTTATCGGGCTTACATACAAGTTTTTTGTTTGAAGTTTTCAAAATAAAACTACAGAATCAGTTGGTTTGATATTTTATAGCTTTTCAATGTAAATTAGGAATCAAATTTTCTTGTGTGGCATGGAAATAAGTGGCACGTTTACCTATACCGCCACTTGCGTAGCGGTGAATAAAAGTTAAGAAATTCATGATACATTTTAAGTTGAAGCACTTAACACGTAATTCATCACGAAACCACAGTTAAATGATCACAGTTATAATATTCCTTGCGTGCATGTACTCCATCCAGAAATGTTAACAGATTTCATTAAAATATACAAAATAAGACTATAGCCAACGCATGCGAGAAAAGGTTTTTTGTTTCATCATCTCAAACGTTCATTTTCTTGGATTAACAAAATCCGTTTCGTTGCGGCTAAATGATTTTACGCCAGAAATTATTTAGCATTTGCAAGCATACATTTTTTGACCCTTTATAGACAAATTTTTTCGCTGCGAAAAAAAAAATTCTCTCAGTATACACAGAAGTGAACAATATCAGTGATTACAAAAAATTAAATTAAACACCGAAACGATATTCACAGATACATGGAAATATCGCAGCACGACATGACGAAGAAAGCACCGACGAACCAAGTCTAGAAAGATGCGATGAAGACACTGACAAACAAACGTAGGAGGCGTTCTACTACGAACCAAATGCGGGGAACTGAACTCGACTTGCCTCAAGCAAACACACAAAGTCTAGGACTCACCAACAAACTGACTTGCCTTTTGGCGTCAGTATTCTGTGCTATAATCTGAGTTTGCACGACTTACAACAGAGCCATGCAATGGAGGGTGTCCATAGTGTCAGTTCATTGCCACTGCATGAATAATATAAAGAGCACAATATTAATAATAATAATTAATCGTCTTTATTTGACGCAGTTAAGGCATATCTGCCTTCTTTTACACTTGACCATGTTTATAATTTACACTTACTTATTATGGTTTAGAAGAAATAATAATAGTGCTTATAAATAAATAAAAAAAAACGGATTCGACGTGTTTATTTCCTGGTAAAAGGAACGTACGTTATTGAATACCGCAGTTTAAAAATATAAAAATGTTTACTCGAAGTTGTTAACATATGAGTGAATTTACCACTAATGTATTCGCTCCAGTGTTCAATATAGGGCTCTCTTATGTTTTGTAGTGAAAAATACTGTGTATTAATGCAATCCAGTCTGAAGAACAACTTAAATAGTTTGCCGGTGGCAACATGTGCGAAAAAAAATTTCGGTGACTTAATTAAAAAAAATATAACACCGTTTAACTCGCATCAAGTTATTTCACGCTAATATCTTAACGCACCTTGTTTGTTGCCGAAAGTAATTAGTTCGAGGCCGTCAGGTGACTTCTGTGGCACAGTTCACTAAGGCGCCATCTTCAGACCACAAGATACCGGTTTCTAGTCCCAGACAAGCCTTGCATGACATGTGTGTGCAGTTTATATCTGTAAGGTAGGTCAAGTTCAGTACACGTAAGCCGCCCAATCACGTCAGACAGCCACGCGGCCGATCACGTTGTTATCAGTGAATGTGCAGCGTAATTGTATACATTTTTACGTGCTCGTCGAAGTCTACATTTTAACGAGCTGTGAATAAATAATTAGAATTGAAAATCAATAACATTCGATTAAAAGAAACTAATGTTTCTCACTGAATTTGCTTTTAGAGTAAAGGGCGTTAATAAGGACGTTTGTTGACATAACACGAGAGTCAATTCTTGTGTTTTTCTCGAAATAATAAATTTTGTAGTGGTAAAATCGCATTATAGAACGTTACTATTTTTTCAAACACACCTGCTTCATATCGAAGAGAGTGAGAAATAAACAGAAGTTTCTTGTTTTATAAACTTAACAGCACGATTTTATACATTAAGAGTGGGATGGACTCCCGCGTTCAAGGTTAAAGAAGCGAGGGAGCGATACAGGCGACACTAACACGCACGCCTTGTACCTCATCGCTCCTACGCGCATGGCGTGCAGTGTTTCCGTCGTGACGCTGTACTGTTGCAAATTAGATCTGCAACAGTGGGGCTTCACTGCACGCGATGAAAGACCACAGATCTTTGTACTTTTCTCTTGCCGCCTAAGGAAACTGCATACACAAACTTTAAAAACACGATATTTGACAATTTTCGAGAATTTTTTCTCCAAGAATACACTTATTATGACAAAAGCAAAACAAGGTGGTAATGGATGATTGTTTTTTATCTTTTTCTGACAAAAGTCGTATTTGCAGAACATTTATTTACCGAGATACTCGTATTCGCGCAAACATCCATTTCACAAAAAAAAAAAAAAAAAAAAAAAAAAAAACGCAGATGTCCATCCCACTCTTAACAAATTTTACTTTCTTAAAAATTCCGCTGTTTCACTTGAATTACGCAAGAGTAAAGTGAAGACGCACATGGCCACATTAAACTTTCCTAGAGTGGAATGACACAAAATGAGAAGAAAAGAAGACATTAAGCAGGGCTTTCAAAAGTGCTCGATTATAGGCTATTCACGGTAAAATGAGGACTTCTGGAAGCACTGCTTAAGATCTACTTGTGTGCAAGTTGTGTATTCTTCTACCTTATTTAAAATTCAAATTGCTAGGGCCTCATCACTTTATTCATGCGTCGGCCAAGTGGAACTGTGAAATTATTAGAAAAGTAAACATTTTTCAAATTTGCTAATTTTTACACTTCGTTACATTAAAAAAAAAACAGGAAGCGAAAGAAATAATATAAATTATCACAAATGATTGCCTAACACTTTTTATTCGACGTTAAGATATGGAACTACTGTCCCTCCATCATTACCAACTTTACTGGGCGCATGCCACTCAGTGCGCCTGTTAAAATATATGCAGGAAGGGGCAGTGACATTTTTCTAAGATTGATTTCAAAACTGTTCACTCTATCGTGAACAGTCTTTAACCGTGTATAGCTCATGGCGGGCGATGCACACGCCGTATTGTGCTACATTCTGTCAGCTATCCCCGCTGAACAGAACAGAACATATTAAAATGGCGCCAGTACCCAGCAGAAGGCCATAACTGGTCTCAGTTACTTGAATTTAAAATAAATTTATAAGATAGTCGAAACATAAAATTTGCATCGTTATAACATTTAAAAACAAGTTTAATATTAAAACAGAGGCTTAAAATTATTTTGTTAAAGTTTAAAAGAAAAAGTTGTGTTATAATTTAAAAACCTCAAACGTTAAAATTCCTCTGCCTCCACCCTTGAACACTCGCACCGCCATCATCTCCGGAGACAGAGGGGCCGGCGGTTGTTGTCGTTTTGTGAGATGCCCGTCGTGTGTTTGATGTCTGTGTCGGTGTGTGTGTTGGTGTCAGTGTAATGTTGTTTGTGTAGGGTGTTGTATAGTGCAAGTGTTGTTTCTTCAGTTTATTTGTTCTTGTGTATATATGTATTACTGATGTCTGTGTGGGTAGTTCGACATCAATATACTGAATATAATTGTTTGTATTGATACGTGATGTATTATTTGGGAGGGCTCAAGAGGAACATTTAGAAATTTAGTTTTTAAATTTATACTAATGGTAATTATTATTCATACCCTATCTACTATCTAGATTGGTAGGTTTTCTTTGATTAGTGATTACATTTCAATAAGGAAAATATTTCCAGAAACCTCTGCCAGGTGAACATTACTACAGGAATAGATAGGTTAAAAATTTTGAAGGATAGCCACGCTGAACAAGACCATTGTGGAAGGAGAAGCAGTTGTGTTGTGGAGCACCCTGTTGCCAGCCTCGGGCTTCGATGGTAACCACCTGTTGCAGCCGCACACCGGCGGGCTATTAATCATGTCGACGGCCTTCGTGCGGCCCCATGGCTCCTACTCCCCCCCCCCAAACATCTTCCGATATACCCGCTGCCCCCACACACGTGGTAATCATTCCTCTCTCCCGCGAGGGGATTCAATAAACACCGCGCGTGTCGCCTTACCAGCCCGGGACCACCGCGCCCCAGGCCTGCAAACGTGCGCACGCGAAATGTCTTCGGGCGGCCGCAGCAATCCCCCGCCCGTTCATCGCCGACCTCTCCGAAACCTTGGCTACGTGAGCCCGCTCAAACAAAAGCCCCCGTGGAATACCAAGCAAATTACGACATCCTGTCAAGTTATGTGATTACAGGCACTCGCCTGCTTCCGTACTGAATAAAACCGTCGACTCTGAAACGTATGGGTGAAAGCTTGCGGTAACGTACGTACAAAGTTGTGATATAACACTCACACACACACACATATATATGTGTGTGATATATATATATATATGAAAAATAAAATGAGGATGGATGTTGCGTTCTGTCAGATGTCGGGGCCGCGGTGGCTGAGCGATTAGACTTCCCCCCCCCCCCCAACCAAGGCAAACCGGGTTCAATACTCGGCCGGGTGATTCCTCGATTTTCGCAAGTTCACTGTATGTCCGAATCAATGATATCATTCAGTGAAAAAAATTTCACTGAAAGTCAGTTGATAAGCTGCTGCTGACTGGTGAATCAAGATAGTTAACTGGGAACGAGTGATTTATAACAGCGAAATTCTTGACATTCATTGGGAAACCACAAATAAATCAGTGAAATTCAACAACTATGTTAGTTAGTTATCTGACACTGATTATCAGTTTCTCAACTATCATTGTCTTCACTGGTTTGGCTCAATTCTCACTGTTTCAAGAGCAGAGCTGCAGAGGGAAGTTAACAACTTCGTAAATGCACGACTTTACAGCTCAGCACAGAAACGCAAAGGTAAATTTAAAGCTTCCTAAGTTAATAAACTATATTTGGCATCATTTGTTTTAGTTAAAACTAATCCCATAAGCCAACTTTGGGAGAATGTGACACACAAATTGTTTAACCTGTATTAAGGTTCTTGCGAAGTATTCAAATGTGTAAGAATAATTGCTATGGTGCAAGGGACCGAGTAACAAAAGGGATTATTGGTCGTTTCAATATAAATGCTATGCAGAAGTATCACGAGCCTGTTTTAGAAGCTGAGAAAGTGTAGTGTACAGCAAGTGTCACAAGCCCAAGTTATATGTGTATGTGGCAAAATCAATCTATAATGGCATGAATACTGCCGGACAATGCCACTGGTCGGCGGGTTTTCTCTCGTTTCACCCGCCCTTGCATTCTGGCACAGCTCCATTCTCGTCTCATTTTACCCTCATTAGCTCTCAAGAGCTCGTTTTTAAGAGCTGCCCAAATCTCTCAACTGAACCTTTCTCAGATATAATAGTCATTCAGTAAACATAATGAGGAAGTCGCGTCTTGCAATACCTTACACAATTTTACCTTAACGATTTGTAGTTGCTATTGCTTGATGTAACCGCTATAAACCACATATGCTTGTTTCACGCAAAGTGCAATATGTATTGCTGTAAGAAGAAACCGTATGTTAACTACATATTTCTGACGTGTGGACTTTCGTCCACTTAGCGTATGGACGTAAGTGAGCACTCAGGGGTATGAACCCTGTCATTTCAAGACGAAGTTCGTCAGTAGACTGAGGACGCAATGCCTTCGTTTTGTACGACGTGACTTTCCTTAAACCAGCACACCCTGAAGAAATCTGAAGCAGAGTTAAACACTAATGCCCTAGTGGTCGAGTTTCGCATGATTTGAGAAACTAATTCTAATGAACCCATCAGCTAGTGGTTAAATGACCTCTGTTTGCAATATGCGAAGAAAGTGACAGCACCGCAAATTGATAGGGTTACTACCAATAGATGAAACGACTCCTGGAGTGACCGCTCTTGAAATGAATTACATGGGATGAAACCAGGCAACTCCCACACCGCAGGACAAACGTCGGGTAACATGTATCACGGGAAAACAGTGTTGATTGATCAATTCTGCGTGCAGAAATTCGGACTCGATATCGATCGGTAATCGAACATTGGACAGCAGCTGTGAGAGATTGACGTACTGTCTACACTACCACTAATTGGCACCGCTGAACGCTCAACTTTTCATCTTGCCTTATCGCTAATGATACTTCTTCACAAGATCGAAAGGTAGCGACGATGCCCAGCGCTCTCTGGAGGTAGGAGTGTGCTGAAAAATGTTATGGCGCTTTTACACAACATTTCTAAAGAATCAATAATACTCGGGTACTACATAGTAAACAGAGATATTTCAAATTTTATGTGGTGACGTGTTACACAAAATTTCCTTACAGTACCGTACAAGCGCACATATTACTTTGGAGTACATGTTGATATGCTCTCAAGGGTTCTGGCCGAGCAATTAACTCGTGACACGTACTCAGTCAAGGGAAAATTGACGTATGTTTACCATAGCCGTCGAGGGATGAAGATAGCGTTGCGAGTGCACAAGGTACTTCTAAGTGTAGCCTACAGATCGAATAACTCAAGAAATGTTCCGGTATCTTACCTGAGATTTCTTAAGTTTCTGAACATCTGAGCCGGTAAACATGGTTCGGAGTCCATTATAAGTACAATCACCAAGCGGTGATTTCTTGTTAAGTCTGTGTGCTTAATCGTGTGACGTACATAACACAATGAATTTATTTTCAACTTACGTTCATCTCTTATGCGAGCGTTAAGGTCACCTGTTGTAAATGTTCAGGTTTTTTTTTTTTTTTTTAACGGGTATTTCAAACATCTGTGTCAGCTACAAATCAATTTTAAAAGCTTCTACTGATTATAGTCATTTTAAAAACCTGTTGAAACAAAGGCGAATATATGTACGAAGTAATTTAGACTTACGGATAATAAAAAGAAGGTATTCCAGTGGTGCAGAGCTCTGACTCATTCCGTATACAGTGATTATGAGCCCTTCCGAATCACGACGTCTTTACTGCAGCTCGTGACGTGCTTCAGAAACTTCAGGCACATCATTAATATTGGTTTGTGTTACTACATTTTACACCAGGTCATAAATAACCCACGTGTACACAGGATGATTTATCGTGAAAGGAATATGTTAGCCAGTTAGACATCAGTATACTGTGCACAAGCAATTACTGACTTCCGCCATCTCCGTAGATGCTATGACTTCATTTGGCTGAAGCAGTTAAAATTCTCCCAGTCTTCTATTGAACGTACTTGTTCGTTTTGCAGCAGCTAGGCTTGTTTAAAGTGAATAAATGTTAGCTTAAATGTAAGTACGAAGAAACTTCGTTGTTTTCAGGACTTCCTAGCTCCACTCGAAACAGTTTTCTGATAAGTTGATGCGAGGAAACCTGAGAAAAGAGAAATGTTGATTTTATTCAGAGAGCAATTTAAAACAAAGCGTGAGAATGTATTTTTAAACACCACAGTAATTAACCACTCAGCTTGGTGTAATGCAGTAATATATTTAGGATACCAGTTGTGGCTCGTGGGTTCCAGGACAGGTAGGACTGCATAGTGAAACTGAATATTTAAGAGGGCGAGGGAGAGTGAGCTAATGTACTACAAAACTATTTTTATTTTTAAGTGTGAAAATAAACTTTACGCCCGACAATTTTCTAGGATTGTGCGAAAGTGATTTTTTGTTTCACAAAATAGTGTTGTTGAATTTTATGAAAATGAAAAGTTATTTTATGAGAACACAGCTCCAACAAATTTTTAACGAATATCTAAATATTTTATCAAGTTTTTCATTAATATATATTGTCAGCTAAATACGTGCACATAATCGAATGAATTCAATGAAAATTGTGAAATCAAACTTGCCTAGTGTCATTAATGACCATACAGTACAGCAATATGCTCCTAAATATTTCTTTAAAGTATATGCAAAAAAAAGGACATGAATGGATTGCATAAGAAAGGAGTAAATGCTGTAAGAAAATTCTTGGCCTTAACAAAATAGCTTTTGCCAACATTTTAAGTCAAGTTTCAAGTAATTATTTCAGTAATAAACATATAAAAATGGACAAACAGCCAAAATTGTCATTGTTATTTCCTAAACGAACATTTGACAATCGCTGAATATTTAGTGAACTTCAAATTTCCACTTCGTCTAGAAATTCATTATGTACTTATTACCGAAATCGAAAATAAAAGATTTTATTTTTTTTATTGCTTCAGTACACAGGGACATAAAATGGATGGTGAATGGATTAATCATCTTGACTTTGCACCATACTTTTAAAATAATTTAATCCTCTAATTTTTTTGTCACTACGTATGACTGGACGCTGTAGCTGTTACAGTATAAAGAACCCTGCATTTGTCATCTTCTCTTCAGCTTTCGGTAGGGTGGCAATTGGGGAGTTAACTTTAGTAATCACACACATACACACACATCAGACGCAATAATAATTTTGGCATTTACATTTACGGGTTTTGTGGCATGAAATATATCAGCCTTATTCTAACATATGGTATCGTATCTTCATGCTATTTCAAATGAAAACATCTTAGTACGGTTGTTTCCGGTCTGGAAAAGGCACCATCCTGAAAATATGCGAGTTATTTTTCTTTTGATGGACAACGCACACCTTTCTATTTCAAACCACATCTTCTACTTTCTGTTTGATTATTTTACATGCATTAACGGTGGCTCTTAATTTTTTTTTTTGTCAACGCTCCATTAAAATTAATTTGGCATAGACGAAGAGTTTTCCTATACACTTAAATATATGTTAATATTCAGTAGAATATTTCAGACTGAACGAAAGTGAGACAGCCAACTCGCCGCAACAGGGCAAAATGTCATAATATTCCATTTTCTAGCATGGCTAGTTAGTCCGGTTGCCGGGACTATTAACAGAGGACAAATGTGTCCTCACGGCAATTACACTGCATTAACGTGCATTTTACTAGTCTTATTTTCTGTACGTATTCGAAGCACTCCATTGCTAGCAACATCTGGACCGTTATGAGGATGACGCATCAAGCCAGAGTTTTTCGAAGTCTCCCACTCGTTATCTGACCTTACGTAACACGTACTATGGTAGTATCTCGTCCAGTGCGTGTTCCGCATAACGAAAGAATGGTTTTGTTATTTCTCCCGTAAGTCATATATTACGTGCTGAATATAGCTTCACTAATAAAACATAATAACAAAGCGATTATTCAGTTCTTTACTGTTGATTTTATTGACAATTTCTCTCTCCGTGACCGTATTAATAAAATGTCTGTAACACAAACATTGGTAGCTTTATAGTAATGAGAAACTGCGAGATACTGTATAGAAGGATGTTTGTAAATAATGTTGTATTATTAAATATGCGGAAACTAGCTAATTTTCTGAGTGGATAAAAAGTATTTGTTTCAGGGCATAACAAATATTTGTTGTAGCTAATATAGTTTACTGCAGATCGTCATGAGACTAAACGGTATAATACCGTCTATAAATGATAGAACTTTCTTTAAGGGACGATGTTTTTGTAACTTTTACATTTCAAATTATAAATTCGTTCCTCTGCAGGGTCTCCTGCAGTGGATAGCGTCATTTAATAGGTAAACATCGTAATACGCTCAATTCAGAACCCCGCAGAAGTGTCTTACTTTACATCAATCTTATTATTAGCGCTGTAGAGTATATTGCAAAAGATCAACACCTCTTGCATCAGTTTGGTCCCTGTGAGTTGTCAGATATTTGGATGTTCCAGATTTTTCGTTACCGAAAAGGACCAGAAAGTGCCACGAATTCATTTGGTGACATTCTATAACTGAAACACTTGTAAGTCGTCACATTTTGACTTCATGTTAGTGAACCCTGAGTCAATAGTAACATCGTACCAAATGAAGGAATTAATCGTGTGTGGTCTATGATACTGTAATCTGACTTGTCCAATATCTTTGTAAATCTATGTATTGAAAAAAGATCTTACGGGCACAATAAAACAAACAAACAGACAGAAGGAAAACTTACACCTAACTGTCGCAAAAGTCACTGACCAAATGGCAAAATCTCGAGCGAACAGAGAACTGTGAAGTACAGTTGAACTAGCACATTTTTACAGTCACTTAGAATTTATGTTAAAATTACCGAGCAACAAGTGTGTGTTTCACTGTATACGAGAAACAATAAAGTGTTAATTCAGGTTTGTGCTTTTGGACCGAAAAATGGTTTATCTCGCCTGGAACTATTGATAGTCGTAAAACTGAATATGATAATCACACAGACAAAGAAGATCAATTCTGCTGCTCATTAATTTCTTCTAATTCCCCCCATTGCTCAGATGATCTTGTACCTTTTTCTTTTCTCGCTTTGTTGCTTCCATCACTCAAACACACATCGATACTATGTCCATTTGAAATCAACTAATACAATTTTGTTTTCACATTAGACTTGTGAACGACTGACATATGGTCTTTTTACCGGACACCAACTCGTCCCGCGCCACACGTAAATTCTCCGCGGCGCTCAACGTGTCAGCAATCGGACGTAATTTATAGCGCTCGTCTGACATAAACAATGCGGCCCACATGCCGCACACGCTACTCAAGCTTCATTTGCTCCGTTGTTAGGCCACATGACTGATGGGCTGGCAACGGCTTGCGATGTGCATGCCGCGGCTATTTCGCAGCGCCCGTGAAATATTTGTGCAGCGTTGGCGGATCAATGGCGCCGGATAATTTATTCGCGTCGCTGGAAGGGGGCACGCCCAGATGTCGGGCTTATCTGGCGGTGTTGCGTCCCGCCCAGTTTTAATAACTGCCAGCAGGCCGCGCAAGGCTCGACGGGAGAGAGAGTGAGGTCGAGGTGGTGTTGGAGTTAGTCCAGAAACCATATTCGTTGGCATGACTTCACTCAAGAGGGCTTGCAAGGGTGAGCGAGTGAGTGAAGAGATTTGGACGGATCTTGAACCCAAGGTCTTGAGAGAGCCGATGAGAGTGAAGCGAGGTGAGTATGGAGCAGCGCCGGAATGAAAGGGTGGGTGACGTGATATCCTCGAGAAAACCCGCCGATCACTGGCATCGTCCGGCGTAATTCCCACATGCGAAAATCCGGGAGTGACCCCGCCGGGAATCGAACTCGGTTCGCCTTGGTGGGAGTCGAGTAGTCTAACCACTGAACTACCGCGGCCCCTGAAAACAGGGGAGGATTCATATACGTAGGGAAATGGCGCCTCTCACCGCTCAAAATATCTGCTGAAACCCTAAAAACCAAACCTTTCTCTAAACGTGTGTTATAGTTCAACATCACTGGGAAACGGATACAGTACAGCATGAAAAAATATTCAAATACGGATCTGGTAGATGTGCATTTCATATATGAGTTAGTAAACGGTGACTGCAATGCCGCTCAGCGTTCGTATCAAGTGAGATTTCCAGAACAACGGTGCTCATGAAGGTGTATTTTTGAATCTGTAAGAGGCAATTATTCATGCCGTGTAAAAGAATCCTATAGTCAGCACAAGGAAATTACCTGCGAGGTTTATGTTGACAACATAATCGTCTTGGATTTTGCATGAGACCATAGTGTTCCCGCACCATTTAAAGCGCGCGCGGGACCTGTCACAGTAGGATTATTCTGCCTCACTCGTGGTCTGCATTTGGCTCTTCCGACAATGCAAGAACCCAGACTTTAGTTCTTCTGTGATGTTTAAGGAGAAGGCTTCATTTCGACGTGATCGTATCGCAATTTCCATTATCAGAACGTGTGGTCCCCTAGCGCGATCGTCCAATCACACCAACAAAAATTCTTAGTCGATGTCTGGTCCTGTACTGTTGGTCACTGTTTGCTGGGACCATGTGTTATGCCACCCACGCTCAAAGAACAAATTTGAAGAACGACTAGCCTTTTCTTTTAGAAAACACCCCATTGCAGATACAAAGAACGACGGAACTCATTTTGGTGCCGGGTCCAGTCCATCCCTGATTTAGACTATACTTTTATTTTTATTTTTGGGAACGTTTAAAATTACTTGCGTGTAAGTTCTCACTGCACGATGTAGGTAGTCGTTACGAAATTATGGTGGAAGCCTTATAGACGAAAAAAAAAATGACCCAGGGATCCGGGAGTCAATCCAACGGCGTTTAGACGCGAATGTTCTTGCTTACTGATGAATTTTTAAACGTTTCTTACAGAACGCCTGCAGATTTGCCTGCGAAATGCTGTCTTAGTTTAGTAAACTGTTTGTACGCGTCTCTTAGAGTTCTGTTTTTTCAGTATCGTGGCATGTGTCGTAGTGTTCTATGCACATGACAGGTATGAAGACATTCCACGCCCAGATATGATCCATCCCATGCGTCATACTTGTACGTATAGGCTGTTCGCGGTAAATGAGTACTTTTTATAGGCCTTCTCGTTTGGAATAATAGTCCATAAATGTACTTTATTTTAGCCTTAGACGTTATATTGCGAGCTCAGTGGAACACTTGCACTGTGTTTATTACTTACGTAGCAATATTTATTTTATAAAGCGGTTAAAGGATAAAAAATGGATGAAAATAAAAAGTAGCTAGGGCCTCGAAAGTGCTCACTTTACCGTGAACAGTCTATATATTATGAAAGCGTAGCTGTAATCAGGAAACTTAAGTGTTTCGTGACCTATATTCACATAATGGTAATCTTCCTTTAGATTTGGAGGATGTTTCTTCAAAGATTTGAGAAGCATTATTGCAACATCCTCTCTTCCCCAATTCCGTGTTACGTAGCCTATGAGTGGGTGACGCCAATACGGAACAAAATAATAAATATTTTCATATGTGTACAGAGCTTACAGCAAAACAACAATTACGTATTGGTGAAAAAATACTTTTTAAATTTCGAGAAACCTTTTACTTTTCTCTTACGTAGAAAAACAGTTTGCGCCTAAACACAACAAATGTTTCCACTGAAGTTTTTAATTGATATACCTACTGTATTTTACATAGGTTGGCTGTCGCAAAATCTTCGCGCATGCGCTATTATGCCCATCACTACAAAATATGCGAAAGGCTACAATGTGTAGTTTAGTACCTGTGATAGATCTTCTTCATAAATAATTCTCATTGATACCACATGAAAATTTCATTGAGCACTCCCTGTGCTGTAATCTACAGAGAAAGTATCTTGACAGAGGCAACTTTACAGCAAATATATTTAATTACTCTACATTTTATGAATTAAAAACGCAACAAATCCATAATTATACGTCTGTAGTTTAAGGGAGAACAAGCTTGTTTGATTTGTCCTATCGGCCAATTTTCGTTTCATCTCATAAACTCAAGATAAGGTAGGACGATTTGTCTTCTGCGCATGTCACAAACATTTGTTCAAGGATTGTCATAAGAACTGTCAAAATCACGTGTTCATACAATGATGTGCAATTTTTTGTATGTTTGGTTTTACACAAATGCGTGCTTCCGCGAGAAAAATATCTTGCTAAACTTTATTGCGCTTTTTTTTGCTTTACGATTAAAGTCTAAAGTTTTGTACTAGCATACAAATGTACTTATTCAAGTAAACAATGTGCTAAATTTGGTTGAAACCACGTGGGTTTTATAGTTATGTATAGCAAAGTTTAAATGAGAAAATAATCTTCACGCAGCTTTGAGGGAGGGAACGTAGTGGAGGCGGTGTAGGGGAGGGTCCTCTCCCGAACGCTCGCCGCTGGTGGGACGGGAAACCACGTGACACTACCGAAGTTATACACACCAACCTGATAACATCGCCCTCTACTGCCGCGCTGCGCGACTTACGTTTTTTCGACAGGTATAAAACACGTGCATTGCAGCTCTCGCCCAACCGCTCTCGGCCGCTGTCACTACTGAACTGAACAACCCTACCCCCCTTCGTGGAGTGGCAATGGACTCGCCCGACGGTTTCGCACTTACGAGCTTTATTTTCTCATTTGTATTTCAGTATACAGACTGTTCACGGTAAATTAGCACTTTTGAAAGCCCTGCTTAAGATCTACTTTTTTGCCCGTTGTGTAATCTTCCACCATATGTAAAACTAATAGGGACAGGTATTTCTGGCGAAAATATTTATGGTCATGCTAGACTTCAGTATCTTACGTCCACAACCACAACTTCCTTTCGTTATTGGCCAGGTCTCTACGTGAGAAGACGTGTTTTTATTTGACTGGGCCAATCGTAATTAAGTACTCCGATACTGAACGTCCATGACTCGCGGACAGACATTTGAGGCACGTGACATTTAAAATCATCCAACCACGAATGTGCATATGAACTAAAGTGTTTTGGAGGACAACTGGTACTGAAATATTTTCGCAAAAAACACCCGTCTTTAAAAATTAACATTTGCACGAGCCTCGTCCCTTAATTAATGCGTCGGTCAAGAGAAAATGTGAACTCATTATAAAAGTAAATATATTACAAATATACTTCGTTTTACACTTCGATGCATTAAAAAAAAAAAACGGAAAGCGAAAGAAATAATTTAAGTTAACACAGATGGTTACTTAACACTTTTTATTCGACGTTAAGATATGGAACTACTTTCCATCCATTGTTACCAACTTTGCTGGGCGCATGTCACTCGGTGCGCCCATTAATATATATGCATGCAGGGACAGTGACTAATTCTGAAGTTTATTTCAAAAGTGCTCACGTTATCGTGAACAGCCTTTAGAAGAAAAAAACTGTTAAATGTTGGGACACGGAGCAGATAAACATAGACTACAGAGATGAACTGTGGTAGCGGTTCCTTTGTCGTGGGCGTACTCTCTCGCTGGCTCGTCGCACGAGGCCCTGGGTACGGTTCCCTCTGTCTGGCTCCAGCATGCTGCGAAAAGATTCCCATTGGCTGGGCCGCCGAGAAGGTTAACACCTGCTGACGAACGACGTTCCAACAGCCCACGTGTTCCTGATCAGTGACGCCATTTTGCTTGTGGACGAAGCTGGATCTCGCAGAATAAGCGGCTGTTTCACATCTGTAAGATTAACGCTGTGATTATGCCAGGTTGTAGTTCGGGCAAAGCAAATCTGGAGACAAAAGTCGAGATGGTGCAGTTTCAGTGTTTTCGTAATTTTGATCAAGATTTTACGAAATTACTCTGTATTATGAACATACGTTGACGAGAATATAATACTGAATTTTGAATTAATCACGCAAATAAACGCGATGGTTTTTGTATCATGTTAAGACTTAAAGTACATTTGATTGGAGCGAGGGCAACTCGCATTTTCAACGACAGAGAGCTAGCCAATAATAAACGTTGTTCAGTGTGGTAGGGCTATTTGGCGTAGTGTTAACCAAATAGGGTAACGGCAAGTGGAAGAAAAGAGACCAGCCGAACTTGCGTTACTGCAGTGATGGATTATATAGGCCGTTCACGGTAAAGTGAACACTTTTTAAGGCCCTGTTGAATTTTTCGTTTTGACAGGTTTCTATGTTCCTGTCACTTTTTAGTATAAACATCGCCTTGTTACAAACAAACGCAGTGTATACTTTTCTTCACCTTCCAAAAGTTTATGTCTGGAACTGTAATAAATTATATTTATTAGCGGTTAATGCCGGTTATAAGGGCCTAAAAAAGTGTTCGCTTTACCGTGAATAGCTTATAGACGATACGCTTTTAGCTTGTCTCGAAGTGTTAAGTATTCTATGGTTGGACGTAGACATTGGTATCTGCGTAGCTGGCGTACGCACACCGTATAATTTTTACTGTACTCCCGACTATAGGCATGTTCACGGTAAAATGAGCAGTTTTGAAAGCCCTGCTTAAGATCTACTTGTATGCATGTTGCGTATTCTTCCGTAGTATATAAAATTAACATTGCCATGGGACTCATCACTTTATTCATGCGTCGGTCACGTGAAACTGTAGAACTATTAGAAAAGTGAGTAATTTACAAATCTGCTCATTTTAACATTTCAATGAATAAAGAAAACAACAGAAAGAAATAATTTTAGTTATCACAAATGGTTACTTAGGCTAACACATGTTATTCGACATTAAGATAATGGAACTACTTTCCATCCATCGTTACTAACTTTAAAGGGTGCATGTTACTCAGTGAGCCCTTTAAAATATATGCAGGTAGGGGCAGTGAGTTTTTTCTAGGGTTGATTTCAAAATTGCTCACTTTATTGAGAACAGCCTTTACCACTGAGAAGAGCGATCACCTATCTATTCACTTCTTTGGGGCCACGGTGCCTGAGCGGTTAGCCTGTTCGTCTCCCACCAAGGCGATCTGGGTTCAATCCCCTGCCGGGTCACTCCGGATTTTCGCCTTTGGGAATCGTGCCGGACGATGCCGTTGGTAGGGGTTTTCTCGGGGATCTCCTGTCTCTCCCTCCCTTTCATTCCGGCGCTGCTCCTCGTTTACCTCGCTTTCCTCATCGGATCTCAAGACCTCGCTGTTAAGGTTGAAGTAAAGCAACTGCCTATGGAGCAGTGCACCCGACTATACAACGTGATGAACTCATAAAACATTAGTACAGACATCATAAACATTGACATAAAAGTGCGATTTATACTGTATACGAAAAAAGAATGTATATATTTTGGAAAATTATAAACTATTTTATTAAAATATACGTTTTAAATGTAAAATAATTATCGATTATAGTAGTCTGTATTTTTTTTTAATTAAGCATATTTCCATTCCGGATGCTTCAGAAAGCAGAATTTGCAAGAAAATCTTTGTAGTGGAATATTGTCATGATGTTTACTATGATTGTATGTCAGAAAATTGTAATAATAATGTAGAAAATAAGTGTTATAATTGATTTTATGTGCGTCGATTTGTTACAAACATCTATGGCTGAAACTGGCGTGTTAATCATAAAGTTGATGTGATACATTATTACTATGATTTTATTACATTTCGCAGATTTGCTTGTAAATTCTGTTCTCTGAAGCATCCAAAACGGAAATGCACTTCGATTTTGTAAAAAAATGCAGACTATTTTGATAGTTTTTTTTTTTAATTTAAAAAGTGTATTTTAGTAAAATATTTTATAATGTTGCCAAATATGTACATTCCATTTTAATATACAGTATAAAACGCACTTTTCTGGAAATTTTAATGGTGTCTGTACTACTTTTTCATGAGTTCGTCAAGTTGTATAGTCGGTGGCAGTGCTCCATAGGCAGTTGCTTTACTTCAACCTTAAGAGCCGTCCAAATCTCTTCACTTCACTTTTCACTTCTCTTCCCGGACTTGATCCCATTTACTGCTTGTCGCAACGACACATACCGCGAGTACGCCGGAGCACACGTGGACTGGCAGAGGCGACATATGTACCACGACGACGGGCTACCCACGCTCGAGGAACGTACAGTTGCCGGCGGATGGGAGGGGCACTGCTGCCTTGTCCTCCTTTCGTCGCGGTAATTACCCATCAGACGTCGCAGACCTTCCCGTAGTGACTGCTTCCGGTCTACGCAGTTCCGCTTCACCGACGGCCCACTTCGCAAACTGCGTTCCCCTCGTAGCAAAGGCGGTCTCCTGTCATGGCAAATGTAGAACGAAAATAAAAATCTCCGTTTTAACGCATTCATATACCCAGCGTACACAATTGTCAGAGCTACGAGTATGAGGCGAGGTAGACTCCAAAAACTTGTTCATTTCTCCTACTGTTGTGACTGGACGACAGTTATTTAGACACGCCCCGTTTAACTGTGGCCCAGTAATAAGCAGGCATTAGTGGCGTGAGTGAGTGTTTAACAGTCCTGTTCAGAGGCCTCGCTTGTTCGCAGTAACCAATAAGCAAACGATAATGTCTGGAGTGTAAAGAGGGCTGTCCAGTCTAGCTTGCTGCCAACTCAATCCGCGAAATACTCGGGGCTCTAACTATTGTGTATTTTCCGAATATGTATGTATTTTTCAATGTGTACTGCACACTGAGAAGCTCAATTGCCATTGATCTTACCTGTGGGTAAATGATTCGCGAACTGTCTTACTGGCCTTGGTCATAATAGGTCCATTTTACTGTAGCCGAACGTATAGCACACAGTTCATTGGCTGTGACAACGAAACAAGTGTTGTGTCGACTCAAGTACAGCACGCATCGTAAAAAAATTTAGATGCAACACCCGAAACCGTAAATTAAAGTGGGTTTGAAAGGGTTAAAACGGACTCCATTTGTGTAGACGTTGGTCTGTTCAATTTCAGGCGTTGCAACAGAAGATTTTTTTAAAAGTGATCCACACCCAGAGAGGTGGCACAGCGGTAAAGCTTTGGACTCGCGTTCGAGAGGACCTGGGTCCGAATCCCGGTTTGGCCAACCTGATTTCGATTTCCCATGGTTTCCCGAAATCACAGGCCATGTCCGACTCCCCCGTTCTTGCTTATGGGGGCAACTTGCTCCGTCTCTAATAACCTCACTGTTGAGTGAGTGAGTGAGTGAAGAGATTTGGACGGCTCTTTACATCGAGGTCTTGAGAGCCGATGAGGGTGAAGTGAGGTGAGTATGGAGGAGCACCGGAATGCAATATCGAGAGAAACGCGAGATCCCCGAGAAAACCCACTGACCAGTGGCATCGTCCGGCATGATTCTCAGTTGCGAAAAATCTGGGAGTGACCCGGCCGGGGATTGAACCCGATTCGCCTTGGTGGGAGGCGAGAAGTCTAACCTCTTAGCCACTGCGGCACCGACCTCGCTGTCGTCGAAGAGTTAAAACCTACCTAAATGACTTTCATAACTTACAGAGTGGGACCTATAGATATATTTCCCGTAGTCTTTTGCACAAGCAGAATCTAGTTACGAGATTTAGTGCGGCCTTCAGAGCTTCCATTTGTTGTACAGCATGTTGAACAGTAAACGAAAATTTTCTGTATTCTTAACTAAGGTGCTAATTGTCCATTATCTACCCGCTTTATCCGGTTTCGCACTTTTCCCGTACGAACTTGCGGGGAGCCATTAACAGATATGGCAGAAGATATTTAAGCAAAATTGTGGATAAAGCGTTTTCGCAGGAAATCAAGGTGACTGTGTATTCCGGCGTTCACCTGCGCACATTTTTATTATATAAGGGGACCGTTGCTGTAGTAACATGTTTTTTTTAAGTAGACTATAATTAGATGTATTGATTGATAACATGTAATTTAGCTCAAGCCTGTCCTAGTTCGCATAAATCACATCCCGTGACACGCCTTGAAGGAATGTTTTCCACATCAGACTTTGGGAAACACAAGATAAGACTCAAGAAGGAGAAAATCGTATTTTACTGGAATGATATCTCAGTGAATGTCTGGAAACATATATATATATATATATATATATATATATATATGTATATATATAACTAAGGTTCTGTACAACATCGAAATAATATTTTTTTCCCCCTGTCCATAAACCTACGTAATTTTCCAACTCAAGTGATTAAAAAGCGCATATATGAACTGTGTATTGTGTGTACTAATGCGAGGACGTAGGTATCAAGGTAGGACCAAGAGTAGGTAAGTATACAGAGGTGAAACAGCCGCTAACGCAGCGAACTCCAGCCGCACGTAGGGACCGCAGTGGTTTGGTGGTTAGACTTCTCGCTTCTCACCACGGCGAACCGGGTTCGATTCTCGGGGCGGGGTCGCCCCAGACGATGCAGCTGGTTAGCGAGTTTTCTCGGAGATCTCCCGTTCACCCGCTCTTGCATTCCGGCGCTGTTTCATACTCACCTCGCTTCCACCCTCATCGGCTCTCATGACCACAATGTTAATAGTTGCCCAAATTTCTCCACTCACTCCGGCCACACATGCCAGCAAAATTGAGTCCCCGTCAGCCTGTAGCACAGCCGATAAGTAGAGGCCTGCAAAATTCGCGTTATTATTAGGGGTAGTGAAATTTCGCGAAAAGCTTTCATGACAAGTTATATTTTAAAACACTTTAGGGACGTTTACCTTTCTTGATTGACTGAATTCCTTTTTGGTACATGCTAATTATCTGCAGACGAATCACGTAGCAGCCGTGCCGATGTTGTCGATTTCTGAGTAGCCCGGTCAAATATGAAAACGCCTTCTCGAGCAGACAGCAACCAATGGCAATAGACAAACTGCTGCTGGGTGCTTATAGTATTGAAGTCTACAATGTTCTCATATTTTTTCGCGAAACATTGCTAGTTAGTTATTATTTGGCATCAGGTTAAACTTCACAGTGCTCTATATACTCGAGTCGCCGTCGGTTGCCCGTTGGATGCCGCACACATGTGAAGTCACTCCAGGTTTGATTAAACTGCACGTGAGTGGCCTACACAATCGTGAAGTGTTCATGTACTGCCGAAAATTACCCAGGGTGTGTCAAATAGAGTATAGACCAATGACAAACATATTGCAAAAGTACCTGTGTTTGAAGTTTAACGTGTCCCCAAATAATAACGCAAATGTTGCATGTCTCTACCGATGAGGAATATTTCACAGCACACGGCAGCCAGTGAAACACAAGGCCCGTCCCTGAGCCGCGGCGCGGCCAATCAGGGAAACGGGCACGTCCACACCAGAGGAACAACCACGCCAGTTCGCTTCTGTACGCTCAGCTGTTCTGCAGTGGCAGGAAGGACGCGTACCGCAGACGGACGTGGGTGGCTGGAGGGAGGGTCTTGAGACGTGTAGCCGGCGCTATGCAGATGAGGAGCCAGGACAGCCCCGTGTTGGCCGTCAGCAACACCCCGACCGCTCTCGCGTTCTGGAGAGATCTGGTCGGTTCTGAGCTTTTGACAGTCGACGAGGATGAAGCGAGGTGAGAATGGAGCAGAGTCGGAAAGCAAGGATGGGGAAATGGGAGACCCCCGAGGAAACCCGCCTACCAGGCGGCATCGTCAGGTACGGTTCCCACGTGCGAAAATCGGACAGCGACCCCGCCGGAACCGAACCCGGTTCGCCTACACTGTTAAAAATTTCCGTATATTTATGGAATGTTTCACGGAAATGTAGAGTGTACGTAAGGAAAGCCAAACCGTAATGACGAAAAACGGAGTTAAGTCCGTAAATACAAAATACGGAAAGTCTCCGTATTCCCTTTGGCTTCGAGTTACGGGGACGAACAATGCCGATTCTACACGAAGCTTTCTTGGCTACTGTAACAAGAAAATTATCGTTTCTGCGGCAGTTAAGGTTATCCACGTGACTATGACCTATCCTTTCAAACATAAAAAAATAGCATCAGGCGTCTGTAACATTGCGCAATACTAAAAGTTATACAACAATTTACAAGTGAGAGTTGTACATGTTTTACCAGCACTTTCCCGTAATATGAAGGAAATTTTTTTGTAACAGTGTAGGTAGGAGACGAGTAGTCTGACCATTGCACCACCGCGGCACACTGCTCACTACACTAAGGCCGAGATCGCAATGACTTCGCGTTTCGCGTAACACGTCGCACGTAACACGTTCTCGTAAGCCGGCTTTAAGTTGACTATTGAGTTTTAATTAGACCTATTACGGTCGTTTCATGTATACGTTCACTTAAAAAATGCTTGTCACTTACAAGCTTTTGCGTGATAAGTGATTCAGCGGCACCTCATCATGCTGGCCATTCACAATTTTCATGGTTTTGTTTTTATTTTCACAATGTCTAGTCTTCTCACGTTTTTGATGTACCGCATGTATAATATTATCCCGGAAATAAGGAAGAAAGAGTGATAGAACTTAGGATAGGATAATTCTGTGCGTTTGACAGGGAACTTTACATAGCCACGGCTCATTAATTGCGTTTCTCACAAGTAATGCTTGTATGAAATGCACAATATATACCATTAAGTTTGTAATTTTTAGTACGCCATGACACGCAATAAAATTTTCTCACGCAGATCGACGTGTATAACATACGATTTATTCGTATATACATGGAAAACATGTATAGGTTGTTCACAGTAAAGTGAGCACTTTTGAGGGCCTATTTACTTTTTCTTTCAGCCATTTTTTATCCTTTAACCACCTTTGAAAATATATATTGCCATGTAAGTAAGAAACACAGTATGTGTATTCCACCACACTCGGAAGTAACGTCCAAGACTAAAATAAAATATATTTATTAACTATTATTCGAAATGAGTTTTCAAAAATTCTCACTTTACCGTGAATAGCCCATACGTACTTATACATCGCCGGGAAGGAAAATTTCGTTCTGGAGGTTATCGCCATCTTATAGTTGTTTTACAAATTTGTATAAATCATGAACGTCATGCTTTCACAATCTTATCTTGCAATATCACGGTTAAAACACAAATACGCCTGTAGCACTTGAATTTTCAGTCAACAATCTGAAAACAACACCTTTTCCTGACGTTTTTGTTCGGTACAGGAAGTTTATATGCTTACGTGAACCATCATAACATAGCACCAAAAAACATCGCGTTTTACATATACGTAAAATAGTAGCGACATGCGTGTTAAGTGTACCTGAAGTCGTTATGATCACGGCCTACTTCTCTATTGTCCTGCCTTCACAGCGTACCGACGCCGTGCTCGAATTGGCAGATTCTGTCGAAAAGTGGCCATGTTACCCGGTTTCGCATAAAAATAAACACGTATTTTGTAATTTTCAGTATTTTTTTTTGTATGTAGCGAAACTTTTCGAAAACACGAAAATACCAAATCGCCAGCGCAAATCGATTTTCTTTCACCTGGAGGACTACATATTAGTTCAGCCAATAAAATTTACTACGGAATTCATAAACCGAATTTCAAATAAATTTTTGTGTTTTGTTATCATCGGTAGTTCTTCAAATCATTAAGAACAACTGTAACTTTGTTTACAGTTACCGTAATATATGTAAAATAGTAATACTATATAGGTAGGGATAGAAAAAATTCGCGAGTTCAATGACCTGTAAGCTAGACTTCACAGTGATGTGTATACTCGAGCCTTAGATGTTTGTTCATTGGCTGCTGCCCCACAGAGTAGCTAATGTTACTTCACGCCTGGCAATATGGCACTCGCTACTTGTTTCCTTGCAAGTCTGCTACTGGCTCAGAGTCGTCCAGGGCGTGTCTAATAAACTGCGATCCAATTGCAACGACAGCTTCAGTGTACACGTGTTTGACTTCTATCTAGTCTTGAAATGAACTCGCGAAATGTTCCTATCCCTAAATATAGGCTTATAATTTTTGGATAAAATAGAATCCAACATAATGAGGAATTATTTAAAATAAACACATTTATTTTTAACAATTCGCTGCACCTAAAAAATTATTTTCCGGCTAAAATTGCTCAGTGTTTTTACTATTGCTAAACTAGTGACTCTCACCAGCATCCGACTCGAAACCCGCCAAATCGCCATTTACTAAATATTGAAATGATTCAGTTCGAATGCACTCTGAGTTGTTTCTCCCTCGTTTTGTTTGTCTAATGTGAATGGCGCCCTTTTCCCAAAATCTGTTCTAGTAGTTTCGTTGTTTTCAATATTCCTAATCGTCTAGCCACACGTTCAAGCTGACCATTTTATAAACGCAGTGACTAGTAAATTAAACTCTTACAAACATCTTCATGTTTCTACCACGCCAATGTCTACTCCTGGACGTATAAAAAAATATACGACACAAATTTAATTTGCTACCAATTCAAACTGAAGTTAGTTAATAAGAGGTATATCTGTGCAACTAGGAATTTCGCTGTCAAGATTATTTATGTCTTAGTTATCTGTACACGTGTATAGTTACGGGTGAATAATATTTTTTCCAGAAATAAATGAAGAACCGGTTTTAAGAAGCTACTTTGACTAGGGTCGACCTGCTCTACCCTTGTTTATAATAATATAAGGTGTTGTAAAGTACGATTGTCGACTTCTCTGCAGAGTGACGAACGAACGTGAGTTATGCAAGTTTCAGTGTGTGCTTCCTTCATAAACCACATTGTGGCGGTAATTAGTTTACATATGCAAATAAATTTTCTCACGCAGAGAGTCGCCGCATGCCTAGTGTGAGACAACATTTCCCTCAGTCAGTGAACCCTACACCTGATGAATGCGTACCTCTCCTGAACTATCTATATATAGAGCCACGAGTATTTCGCGGATCGAATTGGCAGCAAGCTAGGCTCGACAGCCCTCTACACACTCGAGTCATTATCGTTTGCTTATTATTGGTTGCTGTGATCACGTGAGGCATCTGTACAGGACTGTTAAGCACTGACTCACACTACTGCTTCCTGCTTATCACTGGTTCACAGTTAAATGGGGCGTGTCTAAGGAACTGTCGTCCAATCATAACAGTAGGAGAGAAGAACACGTGATTGGAGTCTTCCTCGCCTCCGAATGAATTCTCGAAAAACTCGTGGCTCTACCTATATCACACTGAACCTTCTTTACCATTACTTTAAGGAATAACATTACACAACAACCCAAGTTGTATGTTTTCAACTTGATTTTTCGTGACGAATAGCAAATGATCTTTGTTGTTAGAAATTATATATATATATATATATATATATATATATACGGTTTATCCTTGCGTATCATCACTTGTAGAATTATTGAAAATAAAGTCGTCTTAAAATATTTTAAGTCTTTTTTAGTTTATCAGTGTAAGTTTCCTTTTGCAATAATGACTTTCGTGACAGCTCAACTGCTTTACCCTTGTCCCAATGTTGGGGGTTTCCACGAAAAACCAACTTCTGGTTTCGCAAAAGGAAACTTTTCTTCTGAAATAGCAGCGCTACCTTCTGCCTTATTCTTCAGCTACGGCGGCAATCACGCAACAATAAAAATACTGTTAAATCTCGGTAAATACAGAGGTCGAGACTTAAAGAAATACGAGTTCTACCAGTTCCTATAGTCCTTTTACTACCGACTATCTTCCGAGCATGCCGTCCTTGATTTCTTTCAGAGCTCATCAATTTCTTACCCCTTTTTGTTTTGTTTTGTTTTAGACACGCTGCTATTTCGCCGTTGTTGGAAGGGAAGTTCAGCTCAGCAGGGTTTTATAAAAATTGTCTGATATTTAAGCAATGGCGTGTAGCAACGCACTTGGAAAATCATCGTTAGTATTAAAAAGTCATTAATAGCACGAAACTCAAACCAGCGATATTTAAAATACAGCAAGCTACTCTCACTGTTTATTTATCAGTAGACTTTACATTTCATGTTAATGAAATAAGGAAATAAATTTCATAAACAAGCCGTAGTTTGTGGAGAAGTAGAGATGAAAACCATCAAGAATATTCTCGTATTTTATTAACCAGTGATTTCGAAAGAAAAAAAAATCATTTTACTTAACCTCTGTAGATTTCTGAATTTTTCAGAATTACATAAAAATAATTTCAGCCTTACGTTGCTCATTATCAATTACAAAAAAAAAGTTTTGTTCCAGCCCACGATTTGAACGTGAACAACATTTACTAATGCAACCTTAAATTCGTTGAATTATGGACGACTCAGATACATTAAGAGTCGCACGTATTCCCTGTTTTGCGAAACGGTTTGAATTTGTTCCATTTTGTGGACAGTCATTTATAAGTGTAAGAAATGTTCCTTCTATTCTAAATATCGAGATCATTAGTGAATTTTATTATTTAAGTGTTTAAAAAAATTTACGTCAGATTTCCGTAGTAATTTTCTTGGATTTACGGATATTTTTAACTACGTGTTCTTAGTAATGAAGACGGTTTTTTTTACGAACTTCTGTTCATCTGCTTTTAGTTTAATAATTAGTAGAGAACTGCAAAATTCGCGTTATCATTAAAGGACACGTTAAACTTCAAACACGTGTAACTTTGCGATACTTTTGTCATTGGATGATACTTTACCAGTAGGGATAGGAAAAATTCGCGACTTCATTTCAGGACAAGATAAATTTCAAACTCATATACACTGACGTCACCTTTTCACATGTATCGGAGTTTATTAGACATACCCTGGACGACTCCGCGCCAATAGCCGACTTGCAAGTAAACAAGAAATGAATCCCGTACTGTCAAATGTTGAGTAGCAGTGGTGCAAAAGCCAATGAACATCTAAGGTTCGATTGTACAAAGGAGCCTGGAGTCTAGCATACAGGTCATTGAACTCGGGAAATATTCCCATCTCTATTTATCAGACATGTAACTCTGTAACTCTGGGTAACTCTGCGCCAATAAATGAACACTTCGCAATTGTGTGTCCCAATCATTTGCAGTTCAGTCAGAAAGGGCGTGGCTTCACATATTTGCAGCAGCCAATGGAGAAATGACACTGGCTCCAGTATAGACAGTAATGTGAAGTTTAGTCTGATGCCAAATAATATCTCGAATTTTGCATGTTTCTAATAATTAGTTATCTTTCATTGAAAACTTCATGTCATTTCACGAACCGCCTCCCACTTTGAAATTAAGTAATAAACAAAATATATTCAATTATTATCAATAAATTAATATAAGTTTTAATGTTACCCTAATTTTCTTTAAATATATTTTAGAAACTGTAAAATTAAGGAATAACTAGGAATTTTATAAATATCATAAATTTACTTTGGCTGTCACTCCGGATATAATTTCTTTCGTGTTAGAAATAATAAATAGCTTTATTCGAAAACTTAAAATTTAAGAAGAAATATAATCCTTGTAAGTTTACATAGACTCAACAAAACTTTAGTGGCCCTCGAAATGGGTGGAATTTTTCAGAAACTGTGACAGACCTAATGCTGTTAGCGCTATATTATATACAACAGAAAATTTCAGCATAAGCAACAAAAACGCTATTATTTTGACCAAATGCTGTATATATAGTAAATTTTTTAAGCATGATTCAGAGACTCAATAAAATTATTTCAACTCCAAAAAAATACTGCCTGATGTAGTTACGAAAAACTTCTTATGTGATTATTTGAGTTGTTGGGCCTTTATTTTTTTATAGTGGCAGGTTAGTTAGCGTTTATTGCCTACGAAATTGAACACATAAAAAACTTCTGAACTGTGATCATTGAAACATACATATTACGTCAGTGCGACAGAATTTCACTACTTTAACTGTAATTTGCACTGGCAATGAATTTTACTGCCCAAGGTACTGATTCCGTGGGCATTACAGTGATCAACCAGCACCTTAACCGAAATTTTACTTAATAGTATTTCACTGAATGGAGACAGAGATTCATTTATACAATTACGCTTGTGTCCCTTGTGACTTCACGCATGGTTTTATCATTTGTTCCGTGCTGAACGTCTGGACGAGGGCTTACGTAAAGAAATTTATGGGGGAAAAAAGAGATGCCCAATGAAAATCTTTTTTATTTTTACGTGACAGATTTTCACTTAGTTCGAACAATCGGAATATTTCGTTGGTGTTTCCAGACTGCTTCTGTATTGAAAGTAGTGCATGACGTAAATTTGTCAAGTAGTGTGGATGAACACTATGTGGCCTGTTCGAGAGTACTTGTTGACTTTTTAAAACCTTGACCAGGATCTACTTTCTTTCTCATTGTATCCTTACATACATGTAAAAAATCGTCACTATGGACAGCCAGTATTTGTGCGTAGGCTATATCTAGCTGGACTGTTAAATTTTTAGGTATACAGGTTGTTGCAAAATTGCATGCCAATACTTCGGGGAAACATTCCTCAGATCTTGAGGATGAAAAAATATTATATGAACATAGGTCAGTAAACGTTTCCTTTCCTTACTACAGCCCGTACTACATAACGTACAGTGTACGGCCCGCGGGCTGAATCATGGAGCTGTGGAATGCCATAGCAACTGTAATTGACAGCCCCATACCAGCCCCCGAGGAGCCCTGATTTGAATCCACTAGACTGTTATTTGTGGGGACATTTAAGGCACTTGTGCATGTAATCCCAGTGGACGATGTTGGTACCCTCCGTAACCATATTGTGGCGGCTTGCGAAACAATCAGGAATTTTTCAGGAATTCATCAACACATCCTGGTGTCCATGCAACGGCGGGTTGATGCATGTGTTCCTGCTGATGGAGGGCATTTTGAACATTTCCTTTACTACCGACGATAAGCTTTCTCACATGTGTAACTAATTCCTGTGCAGTTCCTACTGTTCTAGGTGTAGTGTCGTAGTGTGATGTGTTGTGTATAGAGATGATGGAAAATCGCGAAAATTATTTGAGCCAACATATTTTCTATAAACACTCTAACTAGTCTATACATTCATAATTGGATGAACAAGGTTTTGACTCGGCTAAGTTGTTTGCAGACTAATCACGAACATTCAGACTTATAGTATCAGAATCCTCATTTGCCCAGTGAAATGGGGTAGTAGCTTCATACATGCATGACAACCAATAAGAAAAGAAAACTGTCGGACACATGTACAGTGCGTTAAATCCTAGCAAACAGTAAGCTTTTCCCGCGATAAACCATCATCTCTAGTCGTGTGTTATGCAAATTATCGCTGCGATGGCTTTGCGCAGTAACATGATCCAGCCCGCGGGACATACACTGTACGTTTTTTATTACAAGCTGTAGTAAAGAAACTAAGCGTTTGCGAACCTATGTTCATATAACAATTTTTTATCCTCCAGATGTGAGGAATGTCATCCCGAAGTATTGGCATGAAATTTTGCAACATTCTGTATAGAGTGAGAAAAAAATTCCAGTGAAAACTATTTACGTTACACTTTGAATTCGACATTGAGACATGAGTCTCGTCCTCTAAATACCTGCCAACTTTACTGTTAGTACACCAGTGTGTCCATTAAACTACATTATGCGCAATATTTTTTTTTTTTTACCAAGGGAGCTCTCCAAAGAGTTTCACCTACAGTGAAATGGCTACAGCAGAAATTTGCAGTACTTGTGATTACAGAAAAGGTGTTACGTCAATGAATTCGTGACACGGTCGTTTATTTTGCCCACGTAATTTTAGAGCTCGTGAATCCGTGTTTAGGATAATATCGCAGTTAGTAAAAAAAAATGTGTTTGCGCGCTTTTTATACGCGAGGCATGATAGGTCGGCACCAGGCGACGCTATCTGACCTACAGAAAGGTCAGCAGACTTGTGGTTTAGCAGGGCTTCAGAAAAGTACGAAGTAACCGTGAATGGACCACAGGGCTTGACGTAACGTCTCGTCGACAGCGAGAACATCAGACACGTAACAGATTGCTCGAAGAATCAGAACTGGGAGATGAATCGGCTATGTCCTATAGTAAGTGACCAGCTCGACATTCACCGCGAGTGTTTTCGGGAAACCGAGGGAAACCTTAATCAGTATGCCTGTAGCGACGTTCGAAAAACAAGCTCCTTCCGAATGCAAGTCCGAATGTTTAAAGGCTGTTCACCATAAAGTGAGTACTTTTGAAATGAACCTTAGAAAAATGTCACTGCTCCTGCATGTAATATATTTTAACGAGCTCACTGAGTGACATGCGCCCAGTAAAGTTGGTAGCGATGGAGGGAAAGTAGTTCCATATCTTAACGTCGAACAAAAGGTGCTAAGTAACCATGTGTAACAACTTAAATTAGTTATTTTTCTTTCTGTTTTTTCAATGCGTGAAAGTGTAAAAAATGAGCTGATTTGCAAAATATTTACTTTTCTAATAATTGCACAGTTACTCTTGACTGACGCATGAATAATGTGGTGAGGCCCATAACAATGATAATTTTACATAAGGCGGAAGAACACCCAACGTGCATACAAGTAGATACTAAGCAGGGCTTTCAAAAGTGCTCATTTTGTCGTGAACAGCCTACACACTCGACGCTACCTTGCTCGGTAGCGTCGAGTGTGTAACGTGTGCCTCGCCCTTCACCTATACTTCAAATAGAAACTATTAAAACTATTTCGATAAAAAAAAAACATTTGTTCGTATAGTATACAGAAACCATACGTGACCACACTCTCGCAAATTTCCGGTTTCACCAGACAGCTTACAAAACAGTCACAGTTCCACACAACGTTCAATTTTACGTTTATTAAACACATTCATAGCAGGCGCTCAGGTATCATTTAGCACAGCAGTCAGACAACATATCTGCATTCACAGCAAAACCCTTCCAGCAAGCAATGCCTCCAACATCATCATTAGCAAAATAAAACACTAAGTGTTCAGGAGAGTTATGAGACCGACATAAAAAAAAATATTAAAACCGTACCGCAGTATATCCTCCTATAATGTCTGCTTGGCATAGCGGTAACGGGTTATAGCCTCCCTGCCGGCGGCAAATAAAATTAATTAACCGCTCCAGACACAGATAAAATATACCGTGTTAGGCGTTGTGACTAACAATTGTTTCTGTTACAAACTGTGCTGGTATCGGTATAAAGCGCCACCATGTAGTTGAACCAATGAAAATGAGATTTGCTTTGTGTTACTAGCTACGGCTTTTTACGAGACTGAGAAACATAGTCTTTGAAACGAGTGATACATACCTCTCATACATGTGACTATAGGCTGTTCACGGTAAAATGAGCACTTTTGAAAGCCCTTGTTTAGAGCTACTTTTATATGCGTTGTGTATTCCTCCGCCTTATGGGAAATTAACATTGCCATGGGCCTCATCACTTCATTCATCCGTCGGTCAAATGAAACTGTGAGATTATTAAGAAAGTAAATACCTTAAAAGTCTGATAATTTTTACACTTATGATGCATTAAAGAATCAGAAAGCGAAAGAAATAAGTTTAAGTTATCACAAACGGCTACCTAACACTTTTTATTCAACGTTAGGATATGGAATGACTTTTCATTCATCGTTACGTTACCAACTTTATTGGACGAATGTCACTCAGTGCGCCCATTAAAATATATGCATGCAGGGGCAGTAACTTTTTTTCTGAGGTTTATTTATAAAGTGCTCACTTTATCGTGAAAAGCCCTTGAGGTGATATTTCACATTTTTTTAGATTTGGTTATCTGAAAGATCTTTCGAAATGTGCCTCCTTAATGCAGTTATTAGTTGTCTAGTCATTATAGTTTTCAAAATACAACACTAAAAATTTTTATTTTCCGAATTCTGCATCATACTAGTCTTTGCTTCTAGATATTTTTTTTCCAGTCAAAATGAATTTAATGCAATTTTTTTGGTGTGCAGAACATACTGATTCACTATGAATGCGATTTATGAACAGGTGAGCGAGTATTGGCACTCTGAATTTTGTTGAAAATAGGGGCCAGAATTGTCGTAAACATGTTTTTGTTCATTCAAGCGAAACTGTTAACATTCATTTAATAAACAGTTTAAACCAAAGTGTAGAGGAAAAGTTGTTTTTGTTCCTTTCGTGGCTTGTAACACAAAACATGCCAGCGGAACACGAGTCAGACTGCAATGGGAGCCACAGAATTTTCATCCCTTAAAATAACAGGGTCACCTCTGGAAGTCCCACCCGTCCACGCAGAACTACGAGAACACTGCACGCCAGTTCAGAGCCCTGCGCGTAAAGACGATGGCGCTCCTGTAGCGCGTGCCAGTGTGACCCTTATGGATCCCGCGCTTCTCTCCCGAATAATGAGAAAACGATGCAGGTGGACCCGTTAAAGGCAATTTTTTTTTTTTTTTTTCCTAACGTCGGAGATATGGCTGTGAGTAGGGACTTGCTCAATTCACGTTGCAGCGCGGCTTCAGACTAAACTCCAAGATGTTGTTGCCGTGTTCGACTTCTGACATTGGCAGAGAACTTGCGCGGTATGTCACAAGGACAATTTTAACCGATTGTCAAGGGTTAAAATCGCTCAACTTAGGCATCACTAGTAGATGCTCGTTGCTCGCATTAAATATTTTTAAAGGCTGTTCACGATAAAGTGAGCACTTTTGAAATCAACCTGATAAAAAAAGTCACTGTCCCTGTCTGCCAATATTTTAACAGGCGCACTGAGTGACATGTGCCCAGTAAAGTTGGTAACTTAAATTATTTGGGGCCACCGTGACTGAACGGTTAGCCTGCTCGCCTCCCACCAAGGTGATCCAGGTTCAATCCCCGGCCGGGTCATATCGGATTTTCACATGGGGTAATCGTGCCGTTAGTCGGCGGGTTTTCTCGGGGATCTCCCGTTTCCCTCGCCCTTTCATTCCGGCGCAGCTCCATACTCACCTCAATCACTCTCATCGACTCTCAAGACCTCGATGTTAAAAGCCGTCCATATCTCTTCACTCACTCTTAAATTATTTCTTTCGCTTTTGGGTTTTTTAATGCACCAAGGGGTAGAAATGAGCAGATCTGAAAAATATTTGCTATTCTAATAGTTTCACAGTTGCGCATGAATAAAGTGATCAGACCCATGGGAATGTATAATGGTGTAAGACTACACAATCCGCATACAAGTTCAATATTAAGCAGGGCTTTCAAAAGTGCTTATTTTACCGTAAACAGCCCATAAATCTTATAGTTTTTGCATTATGGCTTTTCAAAGTCAATATTTTAGTGTTTTTGGGAGGTGCAAATAAAATTTACACAAAATTTCTTACAGGCAATTTAACAAGGGTAACTAAAAACCATGTTGCAATTAATTTTAAGGTATGATTAGTCAAATTTAGTTTAGAAAAATTATAGACTGCTACAAATAAAAATTGTGTGAAAATTTACATATTAAAAATAATTCTTGAAAATCGCGAAAACATTTCATAGCGCGATTTTAAACAGTACCTGAAAAAAATCCCCAAGGTATTTTGTTTCAATGTGAATCATCTGTTACTGGTATTTTATTTCAACGTGAATTGTATCGTTTGTTTCACACCACGTTCTATATTGAAAATAAAATACTTTGGTCGTTTAAGGGGTCGTGGTGGCTGAGAGGTTAGCCTACTCGCCTCCCGCCAGGCTGGACAATGTCGCTGGTCGGCGGTGTTTTCTCGGGAGTCTCCCGTTTCCCCCGCCCTTGCATTCCGGCTCTGCTACATACTCTCCTCAATTATAGGCTGTTCACGGTAAAATGAGTACTTTTGAAAACCCTGCTTAAGATCTACTTGAATACACGTAGTGTATTCCTCCGCCTTATGTAAAATTAACATTGATGTGGGACTTGTCACTTTATTCATTCATCTGTCAAATGAAACTATGGAATTGTTAAGAAAGTAAATACTTTACAAATTTGCTCAATCTTACACTTCGATGCATTAAAAGAACGGAAAGTGAAATAATTAATTTTAAGTTATCACAAATGGTTACCTAAAACTTTTTATTCTACGTTAAGATATGGAACTACGTTCCATCCATCGTTACCAACTTTACTGCGCGAATATCACTCATTGCTTCCATTTAAATATATGCATGCAGGGGCAGTGGCTTTTTCCTAAGGTTCATTTCTAAAGCGCTCACTTTATCCTGAAGAGCCTTTACCCTCCTCGGCTCTCAAGACCTCGATGTTAAGAGCTGTCCAAATGTCTCCACTCCTTTGCACAGCCGCGAGCAGAGACCTCCACTGCCACGCTGCTGTTCGCGGGCCGCCACCGAGGAAGCAGGCAGAGCCGGCGGCGGCGGCGGCGGCCGTGACCCTCGCGGATGCGGCGCCGCCCCCGGGAAGCCTCCGGCCTGGGCAAGGCCGCGCGCGCGCGCCCGCACCTCTGATTTATCGGCCGCTTGCCAAATATGAGGAACTCGTTCCTCGGCGGGGGTCATTCGCCAAGTCGGGCCCGTGCGCGCTCAGGGGAAACCGGAAAGCATCAAGTGGGTGTTTAAAAAGTCGCGCTTTGCGCCGCACCTGACCGCGGACCCCGCTTCCCTGATACTCATCGGCTCTTCGGCTATAGTTCGGGACACCCGGATCTCGCGGAAAAAAAAGTTCGCCATATGCATTCACGGTTACTTCCCACTTTTCTGAAGCCCTGCTAAAATTCTGCTTCCAGGATATTCCTCCGCCTCGTGCAAGCTAAGTCTGGAAAATTACACCAGAGGACAACGCGCCGCTTTCCTGCGCACTCAGCTGTAATATAATTTTGTATGAGAACTATTTATTGCTAGGCGCTACCAACATAGGTTTTTCCTCCCTGGCATTATTCGTGTTTATTTAAGATAAGTATAATATATAATTAAAATATATGTTAAATTTCAGTTTAACGAAAAATAGCACACGTTTGTGTTTACAGAGGTATAAAACGCTTGATACATTGCAAATTTAGGAAACAATTAAATTCGTAATACATGGGGGGATTTTCCAAAGGTTTGTGTTATAATGTCCGAAGAAACTGTGAATGGACTATATAATACAGGCGTACCGATAGATTAATTTAGCTTATTGGCGGCGTGTCTTTCTGTGAAGACATTTTCGTACTTGACTGGCCAATCAGAATTAGGTTACCTCAGTACTTTACGTTTGCATTGTAAAAAAGTTGGTAATTTTTACTGAGAAATTGTTTGTAATTTTACAGCTGTTTGAAACACAAAAAAAAAATTTCTCGGGTAAAAGTAGGCCTACTCGTTTGTAAAACTAAAAAAGCCGTGTTTGTAATAGACCTCAACAAAGGTTTGTAGGCCCTACTATATATTTACCTATATCCCTGAGCTCAAGCAAAATGGCGAACACTTAAAATAAAGCTGTACATAGACGTTCGTGCAAAAACTAGGGGTGGTGTAAAGTGCAGTTACGTTGCAAAGATAAATGTTTTGCAAGTTTGAATAACGTAAAACACTGGAAAAACCCAAACAATGCTAATAAAAAGAAGATAATTTAAAAATACGAGACGTTATTACTCATTAACTGTTTATGTTAATGTATCAAATCTGCACAGAACTCTTATAATGGAATAAATGCGTTCTTCTTAACTGAATAAGTTCACTATTATTTTGTACGTATTTACTGCTATATCCAGTATAGAAATAATTGAAAAGTTCATGACTTGAGTTGGTTTTGTGGTTAACGGCGTGGGTTAGTAATGAAGTAAGGAAGAGAACGCGATGGGTTCTAGTCCTTTTGCTGGCAAGTGTAACGCTTTTCGTGAATCATAATTTGGAACAATTTTTGTCTTATTCTATGGTATTAATTAATTACAGTTTGTTTTTAGCAGAAGAATAAAAATAATTTTATATCTATTTCTCAGTAATGTACGATCTGATAAATGCCTATAATTTGTAATATTAAAAAAAAAAAATGATTTGTAGTTCTACAAAGGATTTTCTAGGCACCTGGGTTACCAAAAATTTTCTTGTAAAAGTAAAAAAAAAAATTACAGTATGTGTTCCGCGCGCAGACGCAGACCCCTAAGACGCGTATAGTCTGTTCACGGTAAAGTGAACACTTTTGAAAGCCCTCTCATTTGGAATAATAGTCAATAAATACAGTTTACTTAAGCCTTAGACGTTAACTTCCGAGTGCGGTGGAATATACACACTCTGTTTATTACTTACATGGCAATATTTATTTAAAAAGGCGATTAACGGATAAAATATGGCTGAAAAGAAAAAGTAACTAGGGCCTCAAAAGTGCTCACTTTACCGTGAACAGCCTATAACACTGAAACCATTCAACTACGACAGTGCATGTGAGCCAAAGTGTTGTTAAATGTAACTGGTCGTGAATTATTTTCGGGAAAAGCGAGTTCCCCTAGCTATAGTCTCTCTCTGTCTCTCTCTCTCTCTTCTCTCTCTCTCTCTCTCTCTCTCTCTCTCTGGAACGAGTGCTTTTTTCTGACATTTCTGAAGACAGTCCTGTATACAGCTGTTTCCATGAGTGCAGTGGTGTCTCCCCGCCACAGGTGGCTTTCAACTTCGACTGTAATTTTATCAACACATTAACACTGAATTTATAGCAATATTATCTGTTAAGTGTGGCAAGATGGAACACATTAAAAAAAAAAGTAGAATTTTCGAAATGGTTCAATCTGATTGTGCTAACTCGAGAGTCTAGAGGCACTAAACAATATGCTTTTCGTGACAGTTGTGGTTGCTCCACATTTTTAACGACAATCACAATATTTGAACACAGCCATATTTTCTCAAAGTTGTACATTTATCACCTTTAATATAAAAAGTCACGTTAAATCCGGTGCTACATTCATCTCACTACCATACATTTTATGCCTTACAATAATTAGCACTTCTTAACATCCCGTGATGCGTGCTGGAACTATGAAAGGCAGCATGTTTTTATTCTTTTTCTAATGTCTTGCATTTAAATCGACGAGGCCAAGTTATACGCATGACAGGTTCGCCCTTATAGCCACTCCCTCACTTTTCCGTCTCCAGAATGCAAAAATAGCTTCACGTGGGTGAGGCACGGGTCGATGTATTCCGTGCGCGTGCGTGGGAAAGCAGAGCATGTCTCGGAGAGGCGCTCACGGAACGACAGACGCCGATTAACGAGCCTTCTGCGTGGAAATATTGACCTTGGAATGGACACTCGTGTTCGCCTCCCCCGTGAATACCCACAGCGCTGCGTCTCTCTCGAGGCTAACGCCAAGCTCTACACGTCCCTCTCGAGGCTAACGCCAAGCTCTACACGTCCGCATTAGTGTTAATTAATGTCTGGTTTCTGACGTGAAAAATCTCAGCGCCAATTCGCACCGCGAGGGAAAAAAAAAATTATTAGAAATAAAACAACTTCATTCTCCCGAAGAACTTACCAGACGAGAAACACTCCCGAGGAAGACAGGCAATAAATCGGGACCGGGGAATCCACGTGGCTTTCCAAGCTTTGCAGGAACTGGACTAAGACATATATTAGATGCGCCAAGAATGAGAGCAGTCCTACCCAGTTTGGAGTGTGGTATTCGGAGAGAACAGTGTCGGCGAGGAGCACATGTCGAAGAGGATTATAAATCGCACGTTCCTAGCACGAGCTCGAGAACAAATGGAGATATCGATGGTGTATCGTACGAGCAAATCGTCAACATTAGTTACACTAATGTTGTAATACATCAGTGATAAACGAGAACAGGGTATTCGGAGAAAACACAAGGAACAAAAACACGTATACACATGTAACGAGTAGCATCTCCGATATGAGAACAGTGTTCACATGTCTGCGTAACACTGATGTGGTGCTCATTTGAGGAGGTTCGCAGGAATCCTGCAACAAAGAGCAATAATGTAAGAAGGCACGTAGTTACGTACATTTCAATGACATTCTCTGCAAGAAACTATTTAACTTCCAGGATAACTAGATTTCTCTTACCAAACACACTAATAATTTTTTCATAAATTTACGCGTACTGAGAAAGCACGACTGGACCAGATTTTTTCATCCCATACATTCATTCAGCGCTGCTGATTTCTTCGAAATATTCAATTTATCACGACCTCAGCTGCGGCAGTGTTCATGACTTAGCTCCCCGAACCCGTGATCAGCATAGCCAGTTGCGAAACACTTGTAAGCTTTTTATTGAAATTATTTTCTATTCAATCATGTTTTTATTGGAATTATATTATACCTAAGCTCGAACGAAAGCATTTTGGGGGAACACGAAACAGGGATTCTCGTTCGGAAAAACACCGAACCAATATGGTTGTAGCCGACCTTCCGTGGCGCAGTAGGTTGGTGCGTCACCAATCTGTGGTGCGGGAGGCTCTGGGTTCGAATCCTGGGCTGGGCATGGGTGTTAAGTTAGGTTATAAGTTAGTATGTAAACCGTCCCCTGCTAAACGTTCACGTATAAAAGCTTCCACGTAAATATGGTTGTAGGAAGCATCTAACCTGTTAAAACATGGACAGCCGTCTAGTGGGTAATAGGTACCATCTAAATATTGCTAAAATAAATGTCCAACAGGACTTTTTGTTGTATTCCCTGTACGTTAATGTATTTGCCACTGTACACATGGTTGCTACAGCAGAACACTGTGTTCTTACTAAAAGACTGATAGTACCTCCAACAGAACAACTTCAACATTTGTACTGTTCCCACAACAACTAGAAATGTAATATACTGACAAAATATTATGTTGCTACTACCCTCAAACTGATTATAGAACTGATCTGTACTAGCAACAGAACATTATGTTAGGTTATTACAATTGTGATTGTTGAGGGAACAATCCCAATATTGTTGATGTTATGTTGGAGGTACTATTTGCTTTGTAGAAGGAACGTAGTGATCTGCTATAATAACCATATGCACAGTATAAAATACAATTACAGAGAGGAATACAATAAACTGTTGTGTTGGTATTACTATTTATGTTAACAATATTTAAAGAGTCCCTACAACCAAATTTTTTTCTCAGTGTGGGTAAATCCTGGTGTGATGTATATTATAGGCTATTCTCGGTAAAATGTGCACTTTTGAAAGCCTTATCTACTTGCATGCACGGTGTGTATTCCTCCACCTTATGTGAAATTATCATTGCCATGGACATCATCATTTTATTAATACGCAGCTCAAGTGAAATTGCGGAATTATTAAAAAAAAGTAAGTATATTACAAATCTTATAATTTTTAATCTTAGATGCATTAAAAATCTGAAAGCGAAAAAACTAAACCAATTTATCAGATATGTTTACCTAACACTTTTTATTCGAAGTAAAGATATGGAACTACTTTCCATCCACCATTACCAACTTTACTGGGTGCATGTCACTCAGTGCGCCCGTTAAAATATATGCAGGCAGGGGCAGTGACTTTTTTATAAAGTTGATTTCAAAAGTGCTTACTTGATCATCAACAGCCCTTAGTTGCTGGGAACGCCAATTAATCCTGCGTGGTATTAAAATAGCAGAACCCATTTTCACATCGACCGTTTTATCCGACCATTGAATCACGTGTTGAAAATGTGTTTTGGAGTACGTAATCATGTAGGTTGTAACAACTTCTATATGCAAGGGATACGACTATCGTTGTAGACACGACATGGAGTGAGAACGACATGAAACGAATCTGGGAGCGGGTCACACAGTACTGTTTTTCACGTTGCACTTGTACGCACGGGAAGGCAGCAGCTGACTGAAACGACTGATTGTAGCGAATTCCAGACGACCAAGAACGCGATTTTGACACTCAAATCCCCGTCACGGAGCAAGCGGGTCTTAAAAACTCCACTCGCGACACGAGAGCAAAGCGTCAGCGGTCACAGCAAACAAGAAATACCAATCGTGTGACTGGAAAATGCAGAAATCTGAAAGAGACACCGCACCACGGAATTGTCCGCTGCGTTACCCACAAACGAACTAACACCCGAAAAATTTCTCGTCCTACCTCTTCCTAGAGAGCTAACGATGACAGTGTGTATCGATGAAAAGAATTTTAAGTTATTGACAGAAACCAGTAAAATTCGCTTTATTATCTGGAAGGACCTTAGGATTCACAGTCCTATACAGACTACTGTGGCCGGCAGGAATCTGGGCGCGTGAGCTACCTATTCTCGAGTGGTGTCCTCTTTCCTCTTTCCCCCCTTTTACCCCTTTATCAGACGATCGCGCTATCCCGCGTCCACGAGCTGAGACGCGCCCAGTTAACTGCCGGTTACGTATCAGTGTCTGTGCTAATCGTTCAATGGCTGTTCAAGACAAAATGGATCACTTTTGAAATCAAACTTAGAAAATAGTCACTGCCCCTTCCTCCATATATTTTAACGCACACACTGGGTGACATGTGCGCAGTAAACGATGGATGAAGGGTCAGTAGTTCCATATCTTAACGTCGAATTAAAAGTTTTCAGTAACGCTTTATAATTGCTTAAATTATTTCTGTAATTTTTTTTTTTTTTTTTTTTTTTTTTTTTTTTTTTTTTTTTTTTTTTTTTCACCGAGTTGTAAAATTTAACAGATTTGTGAAATTTTCTTTTCCTAATGAGTTCACACACGGTTTCGCTTGACCGACGCATGAATAAAGTGATGAGGCCCACGAAAATGTTAATTTTACATACGGCGAAAGAATACATAACGTGCATACAAATAGATCTTAAGCAGGGCTTTCAAAAGTGTTAATTTTACCTCGAACAGCCTATACTGGCATGTTTTCCATTCTGACTTTTTTGGACGTGAATAGGCCGTCCTATCACTCGTTGTTTCTTATATATTTTGCAAATGCCCAGGACTTGTTACACGAACTGTAATACAGCGACAAAACAATACAAAAATCACAAGTGTATAGAGTCTAGTTTGTACCGAAATAATAATGCGAATTTTAAAGGTCGTTAAGGAATTGATTGGTAACTAATCATGGATAGTTTATTCATAGTTTCTTCACACTTTTTGAATCAAATCTTCGAAAAATCATCCCGTACGTGATGTAAGTTGTTTCCTTAATATGGCATGTATCACAAGTGTTTTATCCTTCTGTTAACATAAAATTATCTTACTTTTGGTAAAAAAAAAGCCTTTGCTTATATTTCGTCTATAAATGGTATTTAATTTATAATTAATATAAATAAGTACAGCGAGAAGAAAGGTGTGCTGGATAACGTCTGGCAAGAAATAGTTCTCGTGTAAAATATTGGTGCGATTTTCTAGACTAGGTGAAGGTTAATTCTACTCAGGTTCGGAAAAAAGCAAGTTTTCTTACGGGAGAGTTTGGCAGAGGGAAAATGTCCACCGCAAGGTAAGTGCTAGTGTTCCAAAGAGGTCACTTTCAATTAAAATTTTAATCTACGTGAATCATAAAAGACAAGAATTTTACTTAGTTACTAAGCTATTTTATATTTGATTTATGTTCATGGTTATTATCCTGTTTTTAACTTAGAAAATAGAAAACAAATCTGCTACACATGCGACACTAGCGCTTACCTAGTGGTGAAAATATTAGGTTGCCAAACTTTTAACATTGATCTTCCCAACGTTAACTAGGCGAAACTCTGTTTGCATTACGTGGAGGAATACCATAAAAAAGTAGAATTTTAGCAGGGTTTCAGAAAAGTTGGAAATAACAACTTCATTCCCTTCTGGACAAGCAACTGAAGTTGCAAGTTTCACTCGTCAACGTCTTGCATGACGTCGCCAACTGCTGACCGGCAGCAATTTCTTCTTTTATGCCCGGTTTGCATCATCATGGTTCGAAACTCGATCCGAGATCGGATCTAAGATCGACACAGAAAACTGTTGCACCATTCGAGTTTAGAGCTGGACTGGAGATCTTGATGAAGTTCATTTCGAACCGCCATATTTCGGCGGTTCGAAATCTCGATCCAAGATCAGCAGCCATCGTCAACAAATGTAGTTTGAAAATACGCCAACAGATAGAACTACGTTCGATTGTTTTCTTGGAAAATTTAAACAACATTATACCCACTTGAATATTATTCAGTAAAATTCGTACAACAATAATTCACTTAAAAAAAAGATAAAACATCGCACATCTAGTTCTAAATAGAGTGAAAAATACGCCTAATTCCATGACGTCACATATTACGAACCAATAGGAAAATTTGTCTCATCTTAATATCGATCACTCACTTTGGAACCAAGATAGAGGAATCGGAGATCCAGAATCATGAAATTTCGTTGGTGCAACACTTTTACATTGGAACCAATATCAAACTGGATCCTGGTTCGGAACTAGGATCATTCAATCTCAGACCGGGGACGATGTTGGTGAGACCGGGCATACATTAGCAGCGCTCGCAGTCGTCGGCGGGGTTGCTTTGAGGAAGGGGCCGGTGGATCAGCGCGCCGCCCGCCTAACCGGACAATTATAGGCTGTTCACGGTAAAGTGAGCACTTTTTAAGGTCTTTCCAACAAACATTAACCACTAATAAATATATCTTATTGCAGTCTCAGGCATTAGATATTGAGGCTGGTGAAATGTATACACTGGGCTTATTTGTCAAGTTGCAATGTTCATATTAAAAAGCTGGAGGAAGATGGAAATTGGATGAAAGGAAAAATTTAGAAGGGCCTTAAAAAGTGCCCAGTTTACCGTGAACAGTCTATATACCTCTCGCCGCGTCGTAAAGTGTCGCCCGGCACGCATGCGCACTGGCCGTCTCGCGCCAAACGCGCAGGTGTCGCGACCGCTGTGGACATGTGCCGCTTTTCCCCGCACACTGTCCACCAAGCTGAGTTAACACGACTGTTTCAGCCGTTACACGCTAACCGTAATTATCCACTTAATTACTCACTTGAACTTGTACAAGCGGGATTATGGCCTTGAGCGCGGTGACTATAGTCTTTCCACGGTTAATTAACAACTTTAAAACCGACCTTTGGAAAAAACATTCCCCTTATTACTGCTTGCACTCATTCAACCCATTCAGACCCACTTTAATTTGTGGTTTGATGTGTTGCAAAAAAATTAATGATGCGTGCTATACTTAAGTCGACGCAAAACTTGTTTCGTTTTCGCAGCCAATGAGCTGCATGCTATATGTTCTGCTGTAGTTGTATGACCCAATAATGACCTAGACCAGGAATACCGTTTGCGAATCATTTGCCCACAGGTAAAATCATTGCTCCTTGATCTTCGCGTTGTGTAATGCATACCAAAAATCACCTACACGTGCGTAATGTACACAATTGCGTACACTGGGTATGAACGGGTTAAGCAGACGCACTTTGTTTCATGCTCCAAATGAAGTTGGCAGCGAAATGAAAATACATTTACTTGTTTTAACATCTTATTAAATGGGCTTTTCTTTAATTTGCATTAAATTTTTTTTCTGTTTCTTTTATGCTAACAAGGGTAAGTATTGGAATTTAAGAACGTATTTACGTTCTTAACAATTTCGCGATTTCAGAAGGTTAATGCATGGATAAAGTGATCCGGTCAATGACAAAGTTAATTTCGCATTCAGCAGAAAGATATAAAAGACCCGGCAAGTATACCCGATACAGGGCTTTCAAAGGTGCAAACAGCTTACATCTCGGTATAGGCTTTTCACGGTAAAGTGAGCACTTTTGAAAGCCTTCTTATTTCGAATATTAGTAAATAAATATATTTTATTTTAGCCTTAGCCGTCAACCTACGAGTGTGGTGGAATGTAGGCCTACACACTGTGTTTATTATTTACAAAGCAATATTTATTTTTAAATGTGTTTAAATGATATAAATATGGCTGAAATAAAAAAGTAACTAGGGCCACAAAAGTGCTCACTTTACCGTGAACAGCCTATAGCCAAAGTAATTCTGTGCCATAAGAATTTTATATGCACGCGAAGTAAAACGTGATAGCTGCCAATGTTGCCTCGAACACATAAAATCCTTTGATTGTCGTCTTTTCGAAACAAATAGCACTAGCCAATCAGACACAGCGCCCGTTCCAAAGTCTTACACAGGCAATCATGTAATGAGAATTTCGCTGAAAATTGCAATAGATAAAAGTTATTTGCACAATCAAAAAAATCCTTAAAGAACTTGAAACATGTCATGGAACGATTTGATTTCAAAAATGGACACCCACAATTACCGACTCATGCTTCTCGAAAGGTTGTTTACGGTAAAATGAGTACTGCTTAAGATCTATTTGCCTACATGTTGTGTATTCTTCCACCATATGTAAGATTAGCGTTGCCATGGGTCTCATCAGATTATTTATGCGTCGAGCAAGCAACATTTTGAATTTGTTAAAAAAAAAAAAAATACTGAATATTTCACAAATCTGCTCTTTTTTATACTTCGATAGGTACGTTTAAAAAAGTACAAAATGAAAATAATAATTTACGTTGTTAGGAATGGTTACCTAACACTTTTAATTTGACGTTAGGATATGGAACTATTCTCCACCCATCATTACCAACTTTATTGGGCGTATGTCACCAAATGCGCCCGATATAGAATTCGCAGGTTGGCGCAGTGACTCTTTTCTAAGGTTGATTAAAAAAGTGCTCACTTTATCGTGGACAGCCTTTAGTTTAATTCACTTGTAGGTAAACAGTGGTTGTCCTTACCCGTAGTTGTTTCCTCTGTGAGATTGTGTCGGGGGCTAGCAGGTCGTTGGTCAAACATCCGACCGGGTACTTTTGGCAAGGACTTATAAGTAACAGGGCTGATGGTGAACTGTTCTTACCACATTAACTTGTAGGTAAACAGTGTTGGTCCTTACCCGTAGTTGTTTCCTCTGTGAGATTGTGTCGGGGGTTAGCAGGTCGTTGGTCAAACATCCGACCGGGTACTTTTGGCAAGGACTTATAAGTAACAGGGCTGATGGTGAACTGTTCTTACCACATTAACTTGTAGGTAAACAGTGGTTGTCCTTACCCGTAGTTGTTTCCTCTGTGAGATTGTGTCGGGGGCTAGCAGGTCGTTGGTCAAACATCCGACCGGGTACTTTTGGCAAGGACTTATAAGTAACAGGGCTGATGGTGAACTGTTCTTACCACATTAACTTGTAGGTAAACAGTGTTGGTCCTTACCCGTAGTTGTTTCCTCTGTGAGATTGTGTCGGGGGCTAGCAGGTCGTTGGTCAAACATCCGACCGGGTACTTTTGGCAAGGACTTATAAGTAACAGGGCTGATGGTGAACTGTTCTTACCACATTAACTTGTAGGTAAACAGTGGTTGTCCTTACCCGTAGTTGTTTCCTCTGTGAGATTGTGTCGGGGGCTAGCAGGTCGTTGGTCAAACATCCGACCGGGTACTTTTGGCAAGGACTTATAAGTAACAGGGCTGATGGTGAACTGTTCTTACCACATTAACTTGTAGGTAAACAGTGTTGGTCCTTACCCGTAGTTGTTTCCTCTGTGAGATTGTGTCGGGGGCTAGCAGGTCGTTGGTCAAACATCCGACCGGGTACTTTTGGCAAGGACTTATAAGTAACAGGGCTGATGGTGAACTGTTCTTACCACATTAACTTGTAGGTAAACAGTGTTGGTCCTTACCCGTAGTTGTTTCCTCTGTGAGATTGTGTCGGGGGCTAGCAGGTCGTTGGTCAAACATCCGACCGGGTACTTTTGGCAAGGACTTATAAGTAACAGGGCTGATGGTGAACTGTTCTTACCACATTAACTTGTAGGTAAACAGTGTTGGTCCTTACCCGTAGTTGTTTCCTCTGTGAGATTGTGTCGGGGGCTAGCAGGTCGTTGGTCAAACATCCGACCGGGTACTTTTGGCAAGGACTTATAAGTAACAGGGCTGATGGTGAACTGTTCTTACCACATTAACTTGTAGGTAAACAGTGGTTGTCCTTACCCGTAGTTGTTTCCTCTGTGAGATTGTGTCGGGGGCTAGCAGGTCGTTGGTCAAACATCCGACCGGGTACTTTTGGCAAGGACTTATAAGTAACAGGGCTGATGGTGAACTGTTCTTACCACATTAACTTGTAGGTAAACAGTGTTGGTCCTTACCCGTAGTTGTTTCCTCTGTGAGATTGTGTCGGGGGCTAGCAGGTCGTTGGTCAAACATCCGACCGGGTACTTTTGGCAATGACTTATAAGTAACAGGGCTGATGGTGAACTGTTCTTACCACATTAATTGATTTCTGTATGATAACTAAAATCCATACAATATTTTTTGAAAGACCGTTGGCCTGTTCTCTAATAAAGGGCGTTATGAACGTTTAACAAAGTATTTTAATGTTCAAAGAAGCAGAAATGGGGAATGAAACGGCCATAGCCTGTGGTAAGGAAACATCCCACAGCATTCGCCTGAAGTGTTTTCGGGAAATTACAAAAAAAAAAAAAAAAACCGGAACCAGGATGGCATGAACGGGATTCGAACCTAGGTTCTCGCGAATCCGAGTAGAGCATTGTGACTCACCCCGATATGCGACAATGCGTCCAATTTTCTAGGTATTTTTTTTGTTTAACTAGGATAGATGAATTCGTCGAATGCTAAAGTACGTTTCCTGGCCCATTCTACCAGAATATGCACTATTGGGTAAGGTCCATGTTTTAAATCAGTTCGTCTAGCTTGGTTTTGTGGCTAACCTTAATATCCCATTTCGCAAATACACTGCAGATTAAAATCTCGATTGCAGCGAAAGCACATAAAAGCAGAACATAGAGTGGCGAAGAATTTCAGTGAACCCACAATCAGAAACTCTCTGTGTATGTGTGTGTGCGCGCGCGCGTGCGTGCGTGTTTTTCCCCGCTTCCGAAATGCAGCATACTTACTTAACACTCGACACCAGAATGAAGTAATTTTATATTTAAATCCAATCGCCAGTGAATATGATGTAATAGTACTTACTTTAGAGATATGTGTGTGGGTAACTACAATAGGCTGATAAATTTAAGTGAGAATAACCTATAAACATAATTTTAACTTAAGCGTTTCTTGCCTTCTCACGGGTTTTAAGTATTCCACTGAAGAGTGATTCGATAGAACACATGGTGAATTTTTTATTTGGTGTATTCGACATATATAATATGAAATAACAAAAAAAAAAAATAATTGTAACTTATTTAAGTAAACTAGTCTTGTTGCCATTCTAAGAATCAATGTTGCCAATTCTAACACGATCTTAGTTCCAGGGTCTCAATAACTCTCAGGCAGTGGCTAAAACCATTAGTGAGCAGCGAGCTACAGCCATTCATGCACCTTCTACTACGTAGTGCACCGCGTTACATTGTAGAGAACACCCTTATCGAACACACGCGGTATGATCTACTAAAAGATACTGAGCACGTGTATTCGAACTCTTGTTTACATTATGGAACTGGTGGGTTAAAAATCTATCTTATTCATTTCATTTATAAAAAAAAAAAAATCGTGACATAATCGGGGAATTTTCAAGTGAAACCAGGCCCGAATCAAGAACTTCATACCTACTGGCCAACGAAATATCGTGTCGCCGGCAAAAAATAAAAAAATAAAAATGATCCACAAGACCAAGCTTTCTTCCGAGCATCTCGTTAAGAATTCTTAAAGCAACAAAGGTCATGGACATGAAACATTTTTTTTGGCAGTGATTATAAAAGAAAGACTGATAAACCAGACCAGCTACAAACACTGGTTAAACAACCGTTTAATTTTTTTTCTTTTATGTGTTATGACCATAAATCTCTTCAGCTTCTTTTTTTTACGCAGTATCTTTTTATAAATTAGTTACGGGTAAGCCGGTTTTAGGGATAGCCAAATTATGTAAATACGAACATCTCTTATTAGGCTATAGTTAATCCGGATACAGTTGAATCCGGATTGACAAATATGTAGTTAAACCGTGTCGTGATGTCTTAATACTAACCAACTATAGGCTGTACACGGTAAAATGAGTACTTTTGGAAGCCCTGCTTAAGATCTACTTGTTTGCACGTTGTGTATTTTTCTACCGTATGCAAAATTATCATTGCCATGGGCCCCATCACTTTATTCATGCGTCGATCAGGCGAAACTGTGTAATTATTAGAAAAGTAAATATTTTACAAATATGGTCATTTTTACACTTCAGTGCATTAAAAAAAAAACAGAATGAGAAAGAAATAATTTAAGTTATCACAAAAGGTTACCTAATACTTTTTATTGGACGTTGAGATATGCGACTACTTTCCATAATCATTACCAACTTTACTGGGCCCATGTCGCTCACTGCGCCCGTTAAAATATACGCAAGCAGGGCCGGTGACTTGTTTCTAAAGTTGATATCAAAAGTGCTTACTTTATCGTGAACAGCCTTTACTTAAATGTATTGTATACTAAACTAGTTGTGTTTATATGTCTTACAATTATAGACTGTAATATAAATAAGCGAAAACAAATGCCAAATGTTAGTTCTTCATGTACCGTATGAAATTTGTGTGACAGTACTGTATTTTATAAAATTTCCATAAATTTCTGTTTATCGGGATTTGGAATTTGATATTTCGTCGCACGGTGCTTAACTGTTGAGGTATTTAAGAAAATATAAACTCTGTTCGTTTATGTATATTGGTTTCATTTTAATGTATTAATTTTTACTGTACCTCATTCATCGGTGTGTGAAAGTCGTCCGAAGAAACAATTAAGAGCTGACATTTTTATTGCGGGAGGGGAAAAAAAAGTAATTCCTGCAAATTTCGCGGTTATTTAAAAACTCCGCGAGGCAGTTTTATGGCCAAGATGAGGGTTTTACTTTGCTGGCAGTATTACAGGACATGTTTTTTCGTCTTAGCGGAAGGCATAATGATTCAATTTACCCTCGTTTGCCATTTATGTGATAGCAAGATTTTTTAGGTCGCTTCTCTTTCTTCGTTTTTTTCTTCGTTCCCGCAAGACGCGACCACACAGCACTTTCGGCCGCGCAGAAATAAAATCCCAAGAGGCTGTGCGGCTCATTCTTCAAACGACGCGACAGAGAAAAGTTTTTTTTGCGATTTTATGACTGGCGCTCGGCTTGTTTCAGAATGTCAGCTCACCGCAGTGGCGGGCTGGCGATTCTTGAAGAAGCCGGGTGGCATTAGGGACAAACAAGACTCCAAAACATAACAGTTTACGGCGAACATGAGAGCTCGCCGGGGGAAAGATATGGTCGCTGAGCGAGCAGCACAACGAGAACGCTGCGGGGCAAGAGAACTTGAGGTGCAGTAGGTTTGCACCTCAAATTGTGGAGCCTTTATATAGGCTGTTCACGGTAAAGTGAGCACGTTTGAAAGCCCTCTCGTTTGGAATCTTAGTCAGTAAATATATTTTATTTTAGCCGTAAACGTTAACTTCCGAGTGCGGTGCTATATACACTCTGTGTTTATTACCTCAATGGCAAAAACTATTTTAAAGGGCGGTTAAAGGATAAAAAAATGGCTGAAAGGGAAAAGTAGCTAGGGCCTCAAAAGTGCTCACTTGACAGTGAACAGCCTATAGCAGGTGCCTATAGCCTGTTCGCCGTAAAATGAGCACTTTTGAAAGCCCTGCTTAAGATCTACCTGTATGCAGATTGTGTATTGTTCCGTCTTAAGCAAAATTGGCATTGCCACGGGCCTCATCACTTTATTCACATGTCGGTCAAGTGAAAGTGTGAAATTATTAGAAAAGTAAAAATTTACAAATCTACTAATTTTTACACTTAGATGCAGAAAGAGAAATAAATAATTTTAATTTTCACAAATGGTTACCTAACACTTGTAATTCGACTTTAAGATATGGAACTACTTTCCATGCTATGTTACCAACTTTACTGGGCGAATGTCACTCAGTGCACCCGTTAAAGTATATGCAGAGAGGAGCGGTGATTTTTTCCTGACGTTGATTTCAAAAGTGCTCACTTTATCGTGAGCAGCCTTTAGTAAGAAATACTTTCATGCAAGAAAGATATTACTACACTGAAGCATACGAATGCGGTACGTTTTTCCTTTGGTATAATTTTGTAGGCTCGGTTCAGCTTGGTTTGCATGAGGTGGAGCATTGCCTGGGAAGTAGAACTTCAGCAGGGCTTCAGAAAAAAATCGAAATAATTTTCCATTCCCAACGATTCCGCTGTTTCACTTGGACAGCGCATTAATAAAGTGATCAAGCCAACGGCAACGTCAGTGTTACCAACGGCGTAAGGATATGAAATGGGAAGATGAGTAGATCGTGAGCCTAGTGCTCACTTCCCCGGGAACAGCCTGAAGGGAGGAAGTAATGCAGCGCCGACAACCGTGGTACGATAGCACCATGATGATCCTCATTACTACGTGCCGCGTCCACGTCTAGCTCGCCGTACGACCACGGCAACTTCAGTTGGAGTGTTTGACCTTGAACCCGCGCGTAGCCATTCATCCGGCCCCTGGCCTACGCGCTTCTTTCAAGAAGGCGATGGCCTAGCACAGATAACTGAGGCTGCACGCCGAGCGAATACCGTCAAACCAAAACTCGACATACATTTCTGAAAAAAATAAACCATTTGTTTGAGCTAAGTTTTTGATATTCTCGTAAAATTATCTAAACGATTAAACTCCGTGTTAGGTTATGGAAAAATCAGGTTGTGATCAATAGTTTTTGTCCAGTGGACAATAAACTTCATGGCTACAGTATTTTTAATTTGTATATACGATAATTATATTTAAATATTAAAGGCTGTTCGCAATAAAGTATGCTCTTTTGAAGACAACCTTAGAAACGCTGCCACAACCCTCATATATTTTAACCTGGCGCCTTGAGTTACATGCGCCCAGTAAAGTTGGTAACAATGGATGGGAAGTAGTTCCGTATCTTAACGTAGAATATAACGTGTTAGGTAATCATTTCTGATTACTTAAATTATTTATTTCGCTTTCTGTTTATTTAATGATGCGAAGTGCAAAAATGAGCAGATTTGTTAAATATTTGCTTATCTAATAATTTCACCGACGCATGAATAAAGTGATGAGGCCCATAACAATGTTAATCTTACACAAGGCGGAAGAACACACAGCGTACATACCAGTAGATCTTAAGCAAGGCTTTCAAAAGTGCTAATTTGACCGTGAATAGCCTATACGATACATGTTTCTGAACTAAAACCATATACACAGACGCAGCATCGTGCTATTGAATTATCGATGGTTTTTATGATTATTTATTATATTTATTTGAGCTACCATTTAACAGGCGCTGCATGGAAGTTCTTAGAAGTTAATAAACCTAACAACACATTTTTTAAGTAGTACTGCGTTCAAAACTAATGAAACTAGTATTCGACACAATAGTGCGTGCTACTAATGCAACAGAGGCATCCACAAACCCCCCCCTTCCATTTGGGAATGAGGAAGGAGGGTAGGATGGCGTTAGAGATTAGAAAGAAGGGAGGAAAACCATAAATAGGTCATATAGATGATTATTTTTGCTATTTTACAAGCGTTTAAACCCATGGCACACTACAGCTGATATATTCGTCCGTGGATACGAATTTGTTAACATCCATCCTTAAAAGAAACATAATTTATTGTAAGGAATGAGTGAGAGCGGTATATGTTCCTGCCTAAAAATAATTTTAAAAAAATTTCGGCATGCCCATTACACTAGGGCTTTTGGTGTGTTCGATTTTCGAGCGAGTGAATAAGCGTAGAGATTTGGGCGGCTTTTAACATCGAAGTCTTGAGAGCCGATGAGGGTGAAGTGAGGTGAGTCTGGAGCAGCGCCGAAATGAGGTGTCGGAAGAAACGGGTGATCCCCGAGAAAACCTACCGACCAGTGGCATCGTCAGGCACGATTCCCACATGAGATATCCGGGAGCGACCCCGCCGGGAATCGAACCCGTTTCGCCTAGGTGGGAGCCGAGTAGTCTGACCACTACATCACCGCAGCCCCTTCAATTTTCTAGGATAAGCCGCCGTTAGTACAATGCACCATCACTAGAGTTTCGGAAATCTCGCTGATTCATTTGGCAACAAGCTAGACTCCACAATCCTTTGTATACTCGAGCCTCAGTTACTTGTTCATTGGCCGATGCCCCAGTTTTATCGCATAATAAGTACAATGGTATTCTGTCCTAGTTTACTTGCAGACCAGTTATTGGTTCAAATTCGTGAAGGGCGTGTCTTACAAACTGTGTTCTAATTGAGACAGAAAGTCAAGTGTAAATGTTTTTGAAGTCTAGCTTGTCCTCAAATGTAATCGCGAAATTTCCGGGTCTCTAACCATCACCACCACCAACTCATGAACTATGTGAACGACCACATTTAGTGACGATGATCATGAGACTCCCATGTCAAACGTTAAGTTCGTTAACTATTTTACCTATATTCCTGTTCTTCCTTATTGTTCCCTCACAGCATCTCCTGTACGTGTGGGTGAGTTTCTCCTGACACCGGATGCCACAAGATGCGTTAAGTCAGCTCGACTGTTGACTTTTCTAGGAACCGCAACTTATCATCAGGACATCTGCGATTACAGTGACCCACAGACTAGACTCTACAATCCTGTGCAAACTCGTGCCTTGGCTTGATGTTCATTGGCTACTGCGTTAGCCATTAGATATTCTGCTGACCAGGTCATCGCTTTGTTCGCTCTTTGTTCCCTTTCAGAATTTTCATTCACTATAGTATCCTTCTGTTATGGATCTGCAAATGTTTCTGAAAACCATACGTGCTTATAAGTCTACGTCCTTCATATACTCGTGAATTTTTTTTGATTCCTAGTTATCCTCTCATCCCAGTCATGTGATGCCATTCCGTTAATTTTTAAGTTACTAAATTTCTTCGGGTTTTCGTTGGGTGTTCTTAAGAGAATGTCTCCGCTTACAGTAAACAAGGATTACTTTGTACCTGCCATGGTTACTTTTAACCACTCCAAATTTTTGGGGGCCGCGGTGGCTGAGCAGTTAACCTGCTCGCCTTCCACCAATGGCGAACCGGGTTCAATCCCGGATACTCACCTTAATCACCATCATCGGCTCTCAAGACTTCGCTGTTAAGAGCTGCCCAAATCTCTTGACTCACTCCTAATTTTTGTTAGGGTGTAATTTTACAAAGTATCAGCGCACTGTAGCTGTATACAACTTTTATATTTTGAACTTCCTCTGCCCTGGTTATGTTTCGAATTCTACGGTGTATTTACGTGAAAGAAAACCTTTAGTGTATGTTTGGACCTCTGTTGTGAGTTACAAAGTTTCACCATACGAAAAATGCACGTAAGTAGTGAAGTGATATTCTGCTAGAAACACCAATAAAACTTTACATTCATTATTCTCTGGTTATCATTTATCTTAAGAAAATGTCATATGTATACTCATTATAGCAAATATGCTTAATGAAGACGTAAAAATGGTGACAAACATAGACACTGAACTAATTATTCCCAATAAATGCAGAAATAATTGAACACCTAAGAGAATACTAGGAACTAACAAAATAAACAAACAAAAAATTCAAATTAAGTGAATAATGATTGATTTTACTAAGCACGATGAAGGAAATCATTGGTTGAAAAAGGACACATCTTGCAATCATATTTTAGAAAGTGAGAATTCCTGAGACTAAATCAATATTCATATTTTAATATATACTCTTTAGATTCAACTTATTTAGAATCTTACGTTAAATACCAACTCCCTCACAATATGTAAGAAAAATAAATTATTTGATTGAAGAAATATCATCTTACAGAGGTGAGTTGCAGATAACTAGTTTGGTTTAGAAATTTCATAATATTTAACAATATAATCCAACCAGCAATTGGTAAATAATAAGTTCTATAATCACGACCACTGGTTAAATGTTCAGGAAAAAAGAGGTTTTTTCAAAATTTCAAAAAAGCCATTTAACATTTCTCAATTCGATTTCCAATCAAATAATCGAAACCGAAATAAGCAGATTGTTTCTTTTTTACAGCTTTCAGCTTGGCGTCAGGCGTATGCTTCATCCCTGGCATCAGCGGCGTTTTTGAAGATTTTATCTCTTAAAATCTAAATCAATCTCTTCCGGGCATCTTCTCTTCTTGCCCGCACAAGTACACACTTGCACGCCTCTCCAAACGTGCCTGCCATTAGGATGGAGCAGATTATTAATAAATTTAATCTCAAAACATCTACGTCCCGAAAAACGCATCTACTCATAATGAAAGCCGGAAGAAGAGTCCTTAATTAACTTCAAGGCTTCCAAAACCAGATATAATATCCGGAAATCGCAGATTGAATCGGTAATTAACATGACAATTACGAGAGAAATAAAGGATTTAAAAAAAATAACCTCTTAGGCCTATCTGAAGTGAACCGTACAATTAAACAGAAATATCTGTGCTTAATATTATATACGTGGAGAAACACGATTTTTAATCACAAATATTTGAAGTTTTAGTATCTATAAAACTGATGATCAGAAATGTAAACAAACAGGTGTAAATAATAATACTACTTAAATACATAATGCTTACAAACCAAACTCGAGGAAAATAAAAATAAAATAAAATAATAATTATAAACTAAAATATTAAGGTTACTATTAGTGCATTTACAGTAACATTTCAATCCGGATTGAACCTGGAGTGGGCTGTAGGATGCAGATTGAAATGTTAGTATAAACACATTTGGACTGGACTGAAGTAGGAGTGGAGAGAGATAATCCAGTCCAATTGTTGAGGTGGACTGGAATGTAGAATCAACTTTGAAAAGTTTAGTTTAAACAATCATCGGACTGATTGGAACAAAGAAAAAGTGGCCGCCATATTGACTCGTTAGTTTGGTTATGCAAGAGGTTAGAAACATTGTGAGACTAACAAAATAATATATATATATTTAAGTGAAGCGAAAATAAATGGCTATGAAGGAACTGAGAAATATTTGGTAGGAGAAATATGTGGAATTCTTATTTTTTATTATGCAAAAAAATTTTTTTTTTACGTTTACTGGACTTTCGTACTTCGTTTCTTTTATAGTTCTGCCAGTCGCCAATGAGTGATTCAATTCCGTTTCAATTCGCATTCAGTATTGTTTACACTCTAGTCCACGTTCGAAACTTTACTTTAACAGCTTACTTTCGATACGAGTTGATTCCAGTCTGAGTTCGGTCCAGTCCGAAATTTTTCTCTAAAAGCAATAAATTCAAACAAAATAATAATCGTTACTTTGGTAAACATTCTGTAGTACCACTACAATTCCTTCACCAAATGACGCCAAAACAAACATTTTGAGTGGTTCAAAGTTACCCCAGGCATACTCCCATACAGGCATACATTCTCCCAGTCAACTTGGCAGCAAAAGAAAGAAAAGTAGCTGTATTGCGAGTGTAAAGTCCCTGTCACAGTATCAAATTTTTACCTTCAACTATATTTGACAGTAAAATTTGGGGACAAAATACAGCCATCAAATTTTTCCTTCCAACAAATTTTATCAAACAATCTTGAATGTGTCTGAAAATGTTTTACACTGTCTAATTTTTTTTTTTACTGGGAGAATATTATTTGAAATATCATTTAAAAATTATTTCCGTAGTGAGATTTGCTTTTGTTTTTTCCATGCAGTCCATTACAGGAAGAAATGTAAGTATATTGTAATTTATTTTAGTTTCTTTACTAAATTAAAGATTTATTTATAAGATATGTTTCCTGCACACCGAAATTTAATGCCTCTGAGTTCGTAATATTATGTACAATATTCACTTAAAATAACATTAATACCCAGACAGCTTCAACATAAATGTTTTATCTTCGTAATTTACTTCGTTTCCAGCGATTGTTCGTTATTTTAAAGTTTTTTGACGTCCATTTTTGTCGTGCACGATTCTGATTGGCTGAGACCGTCATACATCAAATAAATTTTAGAACCAATTTTCAAATGATTGATGAAAACTAAAGCCATCCAACTTTCTCAGACAAATACGGCGGCGTTTATGACGTTTCAATGACCTCATAACTGTCCGACTTCATTTGACCAAATTTATTGGAAGCAGTTTGACGAAAAAATTTGACAGTGTGACGGGGGCTTAAGGCATTTAAACTTTATGGGCAATGAAGTTGAGAGCTTCTTGGTATTTTTACACACTAAGAGTACATAGTTGTGTATTAGTAAAATATTTACATTCGTAACAATTTCACGCGTTCACTTGTATCACTGAGGCTTATTCTACTCAGGTTGTGAAGCTCAATGCTTTTAGTTTAGCAACTAAAAATGTTTGCCGCCAGGGTGAACTCCTGTCGCTTGTGTACCGGATTTTTAGGTTTTCTATGCAAGTAATAAAAGGATTATCCCCTGTTACAATGACAAAGTTTCTTAATGTTTACTTTTACGTATAACTTTACAGTATTCAATCATCATAAGAATGGTATACTAATCCTCGCAAAAAAATCAGTAATGAATGCTAAATATATTTTATGATTCAGGAGCTGGTAACACCCAAATGACTTATTTTTCTCCACTGGCTCTATAGAGCAATGCAACGACTTACAGCATACCTTTATCTGCACTGTTGGGCGATAAAATTGTCGGTTCACCACAGAGTATAAAACCAGCAGCGAGTGCAGCAGGGGCGACGAGGTACGCCATGCGCGTGCATGTGTCGTCCTTACAGGCAGCGAGACGGTCGCGCTGCAGAATGAAGTGTTTTTTTCTTCCTGGATAGCCGAAGGCCGGTCTTGCAGTTTATTATCACTAGCAACCTGCAAAAATCGCGTTATTATTGGAGACCCGAGAAATTCGCGAGTGCAATTACACGTAGGCTAGACTTCATAGTCTTATATACTCTCATACAGATATCAACCGTTTATTGGTTGATCGTTCTGGTAGTGAAAGGCGGTGGTTGGGCTCACAGCTTATTGCATGTTTGTTATTGGCACATTTATCTCCAGGGCGTGTCAAACAACACGTCGACCAATTACAAAAGTTACATAAACGTACAAGTGTGTGAATTCCAACTTGTCTAAAAATGAACCCGCGAAATTCTCGGGTCTCTAGTTTCAATTTGAGATAAGGCTAACCTTCACAGTGCTGTTTACTCTCGAACCGGCGTCGTTTTTATATTGGCTGCTGCATACGCGTGAAGTCACTCCCTTTCTGATTGGACTGCAAGTGAGCGGACTGCACAATTGTGTAGTGTTCATTTTTTGGCGGAGAGTTGCCCAGAGCGCGTCAAAAGAAGTACGGTGCATTGGCAATATTATTGCAAAGTTACAGGTGATTCAAGTTTAACGTTTTCCCAAACAATAACGCGAATTTTTCACGTCTCTACTATCACCCTCGCACTTCTGTGCCCTTTCTGAAGAATGCGGGGGCGTTGATGTTTCCTAATTTTTATTTGTGTCTTTTCCCCATTACTCCCTTTGTGAATTACGTTTTACAATACTATTGCATCCTAACAACACAAGAGTGGCACGGAAGAAGACAGTAGCGCCGACTTCCTGCGTTCCACCCCACAACTCCTGCACCTTCACTGCGGAATGAAGTCCACGACAAGGATTGCCCCCTTAGGCGTGCACACAGTTAGGTTTTTTTATTTGAGCGAGGGGTGGAGGAAGAGCGGTGCAAACCCCAAAATAGTGAATCGCGTTTACGAAATTCAAAAGACAAAGTAAGAATGTATTGTAACGTTGAGCACTTTTGAAAGTCCTGCTTAAGATCTACTTGTATGCAGGTTGTGTATTCTTCCGCCTTATGTGAAATTAACACTGGCAAGGGCATCACCACTTTATCGATGCGTTGGTCAAGTGAAACTGTGAAATTATAACAAAAGTAAATATTTTACAAAAAATTCTCATTTATACACTTTGATGCATTAAATAAACAGAAAGCGAAAGGACTAATTTAAGTTGTCACAAATGGTCACCTAACACTTTTTATTCGACGTTAAGGAATTTAACTTCTTTCCACACATCGTTACTAACTTTACTGGACGCATGCCACTCAGTGCGCCCGTTAAAATATATGCAGGCAAGAGCAGTGACTTTTTTCTAAGGTTGATTTCAAATAATGCTCACTTCATCGTGAACAGCCGTTATATACATACACTAGTGCCTTAATGACTATCAAACATACGAAATTGTCAAGATTATTTTTTAATTTTCCCTATGGCGTAATGCTCTTACGGTTGTCGGCCAGAGGCGCGGCGCGCATTGAGTAATTCTGGCGTTCTAGGTGGGAAAAAAAAAATTAATTTTCCAACTTCGTAGGATATGCTAGTCTGTTTTATATCTCCGTAGTAGAATTTCTACAGTAGAAGGTAACGTAGTGTAGTCTGCATACACGCGCGCAGCGGATGGTTACCAACTTGCACGAGTCCGTCATAGGAACGACTCCCTATACCCCAGTGCTTGTCGGCGGTGATGGGGCGCCTTTGTCGACATCCGTCGAGGTAAAGGCGTAAGCAAGAAGGGGTAGTAGGGGAAGATGAAGGGGATGCATCACCCCCCTCCCAAATGAAATGTGTAAATACATATAAACACTTTTGCTTTTTAATTAATTAGAAGTGTTCCGTACTGAAAACAGAAGTAAACATTTGCAATGAGTTTACCTTGAGCGTGCACTTGAAATTATAGATTCATTTTACACCGGGGGAAAGTTTTTTTTAAAGAGATTTTTAACCGTTTCGGACCGACTTTAATTTATGGTTTCAGGTGTTGCAAACAAAATATTTTATGATGCGTGCTGTACTTAATTCGAAACTGCACTTGTTTTGCTGTCACAGCTAGTGAACTGAAGGTTATATGTTCGGCAACAATCATACGAACCAATTGCAACTTAGTCCATTAAGACGGTTAGGGAATCATTTACCCACAAGTAAGATCATTGGTCATTGAGTTTTTCAGTGTGCAGTACAGACCAGAAATTACCTACACGTGCGTAATATACACAATCGTGTACACTAGGTCTGAATGGGTTAACGTCCCCCGGTTTCATGCTTGAAAGCTTAGCAGGGGACGGCTTACAAACTAACTTATAACCTAACTTAAGTGAACACCCATGCCTTATCCGTACTATGGCTGGCTCCTGCGAGGGTTGCTCAGCGTTGCGCGGAGGCAAGGCGCAGAGCGACCTCGGCCCCGCCGAGCCTTGTTTTAAATAACACATACCAGAGGATTTGGCGCGAGGTCAGGAAGGAACTATATAAGCTCAGAGCGATGGCGGCTCTGGGCGCTATCTTGCCTGCCGCTGCCGGAGGCTCTACCCGAGGACAACGAGACGAAAGGACCACAGCCCGTGGTCCGTCTTCGATGCCCGCCGAACCCGCCGTCGAGAGAGCTACTGGGAGACTGCGACGGCAGAAATGGTAGTTACCAAATCCCTGGTAGGGCGACTTAAAGCATGCTAGGGCGCGGGACGTGTGATGGCATTAAGCTCCCTCTGAGCATAGTTCGCCTTATTAACGTGACGCTACTTTGAGAGTGATTAAGGGCATCAGCGCCCCTTGTTTAGACGCTAACAGTAGAGATATATCTGCTGCTTGTAGCTGATTGTTTGTGGAATCAGATGTATGACTGAGACGCATAATTGTGGCGGACTGTAAAGGTAGTGTTTAGTAAAAGTAGTATTTTGTATCCGAGTGCTTATCCTTTGAGCTACCCTTGCTTCCGCTTGTTAATGCGTGACCTGACTCATCCTCAGGATAGGTCATAACATCCGGGATTCGAACCCAGAGCCCCCCCACCGCACAGATCAGCGGTGCACCAACCGACTGCGCCACGGGAGGTCGGCCGGGGAAAAGTTGTTTTTCTTACTGTGCGAAGTGCTCACTTCAGAAATCGAGAATCGAGGTTCACGCACCCTCTCATAAATAAGATCCCGTGCACGTGACTGCGTCGAGAAGGGCGTTTATCGGCGCTGTAGGGGTCTCGCGACACGCACAGCAGCCCGCCGCCGTCGTTTTGTTTTATCCATCCTCAGGGCGATCTCCGGACAAACAAACACTCGATTGTTCCCCTGACGCCCGCATTTCTTCCACCTTTCGTCGCGGCGGGCCCGACAAAACAACCAGACAGAGACAGACAGAGCCGACTGCAATTTAGAAGACGGGCTTGGGGAGGAGATGATTCCGGAACTGGGACGAAACCGTAACGAACTGAAATCGCCCTCCCTACCTTCTTTTCCTTCCACGAGGAGATGGAACTCTGGCTTGCATTCTTGCTCCCGGAGCCCGCTGGAAAACAAGGGCGAGGTGGGAGAAAAAAACTAGAAAGCAGCATCAGAAGACAGTTACGTGATATTATTCCGGAATTACATTTCTAAGATTTACTGCCTTTATTTTTCTCTCTCCTGGCTTACCGAGAAATTTTTTTTAAGAAGGCATCCCGTAAGAGTGTTCATTTTTCCGAAGTACCGCAGAGCCAGTTTATCTGGGAGATCTTACGTAGTTTTTAATATCGGTGGAGAATGTTTATTTTTTTCTCCCTGATGAGGTTACAGATGCTATCCGAATGAAAGAAACTTAGAGCAGGTGAGGTGTTCCTAATGAAGCTGGGACCTACAGCAAAATATAAAAATAAGTAATGTGTTATCCGATAAGATCTTGAAACGATCTCGAGGTTTTGGTCTCAATGAGGCCGTGGTCTTCTTTCACTCTTAATCGCCGAGACGTGAGCCAATACAATCGGAAGTCGGCGCGCCGACAGACATCTGCACTGCCTGGAAACAAATATTTCAATTACGGAAGCGTAGTTTTTTGAATTACGGACTTGGCAAACATTTCACAGAACGTTTCGTAAATTCACGGAACTTCTCCGTAGGTTTGCCAAACAGTTTTTCTGTAAATCCGGTAAAAAACAAATGAAACAATAAAAAAAAAATATTTTGCTTGTATCTAACTGCTAGTAAAAGTGCAATTCAAAAATTTTAATATTTTAATTTATAACTTAGATATTTGAAAAAGAATAAAGAAATTTTAAGAAAATGTTTGTCTTACAGCTTACCTAAGACTTTCTTGTTACAGTCTTGAAATATATCTGTCTAATTATGACCTAGCATTTTCCACCCTTTTATAGAAAAGTTTTGAACGTTTCGAGAAATGCTAACTTACCGGTGCATTCTGTTACTAGTTGATGTTTGAAGGGATTTAAGTGGATTGGGTATCCTAATTGCCGCAGAAACGATAATGTTCTGGTATACGCTTTTCACTGCAAAATTAGCACTTTTGAAAGCCCTGCTTAAGATCTACTTGTTTACACATTGTGTATTCTTCCGCCTTATGTTAAATTAACAATGCCATGGGCCTCATCTCTTTATTCATGCGACGGTCAAGAGAAACTGTGAAATTATAAGGAAAGTAAGTATTCTACAAATCTGTTCAATTTTACACTTCTATGCATTAAAATAAAACATAAAGCGGAATAAATAATTTAAGTTGCCAGATAGGGTTATCTAACACTTTTTATTCGACGTTAAGATATGGAACTACTTTACATCCATCGTTACCAACTTTACTCCGTGTATGTCACTCAGTGCGCCCGTTAACATACACGCAGACAGGGCCAGTGTTTTTTTTTCTAATGTCAATTTCAAAAGTGTTCACTTTATCGTGAACAGTCTTTAACAGTGGCGATGAAATCTTCGCGTAGACTCGCCACTTCTCGTTCCGGAACGCGAAGCTACATGAAAAAAGGGGACGTTCCGCATATTTCATTTACGGAACTGAGATCCGATTTTTGTCACTACGAATCGCGTTTGCGTACATAAACTGTACATTCCCGTTAAAAATTGCATAAATATACGAGTGTTTGTAACAGTGTGATGCTGGGTTCACAGTACCACCACGGACACGACACGACAGCGCCGACACCACAAAAAACTTTACAGCAGTCAGCAGGAAGTAAAATCAGTCCGAAAAATAACCCTCCTAACCGCGCGTCAGAAGACGATTATATTTATACTTTGTGCCATGTCAAGCTCATCTCGGCACATAAAATCTTACAAACACAAAACTAAGAAACAATATTTCTTGCGTATTTCCCTAGAAGAAAATAGCTTGGGGTAAAAAAATTACATTTAGCTTTTTAAATACATTTTTTATGTATTTTGATTTTGTCGGAAGCAAACAGTCATTAACTTTATCGCTTGTTATATACCGTAATTTTTAGATACCGCATGAGCGAGTCTCTATGTTATGTTTTCCAAACAGTCGAATACGTCGGACAGACACTGTTAACACTAAAATATCGTATGCAATTTCATCGTTCTTTGCAGTGTGTTTGAAATACATTTTTTCCCCCTACGAAACTATTGAACGTGCGTACAATACGCTGACCTACGAAAAGAAGAAGGCACGTGAAACACCATTTCAGAAACACTCCAACATGGATAAAAGGGCTTTTTTTCAAAGCTCTACATCTCGAAATATACGCTTCAGATGCATATAGAAATATCCAAGGCACAAGTAATCGACCTTGCTACAGATTTTCCACCAATAAAATGATACGGTCATCGCTTATTAAAGTACCATAGGTACGCGCAGAACGAAGAGAAAACTATACGCGCCAGTTCAGAGCCGCCGCTTAGTGGCTACGACGCACATGGTACGCATAACCGTGTAGCCCTTATCGCACTTTAGTTTCTCGGTTCGGAGCGGAAAATAACTCCAGATAGATGGGCCCTTTAAGAATACGGAGGTGAAATAGCAGTATATAGTCTATTTACGGTTTCTTCACACTTTTTGAATCAAACCTTTGAAAAATCACCCTATGTATGCGTGCGAGGTGTGTATTATTTCCTAAACATGCCATGTATCACAAGCGTTTTATACCTATGTTAACAAAGAATTATCATATTTTAAGTTAAATTGAAATTTTACCAATATTCAATTTATAAATTATAGTAGTGAATTTATAATAAATATGAATGAAAACAGTGACAAATCATCTGTGTTGGTAGCGCCTAATAAAAAATAGATCTTATGCAAAATATTATTATACAACTGAGTGCACACGAATTCGGTGCGTTGTCCTTTGGTGCAATTTTCCAGGCTTAGTTAAGCTTAGTTTGCACGAGGTGGAGCAATATCATGGAAGGGTAACTTTAGCAGTGCTTTAGAAAACTGTGAAGCGACCGCGAATGGAGTATATACGGTGAACTCCAGCCGCACACGCTAGCAAAATGGCGTCACCGGTCCACAACGTGTCGGAATGCCGTTCGCCGATCGGCGCCTGGCAACCTATGCGCCGGTTGGCAGCTCCGCCAATAGGGAATCTTCCGCAGCACGCAGTAGCCAATCAGATACAAGGCCCGTCACGAGAGCCTTGCCCAGCCAATCGCCGAAAGCGAACGTCCACCTCAAAGCCACGACCAGGCCATTTCGCCTGTGTGGTCGCCTTCAGTTTCTCGCTGGTAAAGGCTGTTCACGATAAAGTGAGCACTTTTGAAATCAACCTAAGGAAAAAGTCACTGCCCCAGCCTGCATATATTTTAACGGGCACACTGAGTGACATGTTCCTAGTAAAGTTGGTAAAGATTGAGGGAAAGTAGTTCCACATTTTAAAGTCGAATAAAAAGTGTTAGTTAACCATTTGGGACAGTTAAAAATATTTCATTTCCCTTTCTGTAAATTTAATGCATCGTAGAGTAAAAATGAGCAGATTTGTATAGTATTTATTTTCCTAATTATTTCACAGTTTCACTTCAACGACGCATTAATAAAGTGACGAGGTCCATGGCAATGTTAATCTTACGTAAGGCGGAATAATACACGACGAGCATACAAGGAGATCATAAGCACGGCTTTCAAAAGCTCTCTGTTTACCGTGAACAGTGTATACCACTGTCCAATATAGTATATTCGCGGTTTCCTGACACTTTATGAATCAAACCTCTGAAAGAACACCCCATTTATGATGTATTTGGCGGTTTTTTAAATATGTAATATCTCACAAGCTTTTATAATCGTATAAACACAAAAGTAAACTTTTAATCATATTTTATCTATAAATTATAATATTTCATACATAACTAATATATATGCAGACAGAGAGAATGTATGTGTGTTGGCGATATCTAGTAAAAATTAGTTCTTATGCAAAATATTATTACACTGAGTGCACACGAATGCGGTGTGTTGGCCATCTTGTATAATTTTCAAGGTTTTGGTTACATAAGGCGGAGCAATATCATGGAAGTAGAAATTTAGCAGAGCTTCAAAAAAGTTGGAAGTAACCGTGAATGTAGTATAATTTCAGCTGACTAAATATGAGGTTGACTGATCTCGCTGGCTGCGCACAATCAGCCTCTGTGTCCCAACATCGGACTGCTTTTCTACCAACACGACTAGCAAAAAAGACGTGGATTGGATATGAGGTTAGAATACTTGTTAAGAATTGTTTTCTCAGAGGACCAGCTGCGAAATGATAAATGACTTCTAAAAGTCGTAACTCTGGAATGGTTTGACTTTGCTTGAGCTCTAAAATTACTTTTAGAAATCCCAAGAACTAAACATTTGTTCGGAGGGATGTGTAGTTTTTCCAAAGACAGGCGCAAATGTGTTGGATGGGGTGGATAATACGGGCGAGGTCATATGGTTGGATTATTTTTTGTATGTAGATTTAGAGTGAGTGATGTGATTTGGGCGGCTCTTAACATCGAGGTCTTGAGAGCCAACTAGGGTGAAACGAGGTGAGACTGGAGCAACACCGGAATGAAAGAGTGGGATAAAACCCGCCGACTAAGCGTCATGGCCCGCGGCACGATTTCCTCATGCGAAAATCTGGGAAGGACCCCGCCGAAAATCGAACCCGGAGGTGGTCGCTTCAGAGAAATGTCCTCTAAAGAGTTGGCAACACTGCGCGGGACGGGAATGCGGCAGGCGAAACGGACTGGTGCGTGACAAGTGCGCGACCTGCTGGTTATAGCGACCCGGGCATTTCGTCACGTGTTTATCTGGCGGGGTCTCCGCCTCCAGTCCGCCGAGATAGCATCTGAGCGCGAGGCCCGGGATGCTGGGGTACATACCACGGCCTCCAGCAGTGGCAGATACCGTCTGCATCGCGGGTTCGCGGACTCCTGCGGGTAGTGGGAATGACGCTGAATGAAGCGGGATAACGGTATCGAGTGACCAGCTGCGGTGAGATTATTCTCAGCTCCTGCCCCAACAGACGACGTTTCATATTATTATTCGGTTGTTATAAGTTCATTGAGAGATTACCAAGCCTGCAGTCGCGAAGCTCATAACCAATTCGCGGTTTCTTCGCATTCATTTTTTTTTAAATAAAATCTTTGAGAAAAAACACCCCATGTATGACGTGTGTATTTGTTTCCTACATATCTCTTATATCACAAGCGTTTTATTCCTTAATTCACCTAAATGTACCATCTCTCTGTTTAAATTGATCTTATATGTTATCTATAAATTATAATATTTTATGTAAAACTAACAAAAATTAAGACAGAGGAAAAATGTATCTATCTGAACAACAGTTCACTTGTCTTTTTAGACGATATGCTTAGAGAATAGAATATAAAATATCTTGAGTTATTTCCGCCTTATGCGATTACAGTATTTTCCCGCAAAATTTTAAAACTCGCATGTTCAAACAGTAAAGTGAAAATTAGCTAATATTTAATTTTTCCACAGACTAGTGATTTTATATACACAATATTTAGTGCAAATTTAAAGTATCTCTGATGCATTGAAACTTCGTCATTTTAAACGTGCTAAGATTTCAAAGCCAATTCTTTTCTTAAGCAGTGAGCTAAGCTTAGTCCAAGTCACGCGTTTTTGAGTAACATGTGTGTATAAGGACGAAAAAAAAAATGCCGTTCAATGTTCAAACTATTGAGGTTCTTATTATGTAGCTGACACACGCACTCTACCACATAAGCTCTATATGTTTTATAAGTAGTTTGGAAGACTGGAGAACCAACATCGGTTTCGTCTGCGGAATTGGAGTGCGCATATGAGATACGCAGTAACCATCTTCTGTGTTCCAGAACTGGTCTGCATTTCCTGCCTAAAACACTTGTTAAAAAAATGGGGGGGGGGGGGGGGGCTGTGTCGTCTACGCGGTCGTAGGTATTTTTTCGTGACAACGTCTATGGAAGGTGAGAGGAAAACAAATGATAGACTGTGTGGGTTTGTTTAAATCAATGTATTTGTTATTATCACGTAGTGGGATTGCAGTGGTGGTGTACAAACGATTGAGTATTGGCTTATAGTACGAGAAGTACGATATGAAACGTAGGGCCTCAGCGGGGACGAGCCTGTCGAATGTGAGATCCAGAGAAGTACGTCTTAAAGTTAACTTCTTCGTGTGACTCCGGAATGGACTGAGTTAGCTGTGTCATCCATTCAGTATTAGATTAGTCTTGTCGAGCGCTATTGATGTTTTTAATATCATTATTGTCCTCGTACTTTTTAACAATTTTGATTTGTAATCTACAAAGATAAACGATTATTCGTTTTAAAGTCACTATGTGTGTTTATTATTTATGATTCTTGGTTATGTTTTTAGTTACTCCTTTTTTTACGCACAAACCGACATCAGAATTTCTTCGCTAGCCTGAGTCGCTCGGTCACTACACCGGTCTTAAGAACACTAAACCGCTTAAATCAGAGGTTCGCAGCGTGGCTCCCACCGCAACCTGATGACGTCAGAACGAAACGTTTGTGTGTGAAGCATGACGCCAAAGGAATGGCCTATACTAACGCACATTTACATTTAACGTATTGCTCATTCTCAAAGAGTAATACGCCACCGACCCGAGAGAAACATTTCGTGACTCCCAATTTCTGAACATAAGGGCAGAGTTGTAAGAAGTCACGCATATGCTAACAATTTGTAATGAAGTCTGAAATATATTCAATTTAGTGAATGTATTTTATTCATGTAAAAGTGTGGGCTTGTTCAAAATTCAAACGTAAACAAACGCGACCATCACTTGTTTGACAACGTGATTTTGACACTAGTATTGGTGATTGGGCGATTCAATTTTTGTTTGGGGACACGCACAGAAGATTACAATCTGTCCATAGTCTATTCGCGGTTTATTCACACTTTTTGAATCAAACTTTTGAAAAATCACCCCATGTATGAGGTGTTTGGTTGTTTCCTGAACATTCCATGTATAAAAAGTATTTTATACTTGTTTTAATGTGAGAATACCTAATTTTTTCTTTACTTCAACTTTTACTTATAGTTTATCTGTAATTTATAGTATCTCATTTGTAATTATTATGCACGACAACTGGCTGAAAATAGGTGGGTTAGTAATGTCTAGTAATAATTAGATCTTATGCAAGTTATTATTAAAGTTAGTGCGCACGAATGTGATGCATGGTTCCTTTGATGTAATTTTCTAGGCCCGGTTAATCTTTGTTTACATAAGGTGGAGGAATATTCGGGAAGTAGAACTTTAGCAGGGCTTCGGAAAATTTTGGAAATAACCGTGGATATATTATAACTTAACTATATTATACGGTTTCTTCGCCCTATAAGCAAGACATTGGGACGAGAGCGATTGAAGAAAGCTTGGTTTTGCAACATTTCTTAATATTCTAAATTTACTTGTTTCTCCATCTTTGCAGTAATTGGACCCTTTTTATTTTTATTTTCATAGACGATTTGAAGGCAAATTCAACGAGCTGTCGATCTTTGAAATCGGTCAAAGGGTTCTTGAGAAATCGACGTTTGAAATTATTTTACGTGTCCTGCCGATCCCCTTTTAATTCGAAAGTCTTTGTTGCAATGCGCAAATATGGCCGCTGATGAACGCGAGTTGAAGCCCCGGGCGGACTCACGAATCCTCGGCGGGAGGATCGGCGACGAGTAAACGCCACTGATTTACACGGAACTCGGTAATTGAAATGTTCGGAACGAGAGGGATTCGGGTAGGCCCATTTATTCTTATCCGACTGACTCCTCAGTCAGCGGACCGGTTTGGTGTGTCCCTGGGCGGGAAATGATGAGGGGTGGAGGGGAACCCCGACGATGGCAGTGCCTGCGCGGTACAACTTCGCGTAACTGATTCAACCGTAATGAAATTTCCACGGCCGTCCGATGTGGGTGTCCATCTGTGAGACGCCGTCACGCCTGGCAGTCATCCATGGTACAGAGCAGATAACTATACAGATACGAAACGCTTTGTCGGTTCCTTTGAAGTGGGCGTGCCCATTTTCTTATTGGCTTCGCGGGGCTCTCGTGATGGGTCTTTCGTGCTATTTGCTCCGAATACAAGTTAAAATTAAAAGATAAAATTCTGTCACCTTGTCCCGATATCCGAGTTAAACAAAAATTAAGAAATTGTACACATAGCTTCTGTCTCCCGGAAGTCTCGATATTTGTGTGGGGAAAAGTAAAACTAACTCGTTGAATAATTTTGGTCTCGCAAATCCCTTCTTCTTGGGCATTTCCTTGAACAGGTGAACAGACAAAATTTTCTGACTGTCGATGTGTTGCCTGCACGAGGGAGCGATACTTCAGAATATTAAAAAGTGACACCTGAGTGAAATGCCCACAGTAGTTGACAGCGAATTACGAAGAGTATTTCTGCGTCTTCGTTATTCTTATAGCTGCAACTATAATGGCAGGTAAAATTAGAGACCAATGAATGTGGTTTTTTTTCTGTCTTTACATATTAAAAGTAATTAGTGTAGGTTCGTTGTTAAGTATTTTACTTCCAAAAATCTCCATTTTGTCACTTCAACAAAAGGATTCTAGTTTTTAAATGCATGTTGAAATAAGTGTGTACATATAACAGAAGTGGACACACAAACATAAATCAACTAGAATTTCGAAACGTTTTAAATTAGCCGTACATTTACTGTAGAGGTATCAGTAAACTGGCTGTCAGGTTGCCTGCTACGTGTTTATGGAAAACCGTTTTATGCTTCATTATAGTATTGTTACACGAAAATCGATTAAATGTTTCTACATTATACAGACCAATATTAACTATTTTCAAAGACTAAATAATTTGCAATTTAAAGTGGATTGTGCCGGCTTCAGTCACTCAGCAGTACTGCTAGGCTTCACGGTGACGTAATGCTATCGATACACTGATTTTGTGATTGTACTTAACGTTATAAATGTAACTATTCCAGCAATGAATTGTTTTGTTACTGAGACTACACTCTCTTTAACAGGATAGAATTGAAGCAGTACGCAAGTAGATCGCGTATAAATTATTACTGCAATAAACTAAATAAAATGTTGGTGAAATGACTAAACTTTTGTTGTTTTATCCTGAAAACCGACTGCAGAACAAGTCTGTGAATTTTTATCTACAGGATCCCCTCTTTTAAGGTGCCGTCAGCCCAGGCCACCAACGTGACAAAAAAATCCAGTTGCATTGTCGTCACTAAAAAAGTGTTAAATATTATTGAGCGGCGTCTGCTACCAATAGCATTTAACGGAATTTTGATGCCCGTCTGTGATGCGATTTTATTCTAGGTGAAAAAGGAATACGAGTGTTTCGCAATCATTTTTTCGGTATGAATCTTCCAGTAGACTTCCACTTAACATAACATAGGCGCATTCAGCACACCTTCGTCTTCAGTAATACTCTATAGAATTGTAGGGTTACCAATGTAAGTCCTATCGGGCGAGTCAACGTTAGAAAGACTGCTCGTCAGTTCAGTGTCTGCCGCGTAAAGATGACCAGGTAATCGATGCGCGTACTTAGATCGACTTTAGCGCTTTACTCTTCCAAGCCTCGGACACTCAAAATGTCCCCGGCGGTTTTCCAAGTCTGAGCGAGAGAAGCACGAGAGTGATAAGGGCGACATTACCACGAGCAACTACTGCACCATTGCCGCTAAGCGCAAGGCTATGAACTGGTGTGCAGATTTACTGTCCTGGTGCGTGTACTTGTGGGACTTAACCCATTCAAACCCAGTGTACACAATTGCGTACATTACGCACGTGTATGTATTTTTTGGTTTGTACTGCACACAGAGAAACTCAATGACCAATGATCTTATCTTTGGGTAAATGATTCGCTATCCGCCACTGAAAAAATATTTTATGGTGGCCACAAAATTATTTTGTTGGTATTCACCCTGCCAAATTTTTTGTGGTGTACACAAAAAAATTTGTAGCTGCCACAAAATAAGTTTTTAGTGCCCACTAAACTTTTGTAGCCACTAAAAACTTATTTTGTGGTAGCTACGAATTTTTTTTTGTGTACACCACAAAAAATTGGGCAGTGTAAATACCAACAAAATATTTTTGTGGCCACCACAAAATATTTTTTTCATCGCGCCTTAATGGCCTACGTCGAAATTGTTGCCAAACATAGAGCCTAAAACTCATTGGCTGTGACAACGAAACAAGTGTAGTTTCGGTTTAAGTACAGCACGCACCATAAAGTTTTTTGTTTGCAACACCTAAAACTGTAAATTAAAGTGGGTCCGAAAGGGTTAAAGTGGCGACAATATCATTTTATTGGTGATAAGTCTGTAGCAATGTTCAATCACTGAGTATATTTACGTGTATCTCAAGCGTAGTATTTTTGAGATGGATGGCTTTGAGAAAAATAATTTTTAGTTATGTTGGAATGCTGTCAAATGGTGTTCGTAATGTGCAAGCAGCCTTGAAAACACTCAACAGGCCTCGTCTGACGTGTGTGTGCTTTACGTAGATGAGACACATTTGACGCACGTTTTATAGTTTCGTGGGAAAACGTGTATAATCCATTCGCGGTTACTTCACACTGTTCTAAAGTCCTGCTAAAGTTCTACTTCCAGAATATTTTTCCACCTCGTGCAAATTTAGCGTAACTTGGTCTAGAAAATTTACACCATAAGGTCAACGAACCGAATTTGTGCGTACTCAGTTGTAATGATATGTTGCATGAGAACTATTTCTGACTAGGCTACCAACATACATACATGTTTTATCACTGTTTTTATTCATGTGAATTATAAATTAAATATTGTAATTTGTAAATAAAATACAGGCAAATCTTCAAATCAACCGGGTGGGGGGGGGGGGGATACTTTCATGTTAATGGAGGTATGAAACGTTTATGATACATGGCATATTTAGGAAATCACTGAATACGTCATGCATGGGGTGATTTTTCAAAGGTTTGATTTAAAAAGAGTGAAGAAATCGCGAACAGACTATATTTCAAGCACTCAGTAAAGCTGTTCAAGCGTCGGGTATAGGCGGGCTCCTGAAGTTACTTACACTCACGCTTGTTATTGTTACTGGCCTTTCCGAACGGGGTGAAAAATGGGTGGCGGGGGGAGGGGATCATGACGTTTGTTCCTTTCCGTAACGCTGGCAGTTTTTATGTTCGCTACGTTCTTGTGGGTGCAGGCGAAGTTTATGATCACGCTGGAACGCAATTTCAATGGCGCGAGCGGAGAGTTGGCTTGTTCAACGTTTTCATGGCCGTGTGTGTAATCACAATACCGAATAAAAGCGCGTGGTACTTTTTATTTATCAGTCGAGGTTTTCTTCCGCGCTTAAAGAGAATATAATTTTTCTCTTTTTTTTTTTTTTTTGCGGGATATTAGCTTTAATTAAAAATACACCAGATTTTAAATTCATGTCAAACAACAGTCATTTTGATACGGCATGCAGCATAATTATTGAGTGGTAACTTTAATATCTCAGCCAGTTTATTTTTGACACTAGGAACAAATTATTTATTTATACATTCTTCTTAAATGCTTCCCAAAGCTTTTGTCACTCATTTTTTCATCTCGTTTATGGATACACGTATAGATAAATTTTGTGGTATTAGTGAATTGATTCTTACTAGTAGGTTAGGGGCGTATCCAAGTTCGTGAGGGATGGACGTATAATAAAAATAAAAGACCCTAATATGATTATTACTTATTCGTGCAGTTACTATTTACAGCATTAATTTATCTATTTCCACTATTGCTGTTTTTAATTCTTTGAAATTTTCACAATGAGCGCATTTTAATTTCAATTAACCCATACGTATCATTAACACACTCCCAAGCTGTTTGCTGCCATCATTTGTATAGGCTGTTCACCGTAAAATGAGCACTTTTGAAACCCTGTTTAAGATTTACTTGTATGCAGATTGTGTATTCTTCCACCTTACATGAAACTAATATTGCCATGGACCTAATCACTTTATTCATGCGTAGGTCAAGTGAAACTGTGACATTATTATAAAAGTAAATATGTTACAAATGTGGTCAATTTTTACACTTCGATGCAGAAAAAAACAAACAGAAAGCGAAAGGAACAATTTAAGTTATTACAGGCTATTCACGATAAAGTGAGCACTTTTTAAGACCCTGCTAAATTTTTCCTTTCAATTAATTTATACCTGTCCGCCAATTTTTAATGTAAACATTGCAATATGACTAATAAACACAGTGTATACATTTCATCACTCTCAAAAGTTGACGTCTGAGAATGCAATAAAAAATATTTATTAGGGGTTAATGACTTTTGGGAGGGCCTTAAAAGTGCTCACTTTACCGTAAACAGCCCATATAAACAGTTACCTAACACTTTATATTTGACGTTAAGAAATGGAAGTTATTTCCGTCCATCATTACCAACTTTACTGGGTGCATGCGTCTCAGTGCGCCCGTTAAAATATGCGCAGGAAGGGGCAGTGACTTTTTTCTAAGGTTGATTTCAAAAGTGCTCACTTTATCGCGAACAGCCTTTAATGTCTTTCACTCACACGTTCAGTCCAATAGTCCAGCCTGCCAGTCGTACTCTTCACTTCTCTGATACTCGCAGTTGCATATTTTCCTCCCGCTGCTCGCTGTCTACTGTAAACAGGGAATGCACCACACAAATATAGCACTTTTCAACACTGATAAATAATTTATTTATAAAAAATTTACAGAAAATTTTATAGGTAATATCACATACCTGCCAATGTTATCATAGGCGCCACATCAGAATGCCAGTCTAACACAATAGTCTGACACAATAGAGCAATCGAAAATAAATGTCATCCTAAACAGTTCACAGACATATTTATTTCTATGAATTTACATCTCCCCCTAGTAGAGCACTTACATAAGCACTGGGTGGCGATAACTGACGACTACAGTGAAACTGCAAAAGTATCTTACGATATACAATGAGTTATGGACAAACTGAAGCTTCCCAGGGCAATGCTAATCCTGCGGGAAGAGGAGACATGGCATGGTTGGTCTATTTCGTGCCGTTTTCCCACTAGACCAAAAGCGGGGTGGTTTAGATTAAATAGTCGGCGAGACACGAGAGGTGTTGGTTAGTGCGTATTTACTACTGCGTCTTGGGGGCCGTGGTTGTGTTGGGTTTTACCCAGACGTAGCGCTACTCGTTGCTCGTCTAGCTCGTCGTCTGTCACTTAACGCCGCACAGTCGCCCAGACTCCCTACTCTTATAAACTCTCCCCTCGGAGGCCCGATGGGCTTATATAGTCGCTGTCCTTGACTTGGAAGGTTTGTCGCACCCTGAGTCAAGCTGAGAGAAACTCGATCCTTAATCCAGAACATTCTTCAGGTAAACGCGGAAATTCAATCAGCCGATGGCCAGGAACGCGCCGGCAGCAAAATGATTATCGCGGTGGTACGTTTTTCGTAACAAGATAATGCGAGTCTTGTATTATCGCTCGCCTGTCCTTCAAACATCCCTTGTGACGTCACTCGCCACCTGCTATCATATCACAACTCTGCCCTCCTTTTCCGCTCACTCGGGGGGGGGGGGGGCGAGGTTAAACCAGCGTGTGCGTAGCAGTATAGTTATTGAGTGATAACTTTTATTTTTGAAAAGTTTATTTTTAACACTAGGAACAAATTATTTAGTCATCCACCCTCCTTAATTTCTTCTTCAAAGCTTTTCCAACTGTTATAAAATTTTCTTTCTTTCACCTCTTCTATGGATACATGTTTAGACACGTTTCATGGGATTAGCGAATTGCTTCTTTCCAGTAGCTTTTCATGAAGATATGAATTCATGAATTTTCGCATGCATTTCATTTTAGTTAAACATTTTGTAATTCAGTATATGTAAGATGAAGCAAGTTAGATGTTAATAACATTTCCGTACAACCGGAAGAGAAAAATCTCCATTACCTAGAGCAAGTGATTGAGAAAGTGACTGAGAGTGCGGAGCAACCTAGCGCCGGGAGTATAGATGATCGCAAAAAAAAAATGCAATACAACCACGCATATTGAGTAAAATGGAATTACTCGGCCATTTACCTATTTTCCACTCCTTAGAGTTAGTTAGGTCGCAAGCGCCTTTATTTCAAAACATTTGTACTTGTACTCGAGTCACGTATGGGGTCTGTCTCACCCAACTCCTTTTCTTTTTGCACACTTTGCGTATTTACTCCCAAAGCCCCAGATTCAGCAGCAGAAGGGAATATGTGAGTACATATACGAGGTGAGATGGCACCGCGGCTGACTGTAGACACAACAGTGGTGTGTCGTCTCCGAGAAATTTTGGCGCATAATTTCATGTGAATAATGATACAGAGAGAGTCGTGGGAGTTACAAATGGAGACACTGCATACGCAGTACGTCAGTTGTGTGTAGTGAGTTAGCTAATGAACAAGTGATATGGGAACGAAGAGCAGGTAGGTAAATAGGCATAGTCCATTCATCTATTAACGGTTACTTACAACTTTTCTGAAACACTGCTTAAATTCTTTAAAAAATATATTCGCTCACATCGTCCCGGCAATGCTTAACCAAGTCTATAAAATTACACCAAAGGGGAAACGCGACATATTCTTGAGCACTCTGTTTAATTATATTTCGCATGAGAAGTATTTCTCACTAGGCATTAAAGGCTGCTTACGATAAAGTGAGCACTATTGAAATTAACCTTAGAAAAAGTCACTGCCCCTGAACGCATATATTTTATAGCCACACTGCGTGACGTTTGCCCAGCAATACTGGTAACGATGGATACAAAATAGTTCCATATCTTAACTTCGAATAAAAAGTGTTAGGTAACCATGTGTGATAACAAATATTTATTTCGCTTTTATTTTGTTTAATTCGTCGAAGTGTAAATATGAGCAGATTTGTACAATATTTAGTTTCCTAAAAATTTCACAGTTTTACTTGACCTACGCATGAATAATGTGATGAGGCCCGTGGCAATGTTAATTTTACATAAGACGGAAGAATACATAACGTACATACAAGTAGGTCTTAATCAAGGCTTGCTAAGTGCTCATTTTACCGTGAACAGCCTATACCAACACATCTATTTTCTCTCTGTTCTATTCATATTAATTTCAAATTAAATATTAAAATTCATAGACATGATATAGGTACAAGTTCAATTTAACCAAAAATAAGGTACATTTATGTTAACACTGGTAATGCATAACATGTTTACTATAATGCATTCGCGGTTTATGCACTCTTTTTGAATAAAAATTTGAAAAATCTCCCCATGTATGACGTGTTTAGTTATTCCCAACATATTTCATGTATCATAAGCGTTTTATACTTTTGTTCATAAAAGTTACTTGTTTTCTGTTAAACTGAAGTGTTTTTCATAATCTATCTATAAATTATAATGCTTCATTTATAAACAGCATATTTAAAAAACAGTGAGAAAAAATGTGTGTTGGTAGCGCTTCGTAAGAAATACGTAGTTCTTATACAAAATACTGTTACAACTGAGTGCGCACGATTCCGGTGCGTTGTCTTTTAGTGTAATTTTCCAGACTTAGTTACGCTTAGTTTGTACTAGGCGGAAGAATATCCTGGGAGTAGAACTTTTACAAGGCTTCGGGAAAGTCTGAAGTAATCGTGAATGGATTATAAACAACACAAACACGTCGTGCATGGTGTGTTTTTTTCTCTCAAAGGTTTGGTTTTTAAAAATGTAAAGAAACCGCAAACAGACTATAAGTAGGTAGCTGTCTCGTCGACAGCAAGGTCATTAGATACGAAGAAATTTGCTGAGAGAAGCAGGAACGAGGAATGAATCAGTCGTGGCCTGGTAATCTAACCCGGGTCCTCGAGTATGCGAGTCCAGTTGGTCACCATTGATCATTTCAATCAGTTCAAGACTAGTGATATAGGATGCTGTCATAGTGTATGTTTTACATCTCACTGGGAAAACTGAAGCCGACACCTCCTGCCTAATGGCGGCTGCGGGTCACGTGTGGTTTTACTCGGTAAGTTCTTAAGTAATGCCTGAAGTTTGAGCCTGAATCATTATTGTTGTTCTGGTTTGGCTTCCTTGCATCGTGGATCTCTGTTGACGACTAGCAGTATAGGCTGTTCACGGTAAAATGAGCACTTTTGGAAGTCCTGCTTAAGATCTACTTCTATGTCCGTTGTGTATTCCTCCGTCTTAAGTAAAATTAACATTGCAATGTGCCTCATTACTTTATTCATGCGTCGGTCAGGTAAAAAGGTGGAATCATAACAAAAGAAAATATAGCACAAATCTGGTAATTTTTTTAACTTCGATGCATTAAAAAAACGGAAAGCTAAATAAATAATTTACGGTATCACAAATGGTTACCTAACACTCTTTATTCGACGTTAAGTAATGGAATTATTTTCCATCTATCATTACCAACTTCAGTGGGCGCATACCACTCAATGCACCCGCTAAAATATATGCAGACAGGGGCAGCCGTTTTTTTCTAAGGGTGATTTCAAAAGTGCTCACGTCGTCGTGAACAGCCTTTAATAGTTGTATCAGGTTAACTTATTGAACAGTGAACGACCTTGGCAACCGAGTCTCTACTAGCGTAACATCGGAGGACAACGGGGCAGTATCTTTCATGGTGATAACTGTCTGCCACGACTGTAGGGGACAATCAAGAACACTTGGTCATGTTCAACCCACAGTTCACTGCGATCAGGGACATGGTTCATTGGGTCTAAATAACTAATTTACTTTCTAATGTACTGCGTCAAGATTTTCTTCTGGGTGTTTTGCTTGAACGGATAAGTGTGAATCAGTAAATCACCTACCATCGTATCAGTTTTTCTGTATAACGAGAAACTGCGAAATTTTCATTTTCTTTCACAAATAGTATATCTCATTTACCCATCGCTAGGGACTTGCAAAATTCGCGTTATTTTATGCCTGCAGGCTAGACTCCAATACGTTTTATGCTCATTTGACTTCCGCTATTGGCCGACACTTTTTTTGACAGTTTCCAAGGGCACTCTTAGCCAATAGTAGAGGCTCAACAGTTGGACAACCAATTTGGAGAGTAGCAGTAACACATGTAAATGATGTTAGTAGTCAATTAAATCACGAATAGCGCTCAAGTAGATATACAACAGTGAAGTCTAGCACGTTACCGAATAATAACGAGAAATTTGCACGTCTCTTCCCATCGGCATAAATAAACTTTGGAAGTCAGATTCAGTTCTTTTATTTAATTTAAAATAAGACCTCCACCCTGTCACGAACTTGCCGACGCCCAGGGCTCGCAATACAAATCTTCCCGTGCGCTCGCAGTGAAAGAGGACACACGACGCACTGGCGCATCGACGCGTCTCATGCGGGAAAACGAACCACGCCCTCGGGTTGATGCATGGTTTGTCTCGGAGCGAAAATGTACAAGTTGGCGAAGAAGGATGAGGAGGGGATAGAGGAGGCCCGGCTTGCCCGTGGGCGTCACGTGGCTGGAGAAACTGAGTCCGAGTTCCGCACGCCCCGACCGGAATGTGACCTCGGCTCCGGGCTTGCGAACAGAACGGAGCAGAGTAGAGCTCGGCGCGGGCACGACTAACACACGCTCCGGGCGCGACAGTGTCAGTGCGAGCTCGCGCGCACTACTGCAATGCATCCGCGGAGGATAATATGAGGTACACTGGGAGAAAATAGAACAACATATTTGTTTGTAGAGTGCCAATGATATATTAAGTTGCCCTAACACAATATGTCGTCGAGCAAACAAAATTTGAAAAGCAACAAAATTACTTTTCTTCGTCTAGCAAAATATATGCTTGAATAAACGAAAGCTCTGTGTTGGGCCAAAAAAATTAGACTGTCAACTAAATATTTTGTTGAATCAACTGTATATTGAAAATACAGCTCGAGAATTTGTTTGTATTTTTTTGACAATTAGGGTAGTAACCGTGTTTGTTAGTGTATCTATTGATGCTTAACAATCGTATAAACACATTAATAAAACAATGCAACAAGAAACTGACAAGTAAAGCTCTAAAACTTGAAATATTTGTTTGCACACGTTCAATATTTGCTATGTACCAATTTAAAGCTTCCCGGCGTCATAAATTGTCACATTAGCTGAAATTACTATGGTGTAGCTCTCTGACGCAGGTGATCTAGGTATCGGAACTTGGTCGAACTTGCGAATTTTTTTATATTGACCCAAACTGTTTTATGTACGTGTAGTCAAATAAATATTTAGTTGCTCCAACCAAATCTTACAGTTTGGGGTAACCAAATGAGAACAACAAAATAATTTGGTTGCACCAAACAAATTTTGTTTCATTCAACAACATATTTTTGTTAGTGTAGAATGTGCACGTGAGCTGCGCAGTAGCCAATCACTGCCCCTGTTCCAACACTGGAAAGCGTTCTTGCCCATGTATCTATAGTCCGTTAGCGGTTTCTTCACACTTTTCGAATAAAACCTTTGAAAAATCACCCCAATGTAAGACGTACTTGGTTTCATCCTAAATATGCAATGTATCATAAGCGTTTTATACTTGCATTAACATAGAAAAAGCTTATTTTTAGTTAAACTGAACATTTACTTATACCTTATCTATACAATAGAATATTTTATTTATAGTTAAAATGAATTTAAAAAGAGAGATAATAGATACGTTGTACCGTTTTTGTAATCGTATAGACTCGGTTAAGCTTTGTTTGCATGAGGCGGAGGAATATCCTGGAAGTAGAACTTTGGCGGGACTCCAGAAAAGTGAGAAGTATCTGTGAATTGACATAAAAAAATTAACGCAAACAGAATTTGAATTCAGAACCAAGCTTATGTGAGTTTGTGACTTGAAATGTTCGTACACTTAATCTAAGCTATTTTTAACGCAGCTAGGTTAAAAATGATTTCGCCAAAGTATGCTATTAATTTAACAGGAGTGAAACTGTAGATATTTCAAATGTAAAGAAACGAGTTTATCACTGTCGACCACGTGACTTTGACAGCTGTATTGGCGATGTATGAGAGAGTGTTGGGATCATGCGCAGAAGACGAAGGATGCATCCTTCTGCGACTCTGCGTTCGAAATCAAAGCCAGACTAAGCGAAATAGGTCTAGGGTAAGATCAGTTTACTAAATCGAGATCAAAGACTAACTTATGTAGTCATTTTTACAATAATAATATTTTCAGTAGGTCTAATGATACGCGGGGAGAGCTGTGCCCTAAATCGTGAATAACATCCACCAACGGTCTTTCGATATTTTGACATGTATGCGTCCATCGTCTCCGAAGTGTAAAATGGAATGAGAAGCTTGGAAGGAGCGGCGACTTACTGCGAGGTTCAGGGTACAGGAGTACTCCGAGAAAACCCACCCGCGAAGGACAGCGTCCGCCACGTTTCCAACTTGCGTAAATGAAGGAGTGACACCAGCAGGGATCAAACCTATATCGCCGTGGTGGGATACCGGTCCACATTATCCACGTGACCACTCGACCCGGTGTTCATTTCCACAGACAGCTCAGCCGAAATAAGGAGTTATTTTGCCTTCTATCGGCGTTGCATGGTTTAATTAGCGCTTTTGAAACCAACCTTTAAAAAATGCCACTATATCTACCTGTATAAGTATGAACGGCCAGACTGACTGGTATGCGCTCATTAAAGTTGGCAACGAAGGATTTGAAGTAGTCCTATTTCTTAACGTTAAACTAAAAGTGCTAGGTAAACATTTGTAAGGTTTGAAGTGATTAATTTTTCTTTCTGCTTTTAAAACGCACATTACTGTAAGAATAAGCAAAATTTTTAAAAATATTTCCTTGTGTAATAATTTTACAGCTTCACTTGACCGACACACGATAAAAAAAGTCATAAAGCCCATGGAATTTTAATTTTACTTGCAGCGGAAGAATGCACAATGTGCATACGAGTAGATCTTATGCAGGTCTTTCAAAAGTGCTTCGTTTGTTGTGAACAGCCTTGACAAATTGATATTGTCGTCAAAGTATTTTCTCATTGAAAATCTTAGGAAATGTTTCGTGACCACAAGAAATGGCTATTATTTATGCAAATAACCTAACATGGCAATTTTTTCATTTGGGTATCTCATACAGCCGAGGTAACTGGGTACATGTACAGTATTTTATTTATTTTTCTCAAATGGCCCGACTTTCAGTGGTATGTACAGCAAAAGTATTTTTACACATTAGTGTTACGATGGCGTGGCTTTTTGTTTTCCCTGTACACGTGAAATAAACATCTGCTAAATGTAACTCCCAAACTTTGAAAACAACGTGGGGAACGTATAAGGGTGCTGTTTTTTTCAGTGCCTACCTCTCTATCTTGCGAAATTTTATTTTGAGTAATGAGCATGTTCTTTAGAAATTCGTCAACAGTTTTAAATTGTAATTTTTTTCGTCCTTGGTATAGTGTAATCGGAGAACATTAAATGCATTGGATTTAAGCGTTACGACGAACAATTTTTTCGAAAGCAGCGGTAGCTCACATGCTGTACAGAAACCTATTTCATGTTACGTGCTAAATGTTGATGCGCACAGGAACGAAATGCACTTTCTGCATGTCCTTATTTCTTTCGTATCTTTGTTCCTTCAAACAACTGTCACAGTAAATTGGTGAGTGGCTTACTCCAAAATCGACGTATTCTAACATAATATTGACGAACTTTATTCCTCGCAGCCGTGATTATAGCGCGTCACGCCTATGTGGTATAAAAACTGGATAGGTATTGCTTGGCGACGATTCTTCAGAACGACTCAAATTACGTGCGCATTGGTGTTGGGCTACTTGGGTTCGGAGCCCAGTGTAGTCAAAAGTCTCGCCATCGTGAATCTATCTGAGAACAACCGTGCAAAGTAAAACCCAAACGTTAATTTTCTATAATTTACTTTGTAGAAGCACATGTTCTAAACGTATCTCACCCTCAGTGCCCGAACAGCAAGTTAAAACAACTCTATCGCGGTTTTTATGTTCAAGTATAACTTCTCTAGTTAAAATATCGATTAAAAAGTGACATATGTAGACAGCATAAGTAATACAGAACTTACAACCAAATTATATTCAAGATATTTTAATGATCCGTGCGTTTATGTACTGCAGTGAATTTCAACACTCACGACTCACTATCTCTATAAAGAAACTGAGTAACATTGAACGTCAGTAAATAACAATTATAAAAACGCATATATATATGGTCAATGTTAATCAACTTGATGATCATTACAAATAAGGACGCCCATAACCCTGATTGCCATAGTGAAAATAACATGTCAGAGTGACAGACATTTCTTAATTTGGCTTACACTTACAAGTCGTTCGTATCATATCGTACTCCATGAAGCAATGCTTATAAAATCAGTGTATTTTTTTTACCTGGCAAATTATTTCAAGCAAATGAAACGAATTTTTTTACATGGAATTTTGGCCATCACACGAAAAAAAAAAAAAAAAAAAAAAAATCTCTGAAAAACAAATTCGTAATATTCGTTCCACAAACATGCAGCTAAAACGAGTTTTCACACTACGGAATTACAGTACAACATATCCCAAGATAGTGCATTGTTCTTTCCTTGATATTTTTTGTAGAATTGGCCTAAAAGCTGATTGGAACTGAAGTTTGTTAAATGCAATGGAGTTTTCTACCCTCATCAACAAGCCGAACAAAAATTGTAGCGAAAATTATATTCCAACGTTGAGGGAATTCTAGACATTAGTTCTATAATAATATTTGTGTTCTTTCTCTTGGACATTTACGTCGGGAAACGAATTGATCAATATGAAACGTGATATTTAACTTTAGGTGCTTAAAGACGTATATCAGTTGGTACGCGAAACGCGATTTTTTAAAGATGTAAATTGATTTTGTTGGGATAGACTTACCTGTTTTTTTTTTTTTTGCCATTCCTTTCCACGTTTATGTCAGTGTATTCTAATTACCCCGCCGGGAATCGAGCCCGGTTCGCCTCGACTCTCTGCGGCCTCTATATTGTTATTAGACGTTCACTCATTAGGCCATGGAAGTTTTAAAGACAATTATTCACTGATTTTTTGCATGGCACTGCTTACCAGCCGACAGCTGCGATATTTAAATAGGGAATCCCTTGTTAAGGACATTTCGCCTCAGTTCGTTAATTGTAAAGAACAAAATATATTCTTCGCGAATTCTTTTGGATCAGATCCCTACCAGCATACATTTTCAATATATCTAGGGAATGTATACTATTTTGTGTATCATAGATTGTAATACTTCCTTGTAAACAAGCTCTACATGTTATGGAAACATCTTCGCTGTAGAGAACTTTTAAAAAAAAAAATCACGAAGAATACATTTTGTTTGAAACAGCTATCTTCAAAATTAACGCATTGAGGCGAAATTTCCTTAACATGATATTTTCTAGGCATTGCCCTTAAAATAACAACTTAGTCTTCCTTGGCTAATATCCAAAGCTCCAATATCGTAACAGTGCTTCCATTTGTAGGATATGCATAATAAATTGAGCACTTTTGAAGGACCTTCCAACATGCATTAATCGCTAATAAATATATTTTATTGCAGCCTCAGACGGTAACTCATGAGACTGGTGAATTTTATACACAATGTTTATTAGTCAACTGGCAATTATTATGTTAAAAAGTGGAGGAAAGATAGAAATTGGCTGAAAGAAAATATTTAGCAGGGCCTTAAACAGAGCTCACTTTGTAGTCCATTTACGGTTACTTCACACTTTTCTGAAGCCCTGATAAATTTCTACTTTTGTTAACAATCACGTATCCTTCCTCTACACGTAAAAATAAACACTGTCATGTGACTTATACATTTTAACTGTCAAATGCATTGTTTATTGTTTACATCTGTTCAAATAATTCTGTCATATTTCAAAAACCATTACTTACGAATATTTTCAATTTAGGCTTATGACCGTATTCAGATCAGCTTTACGACTTTTTAACAATGTCTGTACTAACCATAGTTCTTACGGTTACTATTTTTCATTGTTAAAATATTTGCTATACGCGATATAGCACATTAGGCCTGCATATAATACAGGTTAATATTTTTCCGCGACTGTGCTTTAACCCTGTTACAACTGTGGGGGAAAGAACTGTAGTATTTAACCTCATGTTACTGATGTGTTTTAGGGCTATTTCGTTAAAAGGACGGCCTTAGTTAGAATAAGTATTGAACCAAGGAGCAACCGGTCCAACGAAAAATAGAGTAAATTCAAACACGCAACTTGTGTCGCTAATTTTTTGTACGTAACAACAAACTCAAAATATAGTGGTGAACATGTACACAATAAGACCTACCGTAAATTTCATTCCGCTCATATTTTGCATAGGTACTTAGTTTTTACTAGGTTTATTTATTTATTTATTTAAAATTTCTGTCAAGGCTTTGTAATTTGTAGAGATAGTGGCAAACATTCAGATCACAAAAACGTAAGCACGTTACACATGTGTGTTTCAAAAACCTACGAAGAAGTTACGTTGTGATAAATAAACATACACCTAATTAAATTCGTCATAAAACAGTTCACGGTTAAAACGTATAAATTTATTCTCAAGTTCAATATTTACAATCGCACACACACGTGCACTGGGCCAGCGTAACGACCACGAAGCAGCCACGCCCTTTCATACGCAGAGGTTAACGACACACGTAATAGTATATTTATTACTGCATGGAAACACAGATTTTTCACTACATCATAACTTGTCTAGCTAGGTTAAAAAAAAAAAAAAAAAATGTGTGCAAACTTGACGTGGTAATTTGAAGTTTTTTTCGCAAGCATAAAAATAAACGTTTTGTTTAGCAACGTAAATACGCCATGTCATCATATCATGTTACCACTCGTCACTTCTGCCAACTTCGGATTTGAAACCCTCCCGCCATCACATCTAATTATATTATAATATTACTGAAACATTAAAATCTCTTTTCAGTTGTAAATTACGAGTTCAAGAATAATTATTTTTGTTGCAATAAGGGTGAAACATGCTAAAATTGAAATCATTGAGAGAGAGAGAGAGAGAGAGAGAGAGAGAGAGATAGAGATAGAGAGAGAGAGAGATAAAGGATGCCAAGCTCCGCTCCGCCGACAGTTTCTTGCTCGGTAGAAGAAGAAAAAAACATCGCGTCATTAGGACCTACGCACTGTATTTTCCGTTGATGTTCTTAATTGTAACAATAAAATATGTTTCCGTCAGGGCTACCTAAAAAAAATTTAACATTTCAATAAGTAACGTTTAATTTACAAATAGTATACCAAGAAAACTTGGTTAAAACAATATTTTAACTGTGAACTATTTCTTACTAGTCATTGCCAATACATCGCTGTTCTCACTGTTTTTAATTCGTATTGAGTAATAAATAAAAATTACAAGTTGTAGAGTATACTAAAGTAAAGTATTATTTATTTAAAAAATATAATACTTTTAAAGTTATTCAGTGTTATATACTTGAGGTACACAAGTTATTTAAAAAAACAGGTTAAAATATTACTCCCAGGGTGATTTTTTTTAAAACATCCGAAGAAACCGTGAATGGACTTTATCGGGAATAGCCAATAAAAGTTTAGCCCGAACGGTACGTATTTTGCTAGAGCCTCAATGGGTTTAATGTAGGCAACCCGGCGTACACGCCTGTAAGTGTTGGCTGCGTACCTCAGCCTGCCATCTGCGCGGGTTCGCGTGAGGCTCGGGTACCGCCTTATTTCACAACAAAGTATAGTTTATCGTGACTCGATAATTATACGCGGCGGTGCGCCGGACGCAGTATCCATCTCTGTCGCTGTCATTTGGCAAGCCAGACGCACATAAATAATAACCGCTCACAGGCATGCGGATGTTCGGGACCCCACCTCTTCCTCCGACTTTGGGCGCGCTGTTGCGTCTTCCGGCCAGAATACGACGTCGAGGTGAACATATCTACACTACTATAACCCAGTTACGTATACTTCCGAATTTCCCAAAACCCCTACGAAGTTCTACTTTCAGGATATCCTTCCACTCCATTCAGAAAGCTTAATCGAGTCTAGAAAATTACCGAGTGCACAACGCACGCAATCAATTTAATAATATTTTCCTTGAGAACTTTTTATTACTAAGCATTACCAACAAACTAAATTATCTCTGTTTTTATTAAAAATAATTATAAATGAAATATTATAATTTATAAAAAAAAATGTATGCAAAAGTTCGATTTAACCGAAAATAAACTCCCCTTATGTTGACGCAGCATAAAATACTACTTCTGATACATGGAATATTTAGGAAACAACCAAATACATCATACATTGCATAATTTTTCAAAGGTTCGATTCAAATACTGAAGAAACTGTGAATAGACTACAAAATATTTATCAAGTCATCAGAGCAATTATGTGAGATACAACTTACAGTTGTACATGTGTATTGCTGTGAACGCTAATACAGAAGCCGTGGTACATAAATTAACTCTGACACGTTAATTAATATGTGCATTTTTTGGAAGCCAATACGGATAAATAAGCCCTAGATCTTTAATTACAGTTTCTGCCTACTATGTGGGCAAATATTTTGACAGAACAATACATTTCCTTAGCGCGATAACTTACAGTGCACTGAAACGTGAATATTTTAGGGTGTAAAATATATTTCAATATTAATGCATCACGATAGAAAAAAATTGCTCAGAAATTTAGCGAAAAATATTACCTACGATTACATCTTAATTTTTTTATATTTGCTTCAAAAACCTGGATTTTTAAAAATGTGTTTAGTGTTTATGTACCGCACTCTGTTGAGGATAGCCTACCTTAGTCTTGAAACCGAAAGATGTTGTTTATGTGGCTATGGAATGTAGTCTAAAGGACGAATATGTCTCCCACCACAAGAGTTGTGCAGAGCAGAAATCAGCTCATGAAACAAATTCCATTACCTTAACTAAATATAAAAAATAAAACAAATGCAAAATGCGAAGGAAAACGTAATGCAGCTCAATGTATTGTTTCTCTCCATAGGTTATTTAGTTTCCATACGTTGTTTGATATAAGGTCACTAAGAAACACTCTAGCGAAAGTTGGAACGTCATTCTCCAATCAGCCCCAAGGTCTGTTCCCAGAGAGTCTTGCTCAGCCAATCAGAGGATGGGCTCTGTATACACGCGAAGAAGAGCAGAGGTGGTAGCAGGATGCAGTCTCGGAGAATGCGAAGCCGTACGAAGCTCGCCACTTCATGTCGCGCGGCGCGTTATCGCGTCAGGCGACAAGCCCTCGCTGTCGCCTGACGTCGCGCGCGGTATGTAGTCCGTCGCGTCGCGCTCAGGCACGTCCGATAGCATCGGTGGGCGGTGATGGATCGGCCGCGGGTCGACTATCGCGAGATGCCACCCGCCCGTGGTAGAGGAGGAAGGTTTATGGGCGGGGGAGGAACGGCGAGATCTCGAGAGCCAGTGCAGCAGCCGCGCGCAGTCTTGTAGGGCGGAACAAAGGGCCTCGCTCACCCCGCGAACATACTAGGTATTAGCCTCACCTGTGCGACGTGCAGGTTACTGTCCCGCCACTCTCGCAACAGCTGCGAGCTGCCCGCTCCACCACGTGCCACGCGCCTACCCACCACCTTTACTTTCATTCTTCCCAAACTGAAAACTTCCCAAATTGTACAGGATGTTACGCAACGAAACCGATAACAAACTTCGCCAGCGCATTATAAAGGTCATTAGTATCTAACAAAAAATGACGTGTACACATGTAGGCTAAGAAGCCCCGTTTCAGTCTCATAGTGGCGGAAATGAAATAAATACAAATTTACAAGAACCGTTTTTACGGGAATGTGTGGTGCGGGCATCTCATTGGATCACATTTCATCAAAGTATTTCTCAATGCTCATTACTACAGACAATTTATGTAAACTGACGTATCACTACTTTTATTAGAAGATGTGCCGTCAGCAGAATGAAGCACCTTTACACAGGGCTGTGACTGCAATCATCTCATTGCAGTCATCTTGTTGGATCAAATTTCATCAAAGTATTTCTAAATGCTCATTACTACAGACAATTTATGTAAACTGACGTATCACTACTTTTATTAGAAGATGTACCGTCAGCAGAATGAAGCACTTTTACACAGGGCTGTGACTGCATTCTTGAATGCAGAGTATCCGTGCAGGTGGATAGGGAGATGTAGTTCAGTCTTATGGCCGTCACGGTCTCCTGACCGCTCCACATAGGATATTTTGTCCTGGGGCTGCCTGAAGGGTAGATTGTACAGCGGACGTGGACCAGTTGATAAGGGCCATCACTGATGCCACCATTCAACACCGAAATTAACTTGCTGAAATGCAGTGGCAGAACGCCATGGTGCGAAGTGTCGCAGACTGCTTACGGTCAGGTGGGGCCCATTTAGAACAGATTGTATGAAACCTCTGACATGTGATTTTTTTAAATTACATTTCCAGCGCTGTAACTCTGAAACGGGGCTTTGTATCCTACATTGTATGCGACTTTTTATGTTGCTAATGATCTTTATAACACGCCAGCGAATTTTGTCGGTTACGTTGCGGAACATTCTGTACATAACTTTTATCCTGCCAAACGTTACAAACTTCATAATGCAAAATGAGAAGAAAACTTAACACGACATATGACCTAGAGCTATTGATGATAGGTATGCGTCCTGAAAGCACGACGTTTAAATCGGATGTTACTATCGCATTTCATAAAATACGAGAGCAAAATCCAGTTTAATGTTTTGGTGGGACGAAAGTGTTAAAAAAAAAGTGATTATTTGATTCATAATATGATTCCTCTTCGCATTAGTAACACAGAGAGTAAACCGTTGACTTTGATATTTTTCGTGTTTAAAAGAATAAAAACGTTTGCCTTGATGCAACTCTCCCAGTCCAAAAGTTATTTCAGTTATAAAGGTTTTACAGTTTACTGTACGCTTTCATCATACATTTTTAGAAACGAAACCTGTCTTACAGCATGTAGTTTACATATAATCCGTTCGTGGTTTCTCGCATTAAAAAAAAATCAAAACTTCGACAAATCACCCCATGTATACCGTGTTTGCTTCTTTCCTAAGTATGCCATGTATTACAAGCTTTTTGTACTTCTGTTAACATAAAATAACCTTAATTTGCTTATATTTTATCTATAAATTAACATATATAATTTAAAATTAATATGAATAAAAACAGAGCCTAGTAAGAAATAGTTATTTTGAAAAATATTATTGCACCGGTTCTACACGAAGGCTGTGCGTTGTCCCTTTAAGTGATTTTCTAGATTCGGTTAAGCTTTGTTTGCACGAGGCAGAGGAATATTCTGGAAGTAGAAATTTAGCAAGGCTTCATAAAAGTTGGAAGTAACTGTAATTGGACTATAGTAGTCACTGATATATCTCTCTACAATAGCCTTGTCACAGAATTATAAAAGTTTACTCTTTCGGAATGTCTTGAAAATATCATTACGTTGTTGTTTAAGTTGATTTCTTTCGTTACGGTAAAATATTTTATATTTTAGCTTATGCATGCATACTAGTCATTATGACCGTTTCATTGTTAGTTGTCACATGTGGCTGCGGTACCCGCAATCGAAAGAAAAGAAAAAATTTAATAATCCACTAAAATTAATCTAATTTACCGTGAATCAATGAATACGTAACTAACTGTCGTGACTATTACTGCTGATTTGAGCTATATTTCCTTGCACACAATTAACAATTTTATCAGAAGAAAGGAAGGAGATGAGAGTGGTATGGCAGGTGTACTTTGAGGATCTTCTAAGGCCAGAAAAAACAACAGAGTAAAAAAAAGATAGTGGAAGAGTCTCTTAGCGACACAGAAATTGTACGGGACAACGTGGGCAGGGATGAAGAAAGTACTGACAGAAGTTGAAGGACGGGCATGTCCAATATCCTCATCGTGTCATGGCAGTATTGTGCAATAAAATAATACATCTGAAGAATTTAAGGCTCTGGAAGGGGACTGTATGTTGAGAACAGAAATTGATAAGATACCCAGGAAGTTGCAGGAAATGGATTTTGCGACAAACGGGCAATGGATAACAAAAAGATGGTTGGAAAAAATTGTAGCCACGAGAATACAAAAATGAGGAAAGGGCTGTAATTTAGTTAAAGGAGAGAGATGATGGGCCAACGCAGGAAAATTAAGAGGACTATTTTCCAAGCATACCCGGAGAACTGCTGAAAACCATTGAATGTGATAGTTGAGTCTTGCTTGTCTTGCTTGTTTTCAAGATATTCTGAGGGCATTTAACCTGTCATGGATTCACGTAATCCATGTCGTCGAATTATTTTATTTTATATTTTCGAGATATAAACTTTATTGTGCTAATCGATTGTTCACTGGCTATCGGTGTTGTCATGCACCACAAACATAAAATCTCTTAATACGTTATACGCATACATGACATAGATTAATATAAAATTATTTATAATTCTGCGATTAATGATCACCACAAAAATACTATACCCTTAATTTTTAAATATATATTTATCACACCAGTTTATTTGTACAAAGATTTCATTGCCAGAAATTAAAAATGCACCGAAAAATAAAAAATCTCAGATTCAATGAAATGATGTGTAGCTATATATTCAGTACACAAACTACACAAGTAACCACGAAGGCCTCTGGTTTTCTGTAATATTTTGTGGTCGATGAATGCAATAACTCTTCAACAATGGTCTCCGTTTAGAGCATGAGGTTGGAGACCATCTCGGATATGTCAGGTAACGTCAACTCACGTAAACTAGGAGGGAATGGAGCAACCGTCAGCTCGGGTGAGTGGTCCGCCAGCCATATCCGCACGGTTCTCCACTGTATGGCGACGTGTTGTACTCTTGGAAGGAGCCAAAATAGTCAGGATGAACACATGACATGAATGGGCGTGACACTTTCGAAAGGATTCTCACATAACGATCACCGGTCACAGAAGTTTTGTCGACGTGCAAGGGGTCTTAATACATGCCAAATGAACAACCCCCTTTCTATTAAGGGACAACAGCCAACCCGTAGAGTCCTCTGTTGAGACGTGAAATTCACGGATTAATGGAGTTTTTTCTTCACGCGAGTCAGTTGGAAACGCGAGCTGCGAAAACAGGCTACGTATTCCGAACACTCAAGTGTCCGTTGGTGGTATTCTTCTAGCCCAGACAGGAAGTATACCTCTATTGTCCACTGTCTGCTCCTATCTGATACCATTCGAGGCCCCAACATTGAATTTCAAAGTTACCTACTGCAGTGTTGTGGGTCTGTTGTTTGAAATGAGTCTTAACAGCGTTAGTCTGTCACACTGAAATATCTTAAAGGAATTTTACTTTTATACGGTTGATGTTTTATTGAAATTCTTGTAGTCGAAGTACACATCTGAAATTGTCAAACGTAAAATTCCAAACCCACACCTGCATCGCCGAGTGTTATTCCCAAGATCACGAGTCCCTATTAAGACGTCACGGCGTAAATAGGCTGCCCTATGTGATGTCTTTTGCAATGTGTGTGTACCTCGCAGGGGTAACATTCGACGCTCAAAAAGGACGCTGTTATGTTCGTCTGTACCAGTTTGCCTGGCACATTCATGTAGGTATGTGCCTCTAGAAGCAACAAGGCATGGACTATGCTATTTTTATGTTTTATTTTTATTTTATGATAATAATTCGGGATTTGTATACGTATGTCTATCCACGAAGAGTATTTATAAGTTTTTATAAATTTTGTCACTTGGTATTTTTTATTTGGAAATGATGTAATGAGGAATATGTGGTGCACGTATTAATAACTTCGTGTCTGTTCTACAAAGAAACGAACGCTGAACGCTGTGAGTTAATATCGATAATCTCAACTTGTGATCAAACCCATCAGTTTGGCGCGTCTCTGGCCACATGGGCGGCAGACATTCATTGTAGCCTTCCTACATTTGCTCAGGAAAGTCAAATGCTTAGGGAAGTTCCCAACTTTGTATAGTAGCGACGCTAAACATTCCTATATCGGCAGCTTGGCGTGTGCTATTTTTTACACTACAGTTTAGGAAGTTTACTAGATTTTTTTTTACAGCGTAATGAGGGCAGGATGGGCGATCTGACTGTGCGGTGCCTTCCAACACGCCCGGCGAGCTCCGAAAGAATTTGGCAGCCGGTACCGGACCACGCGGCTCGTGTTTCAGACCGCCCTCAAGGTCACAACCACCCGCCTCTCTCCGTCGCCAAATTCCGAGCCTTCCAGAAACATTATCTCACCCCTGGCCCATGAGGGGGGTGGGGAAGGGGCTGGCTTATTACACGTCGCCCGTGAAAACACCGCTTCACAAGTTCCTGACAACTTCCAGCACGGCTGTCCGGTTTGAGATCTCGACCGCCATCGCAAACTGCCTGGCCCTCGGTGCGAGATGCTGTCAAATACGTTCTTGCTTGTTGGAGTCGTCGGTCTTGACGCATCTGCTCGGAGTGACATCACCTGGGCAACGTTGTGTGCGTCCGTGTGAATTTTAATGAAAGTGAGTTACCGCTGGAAGAACTTCTGCGCCCGGCCCACTCAGCCTTCCCTTAATTTTCTTCTTGCAAAATTTATCGCCTTAATACAACAGAAATCACCACCACCATGACGTGAAACTTCGGGTCGTGTGCCTATTTTTTTTTAACTTTCGTGATGGTTCTTGTTGTCAAACGTGATCCCCATGAGCTTGTCAGTCGACACTAAGGAATGAAGGAGATGCAGGCTCAAATTACATTCTTTCTACTTGACGCGAAACCAGTAAACATATTGTCGCACACTTTTTTAAACGAACAGATGACAATGCCTATTATGTCTTCCAGATTGGATAAAATACGCTGAGTCCAAGACAAGTTATCCTCAAAAAATATACCTGTAGAGTATTCATTTCTAATAAACCACGGAGAAAAGTTAACTATTTGAAGAAACGAAACGCGTAAAATAAATAATTGGTGGCAGTTAAGCATTCAAATCAAATTCGAAATAAAAATATAATAATTTACACTGGTTTTCTTATATACCCAAAAGTCTAGTCGAGAAATCAGTGTATATATAGTCTACCGAGATACCAGCTTCACAAAAACTCAAATGAATTTTGCAATAAGTTGATGGACTAGTTGCTATGCTAGTCAAATGATATTTATACCCACACACACACACACACACACACACATACATAATATATATATATATATATATATATATATATATATATATATATATATATATATATATATGGGCTATGTCTGGCAGTCCTCCGTTTTATGTTATAAGTTTTATACAGGATTTTTTATTTTATTCTATAATTTTTACTTGAGTCGATCAGACCGAAGTTTCAGAGCTTGGGAAGTTCCCCGTAGCCATTGCGTAGAACAAGTGGACACATAATTTTTATTATGTAGGTTTACGCTTATGCGTCTGAAATTCAATCAGTTGGATCTAAGTTCGACACTTTCGATTAATACTGACAATGTAAACACTGATATACTATCCGTAAGTGTAATTAACATTAAAAAATTCCTTCTCGAAGCGAAAAAATTTAATATTAATAATATACACAAAACTGTTCCTAACTTTTTTATATCCTGTCTTTTGTTTTTCTTTAGGTTGTGCAGCCTTTAAGAAATCTAGGAAGAACGTACTGTTTTCCGTTCGCGAACTAAAAAGTGTACTAGCAATTCATTTTACTACTAATTGCGAATCATGTTTTAATGTCACTACAAAACTAGATTATCTGAAACTTAACAGGGAAGATCTTACGTATTCCTTCTCCCAATTTTGTTAGGACCATCTAGTTTACTAAAAATCTGTTATAATTTGTAACCAAACTGTTGTATTGCTAATAATTTGTGCGTAGTCCATATGGCGCGTAGGCTACTAGTTACATGAATGTAGGGAAAGTCTTGTACACATTTGGAGAAAATTGTAGTCCAGTTAGACTACAACGGCAAAAGCAGCGGACTTTGGGTTTTATGTACGCGTAAAATATGGATTTTGTTTTTCCACTGAGGAAAATGCTCTGTGTACTATACTGTGTGCAACGGTTGTCCGGAAAAATGTTGTATTAAACCTTATTTTGAAAAGTATGTACAACTGTATTATTATTTATGTATGGATAGTTAGAAAATATCTATAACTGATTTTCTTCATCATAACTCGTGGCAAAAATTTCAATATGTATAATTTACAAATATTTCAAGCGTTATATGACACGTTTGAAACTACATTAGTTATAGGACGAGGAACTGCAATCATGACTTGCTGGAGGATGTTGACGAAATGGAAGTGTTTTTAGGGTGATCCTATTTTGATGTTTTTTCTTACGCAGGGGAACATTTTACTGTTCGTACTGAACTTTAAAAATCATAGTTGATTTTAAGACTCAATTTGCGAGTTTGATAAATTATTAAGAACTAAACAACTTCGTATGTGCCAACTACGCTGAATTTTTACAATATACTTTATTTTCGTGTCACCAAAAACATCATCACAGCACAAATTTTTGTATTTAAATTTAAACACACCTTTCTTAGCAAGACTGAGAGAAAGAGAATGAGTGGAGGGGAGGGGAGAAGATTAAATGAACGCTGCTCATTTTCACAAAGTTATAGGCTTGGCCCTTGCCTCTCCTCTGAACACGAGAAGTCGCCGCTTATGCCTACTGATCAGTTTGCAGTCTGGCAAGTTAGTCTTCCAGACACTGATTGGCTAGCGACGCTCTGCAATGTCGTTGGTATGTGCTGCTGATGTGTGACACACACACGCCACCATCACCATTTCGTATCTGTATGCGTACATTCTGTGTTTTGGCGGACAAACGTTCGGAAAGCACTGTGGAGCGCCCGATCACAGAGCGAGCATTTGTGTGTAAAGTGACGAAATGGAGCTGCGGTTTCTTTGGTGTGGCCATACCCATCCTCCGGTTGGCTGCGCGAGACTCTCGTAACGGGCCTTGTGTCTAATTAGCTACCGTACACCGCGAGAGGTCACATATTGGCTAGGGCTGCCCGGATGGCGAGTAGAGTTCGGCGTTCCAGTTATGCTGCTATCCGGTAACGCTGTTTTGCTGGCGTGTGCTGTTGGAGTTCGTTTTATAAGCGGTTGTATTTTATCCCTTTTATTACTGTATGGAGTACCTGGCCGTGGTCGCACCTCCTTCGTGTTTTAGATGATCGTGCCACAATGTGCTAGGCAGACAAGCTGCCAAAGAGCCTTGGTGTGTGGGAGCAGACAAACTGCCCAGCCTGAGTTGTGGGGGTTCCGCCAAAACTTAGAAATAGCTAACTTAGGAACGCATAAGTTAGAATTTTCTAAGTCATGCCTGTTCTTAGTTATGTGGCTTTGACTTGTGAACTTTCTAAGTTACGTGTTTCTAATTTATGACAGCTCTAAGTTGTGTGTTTCTAAAATGTGATCGTTTTAAGTCGGGCTGACCTTCGTTAAGGCCATTGGTGCATGAAAGCAGTATATTTATAAAATTTGTGTCATAACTTGGTTGACAGTGGTTTTTTTCAAAATTTTCGTCACTTCAAGGCGTAAATAACTTTTAGCATCTTCATACGTTGTTACATATTCACTATCATTATTTTCGGAACACTGATGGAAGAAAGAAATAATTTTTGTTTTCTTATCTGCAATCAGTGCTCCGAGAATAATGACGGCAATGAATATCTAACAACGTACAAAAGTGCCAAAAGTTGTTATATACGTCTTGACGAGTCAAAAAATTTAGAAAAATCCGCTGTGAAACAAGTAATGACATAAATTATATAAGCATAATGCTTTCATGCACTAATGGTCTTGATACAATGAAAACACCCGGGACCCTTCCGAGTCCGGCCACCGCCAGCAAGCGGCCATTTGCTCGCCCACATGGCGGGAGCGTCCACTGAGCAGCAGTAAGAATGTCTATAAGCGGTTGTTTGGCACCTGTATCTTCAAGTACGGTGTGCCGGAAAACAGCGTGGGCCGGCGGACGAGTGTCTGTAGAGCAGCGTGTAGCGCTCCCACGGGGCGCGGCGCGTCGTCCAATTAGCGCGGGGCGGCCGTGGCTCGCTCTCTCCAAGGTCGCGGGCGCGGGGACGCCTCCTGTGCGCTGGTACCCACTGCTGCAGTCCTAGACGAGTCTGCACCAAGAGACGATGCTGATCGATCACCGGGACGTCTCCTCCCGTACACTGTCGTCTCCCCCCCCCTCCCCCATCAAACACAGGCTAGCCCCATTGACTTGGGCCGCTCTGCCCCTACATGGCCACTCACCACCAGCCAGCCACTGCCAGCGCTATCGGCCGTCAGGGTCACCAACGCTTTACTTGCGCTCATGCAACGAGCAGCCTCGACTATAGCTAGAGCTACGAGTATTTCGAGAATTCATTCGGAGACGAGGTAGACTCCAAACACTTGTTCTTTTCTCCTACTGTTGTGATTAGACGACAATTCTTCAGACACACCCCGTTCAACTGCCAGCTGGTAATAAGCAGGAAGCAGTAGTGTGAGTGACAGTTTAACACTTTGAAGACAGTAGACATTTATAAGACAACCAAGACAAGTTAGAAGTGAGTTACTTATATCCACCACAGCAGGCAGGAACACAGGTTCTATTGGTCTCTGTGTTACAACTCACTACCGTTCTAGTGGCCGACATGACAATGGAAACACTTACTGTGCTCTACAACGTTCATTATTGGCTGGTCATCAGTCACTGAGGCGCTGAGTTTATTTTGTCCTAGTCAAATGTCTTTATTTGTGTAAGATGTTTCACAATCACACCTGTCCTTTTGCGGAGATGTAACAAAAATATCTTTGCTGTCACGAAAATGTTAGTGTAATTTCCAATGACAAAGAAATTTTCAAAATATTTTTGCTCGAGCTACACTCTAGCGTAGTCCTTAAAGTGTTAATAGTCCTGTATAGAGGCCTCAGTTGATCATATAGCAACCAATAAGCAAACGATAATGACTCGAGTGTATACAGGACTGTCCAGCCTAGCTTGCTGCCAGCTCAATCCGCGAAAACTCGGGGCTCTAAATCCCATTCTCTGTTGCTTCCACGTTTTCTGAAGAATGTTCCCCCACCTCGTGGAAACAAAGCTCAACCAAGTTTTGACAAATACACCAAAGGGACAGCGCACCGCATTCGTGTGCGCTCGGTGTAATATTATTTTCCATAAGAACTATTTTTTACTAGGCATTACACGCTATTTTTTTCTCCCTGTATTCATTCACATTAATAATTAATGAAATATTAAATTTTATGGACAGAATAGACTACAAGTAAAAGTTACGTTTAACTAAAAATAAGGAACGTATTTATTAACACAATTATGAAAAGCTTGTAATACGTGCTATTTTTGGAAACAACCATACATGCTAGACATGGGGTGATTTTTCATAAGTTTGATTAAAATATTGTGCAGATATTGCTCCTTCTCGGCCCCAAACAACTGCAGGTGGGCCTGACTCTTAAGGTGCCTGTGGAGCACTGCAGCTGACTATACAACGCGAAGAATTAATATAAAAAGTAATACAGAACCATAAAAATTGTTACAACAATGCGATTTATGATGTATATGAAAGAAGACTGTATAAATTTTGCAACACCATAAGATATTCTACTTATATATACTTTTGAAATGTACAAAATAATCGATTAAAATATACTGTGTTTTAAACCAAATTTAAGCACATTTCTATTCTGGATGCTTCATAAAGCAGAAATTGCATGAAAATCTTCGACATGGAATATCGTCATAATGTTTATTACTATGACTGTGTGTAAGAAAATCGTAATAATAACGTAGGGAATAATTTTTATAATTGATTTTATGTGCGTCCATTTGTCACAAACATTTATGGCTGAAACAGACTTAAATAAAGTTAATTATAAAATTGATATGATACATTATTACCATTATTTTATTACACAAGAACAAAGTAAATATTTTGACGATCTTTCTTAAAAGAAGGTTTTCTTAAAAATTTGGCTTTCTGAAGTATCCAAAATGGAAATGCCCTTAAATTTGGTTAAAAATGCGGACTCTATTGATCGATTATTATTTTCATATTTTAAACGTATATTTTAGTAACATATTTGATAATGCTACCACATATATACATTCTTCTTTGATACACAGCGTAAATTAAACTTTTCTGACAATTTTTATGGTGTCTGTACTAATTTTTTTACGAGTTCTTCACATTGTACAGTCAGGTGCAGTGCTCCATAGGCAGTTGCTTTACTTCAACCTTAAGCACGCGTTGGTCAAGTGGTAACGAAAGACCCGGTATTTCGACTTTAAGCAATGCTAGGATAGACCTTAAATGGGCCTACATTTTCTTCTTGTTGCTCTTGTGATTGTGCATCCCGTTTCCTGACACAACTTACACGACTTTGAAACATCAATACATGTGGGGTCAGTGATGGTCTAGTGTTCAGACTACTCGCCTCCCACCAAGGTGAACAGGGCTCGATACCCGATGGGGTCGCCCTCGGATTTTCGCATGTGGGAATCGGGCCAGGCGATGCCGCTGGTGTGGTGGGTTTTCTAGGGGATTTCCCGATTTCCCCGCCCTTGTATTCCTGCGCTGCTCCATACTCACCTCGTTTCACCCTCATCAGCTCTCAAGACCTCACTCTTAAGAGCCACCCAAATATCTTCACTCACTCAGTAATACATGTGCATGGGATAAAGAGCTTACCCAATGACAGAACATGAGTCAACAGAGAACGGTTACAATTATTTTACCAGTCAAAATACCTCCCGAAATTTTAGTGTTCTTAGTGCTGATATCGTGAAATGGTTAAAAAATTAAAGGTGACAATTTCGTACACACTTACGGTAATGAGAACAGAACACAATTTCACTCTCCGCAGTTTAAAGACCCACTTGCTATTACACGGCAAGCAAGGGAGTATAAGTGTCCATGGTTCTCTCCCTATATTACTCCTACTATTCCAGTATGCGTCGACGCTAAAATGTTTTCGTTAAGGAACAATGATTGTTTTAATGTTAATTTTACTAGCGCTAAATTGTTAATAAAACAGCTTGTTAGATGAAAAGGCACCACAGCAAAAGTATCTCCTAACTTTTAAATGACAATATCATCACATTCTGGGTTTTCCTTACAGAAAGTCCAAACATTCAAGAAACCCCATTTTAATGCCTCACGTTACCTTAGCTTGGTAAGTTAGCACATCATATTACATAGTCATATTTCATATTTCTTCCTCAAATGTCGCGCGTGTCAGGCAAATTTCGCCTGAAGTACTATTTTCATACTTTAACGCAAAACGTCAATAACCGATCATTTTCTCGAGTGTACTCATTATCAGAGTCCATAAGTGCAGTTTATGGAAGCAGAGTGGTGATTCTTCTGCAAACTGTCTGCTAGTCATTGTAAGCTGACAGCCATATTTTACTGTAATTTCCACACTGGCCGTCTTGGCATTCGTGTTGCGTCACCGCCGCATCTATCGTAGCAAATGACCTCAACGGGCGTACTGAGTGGCATGTGCCGGTAAAGTTGGTAACGATAGATGGAAAGTATTAACGTCAATTAAAAACTGTATGTAAACATTTGTGATAATTTAAATTATTTATTTCTCTTTCTGTTTTTTTTAATGCATCTGTGTGTAAAAGATTACAGATTTATAAAATGTTTACTTTTCTAATTTTCACTGTTTCATTTTATCGACGCATGAATAAAATGATATGAGTCCCATGGTAATGTTAATTTTACATAAGGCGGAAGAATACACAACGTTCATACGAGTAGAGCTTAAGCAGGGCTTTCAGAAGTGCTCATTTTACCGTGAACAGCTTATTACTTGGTGCCACTTGTGGCCTATGCCAGGAGGTAACCAGACAACTTGCAAATCTTCAGCGCTTGTCTATCGGGGACCATGAATAAAAAGTCAGGTGAACCATTATTTAACATAATGTTGTTGATATAGATAATGAGCTTCTTCCTCAAAATAGGCGAAATTAATTATTAAATATTGTCTTACAAGCTGAGTTTGTAGGTCTCGTTGAAAGCAATATCATCAGAGATGAAACCCGAAGCACAAGCAACAGTAGCGAGACAATTACAAATACACAGGTGACTTACTCTAAACTCTAAACCATAAAACCTCTTACCGTTAGTAGAGACCCGAGAATTTCGTGGTTTCATTTCTAGGCAGGTTAGAATTCACACACTTGTATGTTCATGTTACTTTTGTAATTGGTCGACGTGTTGTTTGACACGTCCTGGAGATAAATGACCCAATAGCACATATGCAATAAATTGTGCGCCCAACCACTGCCTTTTAATATCACAACAATCAACCAATAAACAGTTGATATCTGTATAAGAGTATATAAGACTGTGCAGTCTAGCCTACAGGTAATTCCACTCGCGAATTTCTCGGGTCTCTAACCATAATATAGCGGGCAATCAACTGCCTCAAGGAGATAAGATTTGGATCACCAACTGCTGATTTAATCAGTCTAATGTTTCGAATTGTAGGGTTTACTAACATAAAATATTTACATGGATGTCATTTTGAAAGTAGGTGTCTGAGCCACTTAAAGCATGTAAGTGTATATGGTCTACCATAGCACTACTTGTGTGAAGAATTAAGTGAAAATCGATTGAATGGGCCTTCAGATGTGGCATAGAATTTCCATTTATTTAATGTGTCGATCTTCATAAATGGAGGACAAAAATGTTATGTTTTAGCACATTCTATGATTGTATATTGCAAGTAAACAAAGTTAAGCTAAATTCGATTACATAGTTTGGTGGGTATGACACAATAAGTTAAAATTATTTCATGGCTGCCATTCTGAAAATAAGTGTCTGTCCCTTTTAAAAAAATACGTATCGTTATATGGCATACAACAGTACAACTTTTCGCCAAATTTGATAATGATGGGTTGATTGTTTTCCGAGATACGAAGAAAAATTTAATATTTATTGAGGGCTAACTTAAAAAATGGAGAAATGAGTCTCTGTATATGAAGATTTGATGGTTTTAATTGATCCTACCGGCATACAAAGTTAAGTTAGAATTTGTTTCGTTACTAAATTACAGTGAGTTAATTTTTTTATATATCCACTATTTTGAAAATAAGCCACAGACATACTTCAAACTTACCAGTCTACATCAGCCTGTGCTGTGCAAATTTTTTGCCAAATTTGATAGGAATCGGTCAATCATTTCCAAAGATATAATATAAAAACTTTATTTATTTGTAGGTGCTATCTTACGAAATGGCGGGCAATATATGTTTCGTGTAGATTCAGTTGATAGTAGTTATATATACTACCAGCATACAGATACAAGTTGGAATTGATTACATGGTCTCGACAATTTAGCATTCCAAGCTAAGATGCCTATGCTGCTGCCATTTTGAAAGTAAGTGTCTGACATACGTAAACATAAAATTTTCATAATATGCCATAGTACTACTTGTTTGCCAAATCTGGTGTGAATCGGTTCATTGTTTACCGGGATATGACGTAAAATGATCTGGGGTACATGAGGCTCTAGTTTCGAATCCCGGGTAAGGTATTGGTGTTATTTTAAGTTCGGTTATAAGATAGTTTGTAATCCGTCCCCTGCTAAGCTTCCAGGCATAAAACCGGGGGAAATTAAAAAATTCTATATAATACAATTCAATGACGTAAAAATTTATTTGTTCATGTGGAGCTATATTATAAAATGGCTTACAAAAATGGCTATGTGTTGGCATGTATGGTGCTTGCAATAAATGCTTAACATACACAATTTGGCCGCAATTGGTTAAATTTTATAGTAGATATACCAAAGAAACCTAAAATATTTGAGGGGCCACCATTTTTTAAATAAATACCTCATTAAGTTAAATCAGTTATTTTTATCTCAACTGTAACATTATTACTTGTATGCCAAATTGAGTGATAATTACTTTGATAGTTTTTGTGATATAATCTAAATCAATATTTTTTCCATATAGTGCTATCCTATAAAATGGCGGACTAACAACAATGGCCATTTAAAAATTTAATGTTTTGGCAATGCTCTGTCAGGATACAAAATTTGTTTTAAATGGGTCGAACAGTTCTCGAGATATGACATATCACCCTAAATATTAAAATGGCTACCATTTTGAAAGTAAGTGCCCGGCGTGGTCGATAACTATAAAAGTCGGGTGCCCTTACTTAGTACTACATTTGTTCTGAGTTTGGGGAAATTCGGTTCGCATGTCCAAAAATTGAAAATGGGGAATACACACGTATCATACGCACACACAGGCCCACAAACCTACGAACAAACATACGCACACGCACACAGACACAGAGATGCACCAGAAACGATCACAACACGTTCATCCGAATAAAGTAACACGATAATTCCGTTATGAATAGAAATAGTTAAATATTTCGTTCCTTCGATCGAGTAATAGATAATTTCTCATGACACGAAAAATAGTTTACGAGTTTCATAGCTGTGGCCAATCGTTGTAGAAAAGATTGATACTACCGCAATGATTTTACCTGATTAGTAGGTAATGGCAAACGCATTTCGAAATCCACAGTGACGTTTAAATTTAGCTATACTATAGGATGTTGCAAACTGAATTTTCAAACTACATTTCTCCCATCATTTCTTCGTGAAGAGAGCGTCGACAGGTTATTTTGTTGTTTATAAATTGCTGGTTGATTTGGGCGCAGAGTTTAGAGCACAAGTATGCTCGAAGTCACTTCACCCTCCTTCCAAGGCCTTAAGGCCGTGTTACAATTAATATAACCATAGCCATACCAATAACAGTAACAATAGCACACATTTTGTTTAACTGTGCTATCTACAACCACGCATGACAAAACTAATGACCGCTTACAACGCATAGCTGCATAGCAAGTTGACGAACTTTTAACTTTTAATGTGCAAGAACCTATATGTAGCCATTCATAATCTACTCCTATTACCACACAAGTCAGATTAACTTCCACAAACATACACTTCCTGTCACGAAACTAAATATGCACTGCACTCCTTTGCGTGTTCATTTGTTACTTTAGCACTTGGTTTGTGACAATGAGAACTGCGATAGTTCCAATAATTTTATTGTATGCATTAGGACTTTTTAATTAAGGTGTTGTTTGCACGGAAAAATAGAAGGCAAACATATAAAAATTTGACGAACTTAAAAGAAAGAAAGAATATTCTGCTAAACTTCTTGAAGAAAGTTCTATTAAGAAGTGGAACCCTATTTGCCAGATAATGGCAATGCTGATTGCAGCACGTTATTTTTGTTATGCGGATGGTTATATGTATGGACGTGGTTATGATACTTTCCAGGATAAATATTACTTGATTATTTTCATTACTAAGTGCATATCCCTTTGTACTTCTTAAAGGATACCCAAAAATCTTCTCTTCACCAATTTGTATAAAAGCATATTACTTTTCTCAATCACAACTCTCAAGACTCTTCAACGTTTGTAGTATTAATTTGGCATCTGTTTCCTCTTGTTTTGCTATTTCTGCTGTACCTCGACGAGCAAGAGCACTAATAGCTTACTTTCTATAGCAGAAATAGCAATCGCTACTCCAACCCGATTAGCAAATGCTTCCGGTAACACGAACACCACATGCAAAAAATTGTATAAATAGCGCTGAACTAACATAATAGGAAACCACGTGAACATACCAAGGGTTTTGTTTAATGAAGTGGCGCTACAGTAACTCTGAGCAAAGGCTGTTCACGATTAAGTGAGCAGTTTTGAAATCAACCTTAGAAAAAAATCACTATCCATGCCTGCACATACTTCAACGGGTGCAGTGAGTGACATTCTCCTGGTAAAGTTGGTAACGTTAGATGGAATGAAGTTCCATATCTTAACATCGAATAAAAAGTGTTAGGTCACTATTTTTGATCACTTAAATTATTTATTTCGCTTTGTGTTTTTTTTTAATGAATCAGTGCGTAAAAATTAGACGATTTATAAAATGTTTACTTTTCTAATAATTTCACAGTTCCACTTGACCGACGCATGAATAAAGTGATGAGGCCCATAGCAGCGTCAATTTTATATAAGACGGAAGAATACACAGCGTGCATACAAGCAGATCTTAAACAGGGCTTTCAAAAGTGCTTATTTCAACGTGAACAGCCTATATAGGGTTTTAACTTTAACTTCTGTATAAAACTGGCCGAAGAACGTACATTTCAAAATGGTAGTTCTACTGTGCCGCATCCTGCACACCCCGGGGCAGGAGAGAGGTACAGTGGCCCTGGAAAAGTGACCCATGTCGAGCTATCGCAGGCGATCGTCGCACACAACGGCCGGGACAAACCGTCACCGTCTACAGCGTCCCGCCATCTTTTATTCATAGCGCACTGCCTTCCTCGAGCTTGCTACCGCTCTTTTCCCTCCCCCCCCCCCCCCCCTCGACACCCAAGACATCGTAACTCCATCGCCGCCGCTACGGCTAGACGCACAAAGCGAGTCATCCATCCATGCTGAGCTTCTGCCTAGGTAATGCCTGGTCTGTGTTTGCCAAGCGGATGCAGGCTGGTCAACGCCAAAACAGGTCGCAAACAACTGTTCAGAAGTTTGAACTGTAATACGCCAGTGAGTCGGAGAATTATGTTGTACTATACATTTTTTTCAACACATTTTTAAAAATGTTTATTCATGAAGGTATACTTATGATACCCCTAACCACTTAATTTAATCACTTTTCTAGAGTGCCTTTTAATAAATATACAAACTACATTTTACTCCCTTAATTAACATTTCTTTACACGTATATTAGATAAACGACGTGAAAAACAAAAAACTTATGTTGACACAGCTTTTCAAAGACACGCTAGGAGTGTCTATGTCTCAGACACTGCTAACGCTTGTCAATTTTTTTTGCTAAATCTGGAAATTTGTATCCAGTGTAAAATGAGTTCTGATCAAATGTGTACCGCCTAGCACCGAAATTAACATTTCCGAACACATTGAACACAGTTTGGTATTTCCCAGCACTGACACTTGTACTAACAGTGTCCTATATCAGGGACGCTGCAAAAAATATGGCGTAGCTGTGTTGGGGACACGGCCGTTTGTTTTGTGTGAATACGTCTATGTTGACGCGCTCGAACGCCTTGATGATATTTTTTTTTTTTTAGGTTCCCAGCGCCACTTCACTCGATCATATGGGGTTTTATGGGTATCACTGGATTGTTTTTGAGATGTCCTTTCTAACTGTACACGATTTCTGTTTTTCGACTTGGCTTTTTGACGAGTATGGGCTGAAACTGTGTTAAATTTTCTTAATTTTTTTTTACATTAAACTCATACAATTTATCCAAAACCACGCCACACAAGTTTTTATACACGCAATCAATTGGTAATCATGAGAACTGTCGATTGAAACTTAAAGAACCTGCGTAGCTTCTCCTAGTCTAAAGTTATACTACGCGGAAGTTATGAGACACGGCGAAACGAACTAAAAATTGCCCCCCTCCCCTCCTCACACAACCCCCCGTGCTATGCTTCGCAGTCCTCACTCAACGGAACATATTCTTTGATCCTTTGGCAATCGAGTGGTGTAATTGAATTTCGAATGTAGACGATAGATTCGGAGCTGCAATGACAAACTGTATCCCCCGATTTTATTATGGTCGGAGTTTCTGGATTGCCTCCCACTGTGGTCGCAAATCTAAAGACGTATTAACGCCCAAAAAAGCGACTTTAATTGCGTGTAGGTAGTGCACACAGCAGAAAACAGCATGCAGTAACAGTGGAGAGATATGAGCGGCTCTATAAGCTTCCGCCTACCTGGGGCTGTTTTCCGCGTTTGAGGCCGAGAGGAGCAGAAGGATATAAGGGCAACACTGGCTTGCGCATCAAGTACTAGATCGCCACTAACCGCGAGGCTCTGAACTGACGTGTAGTGATCTCGTCGTACTGAGTGTATAGGCTAGTCACGGTAAAGTGAGCTCTTTTGAAAGTCCACTCATTTGAAATAATAGTCAATTAAAAATTACATTTTAGCCTTAGACATTAACTTCCGAGTGTGGTGGAATAAACACACTGTGTTTATTACTTGCATGGCAATATTCATTTAAAATTATGGTTGAAGGATAAAATACGGCTGAAAGGTAAATGTAACTAGGGCTTTAAAAATGCTCACACAACAGTGAACAGCCTATACCTTTGGGACTTTCAGCGGTGATACGTATTATTTTATTGGTGGAATGTTCAATGCAAGGACCGTCAAAGGCTGTTCATGATAAAGTGAGCACTTTTGAAAAGAACCTTAGAAAAATGTCACTGCCCCTGAACGCGTATATTTTAATGAACGCACTGAGTGACAGTGAAGTTGGTAACGATGGATGGAAAATAGTTCCATATCTTAACGTCGAATAAAATGTGTTAGGTAACCATTTGTGATAACTTAAATTATTTCTTTCGTTTTCTGTTTTTTTTAATGCATCGAAGTATAAAAAATTAGCAGGTTTGTAAAATATTTACTTTAAAAATAATTTTACAGTTTCACTTGACCGACGCCTGAATAAAGTGATCAGGCCCATGGCGATGTTAATGTTACATAAGGCGGAAGAATACATAACGTGCACACAAGTAGATCTTAAGCAGTGCATTCAAAAGTACTCACTTTACCGTGAACAGCCTTTAGTAGCTATGTATGTATCTGACGCGTATATTTTGAGATTCAACGCTTTGAAAAAGCAACTTTAAGCCATTTTGAAGTACTCAAAATTGGTTTAACTAATGTGCGTGGTGGCTTGAAAGCACTCAACAGTCCCCGTATAACGTGTGAGTTATTTTTGTAGATCAGCCGTTGGACGCACGTTTAATAGTCTCGCAGAAATACGCGAATTTCCAACACTCTGTAAAGCAGTTCAAGCGCCCGATAGCCGATGAGGGCGAAGCGAGGTGAGTATGTAGCAGCGCCGGAATGCAACAGCGGGGGAAACGGGAGATCACCGAGAAAATCTGTCGGCCAGTGGTATATAGACTATAGATTTGGAGCTGCAATGCCAAACTGTATCCCCCGATTTTATCATCGGGTTTTCTGTATTGCCTCCCACTATGGTTGCAAATTTAAAGACGTATTCACGCCAAAAAAATCGAGCTAGGTGGCGCAGTGGTTAAACTACTGGACACGTATTTGGCAGGACGTGGGTTCGTTTCCCTATCCGCCACCCTGATTACGGTTTCCCAGGGTTTTCCCGAAATCACTTCAGGCCAATGCTGGGATAGTTCGTTATTACAGACACTTGCCTATTACTTCCCCATTCCTAGAAGCCTTGTTAAGATTCGGGGGCACTCAAAACACACAATAAATAAAATAATAGATATAAATGTGTCTGGTACAACGCTTTAAAATATATGTTTACTGTGACTGGAAGCTTTAAGCAACGGAGTGCTAAGACTCCATCCCGGTGACCTTGATCACCATATTGTTTCTCCTACGTGATGAGAAGGTTGAATCCTGTGGCGATGCCACGCCCACGTAACGCATGACTCATCATTCATAAATAAATAGCTAAGAGCCCGCTGCTGGGAGATGTTCCAGTGCTTCAAAGTTTTCGCAACACTTTGGATAGAAACTGAAGTTTACAAGCCATTTAAAATGCGGTTCCGGCGCTCATGAAGAAACTGGTTTTTGAGTTTAACCTTCAGTGCTATACAAACCGAATACCATAAACAAATATTTGCCGTTGTTAAGTACAGCAACTTTCTGCACAAACAGAGCTTTTGAATTTTTCATTTCTTCAGATTGCTCAATCGCGATCACACAATTATAATATAATTCCATATTATGGTATTATTGAGGCAGCGTTAAGGGAACGTTCGTATTTTCATTTTACTTAAATCAGGCCAAATTGTACAAGTCTATTTGTGGCTGGCTTAATTCATGTTTGTGTAGTAACGATGATTACTAGGCGTAGACAATTTTAATCTGTACGTAAATGTATTTATAGGTACTACATTTGGGCCCTTATGACTATCTTACCCAACCCACTCACATTATTATAATATTTTCCTTTCATGTATAAATACATTTTCTGTTTTCAAAATATTTATTTTCTAATTGAAGATTCTGGTTATCATTTTACTTTACCATTCATACTTAAGTCGGAGAATTCAACAGCGTTACTGCGATAAGAGAGTCAAATACTCTTCTTGTGTTATCTTCATTACCTTTCAAGAAATTGCAACAGCCACAACGACAATTTGGCCTGTAAACAGTTTCACAGTGTTAAGATACTAGCACTATGCTATTTCATCTTCAATTTAAAATAGAGATAAATCTCCCCCCCTACTCCTTCCCCACTCTCCTTCCGCTTCACAAACCACACCAAAAATATGTTCAGTCGTTATAGGACCCTGGATGTACAGTGACATCAAAAAAACTTTCCAGTTGTAAATAAATAAGAAAATGGCCAACTGGAAGTCAACAGCTTGTGTGATCACGCCCATTGTTCTTTTGCTGTGGAGTGGAGAAATTTTGGCGGCTCTTAACATCGATGTCTTGAGAGCCGATGAGGGCGAAGGGAGGTGAGAATGGAGCAGGGCCGGAATGAAGGGCGCAGGGGAAGCGGGAGATCCTCGGGAAACACTCCGACCAGTGGCATCGTCTGGCACGATGCTCACGTGCGAAAATCCGGTATTCGAACCCGGTTCACCTTGGTGTAAGGCGTGTTGTGTAAACAACTAAACCACCGCGGCCCCCTATTTTGATGTAAGAAAATTTTATATATCAAATATTATATATACATAATTTTCATCTAGTGAGCACTAGCATTTATAACACACGCTGAGCGAGGTATACGTTGATATCACACTTGACTAGTATTTGGGAGTACTCTAATTCGGTTCCCGATCCGGCTATTCTGTTTTCGCCTATTCTTTAATTTCCCCAAATTATTGGGGGCACATGCGGGGACGTTAACATAGAACAGGGCATGGCCACTTTATAATTCCTTGGCCCTGATTGCCGTGTATTTGATTCCGTCTGTAATAGTCTCGCTGTCTGCGAGATATCATGCCACAGCAACTAATTGTGAATACACGTCCAGCTCTGTCGTTCTTCTAGGCTGGGATTTCGTGGAAAGCAACAACTTTACGTTCCATGCCATCAAATGTTTGAATTTCTATGTCTTCACTGTTAGTATGCTCATCGAATGCAGTAAATCACATGATAAAAAACATTTTTATCGTCGACGAAAGGAGGAAGCGATAGGCTCATAATCCGACGTTCGTCAAATGCGCATTCCCGTAACTTATTTTTTTATGTGAACATTCACGGGAATGCCGGGGAATTCAATTGGCCTTTTACGACGGCAACGTGACACGTGACGACTTTCTCCTCTTGTCGCTCGTCGCCGGACGCGTCCAGTTAAAGCTCCACACGACTCCGGTCAGACGCGCTGTTCGCCTCCGTGGCTGGTTTCAGTCCTCCATTCCAGCGCCCAAGCCTTGGCAGTCGCTGTTTGCGTCGCTCGCTAAGTCCTCGGCCGTGGAAACGAAGCCCCGCTGGTCAGTCGCCACCTACGAAGAAATGTCTTGTTTTCGTGTCCTAACATTTCTTTCAGGGTAAAGTAGGTATAGGCTGTTTACGGTAAAATGAGCACTTTCCAAAACCCTGCTTAATATCTACTTGTATAAACGTTATGTATTATTCCACCTTATGTAAAATCAACATTGCAATAGGCCTCGTCAGTTTATGCATGCGGCGGTTAAGCTGAAACTGTGAAATTATTACAGAAGTAAATACTTAAATCTACTCCTTTTTTACTTTCCGAAGCATTAAAAAACTTTAAGCGAAATAATTAATTTACTTTATCACAAATGGTTACCTAACATTTTTTATTTGACGTTATTATATGGAACTACTTTCCCATCATCGTTACCAACTTTGCATCCGAAATGTTATCACGTATTGAGGGCGACAATGGTGATATCAAACGTGTTGCACTTTGAGGAGACCTTTATTGCCAGTGGTGCAGTGAACCAGCATAACGTGCGTATTTGGCGTTCAGAGCCCCTTGGTGAGGTGTCAAATTTTACCAGAGGCAGCTCATAGGCGAATGTTTGGTGCGTGCTTTTGCGTGACGGAATTATCGGAGCATTCTCTTCGCTGAGAGCACCATCACATCTCCAGTGTATCTGGACGATTTATAATTGTTTGCTGTTCCTCAGTTGCTTGAGTATCACTCAGATGTCACTTTTCAACAAGACGGTTCACCGCCTCATTGGGGTTTGGAGGTTCGTGCCTATGTTTATACGAATTTTCCTGGACAATGGGTTCGTCGTGATGGCCCGACAGCTTGGCCTCCACACTCCTGTGGTATTGGCTTATGTATGGACATAAATGGAACATCGACTAGGTGTGCTTGTGCTACCAACGGTGCTTACTTGAAGATTTGCTGATGTAATGTCCTGTTGCAACAAAAAATTTGGTTAGTGTGCTAAAATTCTGGCCCCAGTTTCACATCTATATCCTGTACATTGCGGATATAAATAAAGTTTGTAATCAAGGAAAGACTTTTCGAACATCCTGTAATATTGAGAGTAAAATTTTCAAAGTATTTTTTTGGTCTGAAATGTTACATTCAACCGATTTGTCTTTAACTATTGCTATAAGCGAAGAGAACTTTATGTTTATATCAGCCTCACTCGGAGATGTTTTACGATTGGCTGCTAGTTTCTTAACATAAAACTCTGGGTTTCTGTTTGCGTGTGGTCGACCTGGTAGCAGGGCGACGGTCTTCTGAAAGAGTAATGGGGCGGGGTCCTATAATGACCCGACTAGTTTGTGTGGTAAAATACGTTAGCGTTTTGGTGTGGCAGGTAGCGTCGTTAGGAAATAACACCTTTTTTTAGACCCTAACGTCAGGTTATGTTTCTTTCGCACGAAATGTGCTCGTAAACGCCAAGGACTAGACAGCAAAAACCTTTTGTCTAGCAAAGTACTAATAAATATTTAATTCTTTATCTTATTCGGACGTCAAGGTTACAGTGTCATGCTTACTGTTTCAAAGAAGAAACTGTGAAGTATAATCATATATGCAGGCACGAAAGGACGGGAAAAAATGACGGCGAGAAAAAAAAAAAGGGGGGGGGGGTAAGGAAACTGTTGTATGTAGAGCTTTAAAAATTAATGTTATCACTGCTCGGTCGTGCGATACATAATAATATTTACCGCCTTGCATGTTATTTCAAAAATGCGTGTACGCATCTTCGGAATGCCGTTATAAGGCAGTGGCCCATCCGTCGGTCCGTCGAAAGTAAAGTTTGAGATATATCTGATGGATTGACGGATAGAAAAATAAGTTGCCGTGCGATTGGTCGAAGATCACGTGACCGTCTGACGGACGGGAGACTGACGTATGAAACGGATGGTTGCGAGTCCACCTTTACTGTACTCCGAGACGTTGCCGTGGCGGCGAGTTCCGCGCGGGAGAGGAAGTCACAGAGCCACATTCTCGCAGGCGGCAGTTCGGCATGAAGTCGAGGCGTGCCTGGATTATAACAGACACACAAGGAACCCTACCAGGTCGCTGGCGGGTCAGCACTACCACGCAACCCAGGACACGAACTTTCGTCACGAGCTTCCTCGCAAGCGTGCGCACGCACTTGTGAAACGCTGCCCACAGTAAAATGAGCACTTTTGTAAGCCCTGCTGAAGACCTACTTGTGTGCACGTTGTGTATTCTTCCGCCTTACGTAAAATTAACATTGCCATGGGCCTCACGCATCGCTCAAGTGAAACTGTAAAATTATTATAAAAGTAAATACTTTACAGATCTGTTCATTTATACACTGTAAGACATCAAGAAAATCAGAAAGTGAAAGAAATAATTTAAGTTATCACAATTGGTTACCCTACAATTTTTATTTGACGTTATGATATGAAACAATTTTCCCTCCATCGTTACCAAATTTACTGGGCTCAGGTCACTCAGTGCACCCGTTTAAATACACGCCGGTAGGAGCAGTGACTTTTTTCTAAGGCTGATTTAAAAAATTTTCACTTTATCGCGAACGGCCTTTACGCAGATGGATTGGTCTCCCCTCCCTGAAGAAAAAATGAAGATGGCATAAATTTGAGTGTGGCTGTGTCGGAGACATGGCCGTAGGTTTTATGTGAATACGTAACGTAACGGAATCTACAATTGTCCTGTATGGCGTAAATCGATAGATATAACTGAGATCTTTCGTTTGGCACCAAAATCTGTGCGCTAGCCCACCGGAGTCACGAGATATAACTAACCGCCCGGAAATCTTCGCCCCTCGTCCAAAATTGATGCTGTAGTTGTACGTGCCTAATCCTGCTCGTTTATCGATCGAACAATAGTACACTCATCTGAATTGCTTAACTAGGCAAGACGTTACAGTGGCCGGAAGGGATCACCCCGCAAACGTTATCGCCGTTACCATCCTGGTACCCCATGTGATGGTCTGATTTTAAAGACGTTTTCACATCAAAAGTAGAATAGCATATCAAAAGCAGAAAAATTAAATTATTGATTTCAGTTGGGAGATTTTGGCTGCTCTTGCCAACAAAATCTTGAGAGTCAATGAGGTGAAATAAGGTTAGAATGGAGTAGTGTCGGAATGCAAGGGTGGGGGAAACGGGAGATCCCTGAGAAAATCCATCGACCAACGGCATCGTCCGGCACGATTCCCACTTGCAAAAATCCGGGAGTGACCCGGCCGGGGATTGAGCCTGGTTCGCCTTGGTGGGAGGCGAGAAGTCTAGCCGCTCAGCCACAACGACCCCATTAAAAAATTGACTGTCGAGTTTCTGAAAGCACTTTCTATCATGGATGTATGATTCGTTTAGCTCGTAACAGCATCGTGTCCTCCAGGACGCGATGGAAATCGTAGTCCGTTGAAGGTTTTCGAGACGGGATGTCACTTAAAAAGGTTTGTAAGAATAATGCACCAGTTACAAACATGTTATTCAGGACTCGAGCAGAAAATCTCTACTTCAGCTAGGATGCGGACCGCGATCAGTTTAGGGGTGTCATGTTCAAGGACGCTAACAAAACAGTAGCTATAGCAGCCCTCCCCCCCCTTTTACCTTCTCTTTTCTCTTTCTCTCTGTCTTTCTAATGTCTTTTTCAGTTCGCATCGCACTTTTACTGCTTCGAAGACATGTTCTGTTGCTTGCCAAGTAAGGATGCAGCATCATCGTAATAATCATTTCCCCCAAAAATTTCAGAAGCGGAATGAGGATAAAATAATAAGTATTTTTGCAGCCCTTAAAATTTTTTTTACATGTAACTTTAATTAACGTAAACTCTGCCCGAAATGACAACTATTTTAGTTACGAATAAAACTAAATTTCGTGTTAAATTTTTAGGCGTTCCCACTTTTTCTGTTAATTAATAGCTTATGTGTTACATTCCATATTTTAACGAAAATGTCTGTGCTTGAAATATTATACACGCGCTCCCACAGTTGTGTATAACTACAGTGTGCAATTTAGTCTTATGATCCAGCGACGTATCTGGAAGAGCAACACTCTGGGTCTTCACATTTAAGATTTTGTTGGGCTAGTTGTCTTGAGCTACTCTAACGGATGTGTTTTTATCCCAACTGTATTTCCAGTTTATAGGAACATGATTACTCCCTAATTGATTCATTCCCTTCCTACAACTTTGTCACCAAACGAGGTGACGCAGTGGATACATTTCGGACACTCATTAGGAAGATCTTAGTTCGAATCCTGGTTCGGTCATCCTGATTACGGCTTTCCATGGTTTCCTGAAATCGTCCCAAGCGAATTCTGCGATGGTTCATTACTACTTTTTTCCGTCTCTAATGACCTCGCTGTGACGAGACTTGAATCCCTGCCTGCCTGCAACCTATCTCTGAATTCATTAATTTTCTTTGGACTTCACTACTAAAGGCTATTCACCGTAAAATAAGCATTTTGAAAGCCCTGCTTAAGATGTACATGTATGCACGTTGTGAATTCTTCCGCCTTATGTAAGATTAGCATTGGCATGGGCCTCATCACTTTGTTCATGCGTCGGTCGAGTGAAACTGTGAAATTATTAGAAAAGTAAATATGCAATAAATCTGCTCATTTTTACACTTCGATGCATTAAAAAACACAGAAAGCGAAACAAATAGTTTAAGTTATCAGAAATGGTTGCCTAACACTTGTCATTCAACATTAAAGGAACAACTTCCCATCCATCGTTACCAACTTTACTGGACGCATGTTACTCAGTGTGCCCGTTAAAACATATGCAGGCAGGGTAGTGTATTTTATATAAGGTTGATTTCAAAAGTGCTCACTGTATTGTGAACAGCCTTTATATACAGTATATGTGGACACAGTTAAGTAAAATACCTACAATTTCAGTCAATTTTGGACATGGGTTTTCTTTGCGGTTTTAAATTTCTCTTGGCACGGCGTTAAATTGCAGATATCGTAACATTTGCATAGTTATAAATCCTCGAAATAAATGAATTATTTGCAATTTATCCAAATACGTTTTACATTGAATGTTCCGGAGGACCTCTATGAATGTGGAACTTTAGGGGAAAAAATAGCATATCTTACCCTCAGTTTGTATTCAACACCTGTTTACACGGCATGCACTAAAACAGACGTCTTCCAAGACACTGTGTGAAGGCCACCAAGTGCGTACACAGACGCGTGGCGTTGTTTCAGTCGCTGAAGGAGGAGTCGCTGTTAAAAAACAGAATTCATCATCTCCTCTTAACTGCTACTTTCGTTTTGTTCTCGCCGCGCCGGTACAAAGAATCGCTCTGTCCACGAAGCAAGTAAGGCGTTTCTGTCCGTCGAAAACCGCGCTGGCTACAGCACCTCTGCTGAAGACTCGAGCCACGCGCAGTGACGTGCCTGGGCTACTGGAGCACTCGCGTTCTATCGGCAACTATATTATAGTTTATCTGCGGTTTCTTGACACTCTTTATAAGGAGCCTTTGTAAAATCGCTCTATTTATGACGTGTTTGCTTTTCCTAAATAAGTCGTACATCACAAGCATTTTACACTCGTTTTAAAATAGAATTATCTCACTTTTGGTTCAATTGAACTTGTACTTGTATTTTGTCTACAAATTATAGTCTTTCACTTATAAATAATATGAATAATAACAGAGAGAAAATGGGTTTTTTGGTAATGCCTAGTAAGAAATAGTTCTCATGAAAAATATTACTACGCTGAGTGTGCACGAATGCTGTGTGTTGTCCCCTTGGTGCAATTTTATACACTTAGTTTAGCTTTGTTTGCATGAGGCAGAGGAATACCCTCAAAATAGAACTTCAGCTGGGCTTCAGGAAAGTTAGAAGTAACCGTGAATGGATTATTCTGCCTTCTTTAGGGCGTACAAACCCCTAGAAATGATTAATTCAGTGAATCGTGTGTTTTCATTCAGTGTCCGACGCTTGCTTTTGCCACGTGAATAACAAAAAAAAAAAAAAAAAAAAAAAATGTTTTCAAAGAATAAAAATGTGATCCTGAGACATCTTGCGATGGCGTATGTAAATTGTAGGAACCTGTCATTGAATTACTCACAGCCATTGTCACAGTAATTCAAAGAACACTGAAATATATTAAAACACACTTATCAGGGTTTTGAAGACAAAAACTTACCGGAATTCCACATCCAAATTACGGCTGCGTTTTTCTTTTCATGAACGTATACTCAAATTCGTCCAATAGTTGGAGGCATAACAGGCCGTTGCTCCAACTTTTTGAAGTGCTGACGCTTAGTATGTACAACATAACGTAAGCGATATTGTTCCACAAGTACATGGCTAAAGTTTTCAGGCATGAATGCAATTTTGCAGACTGAAATTATTGTGATAAAGAATATTCATGCTTAATGACTTATATATATATATATAGATTTTTTCAATACTCGTATATTGGATCAGGTAAAAATTACTTATAAATTTAAAATACTACCAAAATCACGCTCCTCATCTAGATCACATGCTTACTCCGAAACAACACTCCAGCGTATGAATCACCGGTTGAAAAAAGAAGACTTATTTGTCATATCTACCTTCCTTGTCCTTCATTAAAAAGATTACTCCACCTCGTGCGTCAAGCTGCAGTTGCGTTAATGAATTCCCAATGAAATATATTCCCAATGAAATATATTCCCAATGAAATATATTCCCAATGAAATATTATCGTGTAGCTACTGCTACGTCTGAGGTTACAGAAGCACGCAACCTGCGTAGCAATCCAACCTGAGGGGTCGGATTGTTGCTCATCGGGAGATGAACGAAATAAATAGTAACATTAGGCAACTCGCTCAAATGTCAAAATAATGACAAAGTTGCATGCGAGAGGATATTCCCACTCTATCTGGATCTAAATAAGTCAAGACGTTTAAGTGGGTTCCAGTTCCATCCGAATTCAAAATTTCTTCCTTGGTCCTTTATACCAGCCGAGTGCGGGAGAAAACAAATTTATAACACCGTGGTTCTTATCAAAATTGAAACAGATTTATGTCATTAATCTAAAATAACAACCAGTTGCAAAGCCAAATAAAACATCGGGGACAGTCTTTAACATACGTTACTCGCCTCATTATATTGGTACAAATTAAAATGCCAAATAAAATAATTAAAAAGGCTTGATAGTCTGGATGGGAGAGTCCGATAGAAACACTAAAAAATTGAATCAATACTGTACTGCAGGAAGTACAATGGAGAACTTAACTTATCTTAACATAACTTAAAGACTACAAATTTAAATATAGTTCATTCACAGTTATTTCCAAGTTTTTCAAAGCCCTATTAGAGTTCTGTTTCCATCATATTCCTCTACCTAATATAAGCAAAGCTTAACTAAGTATAGAAAATTTCACCATAAAGACAACGCACCGCATTTGTGGTCAATAATTTTAATAATATTTTGCATGAGAAGTATTTGTTACTAGGTATTACCAACATACCTATTTTCTCTCTGGTTTTATTCATATTAATTATAAATGGAATATTATAATATGTAGACAAAATAAAGTAAACGAAAAATGTTGCCAAAAATAATGTTAACAGAAGTATAAAAAGCTTGTGTTAGTGACATACTAAGGAAACAACCAAACACGTCGTACATGGGGTGTTTTTTTTTTTCAAAGGTTGGTTCAGAAAGTTTGAAAATACCGCGAATAGACTGTATTTAAATGCTTTGGGGTCGGCGGCTGCCCTCCAGCCTCGTGGAGCCTGCTATCCTCCTTCTGAGGCGAACACACGTAGTGATTATGTCTTGTGCCAAACTACGGCTCGCTTCACACCGAGCAGGGCCTAACCCACCGTCATAACCACATAAACATAACATACACATAACATAACAACACATAACCAGGTTGAAGGGTGAGCCGGCTTCTTGCCCCGAGTTCGTCACTCGCGCTTCATCATTAAATACACGCCCTGAACGTTTCGGTAAACCATTTCAACGCATCGTAATATCGGATTAATAGTAAATACTGACAATGTAAGATTATTAAAAAAAAATGTACACTCTACGAGTTGCTTAATATTTTTGTACGTAATTTTAATTGTTCGTTATCTGCTAGTTGTAAAGAGTCGATAGCTTATTTATAAAATATATAAATATTTTCTTGGCATTTTAAAACAAGCAGATATACACACAATTAAAATTACGCAAAAAAAAATTAAATAACTCGTAAAATTTAAATCTTTTACAATCGTAACTCGTCAGTAAATACTATCAATCCGAAAATTACCACGTGATAAAGGAGAATTTCTGCAAAAGGGTTGAATCCGGGGCTTAAAACCCGCTCTCGTCAGGGCCGAGAGCCCGCCTGTGTACGCACTCAAGACTCGCGCCATTGCGACTTTAGTCCTCACTGTCCTGCCGCAGCACAACTCTCTCGTTGTGAAGCTGGGATCACAATACCTCAACGAACGCGACACGACAACCCTGACACGACGGAATCTGAGTAGCAGCCAATAAAAAGCAAGGCCACTATGACGTCAGTCCAACAAAATCGCAGCCCGGACAGCGCAAAAATGTTAATACAACATTAGAAAACAAAATTTCGCGCGTATTTCTTTACCTTAGTAAACAATAAACCAACTTTCCACCAAAATAACGTTCCAGCTTGTTTTTAAATCAATTTTATGCTGTCAAAAGCTAAATTATTATTCACCATATCACGAACTTTAAAAAGTAAATTTTGGATACTATAAGAATGACTTGCCGTTTTAGAATTTTTCCAATAGCCAATTAACACACTTGTCGGGCAGATTTCATGGGGGTATTGCGAACACTGAATGATATACAATATGAAATTCCATCGACGTCTGACGTCATCTTGGTTTGTTGTGTCGTGTTCGTCGCGCGTGCCTGTGAGATCTCTGTTGAACCAGCGGCCTCCGATCACCGGTGATAACCGCCTATTTCACGGAAGTAGTACTTACACTGAACCCTAGGACGACGCTGCACTTCGTTGAAAATGTCAGCACCTGTTGCAAAATCCCGAGCCCTGCGGCCCCACATTCTCGCAAGAGAAAATTTTACGAACACGGGACCTGCACAAATACAAATACCCAAATCTTCCCTGCGTGACAATGTCATCTTAAATTAACAGTGAATAACTGATTTATAATTCCGTTTTACATAGCACCCGGTTTGTCTAAGAGACTAGTTCACAATTTCGTCTCAGAAACGAGACTTTCTAACGTATGTTTATTTCAAATCGTAGGCTAAATATGAGTCATGATTACGGAAATTTTTTTCATTGCGTCTGCTGGAGCGCAGATTAATTTTCGTACAGAAATTGATATTTCAATATTTTACGAAAACATTTTGTCCGAAAATGTTTTTTTTTTTTGCAGGACTAAATTGATATATATATATATATATATATATATATATATATATATATATATATATATATAGGGTCCACAAACGCTTTGTTTCTTTAACAGCTCGTAATACATAACGTACAGTGTATGGTCCGCAGGCTGGATCATGTTACTGTGGAATGCCATCGCAACTGTAATTGGCAGCCCCATACCAGCCACCGAGGAACCTTGATACGAATCCACTAGACTTTTATTTGTGGGGACATTTAAAGGCACTTGTGCATGTAACCCCAGTGGACGATATGGGCACCCTCCGTAACCGCATTGTGGTGGCTTGCGAAACAATCAGGAATTATCCAGGGATTCATCAACACATCCTGGTGTCCATGCAACGGCGGGTTGATGCATGTGTTCCTGCTGATGGAGGGCATTTTGAACATTTCCTTTACTACCGACGATAAGCTTTCACACATGTGTAACTAATTCCTGTGCAGTTCCTACTGTTCTAGGTGTAGTGTCGTAGTGTGAGGTGTCGTGTACCATGCAAATTAACGCTGCGATGACATTCCACAGTAATATTATCCAGCCCGTGGGCCTTACATTGTACGTTATGTATTACGGGCTATAGTAAAGAAACGAAGCGTTTGCGCACCTATGTTCATATAACCATTTTTCATCCTCCAGATGTGAGGAATTTTCCCCCCAAATTATTGACATGCAATTCTGCAACATTCTGTATAGTGTATTTTCGGTTACTTTACACTTTTTGGATCAAACCTTTGAAAAATCATTCCATGTATGACGTGTTTGGTTGTTTCTTAAATATGCCGTGTATCACAAGCGTTTTATACTTCAGTTAACATGAAAGGTCCTTATTTTGGGTTAAACTGAACTCTTATTTTACTTATATATTAAAATAATTCTTTTATAATTAATACGAATAAAACAGTACGTAGGAGGGTTGATAATGCGCAGTAATAGATAGTTCTTGTGCAAAATATTATTAAAATAAGTGCGCACGAATGCGGTGCGTTGTCGCTTTAGTGTAATTTCCTCGACTCGGTTATGCATTGTGTGTGTGCATGATACGTAGAAACATGTTGGAAGCAGAACTTCAGCAGGGCTTCAGAAATATTGAAAGTAACCGTGAAAGGACTATACAAGCCAAACGTGTACAGTCTGTGTAGGCTGTTCACTGAAAAGTGAGCACTTTTGAAAGCACTGCTTAAGATCTACTTGTATTCACGTTGTGTATTCTTCCGCCTTATGTAAAAGTAACATTGTCATGGGCTTCATCACTTTATTCATGCGTTGGTCAAGTGAAACTGTGAAATTATTAGAGATGTAAATATTTTACGAATTTGCTCATTTTTATACTTTGATGCATTAAAAAAAAACATAAAGCGAAAGAAATAATATAAGATATACCAAATGGTTACCTAACATTTATTCGACGTTAAGATATGAAACTACTTCCCATTCATCGTTACCAACTTTATAGTGGGCGCATGTTACCCGGGCGCGCCCGTTAAAATATATGCAGGTAGGAGCAGTGAATTTATTTCTAAGATTGATTTCAAAAGTGCTCACTTTAAGGGTCATATGTACTAAAATGTTTTCTGTGAAATCGTTGTTTGCGCGTAAACGTGTGTCTCGGTAAATAAATGTTCTGGAAATACGAAGTTTTGCCAGAAAGGATAAAAAAAATCTATTGCATACGTTGTTATCTTTTTATTTTTATCATGTTAAGTGTATTCATGAAAAAAAAAACGTGAAAGTGGTCAAATATCGCATTTTTAAAGCTTGTCTATGAAGTTTCTTTAAGCGGTAAGAGAAAAGTACGATTATACGCAGGTAGTGCGATCTGTGAACTATAATCGCGTGTAATAAAATCACACAGTTACAGATCTAGTTTACACAGTAAAGCGTTAGGACTGAAACACTGTACGCCTTGCGCGTAGGAGCGATGAGGCGCTAGGCGTGCGTGTTAGTGTCGCCCGTATAGCTCCCTCGCTTCTTGACCTTGGACGCGCAGCTACGTAGTCCTCTTAACGAGAACAGCCTATAGCTAGAGCCACGAGTAATTCGCGAATCAATTCAGAGACGGGGTAGACTCCAAGCACGTGTTCTTTCTCCTACTGTTTTGATTGTACGACAGATGTTTAGACACGCCCCGTTTGACTGCGAGCCTGTAATAAAAGGAAGCAGTAGTGCGAGTGAGTTTTTAACAGTCCTGTACAGAGGCCTCACTTCATCACAGCGACCAATAAGCAAACCATAATGTCTCGAGTGTATATAGGACTGTCCAGCCTAGCTTGCTGCCAGTTCAATCCGCGGAATACTTGGGGCTCTAGCTATAGTGAAAGATGTCTCAGTTCGCGGCTCTGGTGCTGGCACATGGGACAGAATCCCCCCAGCACGGCCGGTCGCGGCGCTAGGGGCGACACCAGCACGCGATGAGTGTGCTGGTGTCGCCCCTAGCGCCGGCGGCGGGGCTGCAGCGGTGTAACGGACTGCAGCATCATCACCGTCATCATCTGGCGGGGGTTGACACACTTGCCGGCGGCAGGCGGGGCCTGGCTAACGGCCCAGGGTCCCGGCCGCGTAACGGCTCGCTCCGACATTCCCTCACGGCTGGTACACCTCCTCCTCTCCTCGCTATCCCTTCATCACGACGCGCTGTGCTCGTCTGCCCCGACAGGTGCATGCTGCTGCTGCGTCGACCACCCGCCCAGACCATAAAGATGAGGTAGACCGCAGTGGCGTGTGGCGAACTGTGATCTGGCGTTAGCTCTGTGCTGTAACCCTGTTGCTTACCAATGTCCATTCACTGTAACTTCACACGTAACTAAATTACTAAATGTCCCTCTTGAGCCCTCGCAAACAATACATCACGTATCAATACAAACAATTATATTCAGTATATTGATGTCGAACTACTCACACAGACATCAGTAATACATATATACACAAGAACAAATACACTGAAGAAACAACACTTACACTGTACAACACCTACACAAACAACATTACACTGACACCAATACAACATCGACACATGCATCAAACATATGATGGACACCTCACAAAACAACAACAACCAGTTATGGCCTTCGGCTGGGTACTGGCGCCATTTTAATATGTTCTGTTCTGAAGCCCTGCTAAATTTCTACTTTTGGTTACCGATTACGTATCCTTCCGCTACATGTAAACATAAACACTGCCATGTGACTTCTTCGTTTTAACTGTCGAATGCTTTGTTCACAGCTGTTAAAAAAGATTTCTGTCATATTTAAAAAAAATACCATTACGTACGAATGTTCACAATTTATGCCTAAAATCATATTCACGTCAGCTTTATATAACTTTTTAACAATGTTACGGTTATTGTTTTATATTGTTAACATATTCGTTATAGACGATATATATATTTTGCGGCGACTGTGTTTAACCCTGTTACAACGTTGGGGAAAAGAATGGTAGCATTTAACCTCTTGTTATTAATGTGTATTGGGGTATTTCGTTAAAATAACGGCCTCAGTTGGAATAAATATTAAAACAAAGGAGCAACTAGTCCAACGAAAAAGACAGTACTTTCAAACACGCAACTCGTGTCGCTTACTTTGGGAACCTATATAGCAGCGACAAACGTAAAATGTAGTGGTGACCATGCACACAAATATGCCTACCGTAACTTTTACTCCGCTGAAATTCTTTGCATAGGATCTTAGTTTTTACTACATTTACTTAATTATCTATTTTAAATTTTCTGGCTGGGTTTAGTAATTTGTTGGGATTGTGGCAAATATTGAATTCACAGAAACATAAGCACGTAACACTACTATGTTTAAACACCTAGGGCAATGTTACTAGCTTGTGATAAATAAACACAAGTGAATTTAAATTATTAATTTAGTCATAAAAACAGTTCATGGTAAAACGTATAAGTTCCGCACGTCCAATATTTTCAATCTCACACACACACACACACACACCGGGCCAGCATTACGACCACGGTGGAGCCACACCCTTTCGCATGCAGCGGTCACGACACAAGTTACAGTATATTTATTACTGCTATGGCAACACTGATTTATCACAACATCGTAACTTGCCTACGTAGGTTTCGAAAACACAAAGTGTGCGAACTTGATGTGGTGATTTGGAGTATTTTCCGCAGAAAGGAAAATTAATGCTTCGTTATGCAGCAATACGCCATGTCTTGTCGCCACTAGCCAGACGCCACTTCTGCCATTTTCGGATTTGAAACCCTCCCGCTATCACATCTGAATATATTATAGTAAGTATCCAAACGTTAATTTATATCTTTTCAGTTTTAAATTACAAATTCAAAAATAATTATTTTTGCCGTAATAAGTATGAAATATGCTAAAATGGAAAACATGTATAATTTTTCCTGCTACGACTAGCGGTGCGAAACTTCCTGAGAGAGAGAGCGAGAGAGAGAGAGAGAGAGAGAGAGAGAGAGAGAGAGAGAGAGAGAGAGAGAGAGAGCGACAAGTTCCACTCTGCCGACTGTCTATTTGAAGTCACTTCTTTTTTCTTCGGCCGATAAAGAGCACCATGTCACTAGAGCCTACGCACAGTATTTTGCGCTGATATTTTTAACTGTAACAATGAGAAGCATGCTCGAAAAAAGTACACCGGGCATCAAAAAAATTACATGTAAGCAATACTTGATATAGTAAATGAATTTGGGACTGAGCGAGTTAACTTCGGTGGTTGAGCAATCGAGGAAAGTATTCCAGGCTAAAAATAATGAATTAAATTGTGCTGTACCGGGCTGGGCCCCGAACAACTGGTTAACCGACTGCAAACTCAAGTCCTGAGTTATCTGTCTGGGACCATCACTGACTCCGCTTTATTGTTGCAGCAGTTTGAAACTTCACAGCCTCCAGTGATTTTAACTGCACCCGTATAATTTGGCGCACGAGTTGGGTTGTAATGTTATTGTAATAAACTTTATAAAACAAACTCTTTCACTTGTACACAGTCTGTTTCCGTATGATAAGAAATATCACTTCACCTTACGACGAGATATAACTCTCAACATATCACGCTTAATACAAACAGTATCTTGAAGCTCTTCAACACGGCGAAAAATATTTTCGTACTGTTATAACTTAAAATATTTTATGTGAATACCAGCGAAATTACTATCGGGTCCGCCATAAAATATTGTACGATGAAAAGCCAGTTTGGAACCTGGTGCGTAGCGACGATAAATTATATGATACACGTGCCAGTGTCGCCCTTATAGCGATCCTGCTTTTGTGTTTCAAAAGCGGAAAATATCTTCAGGCATTGACGGTGCTTTAAATATTTATTGAGATATCCCATTGTCTGAAGTTCCTGTAGCTGTAATATACGTAATGAAATTAGAGTATTAACCATATGTACCACAGGAAGTGCATGCGATTTCTTGATAGGGGAACAGTTAACTGCTTAACTTACATACGTATTAATTTTTAGTTTCGAGTGTTGTGATAGAGTAGGTTTTAGGACTGAGAAGTAATTTAAAATTCCAGTTGATCTATCGCACAAAAAGCAACCAATAATAAAATGATGTGCCAGCAGAAGTCAATAATAGTTACACGGAGAAAGGAGCTGCCTGTACTTAGTTTCCGAAAATGTACTGCACCAAACTCAATTTTATCCAGTCAGTTAAACCTCTGAAACTACCACCCAACCGATTACTGCTAAATTTGAGACAGTGAGGAGATTTGGGCGGCTCTTAACAGTGAGGTCTTGAGAGCCGATGGGGGTGAAGTGAGGTAAGTATAGAGCAGCGCCACAATGAAAGTACGGGGGAAACGGAAGATCCCGAGAAAACCCGCCGACCAGCGGCATCGTCTGGCACGATTCCCACTACGAAAATCCGTAATAAGCCGGCCTAGGATTGAACCCGGTTCTCTTTGGTGGGAAGCAAGCAGTCTAAACACTCAGCCACCGTGGCACAGCCAAATTCGACATTAAGTTATACTACGGTGGGATATGTAAACAATTGCAATCTACGATGAAGACACTTATTTTAAAAATGGTGGCCAGACAAGTATTTGAGGTTAATTTGCTCTGTCCGTTTTGTAAGATAGGGTCTCATGAAAATAAAATTGTGTTATATCTCAGAAAACAAGTTAGTTTACCGATACCTACCATATTCGGTAAACAGGTAACAGTACGGCAGTCCACGTAAACTGATGTGTCTTAAATACACAAGTCAGACACTTATTTCCAAAATGGTGACCAAATAAACGTTTTAGGTTAGTATGCCGTATCTACAAAACCGCGTACCTAAATTTAACTTAACTTTGTATCCTGGTGGTATATACAGTCATCAAAAGAGACTTTTGCATCTTTTGTTCGCCATTTTGTGAGAGAGCGCCATACAAAAAAATACATATTTCATGTCATACCTCGGGAAACGATCATCCGATTACTATCAAATTTGACAAACAAGTAGTACCACGCCAGGCGATGTAAAGTGATGGTTAGATACTTATTTTCAAAATGGTGGCCATATAAACATTTTAGATTAGTATACGATACATACGAATCCATGTGCCCTATTTCAACTTAAATATATACACTGGCAGTAGCTATTACAACAGTTAATGTTGGCCTATTACACAGACTCCCTTACGTCGGAAATTTTTTAAGATAGCACCACATGTTCTTAAACAATATATTTGGTATTATACAACCGATAATCACCAGATGTTGCGTACTAGTTGTGCTACAGTATGACATGGGAGGCACTTATTTTGAAAATGGTGTAATACAATTAATTAATTTTAGTAGGCCTATGTCACCTATTATTCATTTTTACCAGTTTCAACCAAGTTTTTTTGCTGATAACATATATTACATGTTTCATACGTGCATGTACAGATCTTTTTTTAAAGCAATTTTGTGCAACAGCTCCATATGAGTAAATAGAACTTTAATACCATAACTTGGACACAAATCAAATTCTTATCCCGAAATTTTTCACAGCAGTAGATCTGTGATAAGCCATGTAAACTTAAATGATTAAGGTACCTCGGAAAACTATTTTCAAAATGGCAGCCCTTGGCATCTTTTAAGGTTCTATACCCTGTCTACCAAAACGTCAGACTAATTACAACTGAAGTTCATTCTCTAAAGCCTACCTCCATAGTGTAGTTGTTTACACGCCGGCTGACAATACAAGTGTTTCTTAGTGGTTCGAGTCCTACATAAGGAGTGTGTATATTTGTACTTGTCTTACTAGTGTTACGTTATGATTTTGGCACAAGTTATAACAACATTGTTGTCAACGAGTTCCTAAGCCCTACCAATAATCTAATATTTTAAGAAATTCATCAAAATTACTTTCATCACTGTAGAGGAAACTAGGCTCATGAATTATATTGTTAACTTCTTAATTGTATTTTTTTTTAGCACTATCTGGCTTGTCGAGAACAACAGTGGGGTGCCTTACCCGTAAAAAAAATCGAAATGTGTACCAGACAACGGCATTCACAGCATTGTCTTGTCTGGGATACGGACCCAGGACCCTAGAATTGTAAGTTGGATCACCAAACGACTGTGCCACAGAGATAGCCTCTTAAAAGACGCCGAGAGCGCTTAGCCTGGAGCCTAGTAAGTAGAGAGCCAAAAAAAAAAAAAAAAAACAACGAAAGCTTGTTCTTCTTCGTTGTTAAGCAAAGACGTTCAATAACGTGACCATGTCGTTCTATACACGTCTCTCTCGTCTCAGATTGTCTAAGCTGGTACTGGTATGCGCATCAAGTACATGGACACAACATTGGACTATCAGCAAGCAACATGGGTCAGTCTTGCCTTTATTTTATTAGCATATTCTTTCCATATGGCTGTATGCGTACCTCGTGCATATTATGAAAATTACTGATTTTATTTTTTTTAATAACTTGACAGGAAGTACAATAATAATTAAGTTTATATTAACTAAAACGAAAGGTTTATTGATCTTCCAATAAAAACCACTGAAAAATATTGAAGTCTAGCTGTTTTGTGTTAATTACTCAGGTATTGCTTCATGCATTTTGAAACCGGGTTAGTCATGCCTTTTACCGTAGTCCATTATTATCACCACTTTATTTACAAAATAAGCAGAACGCGCAATTAAGAATTTTATGAACGGGGGCAAGCATATCAATCACTGACAAATAACATGTTTTGCTGACTGTGGGCGTACTAGACCAATGACCACTATCAAAACCATTCATTATGCTTCATGAAACAGTGTATTTTTAGAAGTAAATATAAATCAGCTGCGACACAGAATGTAAGCCTAGCAGCACTTCGCGAAACGGAGACTTTCCAGTGATGCTATTTTCCCTGAGCACTCTTAGTTCCGAATACATTACCAACAAGCTATGAACGCGCGTTTTCAGATCACATTTGCCTTCAAGAATTTTACTAAATATCCTTATCCCATTGTGCCTTTAAATTCACTGACCTACGGTTTTTGTTAAGACTATGAGTTGGTATGTACATTTGCCATTTAGTTTCTCTGAGTAGGAAGCGTTTATTCCAGTGTTTAGCTAAGTGTTTTACTGACTTTTGTCTGTAGCCATTTTGATGTAGTAAATTAAACAATTGTGTTTAATTTGTGTATAGAGTAAAGCTAACTGGATTTTAAGAAGTTAAAATTTCAGTCAGGAGTGCATCAAAGCTATAATGTTACCCTATTTTCCCATTAAACCTTACTTTCAATATTGCATAGTAAATTATTTAATTACAGTAGAAATTATGCAACGCATTAAATATATTACATAATAAATCAACGAGAAAATATTTTAACATTTTTAGTTTATGAAGATGGCCAGACCTTACAATAGGCCTAAACAGTTTAAAAGAACATTTGGAATTTGCTTTATCTGATGGATTATAACTTACGTTATCTTAGTGTTTAATCTAAACGTAATTTCTGGTGGAATTTTATGACAATACTTAAGCAACTGCTTCTCTACTCGTTAAATAATAAGTGGCCATTAAGTTTCTTCGTGAGATGCAGAATGATTTTAAAAGGACGTACACAGTTAAAGCCACTTAACTTTATGGCATCTACATGCTCTTCGAATTTTGTTTAATAAATAAAGAAACATAACAAGTACAATAAACATGTTGAAAATTAAAACGCATAAGTCCGCAAATCATGCATTTCATTTTCGGCGCATTAAATTAGGTAATCTAGTACAGTTAAATGTGGAGTAACGTGAAGTTATAGGCCTAGCTATTCCGTGATTGATATTTATGATTCGCACAGCTCAAACAAAATATCTTAAAGTTATGCCACGTTAAACATCTAACTCTATCATGAGAGTCTTGACAACAAATGCGTTTCTAGTAACTAGGTGTCACTAAATGTATGTTTGGTATTTTCGATTTAAATATGTAGGAAAATATATAGCAGTAAATTATTAACGTTTTCAAAATCTTATAAGTAAAAAAAAGGTACTCTAGTCTTCGAAGAAAATTTTTGAAACGTAACCACATTTTTACTAACTTAATATTTACTTTACTCTGAAAACGCTTATTTTTTATCATTTCCTCTAATGAATTTCAAGTAACTGTAAATTTCATCTAATGAATGCCTACGAATCGTAAATGTCCTCAAATCAATGCCAACGAACTCTAAATTTCATCTAATGAATGCCAACGAACTGTAAATTTCCTCTAATGAATGCCAACGAACTGAAAATTTCTTCTGATGAATGCCAACGAACTGTAAATTTCCTCTCATTAATGCCAACTAACTGTAAATGTCCTCTAATGAATGCCAACGAACTGTAAATTTCCTCAAATGAATGCCAACGAACTGTAAATTCCATCTAATGAACGGTAAATTTCCTCTGATGAATGCCAACGAACTGTACATTTCCAAATTTTATTATAGACCTGAATACTTCGTATTGATTTCAGTTCTAGAGTTGACCAGATATCCAGTGCAGTGTGAGGTAGGAGAAATAGTAAGATGTACTTACTTTCGAAACTGCTGCCATCATTGTACGCAGTCTACACGTGACACGAGAGTGCGACGATAACTCGTGACACATGGACAGCACGGAAAGTGACTGAAACAGAACTGGCATGAAAACAACCAACCTTGCTGAAGTTAGCCTGAAATGACTTTTTATATAAATATTTATTTTACATGTTCGCCGGAAAACTTGTTGCGAAGTTATTACTCCTTGAAATAAAGACAGCTGCTGTTAATCGGAGAGAAAGTAAATTTGCTGCTTATAATTTATTCCTGTTACATTTATTATTTTAATTGACCCAGGCATCGCAATGATCACCACACACCGCCGTGGCGAAACAGTGGACGCATACTCGGGAGAGTCCGTGCTTGGTTTCCGGTTGAATCCTCCTTATTTTGGCTTTCTCGGATTTTCTAAAATCCTTCGAGGTAATTGCAAATATGTTTCGCAGTACAGATCATGGCAGATAGTATCAAAGTCCCTGCTAGTTTGAGAAAACTGTCCTATTTCGTATGATCCCGCTGTCAACGAGATGTAAAGTGCTACCTATAGCCTGTTCACGGCAAAATGAGCACTTTAGAAAGCCCTGCTGAAGATCTAATTGTATACACGTTCTGTGTTCTTCCGCCTGATATAAAATTAACTTTTCCATGGGATTTGTCACTTTATTCATGCGTCGGTCAAGTAAAACTGTGAAATTATTAGAAAAGTAAATATTTTACAAATATGCTAATTTTTACACTTCGTTGCATAAAAAAAACAGAAAGCTAGATAAATAATATCACAAATGGTTACCTAGCACTTTTTATTCGACGTTAATGTATGGAACTTCTGTCCCCTCCATAGTTACCACCTTTACTGGGCACATGAAACTCATTGCGCCTGTTAAACTATATTCAGGCAGTGGCAGTGACTTTTTATAAGGCTGATTTCAAAAGTGCTGACTATCGTGAACAGCCTTTACCTATTAATACTTCGTAACGCGTTTTTCTTCCACCTTCAGCGTTCGAGTACTACTTTGCAGAGCTGGGGCCGCGGTGGTGTAGTGGTTAGACTACTCGGGTTCGATTCCCGGCGGGGTCGCCCCCCGGACGGTACCGCTGATTGGCGGTTTTTTTTCGGAGATCTCCCGTTTACCCCACCCTTACATTCCGGTGCTGCTCCATGCCCAGCTCCACCCTCATTGGTGCCAAGACATCGATGTTAAGAGCCACCCTAATCGCTTCACTCACTTCTCAGAGCTCTTTTGCAGATGTCACGTGTTGTTTACATAACCTCTCGAACGTGACGGTGGGTGCATTACTGCAAGATAAAACACGCAAGTATAAAACGTTTGCGACACATTACACGTTTAGGAAACAACCAAACACGTCATACATGGGCTTTCTTTTCAAAGGTTTGATTCAAAAAGTGCAAAGAAACCGCGAATAGACTATAGCCAGTTTAGTCGTTAAAGGGCGTGCCTCGTTGTAAATGTCCCTTTCGGTATTATTATCCGGTGTATTTGGTATATTTTCCATTTTATTTGCGAGTGGAGTATTCGGGCTATTTTTTATCTACGGAGTTTAAGCTCTCTGGAGACTTCAGTTGTCACGGAGTTTGCTGACGGAAAATTTTTTGTTAATGTGGCTGACCGAGAAAGAAGTGCACCATCAATTTGCACTATGCTTTCCAGTTTCACTAGACTCGTGAGCGATACTTACATTAAGTTTTTACTCTGATTATTATCTTTGGCTCTGACCAGTGGTCTCGTCTTAATCGGTTGATCGACAACTCGAAACAACGCCGGAAGCTAATTTTAGTTAATTGTAAAAGCCTGCATTCATTTAATAGCTTTAACTTTCATTTCACAAATGCGTGTGAACTGTAAATGAGCCCAAATTTATAAACTAGAGATTTAACTGCTATCTTTAAGATCAATGTGTCAAAATTATTAAAAATTAAATAAAATTATTTTAAGTTGCCGAAAACTGTTTTTTTTCTCGTTATGTTATATTATAACTTAAGGCACTAACATAGGCATTAGTTAAACAATTGATTACCTCATCTTAGAAAATAAATTATTTACTTATACTTAAACTAAAGAAAACAAGTGACGTGAACACTTTGCAAAAGACAAACACAAATATTACGTGATTTATAGGGACAGTGGTTTTTTCGCAATAAGTTTCCATTACAAGCTGTACTCGTAAACATGTTAGATCAGAAGCAATACCACGGTTGGATGATTTTAACACGCACACGTCTTAAGTGTCTGCCAGCCAATTACAGGCGTTCACTGCCAGTGTAACTATATTCTGATTGGCCCAGTCGAGTGTAAAATGTCTTCTCGCACAGACACGCGCGCAATAACCGAAGGAAACTCGCAATCTTGCATGTAACAAGTTGAAGTATAGATTCAGCATGAATATTTGCGCGACTAACGGGAGGCCTTAATATATCGTGTTTTATTTTTCAACCTAACCTTTATGGACAATACTTCACCATTAATACAAATTACAATCCAACCTAACCTAAAAATGTCACATATTATCTCTTTTTTTTTCTTCAACCTCCTCCACAGTGGAAATACGCCTACTTTCTACTAAAGCTAGCACCTGAAAGTCAACTGGAAGGCTTTAAACTAAATATTTACAGTAACCACTTTGCCTGAATAGCTACCAAAAAAGTTCAATTCTTCCATTGATAAAAACATTCCTGTACACAAAAGTATTTCCGGTTAAATAATGTAATAATAAAACTCAATGTCTGTATTATCCATGTTGGTAATGTCAACAGGAATTGGTGTTTGGGGAACATTTCGGTTCCAATAGAGAAAACTACCCTAACAGCAAGTGTACAACTGACCGAACTTTGCAGTGCTTCTACTATCACACCCGTCGTCGTCGCGTGAGAACAGGCGTAAAATGCATTTGTCCACGCCACTATAGAACAAGTCAATTAAAAAGTTCGCTCTGTCAGTGTCCAAGATACGGCCATAGAGTTATTTATTAGTGCTTATATTGACAAAGACTCGATGCAGAATACGTCGATGCTGTGGTGTGTTTGCCGACAGGACGGCAAACGTAGTGCGCTAGAGTGAAGCAAAACAAAAACCTACAGTTCAATATGAAGAAATATACGCGCGTGCGCACACTGCATCCGCGAACAAAATAACGGAAGCAATAAACAAGAACAAAAACAGAAGAAGTGGTCGAGTGCGTTTGCGGTCTGCGCCGCGCAGAACAGGTAACAACTGCCCCGGGGCGTGCGGGCTACACCTCCTCGTGGGAAGTCACGCTTCTACCAACTTAAGGGGGCCACCTGGCTGAGGAAATCTTCGCACGTCTGCTAGGGAGCGCTAGGGGCGACCGAGACATTCACATCAGCTCTCTCATCGCCTCTACGCGCAAAGCACTGAACTGGCGTGCAACCTTGCCGTCGATAACGCGACTCTCTTGAGACTTTTAGCGGAGACCCTACCATTTCATAACGTAATAATAAAAATAAAGTGTTGATGCACCTTCCTATTTCCTTTTTAATGTTATGTAACGGAATGTTCGTACATAAAAATGCCCGCGAAAACACCCGTTCGAGTCATTTTTACTATCATAAAAAACCTCATTTAGAGGGACATGGAAGATTTGAAAAACGTATACAGACGTGTAACGTTTCTTAATTGCTATTCGTAAGCAGACCTCACTCAGACACGTTGGGCGGTTTTTTAATGAAACGTTTTCTGCTGGAACTCTGCATACAGTTCGGCGGCCCAACTTGGCGGCCACCTAACATACTTCTCTTCCGATAAGGTCTTAATCGCCACCGGACACCTGGGTGGAAGCGTAATGGATGTTGCGAGCCTCTACTAGCCCAGCGCCGCGAAAGAAGCGATGGCGGCGCCCAACAACCAAAACTCTCGCGAACTAAATTGAAGTCGCCGGTCATTCGTACAAAACTCCATCGTTGTGCGTCACACAGGCGTACCCGCAGCTCAGTGGCGTGCGGCGAAGTGTTGCACGGTAAGCTGGTGATTTCTCGGTCCTGCACACACTGAGCGCACGTAGCAGGAACCAGCCGGGGGAGAAACTGAATGTACCGCGGCCACTCACGAGAGAGCGACGAGGCACCCCCCGTTACACACGTGCTGTAAGGTCAACTGAAGTGATACGTTTAAGTGGCCGACGTGTAAACTAGCAAACGATTAGGTATAACGCGGGAAAAAAATCACACGCTTACCTTACAAAAGTTCACCGCACGCCAATGCCACAGCTGTTATCCCTTCATGATCGCTGAAGAGTAGGTACATAGCTCGAGGAGCGAACTGTTTCGGAGTTCCATAACAGAAACCCAACGAGGCGTAGTAAGTCACGGTTCACAGTTCACGGGCTTCGAGCTAGTAAATAGTTTGCTATTAGAACTTCATAGTAAGGAATTATTATCTTTTGCAGGATCCTCATATATATATATATATAACATATGTACAAACTCGGGTACTTGATTCGTGACTGGAAAAGAGGAAGATTGATATAAGACACCCATGGTCCATCTCAAATACTAAGGGCTGTAGAAGCTTCTAAAGCCGGAGGGCGACACGCATATTACGTGGGATATTAAGCGAACTACTTGCGTTAGAGGAACACAAATTGGTATACGTATTAATTAAACAAACATCTTGGATTAAAGGAAGGTATGGCTCGTCGTACACCCCCCCCCCCCATATGTATATAATAAAGGTTGGCACCATTTGATTGCATGCAACATCTACACCGTGAGGTTAAAGTGATTGTGAATACCAATGGATGAAGCAGGGCGTCGTAATTAGTAATAAAGTCCCCTGGGACCCACCGTTTCCGTGTAAAATGCAAACGAATGGTACAGTGGTAGCAAGGCCATGGCCTGGTGTGTAGGCCACACTTACTGCACCACGCTTAAACACTTGTTGGGGATATGATGCACAATGTTACACGTCGTGCTGGACGATGCCTCAATCACCCTCATCGGCTCTCAAGACCTCGATGTTACAAGCCACCAAAATCTCTTCACATCATTCGGCGGGGAATCCCCGCGTCGAATGTGATCCGCGGGCAGACTCACAAGGCGCGCAGCAATTCAAATGATCCAATCACGAAAGCTGTTCGGAACTAAAGTGCTTTGGAACACAGTTTGTCCTGAAATCTTTTCGCGAAAAACAGGTGCCTCTAGTTATACTCCGCTCACGGATACTTCCAACTTTTCTGAAGCCCCTGCTCAAGTTCTACTTCCAGCATATTACTCCACCTCACTCCAAACAAAATTTTCTAAAACTACACCAAAGGGCCAACGCACCGTATTCGTGCGCACTCAGTGTAATGATTAGAGCTAGTGAATTTTCGCGAAAAAATATTAGTACATGGTAGACGTCGATACGATAAGCACCCAACAGCAGTTCTATTGCCATTGGTTGCTGTATTCTTGAGAAGGCGTTTACATATTAGACCGTGCCACTCAGAATTCGGCAACATAGGCACGACTCCTACGGGATTCGTGTGCAGACAGTCAACGTGTGTCAAAAAGTCATTCAGCCAATCAAGATAGGAAAACGACCGTACAGTGTTTTGAAATATAACTTATCTTGAAATCTTTTCGCCAAATTTCACTACCCCTAGTAATGATATTTAGCATAAGAACTACTTCTTACTATAGGCATTAACAACACACCTTCATTAATGTTAGTTACAAATGACATATTAATATGATTTGAGGATCAAATATAAGCAAAAGTTCAATTTGATCCAAAATAAGATACCGTTATGTTAACACAAGTATAAAATACTTATGAAACGTTACATTTTAAGGAAACCACCAAACTCGTCATACATGAGTGTTTTTTTTTTAATTTGATTGAAAAATTGTGAAGAAACCGCGAATAGACTATATTTTTAATTGATGTTTGAGCACCAATCAGTCAACGATTCTCCAAGAGAATGAGTGCTCTTAGATACGGTACATCACGCATTTACGTGAATTTCAGCGACATGGGACCGTAGAGGGTGAGTGAAGAGAGTTGGGCGGCTCTTAACAGCGAGGTCTTGAGAGCCGATGAGGGTGATTGAAGTGAATATGGAGCGGCGCCGGAATGAAGGGGTGGGGGAAACGGGAGATCCCCGAGAAAACCCGCCGACCAACGCCATTGTCCGGCACGATTCCCGCTTGCGAAAATCCGCTGACCCGGCCGGGTATTTAACCCGGTTCGCCTTGGTGGGAGGCGAGCGTCATAATCCCTCAGCCACCGCGTCCCCACCGTAGTGGGGAAATTAAGTGGAGTGTGCGTCCAAGGTGCACCGTGTCCCAATACTGACCTGATTTTATGGCAATACAACTATCATAAACGACGTGTATGATATGAAGTTATAACACTTGTTATGTAAACACGTGCTTTGAGATGATCGATATTTCATCTAACTGATTTCAATGCAGTTAGATTATAAATAAAATATTTGTTCGTATAAAATGGCTGGCATTTTTCAAATAAAGATATGAACTAAGCACGTTCATCAGTGTTGACCACGTGACTTTGACAGATGTGCTGGCGTGGGGTATGTCAATGTTGGGTATAGGCCGTTCACTGTACAGTGAGCACTTTTGAAGCCCTAGTTACTTTTTTCTTTCAACCGATTTATATCACTCCGCCACTTGTTAATGTAAACCCTGCCATGTGAGTAATAAACACAGTATATACATTCGCCATACCCAAAACCAGAAGTCTGAGGTCTCCTTGAAATGTATTTATTGGTTATTATGTCGGATGGAACAACTTCAAAAAGTGCTCACTTTACCGTGAACGGCCTATACATGAGCAGGATACGGTGATCGGTCCAGCCCATATTATGCAGGGGGGGGGGGGGGGTCCCACTGTTTACATACAAGCGAACCTGCTTCTGTAGTGGGTAATGCGCGGGTCGGACAGTCTTGTCTCTCGTCTTTTTCTCCCCGAGCCGTTGACGGAGCCTCCTTGTTCCGCTTTGCCGAGCCGCCAACAGACGGGCAATTTGTGAATGTGCCAGCATCTACTCTATCCCGCCTCCTTCTTTGTTTCTCCTTCCTCCTGAGAGGAACAACCGCCGCTTAGCAGCGCTACTGTCGCCTTCTCCAGCTGCTGACGACGACACGAGTGCAGCACACACTCTTGTCTGTTATCTTTGTCTTCTACTCCTGTTTGAATCATGGACTAAATATGAGGTAGACCGCTTGTTCGTCTTCTGCGCATTTACCCAACATTGACCTACCTCAAAGGAACAAAACTGTCAAAGTCACATGGTCAACAGTTATGAATTATATTATTAAAATACATTTAGCAGTTTGAATTAAATCAATCTGCATTAAAATTGGATAGAGGAAGTATACATAACATATTAAAGCATTTGTTTACAAATCTGTTTTTTAACCTAAAATCCAAACCATGCCGTTTTCGCTAGACGTATTTGCAGAAACGTAGTTCAGTGTTGGGTCACGGAGATTGGTTGTGCGCAGCCAGCGAGATCGGTCTACCTCATATTTTGAATTCACACAGCAAAGATATGACGAAAACTGATTTTTGCAATACACACGTGTTCCCAATAGTGACTCACGATTTCTACATGACGGTCGGTCAAACTCAAGTGATCAAACAGTGAAAGGGCTGTTTGTTTACTGCATTGCAGAATTTTCTGTTAATATACTGATAAGTATTTGTCGGTTTGACACTGGACGCTACCCACCCAGAGAAAGTTTAGATATCATTATCCACTACCGGATTTACGTATAAAATTTTTACTCACGCATGTTCAAAACGTACCTCAAACGTCAACCATATCTGTTGCAAAAGCCACACAGACCCGGTAACCCGTGGTTATTGGTGTATTCATGGTAGAATACACGTGGATTGATTCACTACACTGTGGGGATTTTTTTCCTATATTTCTTCCTAGCAGAAGCAAAATACACTAAACGAAACCGAAATTATGAACGGGAACTCGGTTAAGGAAATAGACGATTAGAAAATTCATGGTTCGACAGGCCTTTGGTTAGATTCATTGTAGATGTTTGTGTGCGCGCGTGTGCGCACATTTTTGTGTAAGTCAAAGTTAAAATATAATGTAGGTTTGTGAACTCTCAGCCGAAAGTCTAAGAAGTGGAAATGACAAGAACCACCTAATAATACTATCAAAAGTTAGATTGCTGAAGGCACTGGTGAGTTTTCAAAGCCTTTCAACCCCCAACGGACGCACTGTAAAAAGCTTCTTTATGGCAAAGAACAATATTAATTTCATGGTGTTTTGTTTACTGTAACTAAATCTTGCCGGTATTAAAAGGAAATGTTAAGGTAATTTAGGTTAACTATTATAATTTTTCCCTTTTTAAATGTTTTGTTTTATGGAATTGTTATCTTTGAATAGCAAAGAAAAATAATATTTGACCAGTTTTTTTGGAAAAAAAATTTGGCGGTTTACGCGCTGAGATCTGTTGGGTAACTATTTGTGTGTATATATGTTTGTATTTTCCACAGAATTCCGTGATTAAAAATTTACGTTATATTAGATCAGTGGTTTTTAACCTTTCTGAATTCATAGCTCTCCTTACAAGCGATATATTACATTTTTTTCCGCACTTGCCTAATAAAAAAAAAATCTCTCCACAGATTTCATACCAAACTCAGAACATATTTACAAAAAGTTTGAAAACGTAAACTCACTTTCCTATTGATATTAGTGGCCAAGTGTTCGATTTTGAGGTTATAGATCTTTACGTAGGCTCTATGTATAAACGTAGGATCTATATATATTGATCATTTCACAGGAGACTGTGACAATTCACAAATTGCTACATGCAGAGAACAAGTTTTGAACAGTATTTATTTTGACAAAATACAAAATAATGCTGAATGGCTAAACCCATGAAATACTATCAGATGTATTACAGCAGCATGTAATTATCGATCACAATGAATAACTAATTATCGGCAAAATTTATAAATACACTTCATTAAAATGCACCGTTAATCTCGAAGCGCCAAAATAATAAATTTAAATGATATAAAATGCATCTTGACTCCATGAACACAAACATTTAAATTACAGTGATCCGAACTTTACTGTACCAAATAACAACCATAAACATTTTCCTTTCTTTCTTGAATTGGTTCATTTTCCAACCACCCATTTAACTTTTAAAATTGACCAAAAGGAGGGCAGCAGAGAATTGCCCATCGAAGCCTCCTTTTCTTTTAAAATTATATTAAAATCAACTAAAACAATTACGGTGGGAGGCAGACGTATGGGACCTGTCGCAGCTCTGACCGACAAAAATTACAATGGAAAACTAACACTTTTAGTATATTTACGTCCTAACGATGAAGTCGTGGAAATAGAGTATCACCGAACATTCAATAAACTTGGGCGTTAGAGAAAGACGAACACAGCACGTTTAAAATGGACACACAGCAACGCGACACCATAGTTATTTCTACAGCTTTTGCGAGAATAAATTTTTTTACCCAAAACGGGAGCCAGTATTGTAAAACCCTCTTACAATTTTGTTAGAAATTGTTTTTACTATGTAGTTTAATTCTTTAAACACAAAGCTGTATAATTTAAACTAATTATTTATTAAACAAAATTTTCTTTAATTTATTAATTGGATAAAAGTATACATTTTTTTGTGTTGGAAAAATTTGACTACATAATAAAAACTATTTGTAAGAAAATTGTAAGAGGATTTTATAATATCGGCTCCCGTTTGGATACAACAAATTAATTCTCGTAAAAGCTGTAGACATAAAGGACCGTGTCCTTAAGCCGAAACGTAATTTGGAACGGCAGCCAAAACCAAAATTTTGAAATGGACTAGCACTACTGTACACCCAAGGTACAACAAAACTGTGCCACACAAATTACCTAAACATTTAAAAACCCTACCGCAAACTTTAAAGTTTTCCACGACTCACCGTTTTAAGTGCCCCATCGCTCTGTAGCGTGAGTGGAAGAAACGTCAGCTCAACAACATGATAATGGCGTCGACCTCTGCTGGACGGGGTTAAGTGCGGCTCAAGCCATCAGGTACAAATCGAGATCTAACGGGCGTAAAGTTCCTGTCACACTGTCAATTTTTCGCCTCCGACTGTATTTAACAGTCAAATTTGAAGACAAAATACGGCCATCAAATTTTTCCTTCCAACAAATTTGATCGAATAATCTTGAACGTGTTAGAAAATGTGCCACACTGTCAAATACTTATTGGGATAATCTGATCAGAATTATTATTTAATTTTTTTTAATGGTGAATTACTGTGTTTCTTTTTCTATGCAGACCATTACAGGGGGAAATGTAAGACATGTAATTTACTTTCGCTTCTTTACTAAATTATAATTTTATTTATCGGAGATGTTTCCTGCACAAAGAAATTTTACTCCTCTGTGCTCGTAATACTATGTGCAAAATGAAATTAAATTAACATTCATGCCCAGGAAGCTTCTGCATAAATTTATTATCTTCATAACCTGCTTCGTATCCAGTAACTGTTCGTTATTTTTAAGTTTCTTGACGTCCATATTTGTCATGCACGATTCTGATAGACTGAGACCGTCAAACATCAAATAAAATTTAGATCCGGTCCAATATTCAAATGTTTGATGGAAACTGGAACCATCCGACTTTTTCCAGACAAATATGGCGGTGCTTATGACGTCATAACTGTCCAATTTTGTATGCCGAAAGTTATTGGAAACTATTTGACGGAAAAATTTCACCGTGTAGCAGGGGTTTAAGGTAGTGGCGTGACGTAGTAGACGTCAGAAGGGTGTAAAGGACAAAGAGCGGGGCCATGGTAGGCCTTAAATAAACTACCATGGCCAATCAAAAGTTATGACGCACTAAGGGGAAGGGGAGGAAAAAAGAGGGGATCCGACCCGAGCAAAGGGTACATCACCGCGCAGAGATAGATGGTTGTAAATAAACATGCCGCGACGGCGCTAACGTCGCAAGACGGATTTAATTATGTTTATTGTACACAGCAGAAAACGGCATTCAGCAAGGTACCTATGTATGCCGTTGACGTGATGAAAGACATTGTTTTTTTAAACCATACTCCGTAGTCTCACAAACAGCTTCTACCAATAACATAAGTACACAAATGCATTATTATTGGTCCCGTCATATGATAAGCGCATAAGGAGTTTCCACAATGAAAAAATCAAGTGGCAAGCAGTGAGAAGTGAGCAATAGGAGAAGGCTGCAAACATCTGATTGTCACAACAACGATTTTACTGTCTAAGTTTAACCAATAGAACAGCTTTTTTACATTAGGGCTGCGCTATGTGAAATCACAAAATTGTTAATTATTTTTAACTTATTTTCGCAGTCGACAATCGTTTTTAACCCTTTCAGACCCACGTTAATTTACGGTCTCAGGTGTTGCAAAACAAACAATTTTATGATGCGTACTTTACCTAAGTCGACACTGCACTTGTTTCGTTGACGCAGCCAATGAGCTGCTGGCTATATGTTCGGCTACAGTAATACGAAAAGATTATGACCTAACCAGCAAGACGATTTGCGAATCATGTACTCACAGGTAAGATCATTGGTCATTGGGCTTCTCAGCGTGCAGTACAGACAAAAAAATTACCTACACGTTCATAATGTGCACAATTGTGTACACTGGGCCAGAGTGGGTTAGCAGAAGGCCCATATAAATAAATAATAAGCGTTCATTGCTTTAAATCAAAATTGAAATTCTTGTTCATTGAAATTCATGCTTCTCTGTGTTTGGCTAAACTTAAGACTTGAGAATAAATATATTTTGTTTCAGATTTTTCTGCTCTGAAATTTACATCTTCTTCATTGTGTATACTTAGATTTGTGCCAAAGCGATGGACATTTTTTTTTTTTTTTTTACTAACAATAATACAGTTCCAAAACGAAAATTTTCTTTATTGCGTCAAAAAATACATATCTATATTGTTTCAAGATGCCTGAGGGGCGTATCCGTGTTCGTGAGGGATGAAGGTCTTAATAAAAGTAAAAAAAAACTAAATGTGATCATTAATTAATTTTTACAGCTGTTATTTACGTCAAACTACCTGTCTCCACTATTACTATTGTTATTCTCAGTGTGCTCAATATTTAATGTCTCTCTCAATTCTAATTAAAGTCCTTATCAATGTGTATATTTGTTACAGTCAATTAATTCACTCTCTTTATTTACAGAAATTCAATCTGTGTGTTGCAATAATAACAAATGTCTTACACTCACGCATCCAGTTCAACAGTCCTGCCCTCCAGTCACACCCTTCACTGAACTCATGCTCGCAGTCCGCAAACTTCACTCCCGCTGGTCACTCTCGCCGCTACTCGACGCTCTCCTGGCTCGTCGTTTCTCTCGTCTTCGCACACCTGGCACTTAAGGTCACACAACCGTCCAAACTAGAGACTGTCGGACACGCTGGCCCGATCTAGAGGGTTCATCGCACCCCGAGTTTTGCTGAGAGAGGCAATCGCAATGACCACAACATTCTTTCCTAACTCCATAAGTTCAATCCGCTGAAGGTGAGGGGCCCACGAGTCACGATAAGCTTATCGCGGCGACTGCACGCACGGCAGCATGCCTTTGAAAATCGCCGCCAGCTTCTAACATCACCTCTCTGTCCTGACCTTCACACACTCCTTCGCTTGCGTGGGGCAGTGTGGGTGAAGCGATGCAGACCAGTAACACGTGACAATATATATGAGCATAAGAGTTAACACATTGAGGTCTGCACACATTTATTGGCACTCAAGACAAATAAGAAGTGAGTCACTACCGCAAGAACACCAGTTATGTTGGTGCTTGTGTTAGAACTCACCATCGTCCTATTGGTCCATACGACACCGGGCCCCACCCTGTACTTTATAGCGTTCATTATTGGCCGGTCGTCAACTAATGGGAAGCCGAGCTGATTTTGACCCAATCAAATGTCCCTTATCGTACAAAAGGATTTACAATCAATCATGTATCTTTGAGTGCTATAAAAATAAGAAATTCTAATGTTAGCAATATCGTTGCTACTGCGCTGTGTTGTGCTTGTGAGATTATGTTAAACACTAGACGAACAAAGACTGCACATTGATGCGAGTTTTGTTCTGAATAACAAAGAAATTTTTAAATTAGTTTTGCTGGTGCTACACTTGAGCATAGTCTATAAAGTGTTAAGTGGTGCGCATACGTGACGCTTAAAATACGTCATAGTGTTCAAAATACGCGTTTTGCCACGAAACTTTATTAAACGTGCGTCCATTGTGCTGATCTAATAAAAGACCACACACTTCAAAAAAGACCTTTTCAGTGCTTTCAGTACATCACACGCACATTATACACACCATTTCAGAGCAATCATTGGAAGCTAAAGACGACTTTTATCAAAGCGCTATACCTAAAATATGCACGTCATGTACATAAATAAATACTCAATAACCGGGTTTTGAACCTTGCCGCAGCCTTTCCAACAATAGGATCCTGCTTAAAGTCCCATACTTACACGCGAGTTCACGAGCCTTCCGCTTAGTGTCGATGGCTAACTTGATGCGCGTATAGGCTGTTTACGGTAAAGTGAGCACTTTTGAGGCCCTGGCTACTTTTTCCTTTCAGCCATTTTTATCCTTAAGCCACGTTTCCAATTAAATATTGCAATGTAAGTAACTAACACAGTGTGTGTATTCCACCGCACAAGGAAGTTAACGTCTAAGTTTGACATAAAATAGATTTATCCGCTAGTATTTCAAATGAGAAGGCTTTCAAAAGTGCTCACTTTACCGTGAATAGCCTATAACAGTGTTGGCCTTATCGCTTGCGCCAGGACAAAACACGTGAGCATGGGGTCCGTCCAAAGATCCCCCCCCCCCTTCGGGGCTTGATGTGGGAGGGGGTGGAGAGTTACACTCCGGAGGCAGAAGGCCCGTTACAGGAAACCCAGCGGTAACTGTTGCCGGAAGTGTGCAGGCTTTTCAGAGTCAAGCCCGTGCATGCGCGCCCATAACTCTCCAACGACGCACGATTGTGTGGGAGGCGCCGTGGCGGAAAAGTAATGTAACATCCCCCTTGCCCCGCTGAAAGCCATGGGAAGTACGGTCACTGGCGCATTGTGTCTAGCCAGGTTCGGCTTCCGTCGGTTGAAACACATCGCTCATCTGTGTCACGACGGAGACTAGAACAGGGGCGTATCCTGAAAATTTTGGCAAGGCATGCAACACTAAACTTACTTTGGCACTTCGCTTTGCAAAGAGGAATTAAATATTAATAAATAACAAAGTAAAAATTAAAGGTTACTCGAAATGTCTTTAATTTCTTTAGTACCGTTTCCCCCTCATCTTACCTTCATCTGGGTTGCTTTGAGCTCAAAAGCTTCTTCATATTTAGATAATACCCTCACGTAGGTGTAAGTAAAGTGTAAGAGATCTGCACACTGTCAATCCTGCAGAAAATTGAAGTACTGAAGCAATACAATAATATATAAATCACCACACTCAAATACGTCGACACATATAACTGAACGTAATTAAACCCTAAGTAAAATCATAAAAGACACTTTAAATTAAGATAAATTATTGACAATATACTTCAGCGTGTAAGATGAAGAAAATAAAAAAACTTAATCCCTAGGGTAACAGGTAGTGTTGGTAAAGGCATTAATCTAAAAAAAAATTATCGTAGCCAATTTTTAAAGAAAACCATTTTAATTTTCCGAATTAGAGAAAGTAAAAACATAAATTCAGGTGCCAAATAGCGAGAGTCACTGGTCAAATCAAATAATTTTAAATTTAAAGTTGAAAAGTTAGAAATTATTTTAAACACTCAAAATTCACAAAATAATTCAATTCGCTAGTAGTAAATCACTTAATTAGGACTAAGGATAAGTACATTTATTCTTATTAACAAGAATAATTTGAAATCTGTCATAAATGTTAATACTTGTGTCTAAAAATGTAATTAAAAAATTATTTAAAATTACTTCTGAATATTCATAAAACAAAATTTACTTTTAAGTTTTATGTTTTCAAGAACTATTTTCACTGCAACATTTACCATCAACAAAAACGATTTATTAAATAAACTTATTACAATGTCACTTATCAGTCATCATTCATCTTGCGAAACTACTGCTTAAAATACTAATTCAAATGTAACAGTAGAACACGCAAACAATCAATTGACTAAAAATTGAATATTAATTTGTAAACTCGCTCGCTAGCACGCTGAATGCAATGTCACCTTATGCATGCATTTGCCACATTTCGCGCAAACACTGTGACGTCACACCAGCTGAACGAATGTTGAGAATACCACAGCGCTCTGCCTCGGCGTTTCGGGGAACTATTACGATCGATTATCGAAACACGCACTGCGCGTGCCTCCCCTCAGCGCCTTGCCACAAATTTTTGAGTAACTATTAGCCTGTGGGGTGCAACCCAGTCTCATGTGTAGCGAGGCAACGAAAATTTATTTTTAATTAAAAGAAAAATGGGAAGTATAACGTTAAGAAATGTGTTCGTGTTTTAATTTGATTAAAGCATGCACTGCATGCATTGCATTTATGAAGAATACGTCCCTGGAATAGAACGTCCTCGCGACATGAATGCTGATTACTAGGGCTACCTGTTTTTTGCGTAAAAGACCTCAGGACTACTTGTAATGCAAAGCAATAGAGCTCAGATCCACTTTTGTGATTGACGATTTAAACAGTCACGCGTCGCAGGTGCCTGCCCACGAATCACGGGCACTCAGTGTCAGAGTTACCTAATTCTGATTGGCCCGGTCATGTAAGGAATTGTCTCCCGACAAAAACACGTGGCCAATAACCTAAAGAAAAACTGCACGTATGCTATTAGGACATTGGAGTCTAGTATGGGTGTAAATATTTTCACGAAAAGCAGGTGGCCCTACCGATAACTGATTAATATACTGCAGCTAGTGGAAAAATAATTTCTCACGTATTTAATACAACATAATATTTTTAATGATTTAGTGAAAAATCCGAACTTAACAATGCTATTCAGTTTTTCCATTCTCTCGTTTACGGGGGCACTAGAATCTATAAAGAATTATTTTCAAATTTACTATATGAGTCAAGATGGGCGGGGGAACGGGAGATCCCCGAGAAAACCTGCCGACCAACGCCATCGTCGAGCACGATTTCCATTTGCGAAAAGTCGTAGATTGAACCCGGTTCGCCTTGGTGGGAGGATAGCAGTCTAACCGCTCAGCCACCGAGGCCCCCGTACGATTAGGGTTTAGTACTGTACTTGTTATGTAATTTTAATATTCACTTATGAAGTAATTTTACGTTACATGTATGGGTAATTTGCTTCCCTTACATGTAACCGAATTTCGCCTCAATTGTTTTTATAGTGATACTTCTACGTCGTGGTTGCCATAATTGTTAAAATTCACACAATATTTAAAGTTGGCATCCAGGGCTCCTTGCACGCTAAACCTACTACGTAATTGTCTGCTGGAATGTTTCATAAAATTATTAATCTGATAAAATGTCATACGAAAACAAGGCCAACGAGATGTTTATTATGATCAACGTTCATCGATTTTACAGCGCATAACCGACAACGCAAATTTGCAAAATATTAGCCAGGGGAAAGAAGATACCTTTCAGCGGAGTATTATGCACGTCTTCCAAAATATGGGTATTATACTGAGGAAACACACGCACTTCCTCGAAACCGGTTGTTAGAACTTCGCGAAGAGCGAAATCATGCATGTCTAACAGGCTTCAAGGTCGCTGCCTTAATTAGCTGCTCCGGGAACTCTGTGGCCGGCTTAACAAGACGAGCACCTTGAACTACGAAGAAGGGTCGGCTTCGTGCTGTAAAGGAGCCCAGGAGGAACCCGGAATTTTCTTTCGATCGATTAAAGCAATTTAAAATACTAAAAACAAATTCTCAAAATTTTATGCAGTCTTCCTCGAAACGCAGCCTCCGTGGTGTAGTTGGTTGTGTTTTTCAGCTGACGATGCGAGGAGCCATAAGTTCGAATCCCGGATAAAGCAAGGATACGTATGTCAGTTCTAAATTTCATGTCTTTAGTGTGGCCAGGGTACAAACCACACACAGAAGTAGCCTGTTGTTATAAGGCGAGGCGTTATCTATGAATAACATAAAAATAAACTTGAGACCCATGTGGTAAGAATGAGATAGCTGATGGGCAGAACCTAAGTTCCATTTTATTCTGTAGAACTAAACTTGATTCCCCCCTTTCTCTCTTAGTTAGTGCAGTATTAATTACATCTGATTATATAACTCCCGCGGAAAATGTGTATCGAACGAACCCTTGGGTCATTTCTTCTAAATGGGGTAATAAAGACACGGAAGGAGGAGCTCGAGAAAACTTACTGGTTGTCAGGGATGTCATCCCCACACGTGAAAATATTTGGGTTTGGTTGGAACCTACACTGTAAGGGGTTCACTATACCTCTGAAGAATGGTACGGTACGTGGGAAACGTGGCGGACTTTTCCTTTGGCCGCAGGGTTTTCTCGGAACTCTTCCGTTTACTCCCACTCTTACATTCCGCCGGTGCTACATTTCAACCCCATTTCACCCTCACAGGCCCTCCAGACATCGATGTTAAACACCGACCAAAATCTCTCAACTCAACCTGTTAAAATATATTGAGAAAAAACACATCTTCAGTTGCAATTGAAAAGTTTATACAGAATCGCAAAGAATAAATAATTGTATTTCAACAAGGCAGGAAAACGCGAGTGATAGTGGAATGTTTATAGTACGAGTATCAGTACACAGGGTGAGGTATGCCATTTACATTCCACAAGTTACTTCTTGACTGTCATGACAGGTATGCGTTCACCAGTAAGAGCAAAACATATCTCTCTTGCAGCGGATGACAACCATAGACTAAAGATGGGGTATACCGATCTCGTTGGTTGCGCACAACCAATCTCTGTGTCTCAACATTGAACTGCTTTTCTGCCTACACGTCCTGCGAAAATGGCGTGGTTTGAATTTTAGGTTAGAAAACTGATTTGTAAACAAATGCTTTCAGATGAATGTATACTCCTCTAACCAATTTGTAATGCAGTTTAATTACATTAAAACTGGTTAAACTCTTTTGTTAATATAGTAGTGTTTGTCATTTAATAATTAAGGTGTAAACAAATACGTTCATCATTGTTGACCATGTGACTGTGACAGTTGTCTAGGAGTTTTGTAGTATTAGGGTAGGTGAATGTTGGGTACATGCGCAGGAGACGAATAAGCGGTCTACCTTATATTTAGTCTATGATGACAACCTGCAGCACACCGTCATGATTCAGTAAATGCGGGCACGACTAGCGTACTGCAGTGACGAGTCGGCATCCACTCCACGCGAACAATCCAAAACATGTTAACAACAATAACAGTTTACAAAACGTATCAGCGGAGCGCCTGCGGAGCTCCCTTCCCGGCGGCACGGTATTTGAGATAATTACGTCTCCAGAAACTATATAATACTTGGAATCACTTTGTACGGGGTCCGTCCGTCTGTCAGTGTGTGGAACCACGCCGAGATGAAGCCATCAATACGCATCTTGACGTGCCGCTCGTCGCTTTCCGACTCGACACTCGCACACTCAGCCTACGGCGACGGTATCATTCCCGTTAGTATTAAGCTTGGCTCACAACCATCCGTCGCTTCCGTCAGTCGCCCGTCCGTCAGTCAGCCATTCGTTGGTTTTTTCGTCCGTCAATTGAAAGCGACTCACAACAGTCCGTCAATCCTTCGGGCCAGAAAATTTTCAGTGTTACCACCCAACAGCACTAACTTTCTCGCGCACAGATAAATGTTTTTTTATGAATGTAATAAATACATTCTCTTTCCTTAAAGTAATTTGTTCTCATTTCCTCCGAAAATCTACAAGTCATCTTTAGTTCAATTCAAAGGTGAAACGTTAAAACGTAAACAACTTCACTGCCTTGTGCATCTAAAAACAAAATATTCAGACAAAAAACAAGTGACTGTTTTCCGACAGCCAAGTTCAAGGAACGATATTACAAGGCGGTGGCCCATCCATCCGTCCGTACGGGTTGAAGGATAGAAAAAAAGTTGCTTTGCGATTGGTTGAAGACCACGTGACCGACGGACGGAAGGGCGATTGACGGATGAAACGGATGGTTGTGTGTCCAGCTTTATATTGAAATTGACTAGGATCTCCCTCGCCAATACCTTATATTTACTGCAACTCCTAAAACTGTATTAAATATGTATTCTTTCTTCATAATTAACTTCAGTTCTTCCCTCATATTAGCCCTAGTCACTAGTACGGGGAGGACCGGTATTTTTGGTGTCGGCGCGTCATTTGACGTTCGTGTGGTGATCAAGCAGCTTGTCGTGACGTTGCAGGCCGAAACGGCTCCGAAACATCCTCTGGACTGTGATTGGAGACTCATAATGTATTCAATAAGCTTCCGCTGCAAATTCGCCACTTTGTAACGACCACGCCACCATGATTACAAAACGGCACAACGTCCATAGTCCAGCTGACGGCCACCTCTCACGTAAGCGCGCATCCTTCCGCATTACGCGCATACACACGTGCTCCTCATGCCTGCTATTTTTTTTTCACAACAGCAACCTGATACGATATTCAAGAAATAACTGGTGAAATATTAATTTCACGCCTTTTCCTGTGTATTGATACTGGCATTACATATATTTCATAATGGCTTGCATTTTCCTGTGTATTTGAAATCCTACGACGGTGTCCAAGTAGGATGTGACGGTTTCAAAACTTCTGTAGCGAGATAGTATGTTGAATAACAATTGAACATAATGCCATAATAGAAAGCTGTTTACTTAACAATTTAGTATACATGTGTCACTGTTAAAAAATAACATAAATTGAGTGGGGGCCCTAGCGCCGAGCACATTCCTGTATTCTGCAAACAAAATCATTCATGACATGGTACATCATACTGCTGACCATTTCCTTCACTTCAGCAACAATTTGTTCATTTAGCTGTTGGACATTGCGGGGTTTGGTAGATTAATCTTTTTATATCAATTGTCCATAAAGGAAAAAGCCAGGGGCTGTTAAATCCGTGTAACCTAGCTGGTCAGTTTATATAGAAACCGTGAAATTACACTCCTGGAAAATGTTCGCACACTATTGGCCGTTGAAGCTGTGTTCTCAGACCCTGTGTGTCGCTCCCTGAAGACGGGAACAGATAGCTGTTCTCGTAAAGTCGCATTCTGTCTGTTCTGGAAAAACGACTGTGTTTGTGCGAGTTTGTTCCTTGTGTTTGTTTTATTTGTTAAATTAGGTAACTAGCCTGTGTCGTCTTTGGTGTGTTGTCTGTTGGTAGTATATGATTTTTTCGTATGCATACGTAGTATATTAGTTTTCCGCATTTAGCTTACTGTCCTGTTTGTTTGACTCGATTCCTCCATGAAATTTTCTGGCTTTGTGCTTATATATACATATATATATATATATATATATATATATACATATATATATATATATATATATATATATATATATATATATACATACATATATATATATATATATATATATATATATATATATATATATATATATATATATATAGACACACACACACACACTTGACTACAGAATACCTGGCTTGCATTCCGTCGTGTCTGGTAAAACTCTTTGTTTGAGTGCGCTTCTTTGTTGTGTTGTAATATTTAGTTCCTACTTATTTTGTTAGTGTTGTCCTAATTTTTTCAAGCAGGTTTCTAGTCGGTGTTGTTTCCTATGTGTCATCTGCTGGTTGTGTCTATATACACATATTTTTCGTAATTAGTTGCTGTTCTGTTATTTGACTCTATTCTCTGTTGGAATTTGCCAATGTTGTATACATATATTTATTATCTTGTTCATTGGTTACTTGTCTTATTTAAGCATTTGTTCGTGTTCAGCCCCGTTTTCCCATGGCAGACATCTGCGTCGCAATGGCGAATGTCCAAAAAATCTCCATCCGGTCTCTATTGCCATTGATCCCCGAGCTGTGTGTTGCAGTTGCACCGTCACGAGGAAACCAGAATTCACCATTTTCGCATATGTAGGCTATTCACGGTAAAGTGAGCACTTTTTGAAGCCCTTTTATTTGTAATAATAGTCATTAAATATATTTTATTGAAACCTTAGACGTTAACTTTCGAGTCCTGCGAAATTTGTACACCGTGTTTATTTCTTACATGGCAACATTTATTTAAATAAGTTGTGGAAGAATAAAAAATTGCTAATAGGATTAAAGTAACTACGGCCTCAAAAGTGCTCACTTTACCGTGAACAGCCTATATTAAGGAACTGCAGTAGTGCAAGCATCTATTGGTAACAGGCTGCTGTTACTTTTGCAGTTTTATTGTTCTCCTCAAAATAGCAGAGCTAGATGATGCCGGAAGCTGGCCATCCACATGACACTGCTACCCTTAGCGCTCAGATTATCCACACGGAAGACTGGACACTGATTCCTTGCTGTATACAGTGCCGGTCATAATTATCTTCCACATGCAACGTGTCCACAATCGTGTACAAGGTGACTGAACGGGTTCAGCTCCACTTCTAGGATATTCCTCCCTCCTTGCAAACAAAGCCTAGCCGAGTCTAGAAATCACCCCAAAAGGAAAACGCACCGCATTTGTGCTCACTCTGTTCAATAATATTCTATGCAATAAATATTTCTTTCTAGGCATTACCTACACAACTATTTTCTCATTGGTTTTATTAATCTTAAATATAAATTAAATAACGTAGTATATAAATAAAAATAAATTACATTTTAGCAAAACCAAAAATAAAGTAATTTAATTTTAACACAAGTATAAAACGCTTGTGATACATAGCATGATTTAAAAAAAAAAAAAAAATCTGTCATGGTGAGTGAAGAGATATGGATGGCTCTTAACATCGAGGTCTTCAGAGCCGATGAGTGTGAGGTGAGTATGGAGCGGCGCCGGAATGCAACGGTGGGGAAACTTGAGAACCCCGAGTAAACCGGTACAATTTCCATTTACTGTTATCCGGGGGGGGGGGTGCTGGGAATCGAGCCTGGTTCGCCATGGTGGGAGGCGAGTGTTATAACCACTACACCACCGTGGCCCCTTAGGAAACCTCGAATAGATACAGGTATTATGCTGTAGAAACATAACATGAGGAATAGAGGTAACGGGCTAGTAGGAGAGCCGTCAGAAGCGGCCGCACTGTTACGATACAGAGTTGACGTCGGCCGCGACCTTGCGAAGGACAGCCGCGTCCACTACACGCACCGCCCACTGTGGTAGCGTGCCGCTGCTTCATTAGCTTTCGCTCTGCACTTCCCCGGCCAGCCACATCTTTCACCTTCTCTGGCTAAATTGAGAGCAATCCAGGGACGTTGGAACTGTGGTGGTCAGTCGCGGCAGTCCTGCCCGCGATAACACACTCGCTCCTCGGCAGTGATCGTGTGCACTCGGCTAGACACACCGAGAGTAAAGCTCCTTGGATGTTTTTAGCGCGTCTGAGGGAGTGAAGCGCGGGACCGATAAGGACGACACTGACACGCGCGCCTGATGTCCCTTCGCTCCTACGCGCAAGGCGCTGAACTGGCGTGCAGTGTTTCCGTTGTGCTGCGTGTACCCATCACCCTATCATTTTATTGCTGGAAAGTCTGTAGGAAGATTCAGTGCAGGTCCCCTATAATAGTTTCGCATGTTTCTGACCAGTATATTAATAGCTACAGCAGTGTGAAAAAGCCGTTTTTAGCTATGTTGGAGGGCTCGGGAATAGCATTTATAATGTACATGATGATGTATTGAGAGTATTATACGTACATCGCCCAAAATGTGTTTTCTTTTCGTACATTGGTATCACGGGGACACGTGTTATGGTTTCGTAAAAAAAAAAAGGCTGATTTCACACACACTGCAACGCGTTTCCACCGCCAAGTAGGCGGAGCCCTTAAGGGGAGTCAGTCCCTGTCGAATTATTTTGACGTGAATACGTCTTTAAATTTGCGACCATAGTGAGAGGCAATCCAGGAAATTAGATATAGTTTGGCATTGCAGCTCCGACTCTATCGTCTACATTCAAAATTCAGTTGCACAACTAAATTGCCAAAGGCTCAAAGAATATGTTACGTTGAGTGAGGACTGCAAATCTATGCGGGAAAGGAAAAAAAAGGGGGGGGGGGGGGGACGCAATTTTCTAGTTCGTTTCGCCGCGTCTCATAACTTTCGGGTAGTATAACTTTTGACTAGGAGAAGCTACGACGCTCGTTTAGGTTTCAATCGACAGCTATCGTCAAGATCAATCGATTGCGTGTATAAAACATTTGTGTAGCGTGGTTATTGTGAAATTGCATGAGTTAAATGTAAAAAATTATGAAAACACAATGTCGGCCTATACTCGTCAAAACGCCAAGTCGAAATACAGAAATCGTATAAGATTGAAAAAGTATCTCAAAAGCAATCCAGTGATATAGGCCGATCACGGTAAATTGAGCATTTTAAGGCCCTTTCTAAATGAATTAACCCTAACAAATATAGTCTATTGCAGCATCAGACGTTAACTTTTGAAAGTGGTGAAATATATACACTGTGTTTATTAGTCATATCGCAATGTTTATACAAAAAGTGTCGGAAATTAGAAATTATTTGAAAGAAAAATTTTAGCAGAGCCTTAAAAAGTGCTCGCTTTACCGTGAACAGCTTATACACATAAAACCCCACATGACCGTGCGAAGCGGTGCCAGGAACGTAAAAAAAAATCAAGGTGTCAGAGCGCGTCAACGTAGACTTATTCACGCAAAACAAACGGCCGTGTCACCAACGCAGCTACACCACATTTTTTATAGATTTTCCGCCAGAAATTCGGTTTCAGGAGGTGCATTACAATGTTTTGCACGGCAAACCATGAATAACACCTTCCTTAATGTTCTTGAACTGTTTGCAGCTTCTCTGCGTTTTATGGGCATGACTACAGAGGTCGATCAGAACAGCTTTCAGAAAACGCATTCAGTTATACCCTATGTCATGTCAGGTAGTAGCCGAAAGTAAAAAATCTAAGGTTGCAAAGGGCCGTGGTGGCTGAGCGATTAACCTGCTCGCCTTCCACCAAGGCGATCCGGGTTCGATCCCCGGCCGGGTGACTCTGGATTTTCGCGGACGATGCCGTTGGCTGGCGAGTTTTCTCGGGGATATCCCGTTTCCCCGGCCCCTTCATTCCGGCACTGCTCCATACACACCTCAATCACCCTCATCGTCTCTGAAGACCTCGATGTTAAGAGCCGCCCAAATCTTTCCACTATCTCCAAGGTTGCGGGACCCGATCCCCCTTAAGGGGACTATGTAGCTGCGCGTCCAAGGTCAAGAAGCGAGGGAGCGATACGGGCGACAGTAACACGCACGCCTAGCGCCTCTTCGCTCCTTCGTGGAAGGCGTGCAATGTTATCGTCGTAACGCTGTACTGTACAAATTAGATATGTAACAATGGGGTATTATTACACGCAATGGAAGACCACAGATTGAACTACGCCTGTCTCGTGGTATTTTTCTCTTGCCACTTAGGGAAACTGCATAGGGAAGCTTTAAAAATGCTTTATGCGACCACGCTCACGAATTTTTTACTCCACTTATACAGTTAATGTGATAAAAGTAAAAAGATAGGGACATAAACAATAGTTTTTTTTTTATCCTTTCAGGCAAAAATTCGTATTACCAGAACATTTATTTACCGAGATACGCCTTTATGCGCGAACGATTTCACAGAAAATGTTTCCGTATATAGTCCCGTTATGCCGGAATCACATAGCCCCGACGCGCACTACACGACGGCCAACAGCCAATAAAATACAAGATAGATCGTCGTAAGCCCGACCGATTTTGTCTTCCGAGCAGCAATTTTGGATTAGAAATGATTTCTATTCTTCGTCGTGTGTTATGACACGACGCACAGAATGTACAACGTTGCAAAATGAACTTGTAATGCAATACTTCCCTACAACGGTAAAAACGCAGCTTAAAAGAAAAATAAATTAAAAATTACTGTATCTAACTCTTAAAAATAATATTTTTACCTTTGTATGCAGTAGCGATACCAATTGGTACCATTATATTTACAAATTTCCCTCTTGTTCAACGCCTTTGAAACTAACGTAGACTATTAGCGCCTTCTAAATAGTTAGGTTAAATGAGAGCGTAGTGTCGGTCGTGCTGTAAATTCAAGTAGTCACATTGAAATGTGTCGTGGTTGCGTTTTTGGTCGTGTCGTGCTGTGTTGGCCGGTGCTATGTGATTCCGGCATTAATGTTGATGTTCGGTTGAGGCGAGATGACACAGCGCATCAGAAAGGTAGGTGCGAAGGCGAGGTCTGGAGGTTCCCACGACGCGATGACTGCTGGACACGCCGGCCCTCTGTCATTACCCGCGCAGTTATGACGGCCGGCCGCTGAGGAGCTAATGGCCGCGGCGATGTAATGGCGCTCACGCACTAGTGCTCAAAGAGCCGCCGGCACTTAACTGCGTAGTCGGCTTCCTTCCCCAGGCCAGCGAGCTGAGCCTGGTCTGCTCCCAGACCACCTACCTCGCCTTCTCCGCGGTCCTCTGAGAGCGCCCGGTAGCTGTCGCCTTGTCGTCACTCCGCCACTGCCCCTGAGTCCTGCAGTCCCCTGAGAGGCCGGTCGCACCACAGACGAAAGATGAGGTACACCGCTTATTCGTCTTCTGCGCATGTACCCAACATTCACCTACCAAAATCCTACACAACTCTCAAAGTCACATGGTCAACAGTGATGAAAGTGTTTGTTTATATCTTAATCTTTAAATGACAAGCACCATTATATTAATAAAATACTTTTACCAGTTTGAATGTAATCAAAAAGTATTACAACTAGGTCAGATGAAGTATAAAAACATCTCAAAAGCACTTGTTTTCTAAAGAATATTCTAACCTCAAACTCAATCCACACCATTTTTGCTAGACGTGTAGCAGTTCAATGTTGGAACACGGAGCTTGGTTGTGCGCAGCCAGCAAGATCGGTCTACCTCATTTTTAGTCTGTTGGTCGCACCATTAAATGCCCTTACACAATTGAAAACTTTAACGCTTGACTTTACAATTTGACTTTACGTTTACTTTCCGGCATGTTGTTTATTATGGCGCTTGACATAATGGAACTGTCTAAGGTAAAGTCAAGCACTTTACAATCTCGAAAAGTTAGAATTTGAAGTCAAAGTCAAGCAGCCATGTTGCCGAGAATCTAACAGAGGTTATGTGGAAAGAGCGTTATTTTACTATAGGGCTATTTTAACCTCGGTATACCAAACAAAGCTGGTGTTAAATTTAATAAATGGCAAACAAATATAAGGCGAAGAAGGACTATATTAATTGACATATTTTAATAAAGTAAACAAATGAGCTTTGTTTTGAAATTAACTTTTAATATATATTATAAGCATTTTTTTTAAAAGGTACCTAAAAATACATTCTTGGATAGTATCATAATTCTTTTCATAACGAGATACACATTTTTACGAAGCTCGCAGAACCGATGTTCAATTGTCTTTACAATTGAATTGTTTTATGGTGGTTTCGCCAGAGGAAAGGAAACGTAAAGTCAAATGCTAAAGTTTTCTATCGTGCAAGAAGCTTAAGAACTGTTCACGATAAAATGAGCACTTTTTAAATCAACCTTAGAAATACGTCAAATGCCTGCAAATATTTTAACGGGTGCAGTGAGTGACATGTGCCCAGGAAATTGGTATAGACGTATGGAAAGTAGTTCCATATTTTAATGTCGGACAAAAGTGTTAAGCAACCATTTATAAATTATTTATTTAGCTTCGTGTTTTTTTCTAATGCATTGAAATGTAACAATGAGCAAATTTGTGAAATTTTCCTTTTATAATAATTTACAGTTTCAATTGACCGAAGTGTGAAAAAAATGAAGAGGCCCATGGCAACGTTAATTTTACATAAGACAGAAGAATACACAACGTACATAGAATTAGATCTTAAGCAGGACTTTCAAAAGTGCTCATTTTACCGTGAACAGTCTATAACAACCCTGAGCCGAGATCCTAAGATCTTGGTTCAAACATGATCTTCAATTGGATCAGAGTTACATTGTATGAGTATTGCACCAGCGCGAACGGCCGAGTTCCGACGATCGTAGATCTCCTGATTTCCGTTCGGAACTAGGTTTGAGATGGAACGCTATTTGTGATTAGCTCTCACTTCATGACGTTCCGATGTAACTGTTTAATTTGAAGTTCGGAGGCAGTTAATGAGTTTCTGTGGACATTATCTCTTAAGACTAGGATTTTTTTACTATAAGATCTGGTTGAAAAGACTGAAAAATTTCCGTTTCAGTTTTTTGTTTGATTGCAAACACTTAGCACACACTTTTTTTTTCGTTATTTTGAATACCTATGTTATTGAAGTATTTGGCCTCGAGCTGCCCCTATATCCGGAACATAAGATGAACATAAAACACTACTAGCCTTGGTCCCTGGATACGCTTCTGCACACACAAATGCTCGCAGCTTTTCGTGCCACTATATGTTATGTAAAGTACGAGAACCAGTCTACGACAGGCAAGAGAGTGTGCGGCGTCCGATAATAGGAATAATTACTCAAATAGCGGAACAGGGCTTTCGAAATAGCGCAACAGCTTTATAAGGGACACGTTACAACATATTACCAGATGAAAATGCTACAATAATTGTCCGTTGCAGAATGACTACCCAAATGTGGAGTTGTTTCGCCAGTTTAGATTCTCCGATAAGCATCAGATGAATGTATGTCCTCTTTTTCATGCAGACAAAGTTTTTTTTTTTTTTTTTTTTTTTTTTTAAATGAGCTGCTACCGATTAGTCTGATGTTATAAAGCAGAAGCGCTAACAGGAAACATTAATTTTAATATTCACGTTAACGTATCCTGTTAGCCACACGACCTTTTATGGGATATTCACTGTAAAGTGAGCACTTTTGAAATCCCTCTCATTTGGAATAATAGTCAATAAACATATTGTATCCGAGTGCTGCCGAATATACGCACTGTGTTTATTGCTTGGATGGCAATATTTATTTAAAAGGTGGTTAAGAATAAATAAATGTCTGAAAGGGAAAAGTAACTATAGGCTTCAAAAGTGCTCACTTTACGGTGAACAACCTATAAGAAAAATTACACCAGTGGTCTGCTTCAAAAAATTAAATTCTCATATTTACTTTCTGGCTGTGATGTAATTAATAAGTGAGTTTTATGCAAACCTTTGAAATAGAAGATACAACCAGTTCGCCTACAAACATAAAAATTACACGCAATGACCTTCATATTACGTTTTATCACCCCACAACCCTTAAACAGTTCCGAGAGACTAATTATTTTCGCAGGAACGTGCGTTAGAGAAAACAATTAGTTCTTGTCACAGTGAATTAGCTGACTTGTAATGCGTAACTCATAAAATTTGCATCGTGGAATTCCCCGTTTCCTTATATTCTATCTATTTCCCAAAGAGATTGAAATACCAATAACTGCCACAGTTTTGTAAACTTGATGAAGTCATGCAAGTTGACACAAGTGGCTGAAAAATATAACTTATTTTCTTTAACTCCATGACAAAGGCCTTCTTCACTCTTTCAACGTTCAGATTTAGGGACCGCTCAAAATTATCTCTTCCTCCATTTCCCACTTGATGCTTTAAAATATATTCGAAAGACGGAATAAAACAAACATGGCCGCGTTCTCTCTTCACGCACTGCTAATACAGCTACTGTTAGTTCACAATTCAAAATTACCATCTGCTGTTCACGGTAAAGCGGGAATTTCTTGAATCAACCTTCGAAAAGAAAAATCACATTGCATGCAATTGAACACAGGCATGCATTGTCCTTCCCCTTGTTCAGTTGGCAGTGAACCGATGAAGTTAGTTCCACGTTGTTATCGTCTTGTTAAGAAATTCATTTTGAAATTGGCGCTACCTTAAAATACTTTCGTCATGATCTCTAAAAAGTATATTAAGAATGAACGTAACCGTAACGTATTTATGTTTCCATAGTCTGTTTGCGGTATCGTCACACTTTTTTAGATCAAACCTTTGATTTTTGGTTATTTCCTAATTACGTAATTTATCACAAGCCTTTTACACGTCTGTTAACATAAAGGTTCCTTGGTTAAATTGAACTTATCCTTATATGTAATATATAAATTATATTTCATTTATAGTTAATAAGAACAATAACAGCGAAAAACAGGCGTGTTGATAATGTATAGAAACAAATTGTTCTCATGAAAAATATTACCCCACTGAATGCTCACAAATGCGGTGCTTGTCCCTTTGGAGTAATTTTTTTTTCTCCTTAATTTAGCTCTGTTTGCGCGAGGCCAAGGAATATCACGAAAGTAGAACTTCAGCAGGGCTTCAGAAAATTAGGAACTAACCGTGAATGGACTATAATAACGTCAGAATACCTGCCGGTCGGCGGATGTCTACTAAATACTTGGCCCTCGGAATGATGCATTTCAGTCTGAAAAGAGAGATTCAGCAGGGTTTTCCAGGGCGTGTCTTACTTTACACTTTACTATAAACATCTGTAAACTCGGCGTACTGCTTCTTATGCATCCTGAGTATACGCGAGTTGAGAGTTTGGGGTGGCTCTTAACAACGAGGTCTTGAGAGCCGATGAGGGTGTCCGAAGTGAGTATGGAGCAGCGTCGGATTGAAGGGGCGGGGAAACGGGAAATCCCCGATAAAACCCGCTGACCAGCAGCAAGCGAAAATACAGGAGAGACCCGGCCGGGGTTAAAACCCGGTTCGTCTAGGTGGGAGGCGAGTAGTCTGACCACTAAACCACCGCGGCCCGTCGTCTATCAGCATTCAGCTGTTCAGTACATACCGGATGATTCAAAATAACACCGACGAAGCTTAGTATGTTGTGCGAGACGACAAACATAATTTTTTAAGAGGTTTGGCCGTTGCGATGCCTGTTCCATTGCCAGCGCGTTCACCAGATCTGACACGCCTCAAATATTTTCTTTGGAGTACTATTACAGGCATGGTGTATGAGTTTCCTGTACCATCATATGAGGATTTTATCGCACGAATCCACACAACGATTGAGCTACTGAGCTCACATCCACATGTAGGTCAATCACTGCGCCACCCATGTATAGTCTCTGTAATCAAGGAGGGAGTCAACATTCACACCCCTTTTGTAATTTACTGCACGATGTTATGCTCTTGTTACGTTTATGGGCGGTTCTGTGACACGATGCGGAACGTACACCCATCACCATATCCAAAGCGTTGTCAAACTTGGACACCCCACAGCGCTCAAATCATGCTTTTCCATACATGGGACCCTTTTTAAAAAAATTATTGGTTTGCCGTCCCGCACAAAATACTAAGCGATTTTGGTGTCCTTTGAATCGTCCAGTATGCTGTTTATAACTGGAGAGCTGAAAAATTCGCAAGTTTAATTTCCTGCAGGCTAGACTGTACAGTCTTGTGTGGAGTCTAGCCAATATGTAATGCACATTGGTTGTATGCTGTCACAGTGGAAGGCGACGACAGGGCCAGCGTTCTCCAGGAGGTCTCGAATACCATGTGGACCAATGGCTAAAGTTAACACACGTGTTTAGAATTCTAGCTTGTCTCAAAATGAATCCGCGAATTCTTCAGGTCTCTATTTATAACACGTTCCCGTGTTATGCAGCTAATGGGTAAATCGGTATTACTAAGTGTAAAACGGCGGAAACATTCGTTCACTTTCAATAACTGGGTGCAAAGCTGATTAAGGTATGACTTGAAATGTTTATTGCTTTATAATTCAAAGATTTAATACTCCAACCCCCCTCCCCCCAAAATATTTTCATTTAAAATTTTTATTTCTATATAGTTACTCAACCATTATGCTGAACAAAATTTGCATAGCGGTGATCGTCAACTTCAAAGTTGACGTCAAATTTTAAAGTCTCGCAATTGGGTCACGTGACCACTGTTAATAAAATGTCCCAATCGGAATACGGCAGGGGTCAACATAATAGTGCGTAAGGCTGTACAGGTACGTAATACGACTTGATTCAATCTAACGTAGGCCTATTCACGTTCCCCCCTAGATTGAAATCACGCTTTGCTGAATGAGAACTCCAGTCTTGGCAGACCTGCAATTAGGTAAGGCCAGCTGGTAATTGCTGGTGTAATGTGAAAGCTAATGTCGGAACATACGCGTGCACAGCCACACTCACGCGCGTACCAAAGAGAACGTCCGTCAACATCCTGGACATAAATTAGATCTCACACAAGTATTTCAGCTCTGGTAACAGTTACTGTTGTGCTCTCTTGGAGACGTGACTGCAGTGTCCGATATGAATATTACAATGAACTAGGGAACATTGTTTCACATAGTTGGAAACTGTTTTACCCCACATGACACCCCAAGATTCTGAAATGAGAGAGTTTAAATATGACTTCAGGAGGTCTCTATGTTTACCACAGGCTGGCTTCTGACAGTGGGTAATAACGAAACCAGCAGTACATCCTGTAAAGGTGGTAAGTTTATATTTCTTGGTTTTCAAACGATATAAATTATTAGTTTGTTAGAGGCGAGGCTGTTCGCGGTGACACATAATAAAAATCACTTGAACTGAATATTGCGGTGAGTGTAAAAAAATTCCACTCTCTTGTTTCCTGGTAGCATTCTCACATCAATTAACGGTCACCAGACGATATCAACCACCAACTAAAATTGACTGACAGGATATATTTAGCCAATGTATAATCTGAAATATCACTTGTGTTTTTTTATCCACAATAATCCCCAAAATTTCTCAGCTCCACTACTGAATGCTGCAGGATCGTGCGCTGTACGAGTTATACGTAAAAGCCATGTAAACAAATGATCATTTATAAAAGTTCAACTCACTTCTTGTCACGAATGGCCTAAAGTAGTTCTTAGAATATGGTGGCCTAAGTGGCGTCTGGCAAGCAATCGCCTTGAGTTACTTTAATGAATGCAGTTAATTGCTCATGTGTCAGTATATTAAGTCACTAAAAATATACATAAGTAATTTTCTTTAGAAGAAGTTCAATTTACACCATATTATTCAATTTATCATGTGTATTTTTCCATACAATAAGAAATAGAAAATAGCCTTCAAAAATTGTTATACTGTATAACATAAATATACAACAGTTTACATTAAATTGTAAACATATCTTAAATATGTTCTTTTTAAATTGTTTTATGTGGCAGGTGGGCCAAATAAGTATCCAACAATATTGTTATATATGTCACATTTGCTGTAAAATGTGTCGCCAAGGCCGTATCACAGAGTATAGGCAGTTCACGGTAAAGTGAGCACTATTTGAAGCAGTTTCATCGAACATAATAATCAATAAATACATTTCATTGTGGCAGCGGACTTTCTGTTTTGCTGATGATGAAGTTTATATACTGTGTTCATTACTCACACGGTAGTGTTTACATTAAATAGTGGCGGGAGGATATAAATTGGCTGATATAAAAAAGTAATCAGCTTTTCGAAATTGCTCACTTTACCGTGAACAGACTATAAATAGGGCCGCCTGTTTTTCACGAAAAGATTTCAGGACAAGTTGTACTCCAAAACACTAGAGCTCAAGTCCACTTTCCTAATTAGCTGAGTTTAACTGTCACGTGTTGTAAATACCTGCCAGCGAATCATGGACACTCACTGTTGGAGTTGCCTAGTTCTGATTGGCCCAATCATGTAAGTGACTGTCTCCCGGCAAAGACACTGGCCAATAACCAAATGAAAATTGCACGTATGCTATAGGACAGTGGAGTATAGCCTTCGCGTGAATGTTTTCGCGAAAAAAAGGTGTCCCTACCTATAAATAAGTACACATAGAGACAAAATGGTAATACGTTTCCATCTGTGTGGGCGTACCCATTATCTTATTGGCTGAGCGAGGTCCTGGGAACATACCTTGTGTTTGATTGGCTACCATGATATGCGAAAGATTCCCTACTGACTGGAGGCTGCTAGGAGCTGAATGGCAGATGGCTTTCCAACATTTTGCCAGCTGGAGTGTGTGGATTAAGCGGATGGCTCGTCTTTGTACGAAGTACTCTGTGGCCGGCAAATAAAGATATTCCTCCTCCGGGATGACAGCGACAATCCCCGCAGTTCACAGGAAGAGACTGACGTTGATAAATTCGGCGGCGGTGGAGCACTTATCTTGGAGACCTTTCAATTAGTGGTCGGCGGAACAGGCAGTTGGAGAAAAAGAACTGATCTCCGCATTGAGTTCGCGTGCTGTTTTATTGAGTGGATTCCCGCAGACCAGTATGTACTTTCTTCCCCTCCTTCAACGACCGACTCGGATAATGCTCGACAAATCTTTACCTGCCTCATTGGGGAACTAAGCACGACTCGCCGTTTCACTTTGCCATGACAGCTTGATTCGAGAACACAACCCAAGTGCAATTCACATATGAATTCTTAGCGATCTTTTTTTTTATCACTCAAACGTGGACAAATTAATTTGACCTCGAGTAGTAGCTGGCGGAATTTCAACAAGTGTTTGAATGAGTAATTTCAGTTAATAATAAAAGAAACGGCTGTCGCTGGAATATTGATTAACAAGCACCTTACGGGCAAATCAGTATCCATTCTAGTGAATTTAACACACAAATCAGTGAAATTGAGTCCTTGGGGAAAAAACAGCAGGCTTTCAAAGAGTCAAGTGGAACATTTTCACTTGTTTGCGGTGTAAGTAACTGATGCCTAATTTTTCTTTTACTTTTCCGTCTTGTAGAATTTAAGTATATTTAATTTTTTTATCTAACATTTAGGGATCGACGATCTTAACGAAATATGCGATCAGTAGATATAATTTTTTAATTTTTTAATTTTTGAACTTCGTGTGCCGCCTAACTCAAATTTTAATAGAAGGTTACGTGCGATATACATGTATTAACCACTTCGTCCACAATTCCTCCTTAGTTGTGAGGGAATAAAATACTTGCTTTGAACCGTACGCGGCAATTGGACAGCATTAAACCTGTTTTTATAGTCTGTTCGCTGTCTCTTCACACTTTTTGAATCATCCCTATGAAAAATCAACCCATGTATGGAGTGTTTAGTTATTTCCTAAATATGTCATATATCACAAGAGTTTTATACTTGTGTTCATTAAATCATATATTTTTTGGGTTAAATTGAATTGTTATTTATATTCTGTGTATAAATAATAATATTTAATTTATAATTAATAGGAACTTAAAACAGTGAGAAAACAGGTGTGCTGGTAACGCCTAGTAAGAAATAGTTCTCATGCAACATATTATTACAACTGAGTGTGCAGGAATACGGTGCGTTGTCCTCTGGTGTAATTTTTCAGTCTTAGTTAAGCTTAGTTTGCATGAGGCGGAAGAATACCCTGAAAGTAGAACTATAGCAGGGCTTCAGAAAAAAGTGTGAAATAACCGTAAGTGATGAATCAAAGCATTATGTCCAACACGATTGCCGAATACGTTAAGAATCTTTAACCCATCACACGGTATGTGCGAGTAACATACGCACTTAAGCACCGTTGTAGCTAAAATTGTTTTCACCACGTGAAACTATTTTTTTTTATCTAGTTCTAAATAAGTTATCCATTTTCATAAAAACTTAGAGATTTGATTTTACGGCAAGTTAAGACTTCAAACACGCTTGTATTTGAGTTGTTTTTTTTTTTTTTTTTTTTCGGGATTGGCGCATAGTGTGTTAGACACACCGTAGACCAGTCTGTGGTAATAACAAAACAGCATGGAAACTTACATCGGATCCCGTGCTACTTTGTCAATAATAAAACTGGCCACCAACTAAGTCAGCAGCAGCCAATGAACGAACAGCTGGGGCTCAAATGTATAGCTAACTGCGGAGTCTAACCCACAAAATAATGTATTCGCGAAATTTTCCTGTACTTAGTTATCGTTAAGAGGGGTCCAGTGTTCTTAAATTATTATTATTATTATTATTATTATTATTATTATTATTATGTCCTTAGTTATCGGTTACAGTTACGTTACACTGGTTTATAAATGTTTACTTCGGCACAGCAGTTACACAATGAAAACTAAATTGTAAGAAATTAAGCTTTTAATAATATCTCTAAACCATTGAAGTAATATTTATTTTCTGTAAACGAAAGAAGCTTAAAAAAAGAGAGAGAGAGAGAGAGAGAGAGAGAGAGAGAGAGAGAGAGAGAGAGAGAGTTGATTTATTTGCTATTAAGGGAAGAGATATAAACATAAAATAAAAAAAAGTTAAAGCAAACATTTAGTAACAGCAATACTATGTTGTTGAACCCCCTCTTTGAATTAAAGCCTTTATTCTGTTACTGAAAAAAGAAAAAACCACAATAGAAATTTTTTTCTTTGCTATACAGAAAACTTTGTAAGGATTTGTTTAGGGTGTTCACCTACGGGTTGTATCCTTTAATAGCGAAGCTTTCTCTCGCAATTACACCGATTAATAAAGTACATATTCACAGTAATACCTTTTCTTTTGCATGTCTCGGAATCGGCTTTCAGTAAAAAAAAAAAACGAATTAGGTAAGACATTTTCCCCTAACATAAATCTCCTTTGCCTCGATACTTCTTAAATATATAGACCTTATAAATAATTATTTCAATAAAAAACAACAATTAATAACAATTACTTCATTTATAACATCTCTAAAACACATAATAAGAGAGAAATTAACTGAACATTTCATTAAACAGACAAGAACAAACCGCATCATCAAAATCCTATTATATAATAGGACGATCTCTGTCTGTCTATCTGTCTCTCTTTAATACTTCTAAGTCCCTTGAAACTCAACAAAAGTTCTTCAAATTTTGCAGAGCGAATCCTCAGGGTCAAATACGGGTCAAGTTCGAATTTCAGCAAGATAAGATTACGCAAACATTACCTTTTACCGTAAAAACTCTTGTTTTTAATTACTTTTTTCCTATGAAGTTTTGTATAAATGCATAGAAATTATTACATAGAGATATGAAGGCAATGGAATATCATTTTTGTTTACTGTAAATGTCTCGCTTCAATGTTGAGTTAATTTCCAAGTGGGGCCTCAGTGACTTAGTGGATAGAGCGACCCCAAGTGGGGCCGCAGTGGCTCAGTGAAGAGAACTATGTCAAGTGGGGCCGCAGTGGCTTAGTGAATAGAACTATACCAAGTGAGGCCGCATTGGCCAAGTGGATAGATATTATATCAAATGGGGCCGCAGTGACTCAGTGAATAGAGAGATTCCAAGTGGGACAAAGTGGCAAAGTGGATAGAGAAATATCAAATGGAGCAGCAGTAGCTTCAATGTCAAGTTAATTTCATATTATTTCATTATTACACACACACACACACACACACACACACACACACACACACATATATATATATATATATATATGCAAGATTTTTTCCAATCTTTGTATGATAACCAAAATTTGTAACATGGTAACTATTCTAGGCACGTGACAATACTAAAAAAAAAAAAAAAGGTCACGGGCTGGGCCCCTATTTTATAAATAGGCATGTGAAATCTAGATAATATTTACGGCACAATTAGAAAGTTTAGTGGACCACCTAGGAAGCAGCCGCGGATGGCCAGTGGTTCGCGGACCACAGTTCGAGAACCACTGCGTCGGCAGGAAGCGAGATGAGATTAATTTCCGCAGGTGGCCGGCCGCAGCCGAAGTCGGGCGGAAGATGAACGCCCGGTAGCGGGATGATGTACGCTGAGTGGCGAGCTAGTTACGAAGGCAACGAACGGCGACGCGTCATAAAGCCTACCGAATTTATTGCACGTCTGTGCGGCTGTTCGCAGCTAAAACTATGCCCTGTTTTTGTATCTGCAGGGGGCTGTTATCCTCACGGATACTTTGTTTGTTCGTTCACGTTTCTCTTAGCGCAGCTGCATACGAGAAGCTTAAAGGCCGAATCACATTAAAGTTAACATGGTGCTCGTTATGTTAACTTCGCATTAATTGTAAGTTAAACTAATTTTGTAAAATCCTAGCTGTGTTCGCACTGGAGTTATACTGCAGTGCTACCAACTACAGTACGCTGTATCTGGGATCTGGAAAATTCTCGCGTGCACATGTGTACGTTTGCTTACTTAATCTTACAGAAAATGTACAAACGAGTAATTGTTGTATTTAAACCGTTTGCAAGTATCTTCGAACAATAAACTCATCTGGCATGTAAGCTAACGCCGATTTGTGCCCATAGATTTTAAGTTTGAAGTCTTTTAAATTGTAAATTTTTTTTTTCATTCAAACATGCACAAAATATATTAAAATTTTACTCCCGTTTCAGTTGTATGAGGTTCTCAACAGATGCTGTAACAATACATAGTCGATAATGAAGTTGGTAGGAGTAAAATTATTACAGAAAATAGTTTCTTGAATATTATTGTTCTGTCACTGTTTACCTTTATGTAACGTGGAAGTTGGTACAATTTCTCACATGGAAACTTAAACTTTACGTCACTCATAATTTAGTGTGCGTACACTGCTGTGTGCCCTATAACTGAACGTAACGGCAAGGCAAAGTTAACGCAACGAGCTCTATGTTAACTTCATGCTGAGAGCAGCTCCTATACTTACATATGTCTCGGGCACCTGGAAACAGTGTATGATCATATCGTGAATGATGTAGAAAGGACGACGATCCAACCCAGGATACTTTTACAGTATCAGATACACTGTAAAACATTTCTGGTAAACTTCTTAAACTGCAATGGAAGTTTTTAACCTATACACTCTATGGTACTAATATGACACATCAAGCTGCAGATATAGGAATGTTTAGCGTCGCTACTATACAAAGCTGGGAACTTCCCACGCATTTGACTGTTTCCTGAGCAAATGTAGGAAGGCTACAAGGAACGTATAGGGGGAAAAAAAACCACTCGCGCTTTCTCACTAAGCGTATACATTGGTATGGTAAGTTTCCGAATAATTTCTTAGAGTGCAGTGTCATGAATAAATAAAATGTGCGTCTATGTGCATTTCTCTCAATCCAGTACGAAAGTTGCTGGAATAACACCAGTGTTTACCGTCGTCATTATGCAGTAGTTCCTATTGCCGTTAGGTCATCCATGCCAGTTCGACCTACCAGTTACTGCAAAAGACGAAAATTAATGGCAAATTCAACGGACACCACCACCTGAATCGTGATGAGAAAAGAAACGGGAATTAAGTGCATTACCAAACTGTAAATTGACTTTACGTATTACTCACAACAGTGGCGTGTGGTGAACTGTTGCAAGGTAACCTGGTGCTTGCTCACTTCTGTACATTCTCAGCGCACGCAGCAGGAGCCAGTAATCTCTGTGGAAGCTAGGGAAACTGAATGTATTCCCACGACTCACAAGCGAGCACCAAGGGACGCATTAAACGCGTCTTGTAGCGTCAGCTGTCAAACTACGTTTTAGTGGCGGAAGTGTAAACTAGCGAGGAACATGGTACAGCAGAGAGCTAACGTCAGCTTATCCTGCTACAGTCCACCACACGCCACAAACTTACAAAATAGATAACATGCTAGATAGCCGCGCAAAATTGTTTCAATATAATAATACCTCCCTTATCGCTGACCCGCTCCTTAGCCTGAAATACAAAAATAACTATACAGGCATGAGTCTACTTAAATCTGCTCTCGGAGTAGCGTTTTGGAACCCCGTCCAGGAAGAAAGCGTGGAATCACACACGTTCGGGGTTAAACCTCGGACTGGACTGAACTCGGATTGGACTCGCAACGTAGCGAACACGAAGCCAACATGAACCGAGTCTCTCGGTAGCTGCGTGAACTAGAGAACAGACAATGGTTTATATATTGTTCTATTTTTCCGCAGTTGTTTAAAAGCCGGCATTTTCCTTTTTAATACTCTTGCCAAATTAAAAATATCTCCGTTCCCATGTGTTTCACCGTACAGCAATTCTAATATTTGTGTAACCAACATTAGGCTTTACGTTTTGAGTGCGGTACAGATTTACGCATATATTTACTCCGCGTGACCATCAGTTTTGTTGGTCTGTACATTCCCGTTTACAACCGTCCTATTGGTTCACAAACCATTAGACACACTGTTATGAAGTGATCAGGCCTTAGCACGACGGCCTGCCTGATCACACCTTCAAACATTCAACCAGGACACGAGCGTGATTGCAGTAATATCTTACGAATGGCAGTTACAGAAACCGCTTCCACCAATGTTATTTATTGGAGAAACTGATACCTAAAATATGCTATGGGCGTAGCTAAATGATGAGTCATGATTAGGTAGATCACAACGGCAAATGTTGGGGTTTATTGAACATTTGGAATATACAATATACAATAACTATTTACGCGACTTTTGATCGGAAGAGCTTAAATGGAATACCAAGATGCTAATTAATTATGTTAAATTTTATTACAGAACGCCATTATTATTACAATCTAACTGGAAAGTCCCCGCGTTGTTCATGTTGCTGGAGATTGATTCTAGGATGCTGGACATATCCATCTTTACGTTTTCTCGTTCCAATGGCCCGACGACATAAGACGCCGCACCCAGTGTTACGTTGGCGTATATCGGGCGCGTTGTTTAACATTGTCGGCCCCGATTACTGGCTGGTCACTTCATAACAACACGTACTATACTGTACAACATTCATTACTGGCTGGCTGCCAACCAGTGTAATGCCGAGTTGATAGTGTCCCAATCAAATGTTCTTTACTGCATAGAATAATACACAATCCATCCTGTTAATTTGAAATTTTTCCCTTCGAGTGTTGCTGACGTAATATTGAGTTGCAGATAACCTTACGAAAACTGATGGCGAAGTGATATTTCGTCGCCCGTGTCTTCGAATAATGCGGATATCATAATGTTAACGGCCAACTGTAATACCACTCTGTTTAATTTAAGCGACGTGATATTACATCGGCAACACACCAACGGTTAAAAACACTGTGCGTCCATATCGGTCCAAACATTGCGAAAACTCCGCACGTGCAAACATGCGAACGATACACTCCCGAAATGGTTGCATCTGTTTTTCTCTCACCCCCAAGCAGTGCACTCTTGTCTGCAGTGCTTCGAGTAAACTTCCAATCCGGATAACGCACTCCAGTCCGCCTTGCCCGCTGGAGTGCATTACACAAGGCAGTCCTACTTGACTCCAGTCCGAATGTGTTTAAGATATAGTTTCAGTCGAGAATCTCCAGTCCACTCCATACTCTATAGTTAGGGCCACCTGTTATTCACGAAAATATTTCAGCACTTCCTGTACTCCAAAACACTAGAGCTCAGATCCGCTGTCGTGAATGGATGATTCTAATCCTCACGTATTACAGGTGTCTGCTCGCGAATCACGGACACGCAGTGTCGGAGTTACCTAATGCTGACTGGTCCCGTCAGGTAAGGAACTGTCTCTCGACAAAGACACGTATCCAACAAAGTAAAACTACACATATGCCATAGGACACTGGAGTCCAGCCCTCGTGTAAATATTTTCGCCCTTCACGGTTACTTCCAAATTTCCCGAAGACTTGCTAAAGTTCTAATTCCAGGATATTACTTCGCCTCATGCAAACAAAGCTTTACCGAGTCAAAGAAAATTACACCAAAGGGAAAATATACCGCATTCGTGAGCACTCAGTGTAGCAATATTTTGCATAGTAACTATTTCTTACTAGGCGTTGCCAACACACCTATTTTCTCTCTGTTTCCGTTCATATGAATTATAAATGAAATATTATAATTAATAGATAAAATATAAGTAAAATTTCACTTTAAATAAAAAGGAAGTAGTTTTCCATATAAACGCTTGTTATAAATGTCGTATTTAGGAAACAAGCAAACACGTCTTATATGGTGTAATTTTTCAAACGTTTGATTTAAACAAATATGAAGAAACCTCGAGTAGACTGCAAACGTAGAACAGCTTGGTTTACGAAAAAACGTGTACGTAATGGACGTGTACCTATTAGAACGAACTAAGGTATTCTTTATTGTACACGCCACAGCTGTTTTCGTACACAGTGGCAATGAACCCGTGCCGTACAGATTACCCACTTTCATTTTGATACGTATAAGTTGTTAACGGTAAAGTGAGCACTTTTGAAAGCCCTGATTAAAGTCTGCTTGTAGACACGTTGTGTATTCCTCCGTCTTATGTTAAATTAACATTGCCACGGGCCTCATCACTTTAATCATGCGTCGGCCAAATGAAACTGTGAAATTATTAACAAAGTAGATACTTTACAAATCGGCTCACTTTTACGATACGATGCATTAAAAAAAACAGTAATAGAAAGAATTAATCTTAATTTATCATTAATGGTTACCCAAAGGGTTTTTATTCAACGTTAAGATATGGATGTAGGACCAAGTTATAGTCTGTTCCAACCACGAGTTCACTCTTTTGACAGTTCTGAAAGTAGCCCTGTTTACAGCTGTTTCCTTCTATACAGGGATGTCTCCCCTTGCTCCAGATTATTTTACATAAACACATTCACATTACTGTCAACCGGCCCAGTATGCCTGCAGAAAGTATTTTGCCATGCACATAACTCTACACACTGTAAATTCGAATCAGTGGAAAGTCACTGATCCACAGTGAAATTCAAACACTCGAATCTGTGGAAATGGCTCTGCTTAGAATCGGTGGAAAGCCACTGGTTGTTTCATGAAACAATTTCGCTGATTGAATAAGCGACAGTCAACTTCGTGCGGCGAATTAAATGTCGTTCTCATTGAATTAAATCTAAATTATTTCGAGAAATAAACATGTTTACGATAGTGACTGTTTATACTACGCAATTTAAAAAAAATTGGGTGCATAGGATTTTAATTCAGATCACCCCTACTCTTCTATACCGGTACCTTACCAATCAAACTACCAAACCAACATTGTTTCAAAGGGGAATATATAAATATTATATTTCTTCGTCGAAAATATGTAGCTTTAAATTGTATGTCCATTCTTTGCGTTTTTGGTTTAATTGATATCATTATGATTGTTAAAACGAATAGTACGTATGTATAAAGGCTGTTCACGATAAAGTGAGCACTTTAGAAATGAACCTCAGAAAAACGTCACTGTCCCTACATGCATATATTTTAATGGTCAAACTGAGTGACATTCACACAATAAAGTTGGTAACGATGTATGGAAAGTAGTGCCATATCTTAACGTCGAATAAAATGTGTTAGGTAATCATTCGTGATAACTTAAGATAATTTCTTTCGCTTTATGTTTTTTTAATTCATCAAAGTGTAGAAATGAGTAGATTTGTAAAGTATTTACTTTCTTAGATATTTCACAGTTACATTTGACTGACGCAAGAATAAAGTGATGAGGTCTTTGGCAATGTTAATTTTACATAAGGCGGAAGAATACACAACGTGTATACAATTAGATCTTAAGCAGGACTTTCAAAAGTGCTCATTTTACTGTGAACAGCCTATACACTCACTTCATATTTAATGCAGTTTAAACCTTCAAATCGAGTTCTATGATGATTACGTAAAAACAAAACGAAATACTTAAAAATGAAATAAAATACTGAATGTTCACATTGTTTCGTAAAATGGTATTATAAAAGACAAAATTAACATTAAAAATTAATTGGTTTTTACTAGTTTATGCGTTATTTCATTCGATACACGCTGTGAGAGTATTTACACAAACGACAGAATACTCCATGCTCCATTTGGTCATATTTTGTGGAATACTCACAATTCGAAACGCACTTGGACGTTTTGAAATGCAGCAATAGATAGAACTTTGGGTTGCGTAATGTGACGAATCAAAGCGTGGGTTTAGTTCGCCCCCTCCCTGGATTTTCTTCTTCGTAGGTTATATTTGCTTGTATGGAAAAATGATTGTACTTAATTTACTTTACACCGGAAAGCTGTAAAAAAAAAAAAAAAAAAAAAAAATATCAACACAAATGTTAACGTAAATTTAACGCAAAATATGTTTTGTCGCAACATAAACACCACTTTAATGTTGGTAGTACAGTAAGGGAGTAAAATTTTTACGAAAGTAGTTCGTGTTATAGTAACATTAATAGCATGTAGTCTATTCGCGGTTTCTTCACACTTTTTGAATCAAACCTTTGAAAAATCTCCCCATATACGACGTGTTTGGTTGTTTCTTAAATGACTAATTCCCTAAGTGTACTTAGAGCTAGTGTTAACTATGAAGAGTAAGGGAAAAACCAAATTTCATTTATCAAAAGCGATTTATATTTGTGTTAAGATAAAAGAATATTATTTTTGGATTAAACCAAATATTTACTTATAGTTTACCCATTAATAGTAATAATTCATTTAAAGCTAACATGAATAAACACAGGGAGATAAATTAAGTTTGTTGGTAGCAAAAAAGTTCTTATGTAAAATTTTATTAATTAAAGTGAGTGCACACGAATGCGGTGGGTTGTTCTTTGTGGAATTTCCTAAACTTAGTTCAGCTTTGTTTGCATGCGGTGGAGGAATACTATAGAAGTAGAACTTTAGCAGGGCTTCAGAAAAGTTGGAAGTAACCGTGAATGGACTATAACAGTATACTACAGTAACAGTAACATTAACTACTGATAGCTCACAGATAAAAATATACTGTTCTTGTTACATCAATATTGTTTGTACAGCGATATACTTTTACATGTGTGATTGGCTACTGTAAGATGTGAAAGGTTGGCTATTGCCTGGGCCGCTGGCTGGGGGGAGAAGTTAACCAGGCGCTTATTGACGAATAGCGTTCCAAAGTTTAGCTGGCGTGTGCGGCTATAACACGGGACACGTGGCTGTTAGGTTGAGTTGAATTCAGAGATTTGGGCGGTACGAGGCCTTGAGAGCAGATGAGGGTGAAATGAGGTGAGAATGGAGCACCGCCGGAACGCAAGTGTGAAGGAAACGGGAGATCCTCGAGAAAACCCGCCGACCAGCGGAATCGTCCGGCACGATCCCCACCTGCCGGCCGGGGATTGAACCCGATACGGCTCGGTGGCAGGCGAGCCGTATCGGCCGCTCAACCTCCGCGGCCCCGCGGATGCTTCGTCTCTGTATTGTTGAGTGCTCTGTGTCGGCGGGTCAGCAGGAGGGGGTAGACGCTCCCACGGCCGGCTTGCCTGGAGCCGTTATGTCTGCGGACGCGGCCTGGGTGCTGACCCACTTGTCGAACTTCCTCGCTCTCCTTGCGTGTCGCACATGCGACTTCGTCAACCCGTCTACACCATCATCTGGACCCGAACTCTTGTTTACTTTTGCAGCTTTTCCACAGCCGGCTTACGTCGTGTAAACAAATAGCGGGGTAAAAGGTGCTATGGCACGAGGTGAAGTTGTCACATACTTATCATCACCTATATCTATACATAGTAGAAAACAAAGACGCCGGGCCGTGTGTGCCTGTGTATTCGGCTAAGGCTTCTAAATTACTTTATAGATTTTGATGCGGTTTTCACCATCAATTAGAGAATTTTTCGAGAAAGGTTTAGATACATAATACATTAATATTTCATGTAGGGGTAGTAGATAAATATCGACGTTTACTAGACAAGTCAGAAAAAGCAGCTTTTCGGGGCTTACATGGCTTACGCTGACTAAACCATAATAGATACACAAAATAAATATACTACGGAATTGTAGATCTCGAAAAGGTCTACGAAAAAGTCCGAGAGAGCATATGTTTATTTTTTAAAGATGACCCACAGTAACCTTTTTTGTCTTTTAAATTTCACTTCGAAGACGTTTTGAACAACACATTATTAATCGTATGTTAGTTACCTTAAGAATTTAGTGCATAGACTTGTTGTAAATCTAAGCAACGCCATATTTGTAAATCGCACCCGTGCGAGTCCGGGGCGAGTCGCTAGTAATATCATAAACACCGCTACGGCCGGGTAGAGATGTGCTTGCTTTATTTACCCCCCCCCCCCCCCCCCGGCTCCTTTTTCCAACACCTCCTCCTCACTGATAAGCGCCGGGGAGAATATTCTCGTCGCGCGTCTCCACGGCCAAGGGTGTGATCACAATCCAAAGACAAATTATAACAACGATGGGCCGCGGTGGCGCTGTGGCTAGAGACCTCGCCTAGGCGAACCGGGCTCGATTCCCGGCGCAGTCGCTCCCGGATTTTCGCACATGGGACTCGTGCCGGACGATTCCGTCGGTCGGCGGGTTTTCTCGCGGATCTCCCGTTTCCTTCGTTCTTGCATTCCGGCGCTGCTCCATTCTCACCTCTCGTCGCCCTCATTGGCTCCCAATACCCCTATGTTAAAAACCGCCCACACTACTACACTCCTCTCTATTTTCGATAAACCGTTCACGTGGTAAGTTTTGATTTAAGATCGTGAACACTCTCGATAAACGTACCCTTTTTTAATTCTGTTGTTAATTCACCACCTAACCTCGCGTAACACAACAAGCAGTTAGTCACATCATTATTCGAAGCTGGCATTTTCTTGCCGAAACCCTTTTTACTGTCAATTAAGTTCAGATAAATATTCATAAACATGATCACATATTAGCTTCTTTTTTTCCTCTAAAATGTTTTTATGTGTTTGTTTATAACTCCCACCAAAACATCTACATACTCAGATTGGTCACTTCCCAGCAACATTTACTCGAGATATAAAATATAGCTACATATTTTGACGCTTAATGAAACTCCAACAACGCGCACGACCTTCCTAATTCTATTGTGAACAAGCACATTGAACAACACAGTTTCTGTTCTCTTGTACACGTTCTAATTGTTAAGTCAACCCTTATTTTCCAATTCTAAACACACCCTAAGGCTACGCGCTCTGAAGCGCCGATATATTATACAAAGTGGTTCTGAACACATTAATATCAGACGACCACAGTCTTCTTTACCTTCCGGAGTAACCGTAAGACGTAAAACTCCATAAACGATAACTTTATCTCGGCTTATCCAGCCTTGCATTGCTTCTGTCTGTGCCAAGCTCGCCGAATGTGGCATCTTTCAGGCCCGGCCTTCACTTTACACGATGTTCTATTTAATTCCACGACTTTCTTGACAAAACCATGATCACTCACACACACTACCATTGCTCACCTGCCGTTTTAAGTTGAAAAAAAAAGGGGAAGAAGTACATTTTACGCAACGTTGACTGTCGTACTCGAAGAGAGTAAACACCGAATTGAGGGTTTAGTTCAATTAGTCCTACAATTATAAAAAATAAAGTAGCAAATTAGAGAAAATTGGCATGACTCAATTCCTCTATAATTTTCTTAGAATAGGAACATTCGGTTGTCACGACAAAGTACGGCTAGAAAATGTTTTTTCTCAATGTGTCAGTCTACAGCTCCTTCCTGTTAACAGGGATTTGTCAACGAATCAAATTGAAACACATTTATACCTATCCCTGACCGGGTCACCGGATTTTCGCAAGTGGTAATCGTGCCAGACGATGCCGTTGGTCTGCGGGTTTTCTCGGAGATCTCCCGTTTCCCCCGCTCTTTTATTCCGGCGCCACTTCATAATGACTTAAATCACCCTCATCGGCTCTCAAGACCTCGCTATTAAAAGCCGCCCAATTGCCTTCACTTAATATTTATGCCTAAAAAACAAAAAGCATGCCCATGCCTCTATCTGAGATTCTGGTCCATTGCATGGTATCTCAGTATTTTTAGTGCCACAATACTAATGCCTTGCCTTTCTTTTGTTCCGTGCAATCCGGTTCCTAAAATCCCACAAGCGTTCCTGCCGCAGTCAAGAATCTGCACTCTAAATCTGAATCAATGAGAATTTGCTGTTTCAATCAGTCAAACATATCTGACTGATACAACAGTCACTTCAGTGAATTTAACTGGTGTACCAGTGAAAAAATGCCATATTTCCTTCACTAATTGATTAAGTGACATTTCCCACTGATTCGTCAGTCTTTATTTCCACCATTTTTTCAGTGGTGTATTTTTTGACTGGTGGGCCAGTGAAACATCTGAGCAACTTGCTCCATCTCTAGTTATTTTTGACTGATGTATCAGTGAAACTGCGAGTAAAAATGACCGTCGAAGAGTGCACTCATATATACTACTCATTTTAACAATCCTAACGGTACCACTCAAACCAAAAACGAAAAGTAAGAGCATACAATTTAAAACGTTGCGATTTCACAGCGAAACTATAAGACGCATATTTTCTTCTCATAATGACAATTTGGCGTGGTAGCTTATGTGGCAAGGCAACAGACTAGAGTCTAAAGGTTGGAGGTTTCGACCCCGGTCACCTGCGAAATTTTTTACTTTATTAAATTACGGTAAATTGAACATTATAAATAGTAAACTACGGTAAATACGTTTATTTCACGTAATTATTTGCATACATTTACTTCTTCAATCAGTGAAATTGTTTCACTGAAACAATCAGTGGTTTTCCACTGATTTTAAGTGGATCCATCTTCACTGATTAGAGTAGTTGGATTTCACTGCGAATCAGTGGTTTCCCACTGATTCGAATTTAGTGTGGAAAACGTCTTTCTTAAGAATTCCCTGTGCTGGCCTTCTAATGGCGATAGCGATACTTATCCCCCGTGACAGACGAACAGCTATATAACCTGCTTCTGGTATAACGTCTTTACCCGCTGTGAAACTTTCACGATTTACAATTTTTTTTTTTACTTTCTGTCGTCATGTTCACGCGTCAGCCGTCATAAACTGACCTCTACTCCGCAGTTGACACGACTTCTGCTTTTATTTACGCAGCCTCGTGCCTGTACTTGTCACGACGCAACATATCGCGGTGCATTTTCATGAGATATCCAGGCGAGAACTCTGATGGAGCGCCGTCCGTCTTCGAACTTCGCTAAACAACGTTTAACACGCCTTTCCAACATGTCTGTGCAATCAGTTCTTACACTCTGTTGTTACAAAAATTACACACTTCAAACAGCTTAGATAACCACTTACATAACACATTACGAAATACAAATAACTTATTAATGCAAAGCCTTGAAATAAAGGAAAATAAACCGCCGGGTCATATATTATATAGTTTTCTATTAGAAAACTGGTGACTGGTTCCGGGAATCCACACATAAGGCACTGAGGTAAAGATTTTTTTGAATAAAGCAGTTTTTTTTGGCGCAACCAAATTAATTGTTTGTACAAAGGCAACGGAATATTTAGTTGATGTAAGCAAATTATTTAGTTCAAACAAATATTTACCTTTCTCTCAGTGCGGGACCTTTCTCTAGTCCTTATAGTTAACCCGCACCCGCCATTTTGGATTCTTGGTTCCTCTAGCTTGTTTAAAATTTTTTAGAAATAAAATCCCGAAAGTACCTTTACACTCAATTAGATATTGAACTTATACTGCAGTGCAGAGAGGACAAGGGAACTAGGAACTCATAATTACGTAACAGTTTTAATTGCGCCAAAATTTGGCAAAATCAATATTGTGGGATAAATATGAGCTCGTAGTTCTGTCATTATATCTGTACTGTTGTGTGAAGTCAATAGCTAAAGGCTGTTCACAATAAAGTAAGCACTTTTGAAATCAACCTCAGGAGAAGTCACTGCCCCTGCCTGCATATGTATATTTTAACTGCCGCACTGAGTGACATGCGTCCAGTAAAGGTGGTAACGATGGAAGGAAAGTTGTTATAAATTAAATTATTTCTTTCGCTTTCTGTTTCGTTTAATGTATCAGAGAGTAAAAGTGACCAGATTTGTAAAATATTTACTTTTCTAATAATTTTACAGTTTCATCTGACCGACGCAAGAATAAAGTGATGAGGCCCATGGCAAAGTTAATTTTACATACCGAGGAAGAACACACAACGTGCATACAAGTATATCTTAAGCAAAGCTTTCAAAAGTGCTCATTTTACAGTTAGCACCCTATAAAGAGTCTTCTTAATGTGGCGGCGGAGCGGTCGGCACGTAGGGTCGACGGTGCGTTGCAAAATATCGATATATAGAAATTACGATATTATATCAACGAAATATATATATAAATCGTCTATATATCAATGATATTTTATCAGAATCAATATCTTTTTCCAGGTATCGTTAGTAAATATTTAAAAAATGCTCTTTCGAAAAGAGCTGTATAGACAAAAAATTTGAATGAAGAATTTACTATGTATACTTTGGGAACATGCAACAAAAACAGGCGCCACATCTTTCTGCAATGCTTCGTGTTCTTGATATGTATTATTCCATGCAATTTTACATTTGTCAAGTACTTTAATACGTAAAATATTGGATGTCGATGTACCGAGAATCGATATTTTTCTTTCGATGTTCGGCTTTTAAGACCTTGGAGTTAAAGAGCCACCCAAATCTCTCCAATCACTCTTTCGATATATCAATTCATAAAAAATTGTTTTTTTTTTTTTTACATAACCGATATTAATAATATCGATAATTTTCTCCCTATACGAGCATCCCTAGTGGACGGGACAGCTGGCGCGCGTGTTGCAGTCGCCCTTGGTGCATGGGACACGCGAGGCGGGACCGACAGCCGGGGGTTATCACGCGCGCAACGGCCGCGCACAGCCGTGGAATCGTTAATCGCGACCTTGGACCCGGAGCAGCGAGGTGTCGGGACGCTATCCGTCCATCAGTCGCTGTGATTCACAGCCCGCTTCCTGTGATTGTCTCAGGCCTGCCTCCTCATTGGGACTGGCCGCCGAGCCCTTCTCGCAGTGATCATCGGCGATCACTGGGTTGGGAAGGAGGGCATCCTTCTAGTCATTACGTGCCCGCCGTTATTTAAACCGTGGAGGAGTGGAGAGATTTGAGAACCGATGAATTTAAATTAGGTGCCTCCAGACGAACAGCCGCCCTACTATATATATATATATATATATATATATATATATATATATATATATATATATAATATATATATTCCGAAACGTAACAGATATTTTTGTAAAAAATAATATATAGAGTTTATTTTTTGTCTGGAGCCGTGGACAATGTTTGCGTTGCCACTTTCATATGTTTTACTGTGGACTTTGACGCATCTCGAGTCTATAGTATTATTACAATTGAAGTGAACCTGTAATATGGATAAAGTGTATTCCGATATCGTGACTTTCAGGAAATCGACCGACATTTGTCAATGTTGAAATAAGTCTGAATGTAACAAAAACGGTATGACGTGTTTCCGCATTTTGTGTACCCGGATAAACGTAGGTTTTATTTCAATATTCGCGCGTGTGGGATAATAATAATACTAACTTTTTGTCGTACTTTCATCACTAGCTCACGAAAGCGGCAAGCCGATGCTTTGTTTTTCGTCTGCAAGACTCACGCACGCATGTTGCGACACGTCTGTCTTTGTTAGCTCCCGAATTTCATCGCATTCCGAAGCACATTGTCCGCCACATAATCTAAAGGCTGTTCACGATAAAGTGAGTACTTTTGAAATCAACCTCAGAAAAAAGTCAGTGGCTCTGTCTGCATATATTTTAACGGGCGCCCTGAGCGACACGCGCCCAGTAAATTTGGTAACGAAGGATGGAAAGTAGTTCCATATCTTAACTTCGAATAAAAAGTGTTAAGTAACCATTTGTGATGACTTAAATTATTTCATTCGCTTCCTGTTTTTTTTAGACATAAAAGTATAAAAATGAGCAGATTTTAAAAATACATACTTTCCTAATAATTTTACAGTCTCACTTAACCGACGCATGAATAAAGTGCTAAGGCCCGTGGCAATGTTAATTTTACATAAGGAGGAAGAAGACACAACGTGCATACAAGTAGATCTTAAGCAGGACTTTCAAAAGTGCTCATTTTACTGTGAACAGCCTATACCATGCAAAACTGTGATGTGCGAACTTCCGGTGCTGTGAATTATATTCCTATACGAACTTATAAAACTTTTAAAAGACTGTAGAAAGCATTTTTATGGGTTATCTTAGCACTTCAGGGAGGTGGCCTGTTTTTAAATGATGGAGTTTTTATGACGATCGGAACTGGTCCAGAACGCACGTGCCCTCATAATGCTTGAAAATCGTATGCTGAATGATAATGTTCCATATGCTATTTTTTTATTTATCTTAGACATATGTTCTTTCACGGAGGGTTAACTCTATTAGTACCTGGGTTATACCAGTTTTAACTTTAATTTCCACATAAATTTCCCCGAGAAATCACTTAACACTGTTTGTTGATCAAATTAATCTTCACTCCGGATTTAACTTGACGTATGAAATGATGTTCGACGGCTGTTTTGAAATGGCCATGGCAATGCAACCTGCATTTAATGAACTATAGGAAAAACAGTTAATGGGTAAGAGTGTATTCACATGTAAAATAATGTTTTGGCGAATTCACCCAATAGTACAATTTTAAAATTTGATCTGTCTCAAGCTTCTAATGTCCAGTATTTTATGTTGTAAAAAACTTAAATTATCCAGTAACGTAGAGCTTTATAGGTATAAGCTGTTCACGGTAAAGTGAGCACTTTTTAAGGCCCTCCCAACAGGTTTTAACCAATAATAAATATATCTTATTGCAGCACCAAGCATTGAATTTTGAGGGTGGTGAAATGTATACACTGTGTTTATTCGTCACAAAGCAATGTTTGTATTAAAAAGCAGCAGGAAGATGGAAATACGACGAAAGAAAAAATTTAGAAGGGCTGCTCACGTGATAACGTAAGCAGCCAGTTATTTATCACTTTGTTTGTTACTGCGTGATCGGAAATCCGATGGTAATCGCGTTCTAAAACGGCGCAAGTTTTACGACCACCTGCACTTTAAACACGAGATGAGCATTCTTTAAAACAGCAAACACAGGCTTCTAAAAGCTTTAATGATCACGTGAGTGTAACATTCGAAGCTAAGTGGTCTGAATATGTTCTGTTTCGAAAGGTAACCTGAGATTCCAGCAGTCTTGGGGAATTGGTTGGTGATTGACTTTGCTTTCATTAAGAAATAAAAATCGTAAGCTAATTTTGCAGTATATCTTGCACAAAAGAGCAATTCATTATTGTAAGACGGGAAAGCATTATATTTTCTCTTCATTCTCTGGGCTGATATTTAACGAACACTAGGAAAGGGATAGGATACCCGCGAGGTCTGGCACACCTCAAAAGCTGGATTTGCTTTAGAAATATTATCAATTAAGCTTTCAAACAAAATACTCAGGCAGCTTATTAGTAAATCACAACTGTAGCTCATAAAGATTAAGCAACGTAACCGGTTATACCATCACGCTAATTTAAACTACGAGACAGAGACTGGCACACGAATCAATTAAGCTTTAACATTGTGTATCCTTAATTTAATCATTTTGCATTGATGCATTACGTAAACTTTTTATTTGCTTTTAGGTAAAATATTTTTTACCATAACAGGAATAAAACATTTCATACGCAATGATAATTGCCATCACTGAACCCCTGAATTATTTTTTCACCAAAACTTCGCCAATGTAATCTTTTTTTTTTTTCGTCTTATTTACAAAGTCCACGATATTTTTTTTATCTTACCCATTATGTTAAATTATTTATAGTGCAGTATATTTTAGTGAGACAGTAAAACGTCGATTATCCGTCAACCGCTCAACCGCCAATGTCTATTAACCATCAGCCTCAACGTGGATAAATAAATTAAAACTGGAACCGAATATACTACATTACAGTCAAATCCAACTTGATCTTTTTATTCGAACTGTACTCGTACATATTTTAATAAACATTATATTATAAATACTTATGTACGTGCTGTGTTTTTATTTTCTTTCAGCGCCATGTTATTTCTATTGTGTATTTCACCAATCAAAGCAGCTACGTTATATTTACATTGTACTGTAATGTGATTAGGCCTTTGGTTAAAATAATCATGGAAAATTGAGGTGGGAGACTGTGTATTTCTTTTATCGGTCTATTCACTTATCCGTCACAATAACGGCCCCTACTCTTCTTGCGTCTTCCGAATAAGTGCAGGAAACTAAGTACATAAGTGGAGAACTGCTCCACTGCACGTTGTTTCTCAAGACTCCTACGCTCAGGAGTGAGAAATTTTCAAGGAATTTCTGGAATAATGAAGTAGATGTCTCTTCTACGAAGTACAGCTCATTTTGTAAGTATTATTGCTAGAGCTAGTGATTTTTCGCGAAAAAATATGACTACACGGTAGACTTCAATACTATCAGCACCAAACAGCAGTTTGTCTATTGCCATTGGTTGCTGTCTGCTTGAGAAAGCGTTTTCATATTTGACCGGGCCACTCAGAATTCGGCAACATCGGCACGGCTCCTACTTGATTAGTGTGCAGACAGTTAACATGTGTCAAAGGGTGATAGACATTTTTATGAGTTCTTCACGTTGTATAGTCGGGTGCAGTGCTCCATAGGCAGTTGCTTAACTTCAACTTTATAAATGCATCGGCCAAGTGAAACTGTGAAATTATTAAACAAGTAAATATTGTACAAATCTACTCATTTCTACACTTGGATGCAGTAAAAAATACAGAAAGGGAGAGCAATAATTAAAATTGTCACAAATGATTACGCAGCAAATTTTGTTTGACGTTAATATATGAAACTACTTTCCCCTCCATCATTACCTACTTTACTGGGTGAATGTCACTCACTGCGCCCTTTAAAATATGTCACTGCCCCAGAGACATTTTTCTAAGGTTGATTTCAAAAGTGCTCACTTTATCGTGAACAGCATTCACGCGCGGGAAGGACAGGGCAAAGAATATTAATGCAGGGAAGCGAACGAGGAAATATATTTGTGTGTCGTTCAACTTGAGGCCAGGAGAACGGTTCGTTAAAATGTTCTTCTCTCGGCGAAGCGTGGTGTAAGTGGAGATCTGCCGGCTCCAATTAGCGTCTCTGGCGCGTGACGTCCCAGATGGCCTGCAAGCGTGACGTGACGAGTCACTTGTCGCCCCACGGACGGGGAGTATCTCCTCGAGTCTGCGCGCGTAAACCTGCTTGCGAGCGCGACGAGATAGGAGCCTGCTATATAGAGCGATTCACGAGCAGTTACCGCCACTCACAGGACTTATTCCTTACATCGTTTGGTGCAAAATGTGTCATACAAATGTGTGTCCTATTCCAAATATTTACAGAGTCATTCGAAACATTTGATAACTGACGGATAAAATAATAACCCTCTCAGAAGTAAATGCAGCGATGTAATATCCATAGACTAAAGATGAGGTAGACCGCTTATTCGTCTTCTGCGCATGTACCCAACATTGACCTACCCCAATCCTACACAACTGTCAATGTCACATGGTCAACGGTGATGAACGTGTTTATGTCTTAATTTTTAAATGACAAGCATTATTATATTGGTAAAATACTTTTATCAGTTTTAATTTAATTATACTGCATTATAAATTGGTTAGAGGAAGTATAAATTCATTTCAAAGCATTTGTTTACAAATCAGTTTTATAACCCAAAATCCAAACTAAGTTATTTTCGCTAGACGTGTTGGCAGAAAAAAGCAGTTCAATGTTGGGACACGGAGATTGGTCGTGCGCAGCCAGAGAAATCGGTCTACCCCATCTTTAGTCTATGGTTTTATCAGACCGTATTGTTTACAGTTGAGCATCACAATTGCGCCTAACAAGTTCACAAAAGATGTTCAAAAAGGTTTCCGACTACTTCCATACGCTTCGCCGCACGCTTATGAATCGCACGCGTGGCTCTACGTAGCTGCACACGGCTGTCTTTGATTTCTGTAGCGGCATGCATGATACACGCAAGTAGTTCCTCACGTGTTTGTGCAGTCCTTTGGTAAACAATATCCTTCATCCATCCACATACGCAATAATCAAGTGGCGATAGACTTGGCAATCGAGGAGGCCAGGGGTGACAACCACCTCGTCCTATCCATCCCTCAGGGACATGCACATATAAGTGTTGTACCACAGTACACTGGAAGTGAGGAGGTGCACCATCATGCTGGAAGATCATACGACGTCTAACTGTCAACAGAATATCCTCAAGTAACAGCGGTAGTTCTTCTTGGAAAAATTGCAGATACTTTACACCAGTCAAGAGTCCCCGGGAAATGAACGGCCCAATTAGCTGATCGTGAAGGACACCACACCATAAATTGATGCTGAAACGGTGTTGAAAACTGCTTTACACTGTAGGGTGGGTATGCTGATTGTTGAATTACTCTGTAAATATTGGGAATAGTGCCCACATTTATATGACATATTTTACTCCAAATGATGTAAGGAAAAAGACCTGTGAGTGGCGGTAACTCCTCGCGAATCATCCTATATATGTGTGTGTGTGTGTGTCATTAAGGTTACTTATACTAATAGGCGTACGATGGGGAGAGAGGGGATGTGCATGGGATACAGATGCACTCCTTCCCCTCTCCAATTGCATCATATCACTATAAAATAAAACACTGGATCAGGTTTCTTGTCCCCTCCACGGGTGCAATGAACGGTCGAAGAGTGAGGAGATTTGGGCGGCTTTTAATAGCGAGGTCTTGAAAGCCGATGAGGGTGATTGAATTGAGTATAGAGCAGCGTCGGAATGAAAGGGTGTGGGAATCGGGAGATCCCAGAGAAAACCCGCCGACCAACGGGATCGTCCGGCACGATTCCCACTTGCGAAAATTCGAGAGTGACCCGGCTGGGGATTGAACCCGGTTTGCCTTGGTGAGAGGCGAGCAGTCTAACCGCTCATCCACCGTGGCCTCGGCACCTTCGGAGCTCTTTTGACTGCTTAACCTAACTTGCAGCACGTTGCCGCCAGCAATTCTCGCCAACGTGACGTCAGCTCACGAAGCACTTTACTGCAGACCACGTGCATATAATGCGCGAGTTCGGCTGGAAGTATAATTACCTAAGATTTGCTCAGGTGCGCCCGTAGACAGATAACGGAACAACTTGTTTTTCGCATTTCGCGCTTTTTAGATGTAACGGAATGTGACCACGGCTGACCAGAAACTTCATCCGCTGGACGAGAAATCTGGAGCGCTCATATTAAGAAACTGCTCCGCGGAATTAACTTGGAGTGAGGATGGAATACCACTTGAGGAAACCACGCCAGTAGAACCAGTCGAATACACGACCTCGCCTGTGCGAGTCCTACACATCGGCGCATAGCCACAGTCGCCTGCTGGAAAAATACTCCATGAAAATGATCGGCTCGTGAATAACAATAAGTTAAGAATATGTTTGTTGCCTCGCGGACACTCCGAAAATTGTTAAGATATTTACCATCGACTTGGTGTTGAGCGCTGACCACAAACTCAACTTGTAGACATAATCTGCGTCTAATTTTTCCTCAGATAACAGTTTTTTGGTCATATGGTTATTGCAAAACTATACACTTTAAAACATTTTCTGGTAATCTTTCTAAACTGTAATGGAAGTTTTTTTTACCTATACACTGTATGGTTATAATAATGCACACCAAGCTGCACGTATAAGAATGTTTAACGTTGTTACTTTAAAAAGTTGAGAACTTCCGTACGTATTTGACTGTTTCCTGAGAAAATGTAGGAACGCAGCAATGATTGTATCACTCCTGATTTCTCACTAAGCATATATACACTGGTATGGTAAATTTGCAAATAATTTCTCAGAGTGTATTCAGGATGTTGCAAAAATGCATGTCAATACTTCGGGGAAACATTCCTTACATCTGGAGGATGAAAAAATGTTATATGAACATAGGTCCGCAAACGCTTTGTTTCTTTACTATAGCCCGTAATACATAATGTACAGTGTATGGCCCGTGGGCTGGATCATGTTACTGTGGAATGCCATCGCAGCGTTAATTTGCATGGTACACGACACCTCACACTACGACACTACACCTAGAACAGTAGGAACTGCACAGGAATTAGTTACACATGTGTGAAAGCTTATCGTCGGTAGTAAAGGAAATGTTAAAAATGCCCTCCATCAGCAGGAACACATGCATCAACCCGCCGTTGCATGGACACCAGGATGTGTTGATGAATCCCTGGAAAATTCCTGATTGTTTCGTAACTCGCCCCAATACGGTTACGGAGGGTGCCCATATCGTCCACTGGGGTTACATACACAAGTGCCTTTAAATGTCCCCACAAATAAAAGTCTAGTGGATTCAAATCAGGGCTCCTCGGGGGCTGGTATGGAGCCGCCAATTACAACTGCGATGGAATTCCACCGCTCCATGATTCAGCCCGCGGGCCATACGCTGTACGTTGTGCATTACGGGCTGTAGCGTAGAAACGAAGCATTTGCTGACTTATGTTCATATAACATTTTTTCATCCTATAGATGCGAGGAAAGTTTCTACTCTTTATTGATATGCAATTTTGCAATATTCTGAATATCAGAAGTCAAAATTTTACTGTTTTTGTAGTGCACAAATAAAATATACCATACTATTTGCAGAAAATATGGACATTTGAAAGGTATTATCTTAATTCATTTTGAGGCCATACTTAGCAAAAGTTATTTTACAAAAGTTTAAGGGCAGCCTCACATAAAAAAAAAAAAAAATTTCTTATTTTCATTAATTATTTAAATCGCCAAAATTTTCCTTGTTCGATTTAAAAGACATATTGAAGTAGTTCTTGGGTTCTTTTTCATTGTGATTATCTCATTTTTGTACGTTATTTAGTTCTAATTATTTTGACATTCCTGAGACGGTAAAATTGTGAATTTGACACTTATTTATGTAAAATTATGCGCTATTTGGTTTTGCGAGGAAACAACAGTAACAGATAATTAAGTTGGTAAGTACGTGATACAAAAATAACATAGATCTATTATATTTTTCTCGTGGTAAACACCCCTAGTCTTGCACGAGTGCGGGCCGTCATTAACAAGCGAGAGAACGTTATTTAAAAGAGTAGTAATTTCGTCATTTAACTGATAACATGTCAAAACTTCGATTGAAAAGAAATTTAAATATTTACTCTTAGCGGTGTATCTTTCAATATGAATACGGATTAACACGTCTAAAGTAATTCTGTTCCGAATTATAGAAATTTATTTTTTGTCTTGTCTTATTAAATGTTTTTTTATTTATTAAATTTACGACCACACACATTGGTTTCTTGTTATGCGGAAATGCGAGTTCCAAATGTTTACATAACAACTTGGCAGTTCCACTCGATCGACGTATGGCCGATGGCTATCATTATTTTCAATTTCCATATATGACATAAGGATACACAAGTGGCTGAATATAGAAACCAAGCAGACAGAGTTTTCGAAAGTATTAAAATAACTTTAAAGCCTGTTTGTCACGATGAAAGATTTCTTGGATGATTCCGTGTAAACTTGCAGCATAGCCGCTTGCAGGGATGGTTCTATGGAAGATTTGTCCATCTGCTGGACGTTTTCATGAACGCTTTCGTAATTGGTCATGTGCAATTTTCGATGTAAGGTTTTCTACATGGTTGAAATTCTAGCCAATCAGAGAGAGAGAGAGAGAGAGAGAGAGAGAGAGAGAGAGAGAGAGAGAGAGAGAGAGAGAGAGAGAGAGAGAAGGGGGGGGGGGTGGTATAATTATTTTGTTTATTTTGTTTTGAGATAGGGCGTAAGACTATTAAACACGAAAGAATACTAAATAAAAAAAATTACGAAAATGTTTACAGATTCCCAAACAGCAGTGTGTAAAATTAATGGTAAACATTCGTGTTTATTTAACACAAAAGTTCCAGTTAAAACAACAAGACTATTAGGCTCTGTGCATAAATGCATAATGTAGAAGTCACGAGTGAAGATTCCTCTTGAACTAAGGTTGCAGAAGTAAAATAATAAAAAATGCACTGGTCTTTACTTGTGCGGCAGCAAGTATCGTTGGAAAATTTATTCCAAAGAAGCGTCCGTATCTGCTCGCATGCAGGCTCGGGTAGCAGGTATCGTGAAAACTTCCGCCCTAGCTTGTAAGAAAAATTTAATCGCTGTATTCAGGCTTAAGGTGGGTTTACAATTGACTTAACATAATAAGTGCGCCGTGTGCGAGTCTTGACGGGTTGTGTGCATTCTTGGCGTGACTTCAGATATCGTTATATTTTATATCTTAAGTACAAGTCAAGACGAAGTAGCCAATCAAAGACCAGTGACATTTGTTGTTGGCGGGAAACAGTATTCACATCTTGGATTTAGGTTATGTCGTATTGTGAAATCGTATGAAAATAATCATTTTAAAGAACAGTTCATGGTCATGTTTTATTGCTTGGAAGAAGTTATTGAATACGGTTTAGTTAATCTTTTCAGATGTATTGATGTAAATGCTCAATGTTGGCATCGGCTTTCCCTTCTATGAGATGGGTCGCACGACCTTAATCGATCAGCGGACAGTCGACTGCGCTCGCTCACAAGAAAAGCGGCGCCAACCGCAGTGCTAATTACGGGACACCTGGCTGTCCCGTTGCGCCGCCGGCCACTTAGACCGCGCATCGCAGTCCAGTCGGCACTACCGCGTTAAAAGGAAAAGTTGTCGCATGCATGGCAGGCTAACAGGCTTTTACGTAATTTCCGTTAAATAGCTCTTACAACACGGCTATTTGGCTGGCCTCCTACCACGAAGGATACGTGGTAGCTGTTTTTACGGTCTGGAGATCCGAAGACATGGGAAAGGAGGGTGTGTTCAAATTAAATACAACTGCGAAAGTGCTAACGAGCTCACTGAGGGGGAGAGAGGAACTTTAATTACACGTTAATGAATTTTCCTCTATTAAAGCGCTCACTAAATGTTTTCTGAAAGTTCTACAATTATTTTACGGTTTCTTCACAACTGTTTCGTTAAAGTCAAATAAAAGTGTCACTTGATACAGGTGTGTCATGAGTGGTGACCAAAAAAAGATATAACATATTTTGTAAAATATATGTTGGAAAATTATTTGCTGCAACCCCAAAACCAGTTTCTTCAAAGATTGTAAAATAGGTGGATTGGGATATATATATATATATATATATATATATATACACTAATACTTATTTTAAGTAAAATCTTATATATGTGAACAATGTTAACGAAAGCAAGAATTTATTTCGAAATGTTTTATTCCAAAATATTACGAATTTTATTCACAATGATTGATATAAACATTCCGTTACACTCGTTTTTTAAAATGATAAAAAATAATTATCTTTAATTCCTTCCCAAAATACATTAAAAATAATGTAAAAGATATTAATTTTTCATTTGGGGTAATGAAATTGCTGGATTGAAAAACACAAAATATCTACAATGAAAATATCATAACTAAAGTAATATTACTCTATAGTAAAATGGCAAGCAAAAAACGAATATTCAGTACACAAATCATGTAAAACACTGCTATACTAATACAGTTCAGCATAATTAAACTCCCGATATTCAGTGCAGGCTAGATTGGGAGCTCTCAATAAACAGTTATTTAATAATATACACATCATATTTCTGACAAACATGTAGCTATACGTATTTATGTCAATTTATTTCATAGGTACTTGTAAAAACCCAGTCCAATACATTTCCTTAAACCACTTTATTAATCCAGTTCATTTGAGTTAATTGTCAGTCTAAACCTAGCTCTTATATTTATATTTCTTTACTGCACCATCACAGAGTTAGTCCATTCACGATTGCCTCCAACTATCTGAAGTCCTGCTAAAGTTCCACATCCAGCATATTCCTCCACCTCATGCAAACAAAGGTTAACTAAGTCTGGAAAATAACACCAATGGATCAACAACGCACCGCATTCATACGCACTCAATGATAATATTTTGTATGATAACTATTTCTTAATAAGCGTTACCAACACACCTATTTTCCCCCTGTTTTTATTCACAGTTATTATGAACGAAATACTGTAATTTATATATTTAATATAAGTATGAGTACATTTTAAACCAAAAATATATAGTTTAGTTTAATTTAATATAAGTAATAACCGCTTGTGATAATGGCATATTTAGGAAACAACCAAACATCTCATACGTCTTACATTCGGTGATTTTTTTTTAAAGGTTTGGTTAAAAAAGTGTGAAGAAACCGCGAATAGATTATACCCAAGATTATAGTCACAGCTTATTATAGATTAATCACGATGAAATGAGCACTTTTGAAAGCCCTGCTTAAGATCTACTTGTATGCACGTTGTGTATTCTTCCGCCTAAGATTAACATTGTCATGGGTCGGTCAAGTGTACCTGCGAAATTATTAGAAAAGTAAATATTAACAAATCCATTATTTTTTACACTTCGATGCGTTAAAAAAAAAAAAATTGAAAACGAATGAAATAATTCAAGTGATCAGAAATTGTTACCTAGCAGTTTTCTTTAGCGTTAAGATACAGAACTACTTCCCATCCTTCGTTGCCAACTTTACTGGGTGCATGTCACTCAGTGCGCCTATTAAAACATATGCTGGCGGGAACAGTGACTTTTTTCTAAGGTTGATTTCAAAAGTGCTCACTTTGCCGTGAACAGCCTTTCAAAGCTTTTACTATGGGAATCTCCAAAGTTGCGAGAAATACCCCTTTTATGAAGGAAGAACGTACATGTCGATGGCATAGATGCAACACCAAGTACTGTATCTCCGAATCACAAAGTTATTAAAATCATAAATATACTATATTAAACATTGTTTTTTTTTTTTGCATCGTAACCATTCCACAGTTGAAATACTTGCATTCTAACTACTCAAACTATGTAACTACTGTAATGAAAGTAGTCGATTTACTATACAATATTTTACTGGTTTTGATAATTTCTTGCTTTGAAGATACGCATTGTTACTTCCGCACCATCGACATATGTTTATAAGAAGACCATCTAATATTTCGGCAGGACACACTTCTTAAAGGCTTTATTTATTTATGTAGGGCAACGAATTTTTCGTGTCACTGTTAGGTGTATTTCTCTTTCAAATGCATCGGAAAGTACATTGCCTATAGCGTCATCGTACAACGAACCATGAAACTCGATGCTTGACATTGCCCTTCTGTTTCAAGCAGAGTCAAACAATGCGCCGGGGAGGAGTGTTTCCTTAGTTCTATAATATAAAATTCTTTGAAATAAAAATGTGGTTGTTAATAATCTCAGTAAAAATTGTAACGCATTTAGCGGGTCGCACGCATTATTACCAGCGACACAAATATTATTCCAGTGGAATCAAGTTAGTGGCAGTTCAGACAAGTTCCGTTGAATTCGCCAGGGACACACTGTATCAGTTTCTCGATTATAGCAAGAGTGCAGTGTGCTATAAACATTTCATGGTGAAAATAGCAAAAATGCTTGTTTTCGATTTGTGAGGATGTGAATTATTAAGTGAAATGCTTATTTCATATTTTCCTTAACGTCACTAATTTCGCAATACCGTCAAGCTGATAGTTTATGCACGTACATTCCCATCTCTATTTATGGGCAGAGATTCCAACATAACTTACTCATAACAAGATATTCATAGGAATTGTAAATAAACAACGAAAGGTGTCGACGTGTCAAAATGTATACCCCTGGAAGCAATGTTATAAAAATAAGAAATATGAAATGATTAAACATTTTTTGAAGGTTTTAGAGTTGAGGTTTCCTTTCTGCAATGTACTGACATGCGTAATGAATCTACCTTTAAACTAAAACTAACCACATTTAAATGCGGCAGTTATTTCAGATAGTTTATAGCTTAAGATTCTCTAACCACGAGTCCTAAGTCTTGGATTAGGGGACCGTAGTAGTCAGTCGATAATCACGCTGGCATTCCACCACAACATTTCGGGTTCGCTTCCCAGTTGACTCAAATCGGACCTTAGAACTTGGAAGACGTTAACTCTACCAAGATGTTTTCTCTGAGGTGCTTTTATTTCTTTCACTTCTACATTCCGCTGCTTCTCCATCTTAGGGCCTCATTTAACTTGTAACGTATCACTATGTAGAGCATCTAATTAACGTTGTTAAACCTTATAATGGCATGGAAATCTAGTATAAGAGTACACACATGTTTATTTTATAAAAGTGCTATTTTTGTGACGTGTTCTACTTATAAATTTATTATTCAGCAATTAATTTTATTTTTTTAATTCATTTTATTTTACATATTTACTATCGTACACGCAGCAGTTGAGAGGTCACTATTCACGTAATCAATATTACGTATTAATTTTAATATTGTTAAGTTTTGAGCAACATGTTAATTTGTGTAGGTTGGTAATGATTGATAACAACGTATTAATGGTAATCATAAGGAATGCACCCTGATGTAAGCCCTATGTTACACAGGTAAATTAAAATCAAGTAACGGACGCCAAATTGAGTTGTTGAACGAATGTTCCAGTCTCCATCTTGTTTGAAATGGGTCATTAAGATAATAGGTCAGGTAGACCTGAGCTCCGTATGAAAAGTGAATAATTATAATTTAAAAGTGAGTTTGACACCGACGAATATGCTCCGTTTTGTGTAGATAGCCCGACAGAATGTTATTAATCTGTCTGAAGGGGGCTCAGGAGCTTAGCAACTTCGATTATTTCGCAGATATGTAAGGCATCTTTATCACCGCCATACTAAGTGACCGTTGGTCCAGCAGTGAAGTTCTAAAGACGTTTCTTGTTAACTACACCTTTTATTACAACACTTTCTTGCTGATCACACAGTGCCTGAAGATAAGAACTCGTATTTTATTCTACTTCATTTTGATATTGCTAGCCAGGAACATTTTTTGTTAAGTGCAAACACATAGGCAGATATTTGCAAATTATTACGTGTGAGTGTGAACAGTAACCAAACTTTCTGTACACTAAAGTATTTTTTATTTGGTACGGACTTTTAAACATTGCAAAGACTTCAATTATGGTTGCCAAGCACACACACATATTTGGTATTTTCAACAAGCATACAGAGTTTCAAATTTAATATTCTGGTCCAGCTGCTGCGTGTTATTTGTATATATTCTGTGGTCACAATATAAAGTTGAAAGCATTATTTAAATTGAGAAAAGATTTTGTTGGCATCAAACTCCACCTAACCCTTGGACTTCTTTGATTGATATGCTGGTAGTTGGTTCCCTTATTTTTCCCAGAAAATATTTCAAGTGTGACACATGTATAGTTATGTGGAGGCGGAGATAAGCCTGGATACAAAGGAAACATGCTGGTAAGATGTAAGTCTGTTGGTGTTTTGTGGTTTTTAGTATTTTGCAGTGTGTGTTCTATCACCTTCACATTCAGTTGTTTATTTGCATAATAATTACGCATATAAATATCTTTATACTTGTCTACACATACTTTAAAGGAAACCCAATTCATCTGAGTGGCGCCCATGCGTGGTGCTGTAATGAGCCCTAATTTGCATATACAAATCAGCCCTATGTTCCCACCTAGTTCATTTCAAACTACAGTCCTTCAGGGACATCTGTTGTCTGTGAGTTCCGTCTAAACACTACCATCGTCTCGGTTAAGGTTGCCAAATATACTTACTGTTATATCCGGAACGATTTCGTTTCCGCCCATTTCGTTCTGCGTACCGCTGTTGTCATTTATAACAGCACGCTAAATGTTCTGTTTTTAATATTTACTGCACAATCCAATAAAAATTGATCAACTTAAATAATTCCTTAATGTTAACAGCATCATTTTGAGAAATCACACTCTTTATATTATAATAATTACATTACTTATGTTTTGGTGGTATTATACATCCCTCCCCACCCCCACCCACACACAAAAATGTATTACAAACATGAAATGTAGAAATGAACGAAACAGAAGTCCAGTTAATTTATTAAAGCATGGGATGTTTACATTTTTCATATATGATAAAATCTGTAGCCTAGTGATTTATATAAAATAGTACTTCCAGACTAAATTGCTTACTATGGCACGTTATAACAAGTTTTTATATATGTTTATATCATTTTTGAGCTCCAATTAGTTAATTTATTATTTCTGAGTTTGGTTAATGAAATGCGTATCTTATTTTGTGATCATACGACCTTTCTTAGATTAGAGCGGGTCGAAATTGCAATTTCTTCGATAGGCAAACGTTCTGTTTTTCATTTCCGAATATTCGGCAACCCTAACCTCGGTGACTGATACACCTGTCATAGAAAATATCCCCCATACGCAACTTGTTCACAGTTCAGTTTTCCACAGTCGCGTCTGAACTTTTTCAGAGACTCGCGAATGAACGGGTTCTCGACTAGTTTACGAAGTTGTCCTGGAGAGCAAGTTCCGTAGGATGCTGGGTAAAGCTAATTATTCCAATAGCCTACGTAATTGTTGTAAAAAAAAAAAACTTGCAGAAACCTCGAGCCACAGAGTAATAAAGTTATATGGCTTCTGGAAGTGTAAACGAGGTGTTATTAAAGAAGTCATATATGCGTTTAAAGTTGCGCTAAACAAGACACTGAAATATTTTCCTTTCCAAAATACGGCATCGTAATGGGTAAAGTAACACGACTTTTTGCAGAAATAAATTACCTGAAATGAAGGATACTCGTGTAATAAGCTAATAAGTTTTGCATTCTAAGTGCACAAACATGAAACTCGACAAGTAACTATAATATAAATACAAGGTTTTTTTTAACGCGACAGCTTTATTCAGGTCATATTCCATAGCATATACTTGTCACCCTAAGTACGGCCAGTAATGTGTGTTACTGTATCATGGAACGCTGGGTTAAAAGCATTGCTGTAACTTTCCGCACCATTAATAGTTGAAGCGGCCTGTTGGCAGTTATGTACAGTCCCTGTGTTATTATACATGCAGGTTACTAGAGGTTACTTCATGTATGCTTCCCTTCTTATAAACTGAAGGTGGCCACCTGGTTGAAGGAATTTCGCACGTCTGAGGCCTAAAAGCGTGGGAGTGCTAGGGGCGACCGAGACGTGCGAATCAACACTCTCATCGCCTCTACGCTCAAAAACAGTGAACTGGCGTGCAATTTTGCCGTCTATGACGGGCTTCTATGAGACTTTTAGCCGAGACCCTGCAATTTTATGGCGATATAATAAAAATAAAGGTTAGATGCACGTCCCTATTCCATTTTTAATGATCTCAACCGGAATGTTCATACCTAAAAATGACCGTGAAAACACCCGTTTGAACCATGTTCACTATCATACAAACATGCTTTAGAGAGGAATGGCGGAACTGGAAAACATATACAGATGCGTAACGTTTCTTAAATGCTATTCGTAGGGATAGGAAATTTTCGCGAGTTCAATGACCTGTATGCTAGTCTCCACAATCCTTTGTATACTCGAACCTCAGATGTTTGTTCATTGGCTGTTGCCCCAGTGTTACCCCACATTTGAGAGCATGGGATTAGCTTCTTGTTCCTTTGTGAGTGTGCTATTGTCATGGAGTCGTCTAGGGCGTGTCTAATAAACTTTTATCCAATTGCAAAGGTGACTTCAGTGCACACGCGTTTGAAATCTATATTGTCCTGAAATGAAGTCGCAAATTTTTCCTATCTCTAGCTATTCGTAAGCAAACCTCACTCAGACACGTAGAAAGGTTTTTTAATACATAGTTTTCTGCCGGAGCTCTGCACGCCGTTCGGCGGCCTACCCAGGCGGCAACCTTGTAACTCCATATAATAGAAAAAAATTGTTATTTGTTATCCTAAAAGTACCCATGCAGAATTCCCGTGATTCTTTGAGTAATTATAAGATGGTTTTTACTTTGGTGTTCAACATTCGAGGACAGCAGTTAATGGAGTGTCTACATGGTGATGATCTTGTTTTGGGAATTCTTATGTTATTGAAAGTTCGAACTGTTAGGGACTGAATCACACGTTTGTGCTTCACGCTGTGAAGTAAAGTACGAATACTGGGTAAAAATTGTATAGTGTGTTTAAAAAGCGTGCGTTTGTGTCGTTATGTCGTTACCAGAATTTATGCACATATAGGCTGTTCACGGTAAAGTGAGCACTTTTGAGACCCGAGTTACTTTTTTTACTTTCAGCCATATTTTATCATTTAACCACCCTTTTTAAATAAATATTGACATGAAAGTAATAAACACAGTGTGTAAGTATATTCTACCTGACTCGGTTAACGCCTATGCCCAAAATAAAATATATTTACTGACTATTATTCAAAATGGCAGGGCTTTTAAATGTGCTCACTTTACCGTGAATAGACTTTAGAATTAACTGCTGAGTTATTAATAATCAAAACAAAATGTATCCAAAAGTAAGATTTTCTGTGGAGTTGGTTTAAAAAGAAGGGGGGGGGGGAGGTGGGTTGGAAGGGGTAATATAAAACTTCGAATGTGTAATAACATTTTGGATCTGAGTTGCATATTTATTCATGACGTGATCCTAAATACCTTTGTGACTTTTGAGCATTCCTAACGCCAAAATAGGGCGTTGATTGAGAGAGTTGAGTTGACAGATTTGCACGGCTGTTAACAACGACGTCTTGAGAGTCGATGAGGGTGAAATGAGGTGAGAACGGGGCAGCACCGGAATACAAAGGCGGGGGAAACGGGAAGGTCTCCGCGAAAACCCGCAAACCAGCGACATCATCCGGCACGATTCCCACTTGCGAAAATCCGGGAGTTACCCGGCCGGGGATTGAACCCGATTTGCCTCGGTGGGAGTCGAGCAGTCTAACCGCTCAGCCACCGTGGCCTCAGGTGCGTTGGTGATCACCTGCGTATATGGAATTTTATTTTATTTAACGAAGCATTCTATTATAAAGAGTGGCAAAACGATGTCCAAATTTTTACGGTTTCGTTCCAGCTAGCAACAAACGAAGCTTTTGCAAAAAAAAAAAAAATTCCTTGACATATTTTAAATCTTACGGTCTCATTGTAATCATACATAAGGTTGGGCTATGTTTCAGAAACATCTAGTTTGCTTCTCAAGAAGCGCTTGAACATTCAGCATCTTCCTGACTCCCTAAACCTATTTTCAAGCACAAAGTATTCTCCCGACTTTCAAGTAAGAAAATAGTGTCCCTCTCCGAAATATACCAGAAGACGATGTTCAGCAATTTTAAAATGGTTGTACTGGTCCTGAACCATACCTGAGGTTTTCTCTTTAAATATTACATATTCACAATTTCTATTACTATTAAAACTAACTCTTTATGTTTGATATCCCTGGTGCTCATTCATATTACTTTTATTGTGATGGAATAGTTTCTTGACATAATATGTAAGGTGTTAGAATATGTAACTTATACATGTGCTCTTACATGGGCCATTGTGTACGGATTATTTTTAAAATAACGAATGCATTGGTTGAGTTTGCTCAGAGAAAGTAGACATACCCTAAAATATCACCAACATAACACACATACATTGGTGCGCAACTATACAGATGAAGTAATTTATCGTCAGTACTAATGCATTAAAAACAGAGATAAAAGGGGCAAGATGTTAATAGTTAGCGAGGAAAGTTCTCATACAAATATTATTAAAATAATTTTTGTTACACTACCTTTAAAGTAAATGTTTCCTTACAAAACATTCAAGTTTTCAGTTAGACCTAATAAAAAAAACTTTATTGTCTCTCACATAGCACACATACATCCAAAGAATATCTAATGGATGTTACTTTCTGACGTTCAGGATATCCAGAGACATCCAGGAATAGAAAAGTTACATCCAAATGACTGTCATAAGATATCCAAATGTTCGTACAATATCCCAAAAGTTATGTAGATATTTTGGATATCCTGTAGACGTTTTTAGATTTAGGAACTTACCATGAGTAATGGCGATTGATGGTTTTGTAACATCTAATGGATATCCAATAAGTGTTACAAACTGATATCTACTATACTAGATATCCAAAGGATATACATAAGATATTCACTACAGGACTTGGATGACGTTAAGGTATTGTGGATTCAATTATGATATCAAGTGGATATCCAGTGCTATGTGGGTTTTTTATTGTCCAATTTACAAAGACGATGCAAATTAGCGTATAATTTTTTTTCATGTTCGGAAGGATATTTTACAGGTAGTCCGAAATTATAACTTTAACCGAGCTTCAAATAAGTTGGAAGTAACAATGAACAGATTACGGCGTGATAACATGGCTACCAACTATTCCAACCTTAATTTCCTTCTTCGCTGCATGTTACAACAGAAGAAAACGAACATCGAAAGTGTTACATCAAATGCAGCAAAGCAACTGTGCTTGTATTGTGTGGTATAGGTGTTTATAATCGAATCTGTTTAAAGGCTTTCCACGATGAAATGAGCATTTTTAAAATCACCCTTAGAACAAAGTTACTGCCCTTGCCTGCATATATTTTAACAGGTGCACCGAGTGACATGTGCCCAGTAAAGTTGGTAACTATGTAGGGAAAGTAGTCCCACACACTAAATCTGAATCAGTGAGAATTTCACTGTTTCATCAGTCAAACTTATCTGACTGATACAACAGTCACTTCAATGAATTTAACTGATGAACCAGCGATAAAATGCCGTATTTCCTTCACTAATTGATTCAGTGACATTTCCCACTGATTCATCAGACATTTTTCCACTGTTTTCTCAGTTGTTTATTTTTTGACTGATGGGCCAGTGAAACATCTGAGCAACTTGCTCCGTCTCTAATTATTTTTGACTGATGTATCAGTGAAACTACGTGAAAAAAATAGCCATCGAACATCGTTTAAAAATGGCCACTAAACAACGCGTATCAAGTGAAGTAACGACGAATAAAACCAATACAAAATACTTTCTAAAGTGTAGAGTCAACAGGTGCGTGAGTTCGGTCCGGCTACCTGCACAATATTTTTACTTTTTTTAAATTACAGGAAATAGCACAATACAAATAGCAAACTCTCATAAATACGTTTATTTCACGTAATTATTTGCCTACATTAGATAAAAGCAATAATTACTTCGCCGCTGCAGTCGGCCGTCACTTTGAATAAGTGACGGCAATTGTTTCACGTCACTAATTCAATCAGTGGAATTTTTTCACTGAAACAATCAGTGGTTTTCCACTGATTCTAAGTGGAGCCATTTTCACTGATTAGAGTAGTTGAATTTCACTTCAAATCAGTGGTTTTCCACTGATTCGAATTTAGAGTGCGTGATTTAACGTCGTATAAAAAGGGCGTGTTAGGTAATTACTTATAATGACTTTTAAATTATTTATTTCGCATCCAGCTTTTTCATAATGCATCAAAGTGTACAAATCAGCAGATTTGTGAAATTTTCCTTTTCTTATAATTTCACAGTTTCACTTGACCGACAAATGAATCAAGTGACGAGGCTCGTGCAAATGTTAATTTTATATAAGATGGAAGATTACACAACGTGCATACAAGTAGATCTTAAGCAGGGCTTTCGAAAGTGCTAATTTTACCGTGAGCAGCCTATATAATAATATATATATATATATATATATATATATATATATATATATATATATATATATATATATATATATATATATATATATAAGTGATGTCGATTGTGGCCGGGCCCAACCTCATGTTGCGCGTGGTGTTGTTGCAGACGTGGTTGGACTATGTCAACGGTCTGGCGAGTCCCTCCGGCCGACGACAACAGTTACGTCTTCCAAGGGATGGTAAAAAACACGCTCTGGTGCATCAACCACGACACCAGTGGCGTGTGGTGAACTGTTGCAAGGTAAGCTGGGGTTAGCTCTGTGCTCTACCCTGTTGCTTGTATGGTTTACCCTTACACCGCTGAAACGTAGCTCGGCAACTGTCGCCACAAGACGCGTGCTGCTCGCTTGTGAGTGGTCGGAATGCATTCAGTTTCCTTGGGCTGCACGGTGGTTACTGGCACCTGCTGTGTGCACCGAGAATGTACAGGAGTGAGCAAGCACCAGCTTACCATGCAACACTTCACCACACGCCACTGCACGACACCGTCACGGGACGGTCCACCCATCCAGTCCCGAGCTCAACTGTTGCAGTCGTTAACTTTTATGATGGATGACTGTGCCTGTGTTCAGCGTGTTTCTCGCGACAAATGAACAACCTACTGCGTGTACGCTGATCTCCATATTAACCATTCACAAACGAGAGACGGGGAAACTCCAACAAATCAGATTACTTGAAAGGAAGACGTTCAAAAATTCACAGGCCATTGATTCCGGGTTGTGTACAGTGCCGACCATAAACGTCCTCCATTTGCAACATGTCCTCGGTAATGTACACGGCGACGGGATGGGTTAACCCATTCAGACTTTGTGTACACAACTGTATATATTACCCACACGTAGGCAATTTTTTTTCCCGTGCTGCACACTGCAAAGCTCAATGAACAATGATCTTACATGTGGATGAATTATTCGCAAATCGTCTTACTGGTATAAGTCGTAATTGGTTTATAGCTGTAGCCGAACGCATAGCCTGCTGCTCATTGGCTGTAACAACGAAACAAGTGTTGTGTCTACACAGCACGCATACTAAAATTGTTTGTTTGCCACACCTGAAAACGTAAATTAAAGCGTTTCTGAAAGTGTTAAGGGGAATCAATCCAATCCCCGCCATATTTGAAATATATATATTTCACCGTAACTTAAACTTCAGTTGGTACAATGAAATATTTCGCACGACGCTGCCGTTTTTTTTATTATTATTTTATTTGTATCGTAGGATGCAATAGCATTTCTTGATAGTATATTTATTTTGTGTTACTTACCACTCCAAATAAAATTTCATTTCACAACGGCTTGTTACGTCCTAAGGTAATCTCAGGACCCTTGGGGCGGAACTCCACGGATCCGTCGAATCACATACAAAACATAACTATTAAGTTTTTGGTTGACATGAACGTTTGTACTGTACATTATAGCTGAGCCAGAAACTGCAATAAAAATGTTTGAATTAATTTATTTCCAGCTTCAAATAAATTATATGGAAATAAAATATATTTACTCTAATATTATCCAACGTATTTTTTGCAAAGGTTGGAATCCTAGTTACTCCCCTACCATAAATACTCGTGAACACAATATTAAATTAAAATAAATTTAGCATAAAATCAATGCACTTCCCTAAAGCAAGTCAAAAACTTTGTTGATCCATTTTTGTACAGTTTTAAACAGATTCTGCATCACCCCCAGTGAAGAGTGAAGCCTAGCCGTGGTGGACCTACAGATTGCTCCGTACCATAGATAAAATAATCACCTGAACGTTTAAAATATGAACGGATCACTCTCTTAATGTTATTAAAAACAACTCCAACATCTGCGGCAGTAAAGACGCCGTTACAATACAGCATAAACAATAGCTATTCCAGCGTTGTCAAGTTGGCACAGCTTCACTGCCTTTTATTAATTTGCAGCTAATAACTTCTGGGAAGAAGCAAGCGATTTTTCCTTGCGGGATATTGCAGAAGTAAAACTAGCCACAATAGTTACGCATTACCAACTTCAGGAAAATGTAAAAAGGAATGTCCTGTGTTCTGTCGCTCCGTAAAACTTAATAAAACATTTGTAAATGTTTGTAAACGGAATACTACCATCAAAATTTTACATTCAACATATTGGACCAAATAATTGTGAATGTATTTGAAGATGTGTCACACTGTCAAATTTTGCTACTGGGAGGATCTAGTCTGAATTTTAATTTACAATATATATTCAATGAGAGATAGTTTTTTTTGTGTTTCCGTGCAGTCCACTACAGGAAGAAATGTAATGAATGTTGTGATTTATTATCACTTCCTTACAAACTTTAAATTTTATTCATCAAAGATATGTCTTGCTCAATAAATCTAATGCTTCGGATTTTAAAAATATTATTGCGAATTAATCACTTCAAATAGCATCCATGCGCAAAGAGCTTCTGTATAATTTATTATCTTCATAAGTCTATTTAGTTTCCATAATTTGTTCGCCATTTTAAATATTCGTGATGTCGGAAAGGGCTATTTTTGTCATGCACTTTTCTGATTGGCTGAGCCCATCAAAAATGAAAGAAATTTTAGAACCTATCCAATTTGCAAAATGTTTGATGGAACCTAGAGCCATCCAGCTTTTTTAGGCAAACATGGCGGCGATAATGACGTCTCAGTGGCGTCACAAACTTCCAAATATATTTGACGAAACTTATCGGAAGCAATTTTACGGAAAAATCCGACATTGTGTCAAGGGCTTAATGCAGGTTATCGCGGAAAATCTACGAATCACAGATGAAGACGACTGATCCACTTAAGTGATTTTGTAAAATACACAAAAACGCTATCGAAATCGCATATATTAAAAAAAAAAAAAACATTGGCTTGTATAACTACAATAAACCTTCTGCATTTACTAAACTGTTATGTTTATAGATGACTAGCGATTCGCCCCGGCCTTGTTCGGGTGCGATTTACAAATATGGCATTGTTTAGATTTACAGCAAGTATATGCACTGAACGCTTAAGGTAACTAACATACGATTAATAATGTGTTGTTCAAAAAGTCTTCAAAGTGCATCATATTTTCAAAAAGACAAAAATGGTTACTGTGGGTCATCCTTAACAGATAAACATATTATGTTGCGGGATTTTTTTTAGGCATTTTTTAGATCTACAAGTCTGTAGTACATCAATTTGGTGTATCTCTTCTTATGGTTAAGTCGCGTAAGCCATGTAAGCGCCCGAAGAGCATCTTTTTCCGACTTGATTAGAAACCGTCGACATTTCTCTACTATCTTTACATTAAAAATTAATGTATTATATACCTAAACCTTTCTCGAGAATTTCTCTCAATTATGGTGGAAACCGTATGAATATCCATCGAGTAGTTTAGAAGCTTTAGCCGAATACACAAGCACACGCGGCCGGGCGACTGTTTTTTATACTACGTATTGATACATTGTGTTTTCCAAGACTCGCTTTCTTGCGTAGCCAAGCTAGGTTTAAAAATATGTTTGTAATGACTAAGGCGACTGCGTCTTGCTCGAAAGGCACTGAGTGCCATCCCAGGTGTTATATAGATAAAGCTAATACACTTTCTCTGCCACTTTCCGGAAGGAATCAAACTTTTTTTTTTTAATCTCATAAAGAATTTAGCTCCGTTAATTTCTTACACGGCTTAATAACGCCATAATTGTTTATGTGTGAAGGTCAATTAAAGGAATGAACTTACAAACTAAACTAATCCAAAGCTAAACTCAAAATATTATGAATGTTTTTGTATTAACTTAAATTCGTAGTTGGAACCTCTTAACCATAGGTCAAAATAAACTCGTCCAAGGAGATAACCAATTTTCTTTAAATTATTTGGCAGGAATAATTAACTGATTATTATCGTGGAAAACTAAAGATGTATTAATTAAGTAATTTATATATTTACAACCTTAAATCATTATGCCCGAAGAGAGCCTCATTAAAAAAAATTGGAATATAAAATACAGCGTAAAAGTATACATTAAAGACAGAAGCTTCTCGTTTTAGAGTTATCTGAATCATTGGGCGCAGACACAGTCATATATGTTATTAATCGGTTTTGTGAAGCACAGTATTTAATATTTAAAAAATGTACATGCTTAAAATATAATAATTTCGGTCATATTTATAATTTCTGATATCTTATGGTTGGTGGCCCTATGTACTATTAGTATTCTGGTTAGTACTTGCTGGCCGTAATTCCTAGGTATCATATGGCAAGCAGGAAATATTTGAGAAAATTACATCATCATCTGTAAAACGGCAATCGCAGGCCAATTGATACCAGTAATGAAAGAACCCGAAAAAATGTCTACTAGAATGTTGAACTTTCTGAAATTACTATTTGATGTAAAGTAGATTTTTACACCACGGTCAATAGTCATACTACTAACCTGTCACTATGAATGTCAGCAGATGAGCATACCCCCACCCCAAATAAATTACTGCAATATTTCACTACTACCCTCCATGTGTACTACAGCCCTAGTTGTCTTCATTCCAAACATGCAATCTTCCACAAAATAATTCGTGTATGATTTGCATTAAAATTACTAGAGTGGTTCTACTCCTTCTCCTTGTATTCTCAAAGCAGATTGACAGCTAAGAGCCTTGCATGTAAACGGCTGTCTTTCTCCTCCTTTCTCCACTGAAGTCGTGTGGCTGGCATCCTGCGTTGAAGGGAGGTATTCACCTTTATTTATTACCAATATAATGTCAAGTAGCTAGAAAAATGAGCAGAGGAAATTAATAAACACTTTATCAATTTTGTCTATGGTATTCGATTTTCGGAGAAATAGAGCATAATCCCACAGCCTTGCTTTTGTGGAACAAAACTGAATTACAATAGCAACTTTTTAAATAGCAACGCGCAAATTTTCTTTCCAATGATGTGGAACAACTGATAGTGATTCCCACAAAACATTTTGTTGAAAGTTAGATAATACTACTTTTACCGAACACGGAGGTTTTGTTTATTGAAGTGCGTATTTTGTTAGACGAATAAAATTAATTTTGTTACTTTTCAAGTTTTTTTTACGCAACAAAATATTTTTTTGAGGGAAACTAAATATATTTTTAGCCCTGTACGAACAAATATTTTTTCTGGCTGTTATTCCAGTGCAGGGGGAATTTGTTTCGCATATAAAGTACTGCAGCTTTGTTTCTTTACTGAGCAAGTAGCGCTCGGTGAGCGGGCGTGGGTTCTCACGGTAACCTCGAAGAGTGCTTGGACCTTCAGCTCGCAGCTAACATCATTCACCCGCTCCTACGGCTCGGCGGACGTAACGCGGCATGCCGAGTGGTCTGTGACCGCTGGTGGTTGACGACGGACGAGTCCCGACCAAGTGGGCGCCGCTTAAGGAAACCTGCCCCGGCAACCCCAGGAGGAACCCACGTCGGGCTCCAGGGCGACGTCACAGAGCACTCGGCAATACAGAGGCGGAACAACCGCTTGTACCGCCAACTCCGAAGAGATCCGCGTGGCTCTTAACATCGAGGTCTTGCGAGCCGATAATGGTGAAGCGAGGCGGATATGGAGCAACGCCGGAACGCAATGAGCGGGATAAACGGGAGATACCCGAGAAAAACCCGCCGACCAGTGGCATAATCCTGCACGATTCCCCACATGCGAAAACCCGGAGAGTGGCCCCGCCGGGACTCGAACCCAGTTCGCCCAGGTGGGAGGCGAGTAGTCTAACCACCACACCACCACGGCCCCAACTATGAAGATGGCGTCACTGACCAGCCAGCCAGTCAGCGCCCGGTGAATTACTCGTCCGCCGGCAGCCCATCCAATTGGGAGCCTTTCGCAGCACGCGACCGCCAGTCAGACACAAGGCCATCTCTAGAGCCTCGTGCAGCCTATCAGAGAATGGGTACGCCGACATCAAACGAACCGCCACGCTATTTCATCTCCGTGTATTTGTCTGCTCGGCGGAGACGTTCATATCCAATACATTTATGAGAAAGTGAATGAATGAGTGAGTGAAGAGATTTTGGCGGCTCTTAACATCGAGGTCTTGAGAGCCGATTTTACGAGAAAGTGGCGGACAAAATTTTTCGTTCAATCACAGACACGTTGCATTTTTAATAACTGACTTTCCGTATATTATCACGCAACTTTCCTTGAATTCACTTAGTTATCCGTAAATTTGCTAGATGGGTTTTCCGTACTTCCGGTTAAAAAATATACAAATATAAGACATTCAGTTTTTGTTACGTAGATGTTTCACACTGTGCGTCTAAAATAAGTTTTAAAAAATTTAGAACTTTTTTTGGGCGAGATTTGAACACGAATCAGAAATTCAGCAGTTTGTGACACCACGCACCAATAAAATTCCTGCTATGATAGTGGTCATAAATACGTTATTTTCAGAAATGTGATATCCGTAACTCTCAATGGGTGAGTGTTTTAATTCTTCCTCACGGTTATAAATAGCCTGTGCTTTGTTGGATATCTTAATTACCGAAGAAACGATAACTTAGCTGTGAAGATAGCTTCGCGTGGTCTCGTAATTGTTTGTTCTAGAAATCCGCAGATACGTTCCGTATTTTATTTCTTAAGGAAATCGGCTCCATTTTTTCGTCGTTATTGATTGCAGGGGTATCTTTCTTAAACAATAAAGTGATCATCAAACGTGTACAGCAAGGTGAACTTTAGCTAGCATGTTAGCTAGTATGCTACCGAATTGAGTGATCAGTACACTCGGTACTAATTCGTGAGAAAGAAGGCGCATACCTTCGAAATGTCAATTGCAGATTTGGATGCCGCATTCGGGGTTGTTGGGGGTAATTTGCACTCTAGCATTTGAAAACTGACATTGTTAGAGTTAGCGACTTTTCGCGAAAAGATTTGAGTACAGGGTAGACTTGATTACTATAAGTACCGTATAACTGTTTGTATATTGCCATTGGTTGCTGTCTGCTTGAGAAGGCGCTTTCATATTTGACCGCGCCACTCAGAATTCGGCAACATCGACACGGCTCCTACGTGATTCGTGTGCAAGCAGTTGACACGCATCAGAATGTAATTCAGCCAGTCAAAATAGGCGAATGACCCTACAGTGTTTTTAAATATAACATGTCTTGAAATATTTTCGCGAAATTTCACTACTCCTAGACATTGTACCTGTTTCATACTGGTTCGAATCCAGTAGAGTGTGGTGAACTGTTGCAAGGTAAGCTGTGTGTAGCTCTGTGCTGTACCTAATCGTTTGTTACTTTACACATCGGCCACTTAAACGTAGTAGTGCAGTTGACGTCATAGCACGTATGTAATGTGTGCCTCGCCGCTCTCTTTCGTGAGTGGCCGCAATACATTCAGTTTCCCCCCCGTGCTTCACGCTGGTTACTTGCTCCTGCTGCGTGCGCCGAGTGTGTACAGCACTGAGCAAGCACCGGCTTACCTTGCAACACTTCTCCTAGCTACAATATGGTCCTTCAGAAAAGTCGTTAAAGGAAAACACCAAACAGTGATATTACAGAAACTACCAGCTGCAGTACCACTCCGACGTCTTCGCCGCATTTTTTGAAGATTTATAGCCAACATGTGTCTGGAGCAACTTTTTCCTTACATCCTCTACTGAAGTTCACGTTATTAATTTCGCTGACGATTTTTTGTGGCGCGTCTTTTGGTGTGTTTATTTTGCTACTAAAAGTTTATTTTGCCATTTATGAAACCTCATAAAGCATCTAATGATTCAACTGCTTCTTTTCGTTCACTCCAATAATATGTTCCTATATAAGCTAGGTTAACTTAATTCACATACACATTTGCGTGTGCACAAAAATTGTTTGTTTACATTTTGTTAACATTCGATTTGCGCAAGAAAGATAACGAAATATACAGCCGTCGCTATCTCGCACTAGCTTTGCCCAAGCCCTTGTATGCTAGGCACTTCACTTGCATGCTTGGTGGCCATTCACACGGCACAAGTATGTTACAACTTGAGGTGTACAACTAAGTGAACTCCTTCTGGCAAAAGAAAGATGCCCGTGTGTACTAGTCTTTACTGTAAAAATAAGTGTAAATTACAGTTACAAATTTTTGATAATTTTACATTTTGTATGAGTAATTTGTAAAAACAGCTAATAGTATGTGTATTTTTACACAAACACTATAAATGCTATTAATGATCCAGAGAGTTCTACATGTTTTTGGTGAAAATACATGAATGTATTTCTTGATAAACACAATGTTGGTGATAATTTACACATTTTGAAGTAGCCTATGTGTAAAAATACATTCACTCACGATACGAAAATCTTAAGTTTTGTATTTTTACTGCTACATGGTCAGTGTATAAACATCCAATGTCAGTATAGTCTTATATATTCAACTGTGTAATTTTACAATAACCGCGTGTGTGTGATCTTGCATTATTCTGGAGTGTCTGTGAGCATATATTTGCACATACAAATTTGCGGTAATTTTACATTTTTATGTGTAATGTGCTAAAACGAGTACAGTATTTGTAATTTTACATCAACTTTCTTGTGAATTCAAATATAAATATAAGTATTTGTTTAAAACATGCGAACTACTGGTAGGGAGTAGAACTACTTCAAACTTATTTTGTGTGTTCAAAAGTAAATCTTAACTCCCGCAGACATAATATGCTAGTTTTTGTATATAACTACTTATTCTATATTGTTACATATGCTGGCGGTAAGATTTTCTTAGTAAAACAGTGCAAAATTTCCAGAAATTGTGTAATTATAACTACAGTGAATCTGAGGTTTCACTTTTTTTTGTTAGCGAGAAAATACACATACACAGTGGTGAAACTATAGTTGCAATTTCTGTGAGAGAAAATACACGAATGTTGAAGTTTATTTTATGCTACGTAGTAATAGTAATTTTACACCAACTTATGTATAATTAGTTGTACAAAGTATGTGTTATTTTACTAATTTGTAGAATAAATTAACTTGGACGTAGAGTAAAACAACATTGACATATGTAGGTGTAAAATTACACCGATGTCAATAGAGACACTGATGCCACACACATTTAGTGTAAAATTACAACATTATTCGTTGCACTGTTGTACATAGAGCAATGGCGTGATGACAACCATGTCTTCTCGTGAGCAGAAAAGTCATGCTTGTGGTAAGTGTGGCACACATTGCAGTTGGTCGAATGGTGTTATCGGGAGTCACTAACAACCCCCCCCCCCCCCCTTCGCATCCTTTTATTTTCGCCACGCTTCACCCACATCGATAAAGACACCTGACTTGAGCGGAAAAAAAAAGTTCCACTAGGGCTAAAACTGCAATATCCTACCTACACGTCTGCATTTCTCGTTACCTGCCGCATATCTTTGTGGAAATACGTGTTGGTGTAGTCTATTTGCGATTTATTCACACTTTTTGAATCAAACATTTGGAAAATCACCCCACTAATAACGTGTTTGATACTTTCCTGAATATGTCATGTACCACAAACGTTTTATACTTTTGTTAACATTAAAGTAACTTATTTTTGGTTATATTGAACTATAAATAATATTTCGTCTATAAATTACAATATTTCATTTGTAAATAATGCGAACAAAACAGTGCTAAAATAGGTGTGTTGGTAATGCTTAGTATAGGCTGTTCACGGTAAAATGAGCACTTTTGAAATCCCTGCTTAAAATCTTCTTGTATGTACATAGTGCATTCTTCCGCCTTATGTAAAATTAACATTGACATGGGCCTCGTCCCCTTATTCATGCGTCGGTCAAGTGGAATTGTAAAACTATTACAAAAGAAAACGTTTTGCAAATATTCTCATTTTTACACTTCAATGCACAAAAAAAAAATAGAAAGCAAAATGAATAGTTCAAGTTTTCACAAACGGTTATCGACACTTTTTATTTGACGTTAAGATAAGGAACTACTTTACATCCATCGTTACCAACGTTACTGTGCACATATCACTCAGTTCGCCCGTTAAAATATATGCAGGCAGGAGCAGTGTATTTTTTCTAAGGTTGATTTCTAAAGTGCTCACTTTATCGTGAACAGCCTTTAATAAACAGTTCTTACGCAAAATTTTATTACACAGATTGCGCACGAATGCGATGCTTTTTCCCTCTGGTGTAATTTTCCAGACTCGGTTAAGCATTGTTTGCACGAGGCTGAGGAATATCCTGGAAGTAGAACTTAAGCAGGGCTTCAAAAAGTTTGGAGTAACCGTGAATGGGCTATATGTGCATTACTAAGCCAGTAGTAACGATTCCACTTTCGTACTGATCGTCTGTGATTGGCGAGCACGCGCGTTGACTCATCCGCGGAAATTGGACATCCCTGTCCACCAGAGCTAAAGACCGCAGATAACGAGTGCCGCCTAGTCCCCCTTACTCCTGACGAGCCCTCCATGAACTTGACGTGGAATATGTTAAAGACCAGCATTGCTTGCTTTTTTAATGCATTTATTTAATTAACCTTACACCCAGGGCCGGCACGACTATATACGTGAACTAGGCGACTGCCTAGGATGTCAAGAAGCTGGGGGAGGCAGGATTATCGATCGCAATCTTTACAAATCGATTATGAAAATTTGGCTAACTTAAAAAATGAATATAACTGGTTGGATAATTCTTTATTACTTTAACGTAAGCCATTATTTTAACACATAAAAACCTTTTTACATATTACCACCGAGAATTGTAGTCTGCCAGGAAAACTAAATTTCGATTGCTCATTTCTACGAGTGAGCAGTATCAATCGAAAAGTATCGTGGTTGTTGCAATGTTAGTCGACTCAAAAAACAAGTTTTAACCGAGTGGCTTGCGAGGGGGTTGGGGGAAGGGAGCGCTTATAAGTATTTCGCCTATGCGCTAATTTAGCCTGCACTGGCCCTGATTACAGCAAAACAACAGCGTCATAATATTGATTTATTAGGGCGCTCTTGTAAGTATAACAAATACGTACATGTCTTCAGTGATAGTCTATAAATTTTTTACATTTACGTGCTTCCTTCTGATTGGCTGTTTTGAGGCCACCAGAATCTTCGCCTGTACATGAAGGTATAGTTGAATGTCGGGTGACGTTAGCGTTAACAACGTTTTTTATTTGCTGTCATGTGCTCCCGCGCCATACTTTCGTTGCTTCGCGTTATTACGAGAGCTCCTGACCATCGTCATAGGGAGAAAGAGGTTGTCTAGAAAAGTAGAAGTCTTAGGCGTATATATATATATAAGTACTTAATTGTATCTTCTGCCTTGTCGAGGATAAATCAGAATAGAAATAATCAATTTTCATCCTAAGCCTATCGAAAAAACCTAGCCCAGTTTCCATGGAGCTTTCTGTGAGTTTTCACTGAACTTTTATTCGACCGCTTCTCTTCTGTGAAATCTTCCCATTCTGCTCCATTCATCCTGGAATCGTCGACTCTCATAATAAAGAGTCCATCTCCAAGTTGTTTGTGCCGGCCGTGGGATAATTATAATAAATGACACTTTTTACCGTTTGTCTTTCTAGTTACCACTAAACATAACCCTATATTTTTATGGCCTTTAAGAATAAAACATATCTGTGAAAAGCGTCGGTTTTTAAAGAAACGTGCGAATCGGGATTTTCCTTATCCGAGATCTGCAAATAGTTAAAAAAAAAAAAAGAAATACTGAAGTGATATTGTATGATCCATAGAGCAGTGTCCGCGGCATACCTCAGTATCCGAGCAGATACCGCGAGCGAACTGAAAAGGAACCGCGCGGGTCTGAAGATTCAGACGGAGAATGATCGTTTGTTTGTGTAAAAGCGAGGATAGCAGGGCGCGGTGGTGTTGGTCGAGAGCTGGCAGGGACGTATCAATCGCCGCCGCGGGACTGACGGCCGATGACGTCGACGGCTCGAGCAGTGATGAAGCGTCTGTGCCGTTGGCCAACCACTTCACGATACTCCACCGGGTCACGATTAACACACTCTTTCTTTTTTCTGATTACCCGTCGCTGGCTCCAGAAGAAAACAAAACACGATCTGTTGGGCGCGCCGTTTCCCTGAAATGTTTCGACTTTCCAACTCGGTCAAACGTTCGCGAAGAAGATCGTAGGAAAACGAAGTTTACCTAGAGAACGAGGAAGATCGGGATTTTCGGGTACTCTGGATCCTTCCCTCATCTGACGGACTCAATAGATGAACTTAGTTATTTGCCAGGGCACTATAACATAAAACACTGGGGCAGGTTTCTTGTCCCCTGCACGGGTGCAATGAATGGTCGATTAATCTCGAACGCAAAAGCGAGTGAAGAGTGAAGAGAATTCGGCGGCTCTTAGCAGCGAGGTCTTGAGAGCCGACAGGGGCGATTGAGGTGAATGTGGAGCAGTGCCGGAATGAAAAGGCGGACGAAACGGGAGATTCCCGAGAAAACTCGCCGATCAGCGGCGTCGTCCGGCACGATTCCCACATGCGAACATCTGGGAGTAACCCGGCCGGGGATTGAACACGTTTCACCTTGGTGGGAAGCAAGCAGGCTAACCGCTCAGCCACCGCGGACCCTCAAACGCAACATTTATATGACACAATTCTTGATGTCAACGAGCTCCATTACAGATATTTTACAGAGTACTGAACTTTATCTAAGTGTCTTGCCTAAAGTAATCTTTTTCGAGAGAAATGTGTGTTCGAATCAACATTAAGCAAGGAATGTCAACGCAGATAATAGAATACTACGTTTAATTTTGGTTTTTAACTACATATAAGTATTTTAAACTTATAGGAGCTGACGTTTACAAAATACATCAATATAAATCACCAGGTAATATTACATTACGTACGTCGGCAATATCGAAGAAATTCTACAAGTATTCAAGATTACGTTAAGCACTACAAAAACGTCTTCATCTGTAACAGATAAAAGTGTAATATTCATCGATGCTCTGCTAACGTAGTCATATGAAACATGCAGTAAACGTTTCCCGTCCTAAAACTATAGAACGCTGGTAGTTAAACCTGAGACTACGTCGTGCTATGCACTATAGTTCAGAAAATATAAACTATTAAGGTGTGACAATGCATGAAATTTGTTTGAAAGGTATAGCGTTGGTAGATATAATTTAAGAATGTTCGGGTCGTTAGAGATACTGCAGTCTGTGGATGTCTAAACCATAATCTGGAAGCCAAAATTACACGTCATTAGGAATTTGGCTTCTATCGTACTTTCTCTCCGTTCTTGAAACAAAATCGTTTAGCGTCTATGTTACCCGAACAGTATTTCACCAACGACTTCAGCCGAATAGGTAATAGCTTAGCCATCAATCTGTTCACGAGAAGTCGAACAGCTGTAATCTAAATGTTACGAATAAAATCATTGCAAAACTTACGGAAATGAAAAAACGTCGAAGGCAATTATATAGAATAGGGACTTTTTCAAAATCCGGGAAAATTATGCCTGTACGTGGTGTATATGGTTATTACTAATCACACATACTGTAATAGGAATTTTTTTTGGGGCTTCACGTATTTTGCAGAATATACCATGAAATTTGATGGTGAGGAATGCTATGAAAAGCGGGGTGTTTATGCGATAAAACACGTGGAATTCCCAAATATATTTATTTCGGTTTTCTGAATCGTGTTTAATGCGAGAATGCCTCTGGGAACGAAAGCGTATTTTACAAAACATTAGTCACAGGGTATGTTTATGCCAACGCACGAAGATTATACAACTATACACCACGGTAATCAAGCAGTCTCGGAATATCATTTACTTCTGATGAATTCAACACTTGATTGTATTACGTAATATATAAGTAGAAGAAAACATTTATTTACAGTATATACCTATCATAGACAAAACGATCCCAACTGTTGTTTACGTCTTGTAGTTGATGTTTATCGCCATGATACATTTGTTCCACAGTCATGCACTGACAGGAAACAAATGCACAGCGAATTTGGTTTTCCGGTTCATTTGTACCTAGTTCATGTCACAGTTGTTTGCTGGTAGTGCGTAAAACCCGACGTGCATTGAAGTGTGTGAATTTGACCGTATATCGTCGTTGGTGTGAAATGTTGTGATTAACGAGTGATATTACGCATTTTTCTTTGTGGTGATAAAATGTGACGCGTTAAATCAACGTATTGAAGAAATAAAATAAGCATTTGAAATTATTTCCATGTGAATTCTGCGGCAATACCTGTGCTTGGGGGGTTTCCAGAAATTGAATAGACGTTAACTTGTCGCATAACTTCTCAGCAATAGATCACAAAGTAATTATATTCGCCGCTTACATGGGTGAGTAACTTACTTTATTAGTTTTGACGTGAGTACGTCTTTACATTTCAAACCATAGCGGAAGGCAATCCAGAAAATCCGATGATAACAAAACCAGGGGATACAATTTGGCATTGCAGCTCCGAATCCATTGTCTACATTCAAAATTCAATTACATCACTCGATTGCCATACGATCAAAGAATATGTACTTTGAGTGAGGACTGCAAAGCATCGAGCTTGAGAGGGGGGGGGGGGCTGCAATTTTGAGTTCGTTTCGCCGGGTCTCGTAACTTCCGCGCGTAGTATAATTTTTGACTAGGAGAAGCTACGATGCTCGTGCAAGTTTCAATTGACAACTCTCGTCAAGGTCAATTGATAGTGTGTATAAAAACATTTATGTAGCGGTGGTTATGGTGAAATTGTATACGGTTGGAAAGAGCATCTCAAAAGCAATCCAGTAATACCCATAAAACGCCATATGATAGAGTGAAGCGTTGCCGGGAACGTAAAAAATTTATCAAGGCGTCCGAGTGCGTCAACGTAGACGTATTCAAGCAAAATAAACGGCCGTGTCCCCAAACACAGCCAAACCCCATTTTTGCGTGAAAAGTAAGTGTATTTCGTAATTGTACTGTATAGTTATGGTTGTAATGGTGGAAATTAAAGGGTTTTTATACTGTTGCCGCTAGCCATATAAAATTCAGAATAACCAAATGAAACCTAACTTCATGATTGGTGAATCACAGGGGTTTGATGAACTGACGCGAGCTTATTTGTTATACTTTTTCTAACAAACTATATCGTGAAGTTAGGTTGGGTTAGGTTAGGTCTTCTTGCATGTACCCTGGTTAACGTACCCAAATAATATGTATTTAACATACATTTTACACTTTTTATCCTACAATTTCCCTGCTCTTCATAGCCATCCCCACTATCGCATTTAGTACAATGTACTGAGAATATATCGATGCACCTAGTAAATTCATGTTCTCTGTAATAAGTAATGTCGATTTCTACCATTTTCCGTGAAAATGTATTTAGTATTGGGAAAAGTTCCTATTCTGTATAATTACCACATCAAATTATTGAAATGAAATTTCCGGTAACATTTTACATAAACATTCTTATTACCCACAATATCTTAGTTCTGTATAAGGTCATATTTAAAACCACCTATTAAAAATGTAGGTATATTAACATCCATATTTTATACTGGTAATAATCAGCGTAGGGGAGTGGGAAACGTAAATATCTATAGAACTGTATACGTAAATTTGCATTCAAAAACACATGTGTATATTTTTTACTAAGGAATTAAAATCCTGGGTAAGTGTTAAATCGATTTCATTTTCGTTTAGTCATTAAATATCAGCGCCTAAAGCACCGTGAGCCTACTAACTGAAAAATCTCCCACCGTCGCCTTCATTAAACAGTAAAAAATAATGGAAAAATTACCTGACAAATATAAGGTAATATTCGCAAACTTGTGCGGGAAATACAGTTTTCCTTACAGGTAAGGTAAAATTACCGCACTCTGGAGTAAAATTCACGTACATGGTAGTGGAAAATTCCAAACATGCATGGGAACATTACCTTACGACGTGTGGATCTTCTCGTCTGTTTGTAACTATTTGATAATTGTATTTCATATATTTTTTACCTAAAAAATAATTTTTATTGTTTAGTCAAACAAGGCGTCCAACATGGCTCTTTATATGTAAGGTATAATTACCGCACTAAGGAGTAAAATTGACGTACATATAGGCCGTTCACGATAGAGTGAGCACTTTTGAAAGCCCTGCTAAAGTTTTACTTTCTTGCCCATTATGTATCCTTCCGCCACATGTAAACAAACATTGCTGTGTGACTGCCATGTGATTGCCACATGTTAATAATTAATAAACTCAATGTTTACATTTCGATTGCTAAATGTAACATGTATAATATTAAATATAAAACATGTAACATATTTTATGTATATAACACATGATATATATACAGGTATATAAATGTATATATGTGTATATATCATGTAAAATATACAAATTATATATATATATATATAAAATATATGTAACACATATAATCGTTTGAGTCATGTCAAAGCTCCGATAGACAAAAAATTAACACAACAAACAATTGAAAAATGAACGCCCTAGCGATGAAGTCATGGAAACCGTGAAATAGCAAACATTAAACTTGAGCGGTGAACAAGGACCAACCCGATAAGTTAAAAAAGGACATACATTAGTTAAGCCGAAAAATAATTTGGAAGGGCAACCAAATCCAGATTTTGAAATAGACTAGCAATACTGCACACCCAAGGTACAACACCATTTGTCACACAAATGACCAAACATTTAAAAATTGTACCGCAAACTTAACGTTTCCCACGACTCACCGTTTTCTAAGGGCCCCAGCGCTCTGTAGCGTGACTAGTAAAACGTCAGCTATAAAACATGGTAGCTGCGTTTGGCCTCAGCTGACCGAAGTTGAGTGCAACTAAGCCATCAGGAAAAAACATAGATCCTGCAGGCATAAGTTAGCGGCGTAACGTATCAGACGTCTGAAGCGTATAAAGTAGACGGAGCGAGGCCGTGCAAGTCCTCAAATAAAAAACCACGACAAATCAAAAAATAACGACGCACGAAGGGGAAAGGGGTAGGCAGAGAGGCAGAACAGCGTGGTAAAACGAGGGGATCTGAGCTGAGCAAAGAGTACACCACTGCACAGAAACATATGGTGTTAATAAACTTAACGTGACGGTGCTAACGTGGCAGTATATAAAGATATGTAATATATAAAAAAGTAAAATATATAAAATATGTGTATGTGCATGTACATTTTAAGGATTGTTTTATATGCACCTTTATGAATGGAGATACATATATTTAAACATAGTCCTATTATGTATATATTGAATAAAACTTATTTACAATAAAAATATAAACATATCAACAAAAGCATTTGTGTATACATACATTTTTTTTGACACCGTTACTCTGTGTGAGTACTCTTCTGACACCCTCCTAAAAGAACTGAACATTTATACTGTGAATTGAAGTGGTAGGAGAAGGGTATACCGGGCCTGTAACTGGCACCACCTTCATTTGTACAAAATACTAAAAATAAAGTATATATCGTACCATGCAACACACATTTGAACATTTAGAACAAATTTTGCAAAAACTACATATATATAATGTAAAAAAATCGCTAATATTTGTTTTATACTAGACACTAAAAACAAATAACATATCTTAACAAACATCATGACAAATACAGAAACGCATGTGGACTTCAATAACAAATAGTACCTACCCATAACATATATGTGTATACCACAAACAAGCAACTGCAAATTGCAAATAGGCTACCTTTACCTGGTCATACAAACCTTACCGCCACTGACCATCCAGCACCTACTGTGAAGTAAAACAGCCTGATATCTCTGTCAGTGGCACTGCCAATACTTCATCGCCATGGCCAAGATCATCTTCGTCAGTGGTGTCCAAATCCGGATCCAGGGAGATGATGAATGGAGGTATGTCAGCGGTTTCATGCACTTCTTCTCCCAGTCCTCTGCAATCAGCTACTCCACGTGGTCGACACACTTTGCCCATCTGAAGGAAAGTTTGTGCAAGGTACACTTAAAAGCTGCGTGTTTTACACGTGGCACCAGAAAAAATCATTTTTTCATGCTTAAAAAAAACTCCAAGCAATAATGCAAATCATTTAAAATAAACAACCAGACAATCCATATATGCTACTAAGAAGCATTAAAGTTTTTCAGAATTTGTGGCATTTCAGTACGAAACACGCAAGTAAGTGTAAGAGTGAATTGTTAAGATTTAAGACAGGTTACATGGCTAGGCCTAAATAGATACGTACATACGTATTTGAGGTTAGGCCTACATTACAAAACAACACAGTGATATACAAACGTGTAAAATTAACGTATAATTACTGACGGCCAAATGTGTACTTGTTATCGTGGCAGATTTAAGGAAGGTTACATGGCTGGGTGTAAATAGATACGTACAGATGTTTTGAGGTAAGCCCTACATTACAAAACAACACGGTGATATAAAAGCGTGTGAAATTAACGTATAATTATTGACGGCAAAATTTTCACTTATTATCAAGACAGATTTAAAAGAAAGGTTAAAACTCACATGAATATATTGTTGCGGTTCTGCTGTCGTTCATTCACTTTCATTATTTTTATTTAACTTTCCTTTTATAATATCACGTTTCCAACTGTCGATTCCTACTTGTTCTTTTTCAACGATTTACTTCAATAACGTACTGGGGATAAGCGGGGAAAACACGTCGTAAAAACACATTTGCACTTACCTCCGGACAGTTGCAGTTGAAATTTTCATAATTTATGCAACTCGTTCCATGACCTTGCACGGCTTCATCTCTCCTCGACGAATTAAAAAATAAATACTTTCGACTATATTTATAAAGTCTTCCTGACTCTGACTATTCGTACGTAGTTTGCTCGAACTCACGACTTTACTCAAAATCACAACAACACAATTAAATACTATACGACCTATAGTAAAACAATGATGATTGCAGATAAGCTGAAAAATAAATGAGAAATATTAAAACACAACAACTTCCAGTTTCCAAATTTGTAGCTGGCCTCGCAACCACTCCACGCAAGCAAAGCCAAGCAACAAGCATGAAGGAACCACAACAACGGGCTGTTGGTTTTGACCGTTGTGCCGATCACGTGACACGATATAATTATGAGTTACAGTAAATACATTATTTTTACGCCAATAATTACTTTAAACTGTATAAAATACACTTCAAACAACTTAAGTAGCTATAATATAAATTTAAACATTACACTTGCAATACATCGTTATTTCTTAGAACTACTTTTCAAATTTCATTGCCAACATAACTGGGTGTTTTCATCCCCAGCTTGTGCGGTAACACACATGGTTATACATACGCAGTTGCGGACGGTGGTTTTTCTCAAAAGTTGATTCTAGATTGCTCACTTTAACGTGAACGGCCTTTAGTAGTGGACAATAGCATAAATGGATGAAATATTACCTTACGACGCGTGCCTCTCTTCAGTATTGTCTCAACAGCTAAGTGGGAGGACGGATGGAAAAAAACAATCTCTAAAATATTAATATTCAGTAACGTTGTCAAGCTGTCGATGTGGTGTAATGGATGGTGCATCGGCCTATCGTGATGGAGGGCCGTGGTTGGCGCCCACCCACCAGCAAGTGTTGAGGATTTTAGAGACGAGGTTTCGGTTACTATTCGTCAGCGGATACAGGCAATAAAAATTACTAACAATCCGGAAGATTTGTCAATTTTTTAAAATTTTAAATTATAGTTAATGTCCACTTACTTGTATGAGATTTTACCTTAATTGTATAGAATTTTCCGTTACCTGTATGGGATTATCCCCCACTTTAGTCAGGTACTTTTTCCGTACGATTAGGGAATAGTACTGTAATAGTTATGTAAAATTACTCTAAATTTAATAGACAACTTTACCTTATATGTACAGCTCCTAAATATAAGGGAATTTTTTACAGTATATTTTTTTGTTTCTTTGTGGACGTGGTGATGCTTAACTTACTTAATACCTTCTTCATATTTTCCACTTCACAGATAAAACAAACAGGAGCACGAACAGACTGTTAAAAATCCGCAGGACCTATAGTCCGATTGCGGTTACTTCCAACTCTTCTGAAACCCTGCACAAGTTCTACTTTCAAACTATTCTTCCGCCTCGTGTAAATAAAGAATAACCAAGTTTTTAAAATTATACCAAAGGGACAACACACTTCATTCATGCACACTCACTTTAATATTTTTTCATAAGACTATTTGTTGCAAGGCATTAACAAATACGCATATTTTCTCTACGTTTTTCTTCATAACATTTACAAATAAAATAATATAATTTATAGATAAAATATAACAAAAAGTTATATTTACTAAACAATGAGGTACTTTTATAGCAAACAGCTTTATAGAACGTTTGTGAAACATTGTATGTTTAGGAAACAATCAAACATGTCAAACATGGGGCGATTTTTCAAAGGTTGGATTCAAAAAGTGTTAAAGAAACCATGAACAGACTATACCGCATGTATGACGCGACGTGACTGTAATGTATGACTGTAATGTTTCGGTCAGTGCCCCTGTGCTCAGGCAACTGTACTAACTATGCTGTACAGCAAAACACGCGTACAGGCAGGCGCTCCGACAGGACCACAACGGTGTGTTTACAGCTGAGTACTTAGTTTTTCCTTTCAGCCCACTGTTATTGCAAACATTGACACTGACATGCACTTATACGCTGCTCGTGGTTAACTGACCCCTTCTGAAAGCCCTCCTTAAGATCTACTTTCTTCCTAACTTCGTATTCTTCCGCCACAAGTTGAATTTACATTGACATGGGCCTCTCGATATTCATACTTCAGTCAAGTGAAAAGGTGAAATTGTTAGTAATATATATCTTATAGTAATATGCCTGTTTCTAGTGTAATGTGTGTAAACAAAAAATAATATTAATTACTTCGATTTGCTATGCCTTTAAACATTACACCCGCATAACAACTTAATTTTCTTCCAATTTGAAAAATACCCTGCATGTCAGTGTATATGCAGTTAAAGCGTAGTGATTGTTTTCAAAGATTGGTGTCATAAGTTCTTACTTTACTGTTAACAGCTTGAGGTGACTAAAATGAATGCATGATGAGTGACACTGAAAAATTTCACACACATGACTACAGTGCTGTTTGGGTGATTCTCACTCTAAAGTGCATATATAAAAGTAATAAAATGAGGTACAAGAATATAATACGACTTGTGACCTAACGCAATTATTAAGGGAGAGGTGTGCCCTTGAAAACTGGGAAATAAAATTTGTTATATGCATAATTTTATGGGCTACGTGAGAAGTAATAACAAATTTGTGAAAAGTGTTATCATAATACTTCGGTCATCTGTGAAAGTTTGGCGAGTAACAACACAGTAAATCCTTTTAGCGGGTTGCCTACCTGGCAGGCAATTTACGGTACACTCTCACACGCTGTATGTTGTCCTGAGTGTTTTACACCAAGGCAACCTTTTCTTCTCCTTTGATTGACATGCATTTTTAGAAACAGATTTTCCGCTTTTTTCTTACTAATATTGGATGCCTGCAGCTAGTAACGATGTTGTAGTTATCGTTGAAAATGTCAGTTTAATCGCGACCTTCTGGCACCCACTTTAATGGCTCGCGGGTTACGTTTCAGCGCGTTTATGAGAAACAAAGCGTTGGCTATCTCATGAAGAAGGAATTAAGAATTATAATAACTAGGCAGAACTCAGGATTGCATCTTGGAAGTTATCACTCGTGTTTTGTATATCGTTTGTGAAACTTTCAACACATCCGGCTAGTTCGTACACATGAAGTGCCCTTCCCTATCGTCACTGAAACCCTTCTACACTGTCAACATGAAACAGAGAGAATTGAGCCAAAATCAGTGAAAAGTAGTGAAAGATGAGCGACTGATAATCAGTGCCTGATAACTAATTAATATGATGACAGAATTTCACTGATTTATTTGTGATTCCCACTGAATATCGAGAGTTCCACCGCCATTAGTTCGTTTGCTTGATTTGGCATTTGGCAGTAACTTACCAACTAACTTTCAGTTAATGTTATTTTCACTGATTGATATCTCTGATTTGGGCTTAGAGTGTATACCCAAATCCCTCCGTGGTGCTACAGAAATGCTGCCCTCGCCTCTAGTTGAGTTGAGAGATTTGGGCGGCTCTTAACAACGATGTCTTGAGAGCCAATTAAGGTGAAATGAGGTGAGGATGGAGCAGCGCCGGAACGCAAGGAGGAAGGAAACGGGATATCCGAGAGAAAACCCGCCGACCAGCGGCATCGTCCGGCACGATTCCCACTTGCGAAAATCCAGGGGTGCTCGCCCATAGTGTCTGTTCAGGAAAATGCCATACCTGTGTCACCCCTCACTGAGAAGCCAGCGCGAATAAAATAAGAATAGAATGCCTTCCCTGGCAATCTTCGTTTACTAGTCTCTTAAATACCCTTTTACTTCAGAAAGTTTTTCCTTCCCCTGCTTTAAAGGTAACCTTTATCTTCACAAATTACATGCAATCTTCCAATTATTTTCTTATGAGGTGTTTTTACGGTGTCTAACGCCAGTCCCCACACCCCCCCCCCCCCTCGTCATTTGAAGTTCAGGTTAAGTTAGCGCGGGAGGTAATCATGGCCATAAACGTGGACATGTTTGTCCAATCACAGTAAAGCTGCGAGTATGTGCCCTTGTAGTTAGTAATTTTTCTGCATGCTTAGTAACGTGGACCTTGCCCTGAGACGCACTTAGGTGCCATCCCTACCTAGTACCTCAGACTGTCTTCTTAGTGTGAGATAAATTATCCACCCATTATTCGAATGCTAGTGGAGTTTCGCCCAGTGCCAACCTTAATAGTTAGGTCAGTAGAAGGAAGACCTCAGCGGGTCATACCGATCGTCCCGACCTATGCTCGCCTGGCTTTCGTGAGTGCTTGTGTTTAACACTGTAGTGTAGGTGCAATACACCGTGGCTATACGCATTTACGTATCAAATAAAATATCTTTTAACATTTGTGAGTTATTTTATACTTTAATAGTACAATTAATATTAATTAAAGTTACATTTTTAAAAGGTACTTTTTCAAATAATTCTAAAAGTAACTCCGGGGTCCTTAATTTTTGCGTCATCAAGAATTCTTTAGTATGAAAAATTGTTCGGTGTCAAAAGTGTATTATGAGTCACCTAAATAGCATTCATAACATGTCTCAAAGATTATGTTCCTATATGTATATATATACACATGAAACCAACATTATGGTTTTATTTTCTGATGTTTATGGTTAAAATCGCATAGTTCATAGCAAAACCCATATTATCTGGATGTTTTTGAATTCTAGTCATAAAGTTATAATTTCACTAATTATCTTGAAACTTATTTTTAATTTTAATTGCGCATCTATTTCGCGTGTTTATGAGGTATTTGTGCAGAAAATCTATGGACCTGGCAAACACACATGAAAACTCATACATGCCATGTAATTTTGTACACATATGTTAAAAAATTTTCTTCGCAAGTCTATTTTGCGCCTATTTATGATATCCTAGTACATTATTTGTACAGAAAATCCATGTACTAGGCGAATACACTTGAAAACTCAGGCATGCTATGTGAGTTTGTACGTAGGGGCGATGAGCCATTATACATGCGTAGAAGTTTCGCTTGATTATTAGGCGCATAACCTCAAAACAACTTAAAGTAGGGCGAGGTTTTATTATAGTTGCTGGTGATTTCATGGTAAAGAGGATAAAACCGGTGTACGAGGTGCGCGGAAAAAGAAGTATAATCGTGCGATTTCCGAGAGAAGTGGGACGAGAGTATTCGCACGGCCGTGGTGAGAAGGCTTACCGGGGCGAGCAGCAGGCTGCCGGGGAAGTGTGGTGCTACAAGCTGGGAGCCATCTCTGACCGGGTCTGGGCTTGTTCGACACCTCCGTCTCGGTGAAGACAATGGCGGGGCTTCACGGTAGCCAGAACAGTGAGCTGCCTCCTCCCAACACGCTGTGGAGTATCGACACGGGCAGGCAAGACGATGGTCGTGATTACGAGGTCGCGATTTTAATTTTGGCGTGAGGTTCTGGTGTAGTACACATAAATTACAATGGTTAAAGGCTGTTCACGATAAATTGAGCATTTTTTAAAATCATCCTTATAGAAATGTCATTGCTCCTGCCTGGCATATATTTGTACTGGCACACTGAGTGACATGCGCCCAGTAAAGTTGGTAACGAAAGAAGAAAAGTAGTTCCATATCTTAACGTCAATTAAAATATGTTATATAACCATTTGTGATAACTTAAATTATTTCTTTCGCTTTCTGTTTTTTTTTAATACATCTAAAGTGTTAAAATGAGCAGAATTTATAACTACTTACTTTTCTAATAATTCCACAATTTCACTTGACCAACGCGTGACTAAAGTGATGAGACCCATGGCAATGTTAATTTTACATAAGACGGAAGAACAAATAACGTGCATAGAAGTAGATCTTAAACAGGACTTTCCAAAGTGCTCATTTTACCGTGAACCGCATATAATTGAAAGAGTGGAGAGTAGAGTGGAGGGATTTGGGCTGCTCTTAACATCGAGGTCTTGAGAGCCGATAAGTTTGAAACGAGGCGAGCATAGAGCAGTGCAGGAATGCAAGAGTGGGGGAAACGGGACCCGACTCCGCTGGGAACCGAACTAGGTTCTCCTATGTGGAAGGCGAGTAGTCTTACCTCTTCACCACCGCGGCCCTCATAATTCCAAGAGAAAATATTCAAAAAAGAGATTTTAATCTATACACTGTTCACAGTTGGGTGAGCACTATAGAAAGCCCTTCCTAGGATCTGCTTTTCCTCCATTTTGCATCCTTCGGCCATGCACTGTACAGAATGTTCCAAACATAGACGTCCAAATTGAAGATGATGATAGAGGAGTCCAGCCAATACCGAGAAAATGACTAAGATATATGCGATCCGATTCTCGACCGTTTAAAAGTTAGCAATCTTTTTCCGAAATGTTGAACTTACTGTACACTACAATAAGAATTTCATGGTAGTGACATATGTGATCGTCCCAGTGAAGGGATATTTGTATAATGGTATGTGACTATTGTAGCCACTTGACTAAAAACCGACATTCATGTCATTAGATCGAGTCCTTCCGTAGGTAGTTACCCCCTCTGGGACATTCATCAGTGACCTTGCCATTTTTAGATGGACTAGTTCTAAATATAAGGGAATGCTGCATGCCCCTATACTATTTTTAATATCCTGTACTGGAATTTTCATACCTAAAATCGAGTGTGAAAATGACAATTTTTACCCCTTTTGTCTTTTGAAATGCTAGCTACACATTATACATGAAAATGGGAAACTGGTATTTGGACGCAATACGTTTCTTAAAAGCTATTCGTATGCATGCGTCACTTAAAATGTTAAACAGTTTTGAATATACAATTTCCTATCTACTGAATCTCTACTCACTCTTCGGCGGACTAAGTAGGCAGCAGTCTTAACTCTAGTCGAATTCCACAAGTGAAATGGGTTCACAACGTTCTGAAGTTTATCTCGTTAACAAAACATAATTAAAAAATCACAGGGCCTCTGCCAGTGTCTCCTTTACAGAAAAGTGGCGTTTGCAGTAAATCGACCCCATCGATTTCTTAGGTTACAAAAATTAACGTCGGAACATAAAGGAACTAAGGTAAAAACTGTCAAAAGCTGAAATTATTACCAAATCTAATGTTATTGCTTTCCTATCATTACGAAGTGATTTTGTATGAAGGTGCAGGTTGTGTATACAGAGACAGGGAAGATGTGTCAAACTTCTTTCGTGAATACTTACATTAATGAATTGAAGCCAATTACTTGCATTTTATTTTTCTCCCATTATTCTTTAGTCTTTTAACACGAGTGAACCAAAGGAAAAGGAATAATGCTCTATCTCTTTCACTCGATTGTGTTGAATTTAAGGGTCAACTACCATTTCTTGTGAAAGCTGAAACTTTCCCATATACCCATGTGCATAACATTTCTCTACAGACAGTTTGTAATTATTGCAACTTTCATAAGTTTTCACTTTCCTTTTTCCTATTCGACGCCAATGTCATTTCATTACCGTTTATGAATTGTGATTCTAATTAGGAATACAATAATGTAGTTTTCCCGGGATATGCATTTGATTTGTAGTATATAATTTTTCTAACACGTAAACTCGTAACAAATATCCGGACAAGATATACCTTCTGTAAAATCATTATTACTTTTCTCATCACTGTATTGGCTATTCAGAGTAAAGTGAGCACGTTTGCAAACCCTACTTAATATCTACTTGTATGCACGTTGTGTATTCACCCACCTTACGTAAACTTAATATAGCCATGACCTCATCCCTTTATCCATGTGTTGGTCAAGTGAACATGTGAAATTATTAGAAAAGTAAATATTTTACAGATCTGCTCATATTTACTGGTCAATGCACTAAAAAAAAACAACAGAAACCGAAGGGAATAATTTAAGTTGTCACAAATGGTTACCTAACATTTTTCACTCTACGCTAAGATATGGAACTACTTTCCATCCCGTGTTACCAACTTTACTGTACGCACGTCACTCAGTACGCCCGTTAAAATATATGCAAGCAGGGATAGTGACATTTTTCTAAGGTTCATTTCAAAAGTGATCACTTTATTGTGAACAGCCTTTAATGACAATTAGGCCTACACGATTTGTGTTTGGTGACGTGGCTACACTAGTCACTTACCATTTAGGCTATATAAATGTCACTTCACTGGCACAATTACTTCTGTCACTATCATAAAAATAGGCAGTGTAGTGTAGAGTGGGTTCGACAAATTAAAAAAATTCGTAACTTTTAAACGATTCAGAATCGGAATACGTATATATTGATCATTTTGTCGTTCTTGGGGCTCCTCTATCTCCTTCTTCAGTTTGGACATCTAAGTCTGGAACATGCTGTTTATAATTCCACTGCCATGAGCCTGATCACATTATAAATTCGCCATACAAGCAAAATTGCGGAATTTTCATAAATGTAAAAGTGTTGTTAATACACAAAATAATAGCATAACGCGTGGGAACAAAAAACTCAACATTCAGCTGCTATAAATTTGAACATTAAACTCGCAATTAAAATCCAAGTGTTAAGAACAATTTTTTATTAATTCGCTGTCAACGTATAGGCTGTTTACGGTTATTTAAAACTTTTCTGAAGCGCTGCTTCCAGGTTATTCACCGGCCTCGTGCAAACAAAGCTTAACCAAGTGTAGGGAATCACATCAAAAGGAAAGCGCACCAGATTTGTGCGCACTCAGAGTAATATTATTTTGCATAAGAATTATTTCTTATTAGTCATTACCAACACACACATTATCTCACTGTTTAATTCGTATTACTCTTATAAATTAAATATAATTTATATATAGGATATAACTAAAAGTTCTTTTTAACTAAGAATATGGTACTTTTATGTCAATACAAGTGTAACATGCTTCTAATACGTGACATATTTGGGAAACAATAAGAAACGTCATACCTGGGTGATTTTTCAAATGTGTAATTAAAAAATTTATAGAATATAAGTAGAAGCCGGCATGCCATGGCAGTGCGCACTATAGCATACATGTAATTAAGGGTAGTGACTTATTCGAAAGGTTTGTTTGCAAGTGCTTACCTTAACTTGAACAGCTTATATACATGATTTATTAATACAATTATAGCAAATAATAACTTAACCACGATAAAATATAAAGTAAGAATATTTATATGTTAGCAGAGCTCTGCATGGTACAGTGTCTACTTTAGTTCTGCCGAGTTAATTTTTTTTTTGAGGCCGAAGTCATCAGGCCTTTTGGACCACGGTTTCCGGATTCGAATCTCATGTTCGTGTGTGTGTGTGTGTGTCACTTGTATATGCGTGTTTATATTATAATGGAATAAACAGCAGAATCCTGATTACAGTTCCGACACAAAACCAGGACGTTAAAATAATATAAACAAAATATATTTTCTTAAAAATACAGACATATTGTACATTTCGTCACACCTCGTATCAAAGTGGACCGGAAAGAAGAATGAAAATTGAAACCACGTCTTCGCTGTATTAAATAATACGGGATTTCCTCATTAAAATATTCACGTCTTCAATTTGTACTGAATACCTGAATACGTTACAAATGCACGAAGAAAGCTGAATCGAACAGTCTACGTGCCTGATCGCCACAATGGTTTATAACTATATCGGTCCTGTTTTTTCCCCTCTTTCCTTCAGTAGCTAAATCAGCTAGTTGTCTTTAGCACGTAGTCACTATCTCAGGAGAGATCGTATCTGCCAAGTTCCCGTAAAGAATTAGTAGTCTTTGCAGATGACGATTCCGTCAGGTTTTATCTCAAATCTAGTATGCCAATTTAAGATTGTATACGAAAACATGTGTACCCCAATGCTCTTTGTAGATACAGGAACTCGTCAAGTTATGTTGTAAATCTACGGTGACTGCCCGTCGTTACATCAAAAAGCAAAGTTAGGGTTATACGTCTCCCGGCTACTTAAGGTGAAAATGGATTCACAATCTCGCTGATCAGGCCGATCATAAAAAGCGAGCTGAGTGTATCTCTTCGGCAGTGATTCACACGTTACCATAATTTCTACATTATCCGTGTACCCATAAATCAAAACTTTTTTCTGATAACTACCGGGAAGTGAGTTTTAGTTTTAAAATTTAAATTGCTCCCCGTCGGCTTTGAGATTTCTCACCAATGTTGTTCGCTTTATTTGGTGTACCTGTAGAGGATTTCCCGACGCACCCTATCACTGAGAGACAAATTTGTTTCAGTTAACTAAATATAGGCTATTCACAGCAAAATGAGCACTTTTGAAATCTCTGATTAAGATCTACTTATCTGTGCGTTGTGTATTATTCCACCTTATGTAAGGTTAACATTGACACGGGTCTCATCACTTTATTCATGTGTTGTTCAAGTGAAACTGTGAAATTATCAAAAAAAAACAAATATTGAACAAATCTGCTCATTTCTCAATTCGTTGAATTAAAAATCACCGTATGCGAAAGAAATTATTTAAGTTATCAGAAATGGTTACCTAACAATTTTTATTCGACGTTCAGGTACGGAACTACTTCCTATCCACCGTTATCAACTTTTCTGCGCGCATGTGATTTTTTCTGATGTTGATTTCAAAAGTGCTTGCTTTATCGTGAACAGCATTGAATTATTTGTAGGTATATGGCTTAACATATTTAGTAGCCCCTCCCCCCCCCAAATATTTTACCGAGTTAACAAAACTTGAATATTAACCAAATTTATTTTGATCGTCTAATAAATTACATGTTTGAAGAAACATAAAATCTAAGTTTGCCCGAAAAGATTAAACTGTCAACAAAATAAATAGTTAAATCAACAATATATAAATGCTGTTCACGATAAAATTAGAAAAAAATGTAATTGCCCCCCGCCAGCACATATTTTAACGAACGCACTGAGTAACATGCGCTCGCTAAAGTTGGTAACGGTGGATGGAAAGTAGTTACATATGTTAACATCGAAAGAAGTGTTAACTATCCATTTGTGATCATTTAAATGATTTATTATGCTTCCTAATTTTTTTAACGCCGAAGTGTGTAAAAATTAACAGATTTATAAAATCTTTACTTTTATAATAATTTCACAGTTCCATTTTACCGACACATGAATAAAGTGACGAGGCCCATGGCAATGCTAATTTTACATAAAGTGCAAGATTACACAACATGCTTCAAGTAGATCTTAAGCAGGAATTTCGAAAGTGCTCATTTTATCGTGAACAGCCTATACATATATCTGCTTGGCCACTCATTTGATTGCCGTCGTTCGAAAATACAGCTCGAGAGTTCGTTTGTAAGTTTTGCGATGATTACGACAGTAGCGTTATTTCTTAGTGAATTTATTTACGATGAATTATAAGATGAGAAATCCTAATGAAACAAGTTCAACACGTGACTGACAAGCAAAGCTGCAAGACTTGTAATATGTATTCACGTACGCTGTCTATAACTTTAATTGTATGGCAGTAAAAACTACTTGTTCTCGTCAGTGGTCACATTAACTGAGGTTGCTTGGGATGTAGTGCGCTGGCGCAAATGATGCGGGTTGGAATCCCGGTAGTGCTTTCGCCTTTTCAATATTTACAGAAACTTTGAAAGTACTTAGGACCAAACACATCTTTGGCTGCACCAACCAAATCTTACCATTTGGGGAAACCAAGTAAGAACAACAAAATAATTTATTTTAACAACAAAAGTTTCACTACCCCGATAGACAGTCAATTTGACTGCAGCGAACTAAATTTGTTTTATTCAAAGAACTCTTTTTTTTTTTCTCGGTATAAAGATTGTCCACAACTGAGCTTGTAAATATAATCCTTCTGTGACGCCAACGCGACAAAAAACGCCCGCGCGACCAGATTTCCGAATATAAAATATTTATAATTTATTCGCTTCGCGGGCACCTGTCTAAGCTGCCATATTTTTGGCGCTAAAGTTTTACGTACGCTATTATTTACCATCTTAATATGGAAAGCAACGTATTTTAATGCCTGTATGTAATTACAGCCATATTTTAACTCTCAAACTACCAGCGGATATGGAAATAATTTTTTGAAAGGATATAAAAATAAGAAAATAATGGAAACATTGTGATGGCCATCGTAAAAGAGGTTAAAGGCCGTTCACGATAAAGTGAGCACTTTAGAAACGAACCATAGAAAAACGTCACTGCCCCTGCATGCATATATTTTAACGGACGCACTGAGTGACGTTCGCCCAGTAAAGTTAGTAACGATCCATGGAAACTATTTCCATATCTTAACGTCGAATAAAAAGTGTAAGGTAACCAATTGTGAAATTATTTCTTTGGTTTTTTTAAAGCATCGAAGTGTAAAACGAACAGATTTGTAAAGTATTGTGTTTCTTAATAATTTCACCTTTTCCTTTAACCGACGCATGAATAAAGTGATGAGATCAATGGCAATGATAATTTTACATAATATGGAAGAACACACTATGTGTATACAAGTAGATCTCAAGCAGGGCTTTCAAAAGTGCCCATTTTACCGCGAACAGCCTATAGTATGTAGTAGTAAGAAACCATTTATAAAAAAAATATATTTTTTAATGTTGATCGCGAGGCGGTAAAATCTAGCGTTCACATAAACGCGAATTTTCATTGTCGCCTCGTGCCCTTCGCGTCGCATCTGTCGCGCTATTGTGATTCCAGCTTCAGTGTTGGCGTCCATAGCTGTGTGGTCGGGGCGTCGCAACTCCACCTGTGGCGCGCCGCCCACGGCCGCCACGTCGCGACGCCGTTACTGGGTTGAGCAAACAGGGCGGGCGCAATACTGTGTTGGCAGTCCTTGGCGACTGGCTAACACTTGTCGCCACGCGTGCCACTCGCGCCTGCGCACTCCGCGTGTGCCCTTTCACTTAGCGTCGTCGAGGGTCCACATCGCTGAAGTGGCAGCATGCGACGAACGATTGTCACATACTTATCCGTCCTTGATGCTGCTTCACTTTCGCTCACGAACTCCACTCCATACTTTTCAAGGACCTCCCTTATATAATCTATTCGCGGATTCTCCACACTTTTTTAAAATCAAAATTTGGAAAATCACCCCATGTATGATGTGCTCGGTTCTTTCCTAAATATGTCATATATAGAGACCCGAGAAATTCGCGAGTTCAATGACCTGTAGGCTAGAATTCACAGTCCTATATACTCTCATACAGATATCAACTGTTCATTGGTTAATTGTTGTGGTAGTAAAATGCAGTGGTTGGGCGCAAAGTTTATTGCATGTTTGTTATTGGCTCATGTTTCTCCAGGAGGTGTCAAACAACACGTCGACCAATTTATGACTCATTTATAGCGCGTGTTTTTCGCGAAAATATTCACACGGAGGCTAGACTCCAGTGTCCTATGGCATATATGTGCAGTTTTACTTTGGCTATTGGCTACGTGTCTTTGTGTCGGGATACAGTCCCTTATCTGACAGGCCAATCAGCATTAGGTAACTCCGACACTGAGCGTCAGTGATTCGCGGGGAGACATCTGCAGTGCGTGAGGGTTAGAATCATACAATCACAACATTGGATCTGAGTGAACTCTAATGCTTTGTAGTACAAGAAGTGCTGAAATATTTTTGCGAAAAACAAGTAGCCCTAGTCATATATCACACGCGTTTTATAATTCTGTTAGCATAAAAGGCTTTTATTTTTGGTGAAATAGAATTTTACTTATTTTTATTTATAAATTATAACATCTCATTTATAAATAAAATTAATAAATATAGTGAGAAAATACATGTATTGGTAATGCCTATAGAGAAATAGTTCTTATGTAAAATATTATTAAAGCAAGTATGCACTAAAGCGGCGCGCTGTCTCTTTAGTGTAATTTTCTAGACTCGGTTAAGCTTTGTTTCGATCAATCGGAGGAATATCCTGGAAGTAGAACTTTAGCAGGGTTTCAGAAAAGTATTAAATAACGGTTATATCTGGCAATAACGAAACATTGCAAAGGCGTGTGTTAGTTTCCTCAACATTTTAAGCTATGACCATAAAGTTTTAATACGCCAATCTGTTAAGAAAAAAATACAGCTTTGGCGCGATAGTTTAAACCACTGTTTTACAGCAGAATAAATGTCGTAAACAAAGGGTTTCTTACAAAGATTTTTGCTGACTTCGACAGGTTTTAATGATCACATTTACTGTATGTTTCAGTAGCCAAATTCATGCATAGACAACGAAATACGGACTTTCATCTATGCTCTAAACAATATTTACATTGAAATATTCCGTAGTTTCTCAAATATTAGGGTAGACAACAAGAATACTTACAGTGAGACCTACGTGAAAACTAGGTAGGCAGGTCCCTTAACCAATACCTTCGTCTAATCTTTGCAGTCAAGCAATCAAATTGTAATAAGTAAAAAAATAATTAAATATTTAGACCGTAAAAAAATGTGGCGTATCCCATGTTAAAATGCTACGCATACACCGATCACGTATTTAACTATAGTAATGGAACCACCCTTTTGGACGAACTTCATAGAATTTTCCAATAATACGTACATAACTGAGGAAATTTGAACTCATGAATGTATTACAATTTTCGTAAGAAAGTTCTGCGGTGATTTACGATTGCATTCCGCAATATTGCGGTGAACCATTTTTTTTTGTTTCGGTTTAACTAAACGAAGTTTTAATTTTAACTTTTAAGGTCTTTGCATTTCACCACACACATATAGCAAGCAGGTAACTAACTGCGTGTAATTTAGAGTCCAGCGTTTGAAGAATATTGTGTACCTACGAGGCGCATTTTAAAGTAAAGTTCGTTTCGGAATTAGAGGGAAATTGTATAAAATAAATATAATCAACTATGGCCAAAATATATTTACATGATTAATTTATTATTCTACATAGTCGCTGTTTACTTCCATGCACTTCTAGTGGCGTGTAACCAGTTTCCTTATCCCACTCTCAAAGAAGTGTGTACAGAATCACTGATTCGCACTCCATCATCATCATCATCTGTAAACCGTTGTCAAGCCAGCCTTTTCTTTAAATGCGCGAAGAGATGACAGTCACTAGGTACCAGAACAGGGCTTATAGGGAGGACGGTCGAAAACTTCCTCGCGAAATTCCCGCAACATTTCAACAGTTCGAGCTTACTGCGTGGAATCGAACATTATCATACAAGAGCGCGATTCTATTGGACAGCAGCCCACGTCTTTTGTTTTAGATTACACGTTTAAGTTCTTCCCAGAGTATCTCAATTGGCGGGATTATTTAATCATGTCACTCATTTTAAATTACACGTTGCATCTAATGGGAATCCGACCGCAACAAAATGGACGACAACTAGATACTAAACGAAGCAATGTAACAGCTCATTCGAGATATCGGATCTCAGTATCGATTGGTGACAATTTATAAACAGGCTATATGGAGTCGGAGTTATGTTATCTTCAGAATTCAGGGTGAAAAAGAGAATTCGAGTGAGAAGTGGAAAGATCTGTAAATTTTACGAAGTAAGGTAGTTGTGAGTGAAATATAATGTAAATGCATTAATGCTGTGTTAAATAACAAGGACCGATTAATTATTACTAGAGACCCGGAAATTTCGCGGATTCATCTGCCGACAAGTTAAACTGCATCCACGTGTACTTATGTGCTTGTGTTTCCATTGGACCATGGTTTGTAAGACACGCCCCGAACGAATTTAAACCAATAACGAACCTGCAAGGAAAATATAAACTGAATCCTACGTAAGATGGTCTGAGTTAAAACGAAGCAACAGCCAACGAACTACACTGAGAGAAAATCGAACAAAAAATGTGTTTGTGTAGGGGCAAATATACATTTAGTTGCCCTAACGAAATATATTGTTGAGCAAACAACATTTGAAAAGCAACAAAATTACTTTTGTTCGTCCAACAAAATATGTGTTTGAGTAAACAAAATCTCTGTGTTGGGCCAAAAAAATTAGACTGTCAACTAAATATTTTGTTGAATCAACTGTATATACTTGTCTGGCCACTTTTTTGACTGCCATTGTTCGAAAATACCGCCCGAGAGATCGTTTGTATTTTTTGTGACAATTAGGACAGTAACTGTGTTTGTTAGTTCATCTATTGATGCTTAACTATCGTATAAACACATTCATAAAACAATGCAACAAGAAACAGACGAGTAAAGCTGTAAAACTTGAAATATTTGTATGCACATGTTGCCCAATATTTGTAGTATATCTATTGAAAAGCTTTCTGGTGTCATCAGCTGTCACATTCGTTGAGATTACTAAGGAGTAACGTTCGGACGCAGGTGATCTAGGTTCGAAACTCTGTCGAACTGGTGGACTTTATTTTTATCGGCCCAAACTGTTGAATGTTGGTGTAGTCAAATAAGTCTTTGTTGCACCGACCAAATCTTATAGATTGGGGCAACCAAATGAGAACAATAAATTAATTTGTTTTCAGCAACAAAATATTTCATTACCCCATCACAAACAAATAATTTGGTTGCACCAAACGAACCTTGTTTGCTTCAACAAAACGTTTTTCTCAGTGTACTAACTCATGCCCGAACGCATAAAGGGTTGTGGAGTCTAACTTGTTGCCGAATGAATCTGCGAAATTACCGGCTCTCAATTATTACTGTAGGGACATGAAAAATTCCCGTTTTGGGTGACCTGTAGGATAAACTCCACTTCTCTGTGTATTTTCTATCCTCAGCTTTCTATTAATTAGTCGTTGACGCAGCGTGTAGCCAGTTTTACTTCAGACCAGGTGTCACGGTATTCGGTGATTGTTTACTTGCAGATCTGTCATTGGCTCAGAGCTCGTGTCTGATGAACTGTGATCCTATTGCGAATGTAGCAGAAATACACACGTCTTTAAGGTCTAGCATATTCTCAAATTAAGTTGCAAATTTTCCAGTCTCTAGTTAGCAGTGAATGAGAAGACAAATGCGTAGCAAACGTTTTTTTGCGGGATTTGATTCATCTATAAATGTAATGCTGTTTATTCAATAACACTCTGTATAAAACTTTCTGGGAAGCGGAAATGTTTAACGAAATTCGCATCATTGTAATTATTAAACTAAAATTATCTTTCGTGAATCCGTCTAAGTCGCGTTACAATATTTTCATCGTCCTCGCATATCAAACTGTACCTCCTCACGGCCATTTCAAAGCACACCAACTACCAAATAGCCACAACGAGTAAAGCTATAGAATTCAAAGCCAAACTCTTAAATATGTTTAAAGCGACTATAACATATATACAAAAATTAAAGCTCTATTTTTAAAACGGCGACGAATACAAACTAAATAAATAAAGGTAGCAGTTTTACATAAGATAGGCAGAATACTCGGTACTGATTCAATATAAAACTACTTCCGAAATGATGACAATATTTCTGTGAAGTCACATAAGAAAAGAGCAAAGACAACTACATCGCAATAACTGAAATTAGTATTGCGAATACAACGAAGTCGTATCCAAAAAAAAAGACATATTTAGATAGCTTCATTTCCATTGAAGACAGTGGAGTTTAGGAGTATAAAAGGCCGACAATGGGCTTTTAAACTGTATCGCCTGACAGTAAAACTAGTTGAATCAGAGTTAAACTCTGCCTAAATATGTGATATTTTGAACAAAGGGACCCCTGAATGCTTCTGCCTCCTCACGTGTACCCACAGTAAAAAAAAGGATGCGGTTTTAACTCGGCAGCTGGTGTACCAGAAAGCATTGCATTAGGCATCTGTTAGTCATTTTAGACCGATTCTATCCATGTCGTCACGGTCCACTATCGTCCACATTTTCTCATTGTTGTGCTATGGAGATTACCGCCGGAAGAAAGCGTCATGGTAAAACGAGAGGCGTAACAATTGGTCGCGCCTTACGCAAACAGTTACGAGCTTAGCAACAATAATGGGCCGGCAATAAGCGCAGTCAACTGCCGAGTAAACCAGATGGTTGACGATGGTAGAGATGTAAATGTTGTATGGGAAGGGAGCCGCCCGCAAGGAACACAAAGGACTAAACGATCCCGCCGTTAACTGCCGACTGCAGTCGTAAAGCCCGCAGCCTCGGGCAGCTGGTCAAATGCGCGCGGAGAATTGAAATCACGTGTTTTGCTTCACTTTTCTTTCCCCGAGGCGTTCCGTCTACGTGGCGCGTCAATTACGTCGCAAGGTGTCTGAAATTATGTAGACGTTCAGAAAGCACTCACGTCGTTTATGTATTTTTTTTTATTACGAAAACAATTCCCGCTTCAGAGAAGTCTGTAAGATGCCTTGTTGCGTAACGTCTATGTTATTTCCAGACCCTCAGAACAGTTAAAACGTACATTTTGACGTTAATGCCTCTTTAAATTTGCGACCATAGTGGGTGGAAATCCAGAAAATCCGATAATAACAAAATCGCGAAAAACTGTATGGCATTGCAGCTCCGAATCTAACTTCTACATTCAAAATTCAGTAACACCACTCGATTCGCAAAGGATCAAAGAATATTTAAGGTTGAGTGAGGCCTGCGAAGCATCGCGCGCCTTGAGGAAGAGTTGGAAAAGGGGGGGGGGGGGGGTGGAGTCCGCAATTTTCAGTTCGTTTCGCTGCGTTTGATAACTTCCGAGTACTATAACTTTTGAATAGGAGAAGCTACGACCCTCGTTTAAGTTTCAACCAACGTCTCTATTCAAGATCAATTGACCGCGTGTATAAAGACATTTGTGTGCCGTGGTTATGGTGAAATTGTATGCGTTTAATTTAAAAATTAAGAAAACTGAACACAATGTCGGCCTATACTCGTCAAAAGCCAAGTCGAAATACAGAAATCGTATACGGCTGGAAAGAGCATCTCTAACGCAATCCAGTGATACCTATAAAACCCCATATGATCGAGTGAAGCGGTGCCGGGAACGTAAAAAAAAAAAAACCTCAAGGCGTCCGAGTGCGTCAACGTAGACGTATTCACGCAAAACAAATGGCCGTGTCCACAACACGGCCAAGCCCAATTTTGTAATGAATAAATTCTGCGTAACAGAACCTGAAAACAATTTTAAGTCCTGCAGCTAAAATTTAAGGATTCTGTTTTCATGGGTTTGAACTGCGTTGCATAGTTTTTAAAACACGCGTTTTTTAACGAAATTATCAAACGTGCATCCCATGTGCTGGTCTGCGAAAAGAACTCACACTTCAGACGAGGTCTGGTGAGTGCTTTCTAGACATCAAGCATATTAGAAACACCACTTCAGAGTACTCCAAAATGGTTAAAAAAAAATGGCTTTTTCAAATTGCTGTGTCTCAAAACGTACACGTCAGATTAACACACCGCTGGAAGTCCCCTAGGTACACGCAATGCGACCCAGTGTAGACATACACAATCGTGTATGTATGTACATTACGCACGTGTAAGTAATTTTAGCTGTACCAGTGTCAATCCAACCCACGACTCCAGAACAATAAATCATAAAATGTAATTGGCTGAGAACTAATGCAAGTATTCAGTCAGTGGCACATATATAAAATTCTGCTGTGCGCTGAGTAACCAAACTGACTTACGTTTGAAACATTTTATTTCGAGAAGAGCTTTTCCCCTCCCCGTCCACAGGGAGTTGTATTTTTATATCTGGAAGTTATTTTGTATTGTTTAGTCTTCGTTTGGTTCTGCTAATTAGGCCATGCATTTTGTGTGCATTTACCACTACTGTCTGGAATGATTATTAAAACTGCAATAATGCTAAATATTTTAATTTTACATTCCAAAGCACGGTAAGGAAGTTGAAAGTTATTGAGGCCTGTTGATTGCGTTGAGCTTTAAATATACAGACAAAGTAAGAGCTCTTTTTTAATCAGTAACAAACATACAGGATAAAAATATAGCACGTAGTAAGGACATCTGTCTTTTATAGTATACAACCACTCCGGACGCTTATTTGAACAATGGCGGCCATTACAATAATGAGTGATGTAATATATCGGGAAACATTTAACGGATTTAAACCAAATGATGTATGTTGACATTAAATTTATAGATGGGTATTTTTGTTAATTAGCAATTTGGTAAGATAGTACCACATGAAAAAAAAACTGCTATACCTCGAAAACTACTGAACTAATTTTCACCAAATTTTGCGAGTAAGTTATACTATAATAGGCCATATAAACGTAATATGCCACTATACAAATGTATTAGGTACTTTCAAAATGGCGCTTATACAAATATTTTTAATTTATGTGGCATATATACTATACCATTTAACCAATGTTGACCAAATTTTATATGTTGGAAGTATCTGTTACAAGCATAAACACATAGCCACTTTTCCCAGCCATTTTGTTTGCTAACGCCACATGAATAAAGGTTTTATGTCATATATCGGTAAACAGTAAACCGATTTCTACCAAATCTGGCAGCCAAGTAGTACTATGGCATATGATGTCAAATTATATGTTTTTGGAATGTCAAACACTTATTTTCAAAATGGCGGTTAGTTGTCATGTTCGCTTTGTATGGTAGGTATATCGTAGAAACCATTTAATTAATTATATCTTAACATCGAATACTGGCAGTATATATTAAAATTACCAAATGTGTCTACACAAAATCTATTTTCTGGAAAATTTTGTAAAATAGCATCACAAAAGAAATTAGAAATTTTAATTTAATATCTTTTGAATAAAACCATATATTCCTACCATATTTGGCAAATAAGTATCCTTATTTTAGTTCACGTAAATTGATATGTTTTGAATTGGTCATACACTCGTTTTAAAAATGGCGGCCATATAAGTATTTAACTTAGTATGCTCTATCTACGAAACTACGAAAGAAATTTCAATTTAACATTGCATCATATTTTTATAAATAGAGCATAATTCCTCTGCAATTTTGTAAGATAACCCAAATTAAAAAATGAAGAGTTTGTGTCTTATCTCGGGTAACAATTAAATTTCTCCTACCTAATTTGGCGAACAAGTTGTACTGCAGTAGGCCATACTAATTTATACGTTTTAAGTATGCCAGATACTTATTTTCAAAATGGCGACTATAAAAACATTTCAGCTTAGTGTGTTGCAATACGAAACTATGTAACCGATTACCAGATTACTGTATAAGATTGTATACTGGCAGTATGTACGATAATCATCTTATGTGCTGATACATAGTCTTTGTGTCCTCTGTTCATGAAGATTGTCATGTGAAAAAATAACTGAGGTTTTAAGCCATTATCTCGAAGACCAATCAACCGATTCCCACCAAATTTTCACACAAGTAGCACTGTAGTAGGGTATGTAAACATATAAGGTTTTTGGTGCGGCAGGACCTTTTAAATGGCATTTAAATTAACAATTTATTTTAGTGGATCATATTTATTAAACAACTCAACAAAATGCAACCACATTTTGTGCTCCAACAGTATTCATTTGAAGCATAAATAATTACGCATACAGAGATAGTCTCTTGCCGGCATTTTTGCAAAACAGTGTCAGTTCAGAAAATTGATCATCTTACAATATTTTCGGAACAGTTCAACTAATTTTCACCAAATTTCGAACACCATTAATGCTACAGAAGGTCATGTAATCTTACATGGTTTGAGTGGGGTTAGACATTAAATTTTAAAATGGAGGCCATATAAATATTTTGATTTTGCCTGTCATATTTATTAAACAATTTAACCACATTCACCTAAACTTTCTATGCTGTATCTTTTGGAAGCGTCGTATAGAGCTTCTTTTCAGAAACTTAAGATTTATGCCCCCCTATCTCGGGAACTAAACAACTGATTCATATCAAATTTTTCACACAAGTAGCGCTATAATAGGCCTTGTGAACATTCGTGTTTTAGTTCGATCAGACACCTATTTTCAAAACGACGTCCCTGCAAATATCTCACTTATTAAACCATATAGTTCTAAATATTAGACAGTTTACACCCGAAGTTGATTATCCGAATCCTAGCTCCGTTATGCTATTAGTCGCACGATGTTCTTTTGAGTTCGAGTCGTAGGTATGGCACGTGGGTATTTGTGATTGTCTCACTACTGTTGCATACGTTTCTGGTCTGTTCTCTAACGACGTTGCTCTCAACAAGACATCAAGGCCTACCTACCATCCAAGCTTTTAACAACTTAATTACAATTTATTTGCACCCATGTATAGGCTGCTGAGGGTAAAGTGAGCAATTTTTGGAAACCCTGCTTAAGATATATTTGCATGTACATTGCATGTTCTTCCGCCTTACGTAAAATTATCATTGCCATGGGCCTCATCGCTTCCTTCATGCGTCAGTCAAATGAGACTGGAAAATTATTAGAAAAGCAAGTATTTTAAAAATATGCTAATTCGACCTTAACATATGGCATTACTTTTCCCTCCATCGTTACCAATTTTACTGGACGCGTGTCACCCAGTGCGCCCGTTAAAATATTTGCAGATAGGAGCAGTGACATTTTTCTAAGGTTGATTTCATCAAAAGTGCTCCCTTTATCGTAAACAGCCTTTAGAGGAAAGTCGGCTCATTAGTTACATTATAAATTTATTGTTTTATTTTCATATAACCTTAAAGAAATTCCTTTAAGTTGAAAATCGCAGTTGGTATGGTTTGGGTCGTGCACACGACGCCTTAGCGACCGACGACTACTTATTTTAAGTTCTGCGTGGGCACAGGTACAGAATAAGTAACCATACAGAAGGTAAACAGTGCGGCCGTTCCTTTCGGTGATTAGCTGCGCGAGGCGCTGACAATGTGCTACTGCGTACTGCGAAACATTCCCTACTGGCTGATAATTAACAGGAGGTTTGACTGAAACGTTTTCTGTGAAATAGTTGTTTGCGCGAATACGCGTATCTAGGTAAATAAATGTTTTACGAATACGACATTTTGTCAGAAAAGATAAAAAATAATTATCTATACCCCTATTATTTTTAATTTTGTCATATTAAGTGTATTCTTGGAGAAGAAAATTCGTGGAAATGGTCAAATATCGCATTTTTAAAGCTTGCCTATACAGTTTCCTTAAGCGGCAAGAGAAAAATATAAAGATACGGGCGTAGTTTATAACCTGTTGTCTTTCATAGCGTGTAATAAAACCCCTATGTTACAGATCAAATTGGCACAGTACAGCGTCACGACGGAAACTCTGCACGTCTTGCGCGTAGGAGTGATGAGGCACTAGGCGTGCGTGTTAGTGTCGCCCGTATTGCTCCCTCGCTTATTGACCTTGGAAGCGTTGCTACATCCCGATCTAAGTTACTAGGCGCTGATTGGCGTTCCGATATGTTGTCAGCCAGTGACGTCATCTTTGTGGCGTGAGCGACTCGAGTTCGCGGTGTAAGTCGCTGTTTCACCCATAGAGTAAAGATGACGTATACTGATTATTCGTTTCCTGCGCATGTACCCAACATTCACCTAAAGGCACTTTTGAAATAAATCTTAGAAAAAATCACTGCCCCTACCTGCATATATTTTAACGGGCGCAATGAGTGACATGTGCCCAGAAAAGTTGGTAATGATGGAGGGGAAAGTAGTTCCATATATTAACGTCGAATAAAAAGTGTTAGGTTACCATTTGTGACAAGTTAAATTATTTCTCTCGCTTTCTGTTTTTTTTTAATGCATTGAAGTGTAAAAATGAGCAGATTTGTACAATATTTAGCTTTCTAATTATTTCACAGTTTCACTTTACCGACGAATGAATACAGTGATGAGGCCCATGGCAATGCTAATTTTACATAAGGCGGAAGGCAACACAACGTGTAATACAAATATATCTTAAGCAGGGCTTTTAAAAGTGCTCATTTTACCGCGAACAGCCTATACCCCAAAGCAACACAACTGTCAAAGTCACATGGTCAGCAATGATGAACCCGTTTGTTTATATCTCAATAAAAAACAAACCAGGCACTTTTATGTGAATTATCAATTTGAATTATATAAAACTGCATTACAAATTGGTTAGAGGAAGTGTACATACATATCAAAGCACTTGTTTACAAATCAGTGTCCTAACCTCAAATCCAATCCACGCGGTTTTTGCTAGTCGTGTTGGTATAGGCTGTTCACGGTAGTGAGCACTTTTTAAGGCCCTTATAAATTTTTCCTTACATTAAATTTCCATCTTCCTGCTGCTTTTTAATATAAAAATTGCAATGCGACCTATAAACACCATAAAAATTTAATGCCTGAGGCTGCAATAAGATATATTTAGTAGCGGTTAATGCCTGTTGCGAGGGCCTTTAAAAGTGCTCATTTTATCGTGAACAGCCTATAGTAAAGCAATTCAATGTTGGAACACGGAGACTGGTTGTGAGCAGCCAGCGAGATCGGTCTACCTCGTCTTCATTCTATGGTTTCGCCTCTGTACGCTTCGCCCACTCTGTGACGACAGGTAGTGTTTTGAAATGCAGAGTGATGCAAGTGGAGAGCCAGCGCGGTGGATGGACACGCGAGGCGTGGCGGCAAGTTGACAGCCTTGCTGGCTGCAGTGGGTCAGGGCCGCCACCACGACGGGCACAATGGCCCCCGTCACGCAGCGTCTTCCCACCCGGTCCAGGTTCGTGACCGGGTGTTGGTGGTAGGCGCGCCTCGCTCGCATTCGGCAGGTCGCGGGTTTGATGCCTTCTCGCCCCACCTCAAAGGCCCGGCTGTCTATTTCCACACAGCTTCCCCGTCTCGAATTCAAGATAATGCTAACGAATTTCCTTACTGCCCGCCCATTCTCCAGCGCATTTATATTCACCTCTACCTTACGTATAGTAATTGAGGTTAACACATGTGGAAAATGAAAAATGAAGAGCTTATATGCCCCCATTTTTAAATGTAATTCTATACAACTCTTTCAATAAGACGGCCGTACGCTGGCGAGGGCAATACTCTGTATTTATTATCTTTGTGTGCAACTGTTGTATTACTCACCTAATCACTGTAACCTCTTATTGTGGTAAGCCAGGAACAAAAAAATAAGAAAAGCCTCTAGCTGCCACCTAGACAATATCATAAAGCGTAAGGCTATAAACAATGTGTGTGCAAATTGGTTTATATTCATAGCGGAACTAAAACGTCAGAAAAACAGAGTGTGTTTTTATGTTATTATGAAATGAAGATCCGAATAAATGTGCCGCCCGAGTGCTCTAATTGTTATCAGTTATTTTAACGTTAAACTTGGCTCAATGCTAAGAAGACCAGCAATACGAAATAATGATTTATGTAAATTTTTAACACTCGCATTTAGCTTATTTCCTGCCAAAATCAGAACTAATATGCGTGATAAGAGAGGAAGCCGGAAGTAAACTGAACTGTTGTCCCGGCCGACATGTGGTCCGGCCGTTCCCCGCCAATGTGAAAAGTAAATGGCATGTGGTTAGTTGGAGCAAAGGTCGAAAAGGAAACGAAAACACACCGAGAAAACCCTCTAAAGTATGTTCACGGTAGAGTGAGCACTTTAGAAATGAACCTTAGAAAAAAGTCACTGCCCCCTGTCTGCATATATTTTAACGGGCGCGTTGAGCGACATTATCCCAGTAAAGTTGGGAACGATGGCTCGATAGTAGTTCCATATTTTAACCTCGAGTAAAAAGTGTTAGGTTACTATTTGTTATAACTTAAAATTATTCCTTGAGCTTTCTGTTTTTTAAATCATGGAAGTGTGAAAATAAGCAGAATTGTAAAATATTTACGTTCTTAATAATACACAGTGTCACTTGACCGACGCATGAATAAAGTGATAAGGCCCATGGCAATGTTAATTTTACATAAGGCGGGGGAATACACAACATGTATAAAAGTAGTTCATAAGCAGGGCTTTCAAAAGTGCTTATTTTACCGTGAACAGCCTATACAAAATTGAACAATTTGTCACCACTTCCTACGATTCGAAAAGGGTACCTCGGAGTTGGGGTGCTTACAGTTGTACGCTGAAAAATACCGTATTCAAGAACTGTTTAGTGCGAGTTATTTCTTCGTCGTCTCGTCATTATTCGCTGAAGCACTCAGGGCGACAGACAAGGAGCGAGAATGCGAGATCGTGGCAATGTTGCTATGCGGCTTTCTAGGCTTCTACGCTGATTGTGTCCATAACACACGTAAACTCCCCTCTTGGAGGGGAGCAAATTTATTCGCATTAAATATAGTGTAAAAATTGCATCAAAAGGAAGTGTTTCATTTTGCCGCTTCGAGAATTCCTGTCTCAGATCACGTTCGCATTGACAGCTAACGACAGTCGTGAACAGAAAGGCCCGTTCCCTGCGAGATAAATCTCCATCTGTTATGAATGTCAGAAAGAAAATGGCCTGCTATGAGAATATCTCTTAAGAAAAAAATGCTAGTAAGTGCTATGAGAATATTTCTTAACAAAAAATGCTAGTAAGTCGCTGATATTCGATTTAATTTGAATTATCGACTACCTGCAATCAAAAATAGTTATTAGTCTACCTAAGTGTTCAGGCGTCGGACATGTAACATTATGGAATATTTTAGGATAATTACATCAAGTATTTATTTAATGCATAGCCATCTACACAGAATGTTCGGAAAATTAAATGCCCAAACTACGGGAGGTGACTCCTTATGAAAATCCAATTCGAAAATATATAGGACATCGTAGATCTAAACGGAATATCAAAGGAGATAAGAGTCAATGAAAAATGGGTTTTGAAAACGTATTTTTGCCGAATACCGTGTACGACGTCTACAAAGTCCGCAGAAAAAAGGTGACTTATGATTCCCATATCGCAGACACACGTGCGTAAGTAATGCTGGCCGTCCTCGGTCTGTGCGCACTGTTCGGCTTGAGGAAGAGATACGTCAGCACATCATCGATATGTCCTCCACTAGTACACGCTCCATCGCGCGCTAAATGGGCGTGTCCCATTCAACATTGTGGGTCCTAGTGTGGGCAAACCGTCGCCATTCCTACCAGGCATTCAGCGAAAGTACGTCTTCAAAACTCAGTTCTCACACGCTCATACCTACTTTAATATTCTGTTTAGGTAGATGGTGTCCTGTATATTTTCGACTTTGTTTTTAATAAGGAATCACCTCCCGCAGTTCGGGCGTTTAATTTCCGAACATCCTGCATAAACAATGCATTTTTCGTAAGTCATTGAGACTTATAACTATTTCCAATATTGCAGAAAATATTTCTGTTAGCATTCACGATTCCCGTTAAAATATACTGTTGCGAGCCAGCTGCCTTACCCATCCGTCCTCTGTCAGACCCATCCGTCCTCTGTCAACCGGCATGATCACTCGGTGACACATGCGTCGCCAAGGCGACGAGCCCACCAGAGGATCATGTGTTGCAGGTAAGGGATAAACTGTGAGATATAACGTGTTTGGTCGATGTCTGACAGACACCTCACGTCTGGTGGCGACTAGCTCTTACCAGGCGGTCGCGGAATGGGCTCGCCTTTTGAGAAAAATCTCGACGCTGAATCAGGTTACATCTAGGTGCGCGTAAGTGGGGAATAGCAGGTAAGGGATTACCACTGGAACAAATATGGGCCCTCTTTCCCAGCCGAAGGAGTTATTTATAAGTAGATGTCATTCATACACGTTGAACGTTTTTTTTATTTTTTTAATAAAACTTCTTTGCTGGAGCTCAGCACACCGTTCGGTGGCGTAGCCAGGCGTCCTCCTTGATTCGCGAGTTTTCAAATGTATACCCAGTTAAACAACGAAGAATGTTACATCACGGAAGCAACAAAATTATTCTGCGAGTGTGGCGAGAATTGCCCGTTATGGAGATGTAGTCCCCCCCCCCTCCACAATCACCATCTAACCCATGGACGATGTAATCGGGAGAGCAGGTGTATTCGGCCCGTCGGCGGATGTGCCTCGAGGCGGTGCTGCGCGCCGGACCAATTCCTCGTCTCCAGCTGTACCGTACGCACAGCACGGAACCGTTAACCGCACGCACACATTCCTTTACGTGGAAGCCGTTTACCGTTCCTTCCCTGCTTCTCTCCTGACCTGGCGTGCAACTTTTAGTTTTCCACACCTGCGACTAAGCCGTAAGGCTGGTGAGATGAACACTAAAAGAATAAACAGGCCTTCAGTTAAGTGTGCGCGTATATTCATAAAGCCGTAGTCACACGTCGTGCCGTTTAATGCAATTTACATAAAGGGGAAGTACAGGGGAATAAACCTAACTAATTGTGTCATAGCGTATGGCACTCGGGTTATCAAAAGGAATCGATAGACACCTCATTTATCAAAATCGGTTCCGTAGGTGCGATGCTACAGTTGAACATTCGAAATTTAATATACATACATATATATAGTTACAATTTCTCTCTAGAAATTAAGTGGGCTAAACCAAGTTCATTAAGGGATGGAGGTCTTAATTAAACAAAATAATTAAATTAATTTTCTAATTTTATTTGCATTAACTAGAAACTAAATTCTCTCTCCTCAACATATCACAACAACAGGTTATCGTTTACTGTTTACAATTAATGAATCCAATTTATACAATTTATAATTTACCTCAAATAAATCAATGGAATTAAAGAATTAAGAATCAGTCCCAATAGACGGTGTATCAACATATTCAATTATTTTATCAGTTGTGTGTCTATATTTGATAGCTCCAATATCTACAATAAAATCCGTATTACATGTCCACTCAGTCCCACCACGGTTTAGTCCATGTCCCGTCAGTCCACAGTGTTCTAGACTTCTCCAAGCGTCCTCACGCACAGTACGCTTCACTAGCTGCTGCGTTTTACGCCTCTTGTCCATTCACACCAAGACCACATAGTCCGCAATTGTACCGCACATCACTTCGCACCCGCACTCAGCTAGATGACATTCGCCAAAAACAGCTGGCCACTGGACCGTGGCAGTATTAACAGTGCCGTAGTCTGTCACCCAAACATTTTTCTTTTTCTAACTTGTGTGATGCGTGGAGTCTCCTAATTAAAGGAATATTTTTGCACTTCCTACGGTTATCGGCCTCTTCAGCGGGGTAGGAGGAGGGCCTGTGACGCCAGTCAGTCTCGCCAGAAGATTCTTACATCTTCGCTACATTTGTCGGCATCACCAGCGGGGAAGAGGAGGGGTGTGACGTCAGATAGTCTCATAGCAGTCAATTATCCCATAAAAGGGGGGGGGGGAAGCCAGCGACCGCATCTTTCCGGAAAGAGGGGAGGATCGAGGTGGGTCACCCCCCACAGCTCTGGACAGCCTCCCGGCGCCAGCTGCAGCTCATAACATTACATACATTGTCTTCAAATTATAACTCTTCTTTTGCTTCGCCATAGTCGGGTAAAAATACTGAGAAATCTCTGTGACCCATGAGTCGGGTGTTTGAAACAATACACACACAATGCTCAATATTTCCGCATATTGTGAATAACACGTCACATTTGCTGCATTGTGAATTATTGTTACTCAACTTGGCGTCACGTACGGTTACGGCATCGGCCTAAGGCCGGGATTAGGATGGCCTCACGTTAGACGTAACATGTATCACCCCACACCGTCACATGTACGTAAAACGTGGCCTTTTTGGGTCGTATATTATGATGTTTTAGGTACTGAATAAAAATGTCGGGCATAAGTATTGTTGCTTATCAGATTAAAAACTACTCTGGGGTGCGGGAGATTCTGGGTTCGAATTCTAGGAAAAGCATGGGAGTTAGTTAAAGTTAGGTGATAGGACCCTGATAAGACTTCAGGGGTAACATCCGGGGATGTTAGTAAACCCTTTCTAAACTAAATCAGTCCAGAATGGACAGAACAGATTGGAAGAATATTTCTGCATTACTATTTTAGTGTTTATTTGGAAGCTGTTTTGTACCATTCTCATTCACTGATTACTTAAACACAACGTTTTCAAAGTAAATGCTGGGAAATTAACCAAACCTTACGCAGTTTTTACTATCCTATATTAATTTCACTGTTGTATTCAGTTCTTATTTTCATTATATTTCATACTTTCAAAAATAGTTTATAGCTCTTGATTTATTTCCACATCATCCTATGAATAAATAAACTTAATGATCTTAGAACTTTGTTTACACGATTTACAGGATGAATCTAAATGATACAGACAAACTTCGGCTGCAGGTTAATTACGGAAAAAGGTGAAAATATATGGTCTAAAGCATGGGGGGTGACAGTAGTTAGGGCTTACAATCGTGTTATTTGAAGTAAGTGACTGTAGAAATATCAACATAAACATTCTACCACTAGAATTAATGATTTTATGTAACAGATCGGTTTTGAATCAAAACTATGAGTGTTTTGTATCTCAAACAAACTTATTTAACCTACATATCTTTCAGGTGCTGATTTAATAACTTACTAAGACGATTAGAAATATTTAATCCGTTTTTTCCACTGCCTGTACTAGATTTATACTGTTATGTTGGCCACATTTGGAGGTAACGTAAATATTTAAGAAAAAGAGCTAACACAAACAGCACAGTTATATTGAATTATTGCCGAAAAGAGCATTTGCCAACTAAATGGTGTTAGTGAAGTAGGTTCTCATTACGTAAAATTTAAACTTCGTTCTAGAACCTCTCAAGAATAATGCATGCCGTAAACATGCTGTAAATGCTACCCGGCAATAGCCTTAAAAAATAAAAAACAATAAAATGTTATTTTTTGTAAATAAACTATTTTATTAAACATTGAACACAACGTGATTATTAACTACTTCAATTAAGCCTACTTACCACAAAATAATCATTAAAAATAATTATTTTTGTTTTATTATACTTGGTGGATATTTTTCGTAACGTGTGTCTGCTGTTGGTATTAATCCAGGCACTTACCACCCACCCATCACCCCTGAAAAAGACTTTAAAATAAGAAGATCGTTACAACATGGAAGTCTCGACTTTTGTCTCCTTACTTGCTCTGTGGTCTAAAGTGAATAATAAGGGAGGGTAGCGGTACATGCCTTTGAAGTTGTGGACCTGAAGCACTAGTTTGTTACAAATCCTGGAAATGTAACACTGAGTGTCTGGAGAATGTGTAAAGTTAATTGTTACATGCGGGTTAATATATTTAATTTTAAATTTTAATTATGCTAGAGCGTCATGAGAGTAAGTCGAAGTAAGTGTAGAAACCTTGATTATTTTCATGACATAATTTGATGACAGCGACAAACAGGTGTTATTGTGTTTAAAGTTTGTTCACGATAAAATGAACACACTTGAAATCAACCTTAGAAAACAGTCACTGCCCCTGCCTCCATATATTTTAATGGGCGTACTCAGTGACACGTGACCAATAAAGTTGGTAATGATGGCGGGAAAGTAGTTCCACATCTTAAAGTCAAATAAAAAGTGTAAGGTAACCATTCATAACGACTTCAAATTATTTATTTCGCTTTATGTTTTGTTTCTAATGCGCTGAAGTGTGAAAATGTGCGAATTTGTGCAATTTTCCTTTCTAATAATTTCGCAGTTTCACTTAACCGATGCATAAGTAATGTGATGAGGCCCATGATAACGTTAATTTTACATAAGACGGAAGAATACACAACGTGCATACAAGCAGACCTTAAGCAGGGATTTTAAAAGTGCTCATTTTACCGTGAACAACCTGTATAGAGATCATTGTTCCATTACACATTATACAGTCACTCAATGTTCAACTTGAAAACCTTTCTCCAATATTTGTAATAAAATAATGTTTCAGATCGAGCTTCAAAAACATATACCGTTCTTAGGATTCACTTTATACCGTAGGTCGTATATAAGTTTTCACCTTCTTTTTCGTAAATAACTTGTAGCTGAATTCGAAATACAGCCAGTATACACGCCAATAGTCTATGCCAACTGTTGGTATAAAACTGTGGAAGAGTGGACCTGGGAACGATAGACGAACTCTTCTGTTTCTGCACGTCGAAATTTCGGTATGTTTGGTCAGTATGCCTGTTCGGCGTGATTCGCGTACATGCGAACCAGGTATTACCGCTAATTTTCAACGCCATCCTTGTACGCTAGCATAAAAAAAAAGCATCTGCTTCCCATGAATTTGCTATGGTAGGAGTGGAAGGCGTGTTTCTCTGCCATGAACGAAGTATGGTGCTCATTTTTTCTTCCAATTACCCACAAACACCTGGTGTTCACGGGACGTCAGTCTCGCTATCTGTGTGCACATCCACCTTCAATGCACAGTCGAACATAGCCCCCGGAAGTACTAGAACACGTTGCACAGCAGAAGTACATTCTTATTGAGGTAGAGGTCACTGTAGCTGCCTAATGTACATCAATTAAACCCCTCCCAGACCGTCTGATAGTCGTGGAGACCAATGTCGGTGTCGATGAGGCGGTTGTAGAAAGCCTCAATCGGCGGTAGTTGTGTCTCGTCAAGTTTGGTCAGACAGTCCACATAATCATAGGGAAAGACACCCTTCCTGGTCACCAAATCGAACTTGTCGGGAGCGAAGGACTGAGCAGAGACCTTGAACTCAGATGGCGGATGGTTCTGTACGAGCGTCGCGAGGTTTGCAGACAAATGTGTCGATAAACTGTATCGTGGACTTGTAGCACAAACATTTATCGAAGGGGATTAATTTCTCTTCAGTGTGTGGGATGACGTATATTTCCTGTGCATCATATCCCAACTGTTTAACTATAAAGTTTTGGTCGTAGGTAAGATTGTGGAAGAGTATAGGCAGTCTCTTGGGGCGACGACGAAGATTATTACAATTATTTAATGCCGCCCCAATGTAGTTTGCCGATAAAGTGGTCGTGATTGTGTAGCCGAGGGTATTCGCGGGCCCACCCCCGACATTTGTCATGCCGTTTTAGAATTATACCTTGTGAAAATGTTGGAACAACAGCGCTGTGGACTGGAGAGGTAGGGACCTCCCTAGAAAAAAAATGATGGGTCCAGACTGAGTTTTTTTTTACAGGAATGGGGAAAGGGAGGAGCTGACTGGAGGTATAAGGGTATGGAATATCGAATATTTAACGTCGAGGTCTTGTGATCCGATGTACGTGATACAAGTAGGCCTTAGGCAGATCTTTCACAAGTGAGGTGAGTATGGAGAAGCGCCGGAATGAAAAGATTCCCACGTGCAAAAATTCGGGCGTGAACCCGCCGGGAATCGAGCCCGGTTCAACGAGGTGGGAGGAGAGTATTCTAACCACTACACCCCTGCAGCCTCCATTGTTTTTGGAAATGAGATATTAATCGTGAGCTTAAAATTTTGCCAAATTTAACATTATTCATGCATTGTTTTCCTTTCATTCTTTGCATATCTCGTAAGCAGTAGCTCATAATTTCACTCCTGCAGACTCTTAACATTTCCTGTTAATTATATCCTGCTTCCATGCAGGTCTAGGGGTCATTTGGCTGTGAGGATCTCAGTGGAACTTCCAACCTCCCAACCCGTATATGCCCCCCTCTCCCCCCTCCCCATTCATCGCCAACCAGCAGTACTGCCATCATCTGCAGTTCACATCCGTTGCTTCAGCGATAGACTAAAAATGAGATAAACCGCTTACTCGTCTTCTGCGCATGTACCCAACATTGACCGACTCCAATCATACACAGGTGTCAAAGTACATGGTCAAAAGTGATGAAAGTGTTTGTTTATATCTGAATTTTTAAATGACAGGCACTATTTTATGAATGAAATACTTTTACCAATTTGAATTTAATCAGCCTGCATTAGAAATTGGTTAGAGGAAGTATACATAGTGCGTTTGTTTACAAATCAGTTTTCTAACCTAAAATCCAAACTATGTCGTTTTCGCTAGACGTGTTGGCAGAAAAGAAGTAGAGTGTTGGGACACGGAGACTGGTTGTGCGCAGCCAGCGAGATCTTAAGTCTGTGGCTTGAGCTCGTGACCCTGCCGCTCGAATGCCGAGGGCCTCGTCGTACCGGACCAGCAGCCATCGCCGGCACCTCGGGCGGTTACAGCTCGCATCCTGCCTCGCGCCACCAGAGCTTCATTAAGGCGCCCTTGGCGAAGGCCTTTACGACCAGCTGAGCTGAGAGGAGCGGACGTGTAGGACGTTGTTGCCGCGCGGGCCAATGGTCTCTCGCCACGGGCCGTCTGCTTCCTGTCCGAGAGTAGTACTGGTTGGAAACACCGGCTCCACAGCGCCCCGAGCGAGTTGGCGCAGTCAACAAACATCGTGACTCACAATCTCGAGCACCTGGATTCGAAACCCGGTCCGCCCATCCTGAGTTCGGTTTTCCACGTTCTCCTGAAATAACTCCTTCGTATAACAAACACTGCATCACCAATATTGTTTTTACATATTGCTGTGACCTGTTCTGTTGTCGAACCAGAACACGCGAGGTAGGGGGAATGTTCTTAACAAGAGTATAAAACACTGTATCAGATTCATTATAATTTATTACAAATACTAGATCTACTACAAGAAGTACATATAACCCTTGGCTAATTACAACAATGTTACTCGTCTCATTAATAAATGACTTTACTACCAGACCAAGTTACCGCAATTAAACGTTTACAATAACAACAGCTAAAGAGTGCTCTCGGCTGGATGAGCCTTAATTATTTAATCCAAGGACCCTAATTCGGCAAGACCTAAGGAGCCCTACTGGGATCATAATTACCCTTTTAATATTGTCGGCGGCGTCGTGTCGAGACCCTCTCGACAGTGGTAGAGTGAAGAGTCGACGTCATGACCACGACCCTGTGGTCCACGGCGATGGCGTCTGGCTGGTCCCTCTGGAGCAAGATGGCCACCGTCCCCACCTTATATACTACCCCACCTAGTCTCATGATCTACCTTGGCGGGGAGAATGTTTTCCAAACAGCGGAGCTGGCTCGTTGTGGCTGCACCGTTCCAGGTGCCGAGCGTCGCTTGCCAGCCCCAGCTAACATGGCTTGCACCAGTATTCATATTCAGCAGACATATGCTGGGATAGCTGAAATGGATCACATAAACTGATTGTTATGTTGTGAAAACAGTATATAAGCATGCATCCTGTAAGAATGTTTTCACTTCTTCGCCAGTTGTGATGGAAAGCAGATCGTCACGAGTGGAATCATCTAGTGACAGTGTACCCTGCTACAATATGAAAATGGGACCAATGGTTGAAGACACGCCATCTGTAACACCGTCAACACCGGTCCTTACTCTAGTCCATGGTCTATACCTTATGAGTTCCTACTTCTATGAACAACTTGCTCCTTCTGCAATGGTCTCACTGTCGGCGAGACGTTAAGCAATACCTATAGCATGTTCATGGTAAATCGAGTCCTTTTTAAACTAACCTTTGAAAAATGTCACTGCTCTTACCTTTATGTACGTTAGTGGGCATACCGATTGGCATATGCCCAATAAAGTTGGCAATGACGGAACGAAAGTAGTCCAATTTCTTATCGTTATATTAATAGTTTTAGGTAATCATTCGTACACACCAGAATTATTTATTTTATTTTTAAATTGAATTTAAGTGTAAGAAAAATACGTCATATATGTGTGTGTGTGTGTGTATATATATATATATATATATATATATATATATATATATATATATATCTGCAGTTTCACTTGACTGACGCATGAATAAAGTGTGAAATACCATAGCAATGCTGATTTTAGATATGGCGAAAGACTACATAATGGGAATACAAATAGATCTTAGGCAGGTCTTTCACAAGTGTTCATTTTACCGTGAATAGCATATAGTTGCTATTCACAGTAAACTGAGCACTTTTGAAATCAACCTCTGAAAAATTATACAATTGATCACAAATAGTTACCTTGTACTTTTTCTTTGATGTTAATATGTGGAACTACTTCCCAGCCATCGTTACCAACTTTACTGGGCGCATGTCACTCAGTGCGTCCGTTAAAATATATACAGGTTTAAGCAGTCACATATATCTAAGATTGATTTCAAAAGTGCTCACTTTATAGTGGCCGGCGTTTACCACCTTCCCACCTACTGGCTCCACCGACGACTTATCTCAGCACCCGACAAACTATGCAATAGGGTGAACTTGAAAACTTTCTGAAACCGCGTGTGAATTTTCTCGCGTCAATTTTCGTTTCAGTTTATATAAGTTTTTAATTGATACGCGGTTTAGCTACAATATGAGAGTTCTAATTCGCACGTAACTTATGTTGTAGTTATTTTTTAATATTTTTAAAGGACAAGAAATGAAATACCCTCTTTAAAATGTAGAATTAAAACCACAACAACACAAGCAATTAAGCCGTTTCTACTTAGTGAAATCTACGTCAGTAAATAAAGCACTCAGTGATAATGAAATGATATGAGATAACACCTCGTGAGCAGTCTGTGCATTCAAATCATAAACATGATCCGTTTCTCTCAACCACAAACATTTTCATCATGGTCATAATATCGGAATTTCTTTATGGGGTTATCTGAATTGAGTACTGCGTTGAGGTAATTGATTTGTTTCAAAACTTGTTCAGGTACGGTGAATGCACGATTGCCACAAAACTTCTTGTTTGCCGGGTTCTTACTGTGCGACTCCTTCCGAGTTCTAATGCCAATCATCCGCCAATCAGAATCATCGACAACACACGCAGGCGCCGTTTGTCATAGCGCATCTACGGTACGCAGAATTACTGCTGTACCTTGATAATGTAAACAGTGCTAGACCATCGTCGTCATGTGCTAACCCATGTGTGTCAATATTCACTAACCTCCGCGTGGTAATTTGTTGTACCGCGACAGTTGACGGATTGTTGTATTGTTTAGCCGCCTACCGGTCATCTGAAAGACACAAAATCGGCAACATTTATAAACATCGACTTAGTAAAATAATCGTTCCATTTATTTCCCACCAGCTTTCGTTAGATACTGCGCCCGACCAACCACAACCAGTCCAGCTAGTACGGTTAGCCAGTTGCCTAATTTTCAGGCGCTCGCTGTACACTATTGTCTAGTGCCTCCTACCCGAAGTCAGTTTTTCACTTTTCATATTGAAACGCGTAGAAGCGATAGTGATGACATTGACGCGCACATTAATTGCGCAATTTCCTCTACGTGCAAGGATCTGAACTACGAGCAGTATCCTGTGATGTTGCATCCAACTATATGTCTTTTAAGCGGCGGCTGTTATTATCATGTTATCGATGAAAAGTCGTGGCAAGATGATATACAGGGCTCTTGAGAAAATTTTGTATGTGACTGACCCGTATCTCTTAAGATATCAAGTTTTGAGAAATGCAGTTTTGACATTAATACGTCTTTAAATTTGCGATCATAGTGAGAGGCAATCCAAAAAATCCAATGATAACAAAATCGGAGGATACAGTTTGGCATTGCAGCTCCGAATATATCGACTACATTCAAAATTCAATTACACCTTTCTATTGCCAAAGGATCAAAGCATATGCTACGTTGAGTGAGGACTGCGAAGCATCGCGTGTGGCCGGGCCGGTGGGTGGGGGGTAAGCGCCGCCATTTTGAGTTCGTTTCGCCGCGTCTCATAACTTCCACGTAGTATAACTTTTGACTAGGAGAAGCTACGACGCTCGTTTAAGTTTCAATCGACAGCTCTCGTCAAGATCAATCGATTGCGTATATGAAAACATTTGTGTGGCGTTGAAATGTACGTCAGCATAGTTTGTCTCACGCGTCTGTGCAGATGTAGGCTACACATCACATTAACCTAGAGACAACTAGATTATTGATTCAGCGCCCAAATGGTGATAAACGTCTTGGGTGGGTGTGGAAGGTATGAAGGGCTCAACGTGTCGTCGACACCACAGTGTTCAGTGACGGAGCAGGTTGCTCAGGAAAGCGGCGGGAACGGCGAAGAAATTGCTCATAGCCTGTAGTGAGGAACTATCCCAATATTCGCCTGGAGTAGTTCCGGAAAGTCACGGGAAAACTGAAATCAGGATTGGCGGACCGGGACTCGAGCACAGGTCCTTCAGAATGCAAGCCCGAACGTTAACCACTGCGCCACCTAGCTCGGTGATGGGTGTGGAACTGTCACCGATTAGGCCATTAAGCATCAAAAGAGAGGCATCGTAGCGATTAATGCCACCAAACAACAACAAATGTCAATGGTGTTATGGTTATGGCAGTGGTTTAGTCTTAGACCCCGATTTTGAGATCTCAGGTACAGTCCCAAAAACCAGTGGATCAGTTGTTTTTCCAGACTACCTCGTAGGAGTGGCATCGTGGTACTTCTATATATGCTTTCCGCCTTAGTGCTCCACCTGCCTCCATCTCCTCAGTTATTCTTCGGTGTGGTCGGGAAGAAGAGTTCCTCACTGAGGTACAGCAACTTACACTAACTAGCATCAGTCTTATCTTATTCATGTTACCCCTGATATGAAAAGAAGCAATGCACGGAACTGTATGCAGGTCGACTGTAAGAATATGCTAACAAATCTCTAGTGGTGGCAGAGAACGTAATTCGAAATCTCGAATTTCGGAGGTGCTTTAATAACATTTTTGAGTGCCTGAGTTATCGCCGTGCTTTGTGTGTGTGTGGGGGGGTGGGGGGATTCGCCCTGCACCCATCGTTGGAGAGGAGGGGGCGAAATCCAGCACAGGAGGCGAAAAATTGAGGGAGAATGCAAGTAAAGATATATTCATGGCTATCGTTGCGGGCATCGTTAAGCCAACCTCCACAGTTTTATACCGAGAGAGGTAGCGCAGTGGTAAGTCACTGGACTCGCATTCGGGAGGATCCGGGTTTGATTCCCGGTCCGGCCATCCTGATTTCGGTTTTCCATGGTTTTCCTAAATCACTCCAGGCGAATGCTGAAATGGGTCCCTAACAAAAGCCATGGCCGATTCCTTCGCATTCCTTCCCCAATTTCTCTTCCCTGTGCAACTTGCACCGTCTCTGATGACATTGCTGTTGACGAGACGTTAAGCCCAACTAACTACCTGCACAGTTTTATTCAGATTTTTCTGAATACATCACTGTACAAAAAACACAGATTCTTACTGTTGGTACATTAACTATAGTTTAATTTCATTCCTTGTCATTATTCCAATACTCTTGGTTCTCTACCAAACGGTACTGTTTATGCTTATAAAGTAAGCAATGAAAGTTACTTGAACGCCACTAATAATGGTTAAGAAATATTTATTATTAGTGGCTCTGGTAACAGTTGGTGTCTAACAGTATGTCACCAATTAGGTCATGACTCCCGTTTGAAAAGTCATATGGCGATTGCGGATAGGAATATTGCCTTTTTCACAGACAAGTCTGCAGTTCCACATGGATTCTTCTAACCGAAATATTTCTTCATCAAGTTAGTAAGCAAGCCGGTCATTCTGATAAGATTTCGCAATCCAATGTACGCATAGGGATAATTAAGGTGTAATTGTAACCAAGGCCCATGTTTTAGAACTGCTAATGACTTTTATACAATTTTCATTTTACAAATATAGAGAATTGATTACCCATTCCTTTTCAATTGTCTATGTTTCTATCATGAATACACCAGGTGCCCAGTGATTGTACAATAATGTTTATAGGCCCAGTATATTGTATTAGTGATAAATAAATATTTATTATCAAGTCAAAATTGTGTCAGCAGATTATGTAGCACCGGTGCTGTTTAAGGATATTTACATGACGTGTAGTAAGCAGTGGTGTATTACAGGTACATTGTATGCTCGCAAGTCGGGTAGTGCATGAGGCAGCAGTGTGTTGCAGGTAGAGATAATGTTTGCAGAGTGAGCAGTAAATTAGTGAGTCAGTGAAGAGATTTGGACAGCTCTTAACATCGAGGTCTTGACAGCCGAAGTAGTAAATGAGGCAATTGTGTGTTGCAGGTACAGAGGATGTTCGCAGGCCGGGTAATACTCGAGGCAGTTGCGTGATGCAGATAGAGATGATGTTTGCAAGGCGGGTAGTACATGAGGCATGATTATGTTGCAGATAGAGAGGCTGTTTTTTTAAGAGGTTAGTACACGAGGCAGAAGTTTGTTGCAGGTAGAGTGCATGTTTGGAGGGCGAGTAGTACCTACATGAGGCAATTGTGTGCTGCAGGTAGAGCGGATGTTTTTAGAACGGGTAATATACGAGGCCGCAGTGTGTTGCAGGTAGAGAGTATGTTTGCTGGATGGGTAGTACCTGAGGCAGCATATGTTGCAGGTAGAGAGGATGTTTGCAGGATGGGTAGTGCCTCAGTCAGGGTGTGTTGTAGATAGAGATGATGTTTATAGGACGAGTAGTACCTGAGGTAGCATATGTTGCAGGTAGAGAGGATGTTTGCAGGCGGGTCGTGCATGAGGCAGTGTTGTGTTGCAGGTAGAGAGAATGTTTGCAGGATGGGTAGTACCCAAGGCAGCGGTGTGTTGTAAATAAAGAGCATGTTTGCAGGACGGATAGTACATGAGGCAGCAGTGTGTTGGATGTAGAGAGAATGTTTGCAGGCGGGTCGTACATGAGGCAGTGTTGTGTTGCAGGTACTGGACGACTGAGCGGCCGCGTCCTGGACAGTCGAGGTACCAGGCAGTAAGGCGGGCGTGCCGGGAGAGAGCAGTATTGTTCGAGGACCCTGAGTTCCCTCCCGGTCCCAGGGCGCTCTACCACCACAAGAAGCCTCCCCTGCACCCCGTCGTCTGGATGAGGCCGCAGGTAGGCAGCACAACTCCTCATCAGCTAATATGTAGTTGGCATTTGTACGCCATGTTTAATAACACTACCGACGAATATGTGCTCTTGTTTCACACGAAAAAACTAGACAAATCTCTGTACAACCTTTTCCTGAAAATCTTCTTGCGTATGTTACAAATCTCTTAGAAAGTGGGGCCCGAATATTTATTTGGTCTAATAATTATGAAAACTAGTTTACATTAATCGAAAATTTTGTGTTTCTCACTTGAATAAATATTTAAATGACTAAAAAATTATTGGCAAAATGAACCCCTAAATAGTACCTCGTGACTTGTCACCAATTTAAATAATAAAAACTGTTCGCGATATAGTGAGCACTTTTGAAATCAACCTTAGAAAAATACCACTGTCCCTACCCACAAATATTTTAACGGGCGCACTGAGTGACATGCGTCCAGTCAAGTTGGTAACGATAGAGGGAAAGTAATTCCATATATTAACTTCGAATAAGAAATGTCAGGTAACCATTTGTGATAACTTAAATTATTTCGATCTCTTTCTACTTTTTTTTATGCGTCAAAGTGTACAAATGAGCAGATTTATAAACTATTTACTTTTGTAATAATTTTACAGTTTCACTTCACGGACGCATGAATAAAGTGACGAGGCCCATGACAATGTTAATTTTGCATAAGATGGAAGTTATACACAACGTGTATACAAGTAGATCTTAAGCTGGGCTTTCAAAAGTGCTCACCTTCCCGTGAAAAGCCTATAAAAATGTATGATCGTATATTTGTCATGAAATTGTCATTACATAAAACTGATAACATTGCCAAAAATCTAAAAATTATATTATAAGATTATAAGAAGGTAAAGAAGCATTGTTACAACGAATTCCGCAATATCGTGAGTCATTAGTTTAACAATCCTGTGGGACTAATTCGCCGATAATGTGCATAGAACTACATCGAAGTAAACGTGTTAAAATTATCCACCAGAAAAAATGGCTCGCAGACATTTAGAATATGGTGAAGCAGGCAGCCATCTCCACAGAGCACGTTAATAGTGCCACAAATGCACCGAAAAATAAAGCTGTTTTGTTATAACCGACTTAACACACATATGTTTAAGAGAGCAGGAAATTATTCCAAAGGTTGGTTTTCAATGAACTCAGCTAAATACGAATACTTCTACAAGAATATATTCTTTTAGGTGTGTTACAGCGATTGGGATGTAATTACATATGAAGAATCAGATGGAAATAATATTGTTGCAATTTCTCTCTCTGTAAATTAAGTTGGCTATACCAAGTTCGTTAAGGGATGGTCTTAATCAAATAAAAGAATTAATTATAATTTCCTTATTTTATCTACAATAACTACAGAAAAAATCTCTGAACTCAAATTCTCACAATATATTTAAATTACTTACTGTTAATAATGACACCAATTAATAAAATTTATTATTACGACAGAGAAATCAGTGAAATGAAATAATTAAAGATCAGTCCCAATAAACAATGTATCAACATATTCAATTATTGCATAATTTATGCGTCCATATTTGACAGTTCGAATATTTACAATAAAATCAGTACTACACTTCCATTAAGTCCCGCCTCAATTCAGTCCATGTCCCGCCAGTCGCAATGTTCTAGAGTCCTCCAAGCGCCCTCACGCACAGTAGGCTCCATTCGTTGGTTTCACACCCTCTCGTCCATTCAAGCCACGAACACCTCGCTCGCCGTCTTCCCGCAATCTCCAGTCGTCGTCCGCAATTAATTTCGCTCGCGCACACTCGGCCAGACGGCCTCCGTCAAAGACTGCCGGCCTCTGGGTTGCGGTTATATATAGTGTCTTAGGCCGCCACCTAGAATCTTCCCCAACTCGCGTGATGCGTCGTGGAGGGCTGAGGCGCCAGCCAGTCTCACCAGAACATTCTTGCGTCGTCGCTTAACGTATCGGAAACTCTAGCAGGCGAGAGGAGGTCTGTGATGCCAGCAAGTCTCGCCACTGTCGGCATTCACGGGATTCCCAGAAGGAGAGCAGACAGCCACGAGCGCATCGTTCCATGAAGAGGGGAGGGCGAGGTGGGCTTTCGATTACGGCGCGGAGCAGCGAAGTCGGCGCCAGCTGCAGCACGTAACAACATATACGACTTGTGGTCTAAAGTGACTGTTAAAAGTGTTATTCACTCTCTAATATGAGAAAATAATCAGTATTTAATCAATAATATTGGAAAATTTGTTGGTGACCATAAATTTTTTTATTAATTTTGATACTTCCAAAATTACTCAGTTAACCACGAACATAGTATAAAAACTGTTCACGATAAGCGAGCACTTTGGAAGTTCTACGTATGAGTTACTGTTCTCCCCATTCGGTATGTTTCCACAACCTCGTCACTTTATTCACGCGTTAGTCAAGTGCAACTGTGAAATCGCCAGGAATGTAAATATGTCGCTAATGAAGAGATTCTTATAATTTCGGGCCTCAAACAAACAGAAAATATCCATCACGTCATTGCTTCGACGTCAGTATATGAAGCTATTGTTCCTGCCCCGTTCTCAACTTTACAGACAGCTTGTCAATCAGAGTGTCCGTTGAATTACACTCAGTAACAAACAGTTTTTATTCGTACACTGATTTGAAAAGTGCTCACTTTACTGTCAACAGCCTACATCAGAATGTGAGCCCTAAACTGAATAGCATTATCGCTCAAAAGCAGTGACGTTACAGGCTAATATTAAAAAAAAATTACCTGTTCTCCTGAAGCAAACAGGACTTTAAACTAACAGGCCAGGAATTGAACTGTTCACGTTAAGAAACTTCACTACCTTTAGTCTAAAATCGTAAAGGAAAAAAAAAAATTAAAAAGAAAATCATCCCTAAGATCAGAATATTATAATGGAATTCAAGACTATCCGATTACGAGCTACACGATATCGCCATGATTTAGAGTTTTGCGTCACCCATTATATATTGGCTTCCTTCATTTACTGCAGATTAAAACTTAGTAAAAGTTTAGATATTCGCCTTACTCTGCAGTAATCAACGTAAAATGTCTCAAATAGCGTAATATAAGATTTAAAATTTCAATATTTGTCTACCTTTTTACGACTACCAGTTCAGAAGTAGAAAATATTTAGTAAAAAAATCTTATATATTCGTAAATCATAAATAAATACTCTAACACTGCAATTGGGACAAGAATACGAAACATTTCTGTGTATGACATGAAGTCGAACACTAAAGACACTTTACCTGAAGCAATACTTACAACATGCCGTGCTGCTGATAGCTGCAACCGTTAGTCTTCTGAAATGTATTATTTTTATGTATGAAGCACATCGATGTTACGTTCGGTATCTTCAACATTTAGTGCATTCAGTATTGTTCGTGGACGCCGTGGTGCGCGGCTGCCTACACTCCAGGCACCAGTCCACGAACGTATTGAAAATGATCGTCATGCACCCATTATTGGTATTCTAATCAGCTCACGAATATATTGACTGTGTTAGTACTTTGAAACGTGCATTTAACACACGCTGGGAAGCATTTGTCGCTGCAGGTGGGAGGGTGCCTTCGCACGGTTATAAATCCTACTCGCGAGTAGCGTGCTTCTCAGCGGGATGCCGCACTTCGCCGGCCGAGCAACTCGTGCAGCGTCCGCCATCCTGTCTAATTAGCACGTACCATAGCCGTATTTCATCGCCCCCTGGTGCGCCGCACACGACCGGCAAGCGCCGGCACACCCCCAGCTCCTCTCTGTCTGATGTGCTGCACGGTGTTCGAGTCACACTCCTCCTGCACCTTTGTGTACCTGGGGTAACCTTAATTATACTCAGGTCAGGAAGAAAACGACATTTCTTTTGGGAAAGTTTTACGCAGGAAAAATTTTCACCGCTAGGGGCGCAGTCATCCACGGGATAAATTTTAATTGGAATTTTAAGCCATGTGAATTATAAACAAGAAAGAGTTTACTTAGTTACGAAGTTATTTTATATTTAATTTATGATTATTGCAATAATTCTGTTTTTTTTTTTTTTTACTTAGGAAATAGAGAAAATCTGTTACCTTTTAGACACTAGCGCTTACCTAGTGGCGGAAATTTTCCCTTTGTGGCTCTTCACATTGAGTTTCTCAACCTGCAGTATAAGTAACCTTAAATACTGTTCACGGTAAACTGAGCACTTTTGAAAGCCCTGCTCAAGATCTACTTGTGTGGACATTGTGTATTCTTCCGCCTTATGTAAAATTATCACAGTTATCGGCCTGGTCACTTAATTCATGCTGTGGTCAGGATAAACTAAAATTATTAGACAAGAAAATATTTCCACGATTTGTTAATTAGTACACCTACATGCGTTAAAAAAAAGGTAAACGGAGAGAAATTACTTCAGTTGTCACAAATGCTTACCCAACACTTTTGATTCAACGTTAAGACATGGAACTATTTTCCTTCCGTCGCGTCGTTACCAACTTTACTTGGTGCATGCCAGTCAGTTTGTCATATAAAATATACGCAGGTAGGGGCAGTTACATGTGCTCAGTTTATCGTGAACATCCTATACCTGGGGCTGCGCTGATGTAGTAGTCAAGGCTACTCGTCTCCCACCGAGGTGAACCTGGTTCGACTCCCGCTTTAATTTTCGCACGTGGGAAACATAGAACATTTGCTATTGTCGAGGGTCCTCCCGTTTCCTCCACTCCTGCATTCCGCTGCTGCTCCATCTTCACACCATTTCAACTTCACTGGAACTCAAAACCTCGATGTTAAGTGACAACCAGAACATCTCAACTCTCATATCAAGTGGGTGGACCTAGTTGGTCAACAAGAAACCCTTCAAGACTATAACGGAATTGTTTATTAGAGCACCAAACATTTACAATTTTACACTAGACATGCAAGCTTTTACCTTGAAGAAATGTGAAAGTTTCGTGTAAGTGCAGATTTAATATTTTCCTTACAAAATATAGGCTGCGCTGTTGTCGCATTACTGGTTTTATATGAAACCAATATGTGCTGCCAGGTGTCATTTTTGCAAGAGATTCATTAAGACAGTTTATGTGTAACAGTCAAAGTATCTTAAATGTATGTTCATTCCCTATAATATTCAAAACCAGTAAACCAGTTTGCAAAAAACTTAGTAGATGTGTGCATCGGCTTTCGAGAATTGAAAGGTGAAAGGCCATATCTGTAACCAGTTATCTCATCTAAACTGAATGTGATTTGCAGATAACATTTCACTGCGTAGATGATTTGTAATTATACTAAATAAAATTTTATATATCAGATGAATATGACCATCTACGTTTATAGCACGCGTGAAGTTAATCCAAGAAATCATTTTAGAAGTTGATTCTATGTTATGATTGTACATTATATACGGTATTATACGCAAAGATATTGCAAAGATATTTGTGGCGTATGTTACATTTAAATTTCCTCCGCCCAATATTGCTTTTTCGCTGTCCAAATACATATAACTGCAGTTCCTAAGAAATTATATAACGCGGTGAGAGGTTTTGATCTTTGTAATGCGTTCTTCGACAGGCGCCATCGTCCTGACTGCCAAGGCATAGAAAGTAAAACACAAAAAGCTTGTGAAGTCCTTAGCATTCCTTTACTAAGGGCACATGATTCGACTGCAGCTTTCGATGAACAAATAAACGTACTTATACAAAATGGCGTTATGTGGGTAAAGTAAATCATTTAACAATACAATAATCACTAGTTCGATTAAAATAGAATATGTACCAAGATATATATATATATATATATATATATCAAGATTCTAAAATTGTTGCTATCAAAATACATCTTTTTACTGACGCTTGATTGAGTCAGTAAAATAATGATTTGTTATGTTATTTACCTAGGTCTTCTATAGATGGTGGCCTTTATTGTGATAGCAAGACTGACAGAAGCAATATTTCAGGGGTTTTCTCTTAAAATTACACTATAACAGTAAGCGTTTTTCGTAGCCGAGTTCGCAGAGGGCGTCATGTTGACGATGTATGTTCCAGTTTAGAATATCAACTAAGGCGTGTGTGTGTGTGTGTCGTTTTTTAATATAGTGCGAAAACCACGGCTATTTTGCTGGCGTAAAAAAAAATGGCATTAATATTTCCAATTAAAAAATACATCTACATTCTTTAACGCTCCAAATCTTCACCTAATTGCAACAATCTGTGTTTCACTCTCGGCGGGGAGTCTGGTAGCGTAGCACTACGCGGAGAGATTATCCTCCAACATCTGTTAACCGTGCTCGCATTGGCAGTGTTTAGAATTTTTCACTTATCCTCCCTTAGTACTCTGCCAACTTTCACATTCCATGACGATACACTGACATGAGTATTTTTCACTTTATTACATGCATCGCTGACATGTTATTTAGCTGTATATTTTATGTTTTATTTTTTGTAAAGTTTCTCTTTTACAACCGAGTATTGCAAATTTTTCATTATTTTGCCGTGTACATTTTGTAAATTTGATCTTTACTAAGGCTTGTAAGATTTTGGTCCTAACGATAATTAAAATCAATAAAAATTATGTTGTCAGATACTAAGTTTTTTCTTATTCTTCTGGACAGCTTAGCACGGCTAACACATGTACTGTAATATAGACACCAAATTTTTCGCAGGTAAACAAAAACTATGTTTATGAACTACAGGCAACAATATGCACCTTATTAACAAATGCATATACTGCAACCATTATATACAGTGAGTTATTACTTGGTTATGCTGTGGCCCGTCACAAACGTTCATCATAGATGCATTCCCAGCCGACTGCATACCTATGCGGTGGTTTTCTGTCTTCACTCCACAACAGCGATGAAATCCAGAAACGGTTCGTTGATGTAAGACCCGTTATTAATAACTTAGTCTAAGAACTTAAACATCATCATCGATTTTATGGTGCCCTGAAGTAAAATGGTGTATCATCCACCTCCTCCTACAATGATATACTGACTTTTGTTAAGGTTTACGTCTCGAAAGCTTCCAGCAACTTTCCATCGTGAAATTTGCATCCTCACGACTCAGAGCAATCAGATCCTATAATCCGCGAACAATAAAGAGTGAATTGCTTTGTGCTCAAAGTGAACTTTTATATCGCCAAATGAGAGGTTTCATCAGTTCTACAAAACCAGTATTTAATATATATTTACAAATGTTGGAGAGGTATGTTGCAGCTTTGTCTCTATATTAAGTTGTTCTAAACGAGGCAAATTTTTACCCGCAACCGTAATAAATGGCCTGTGTATGATCGTCCATCATAAAGCCTTTCTGGTCTTCTCTTATATTTCCTTCACTTGTAGGGAGTGGAATTATTTGGCCGAGTCTTAACATCGGGGTCTTCAGAGCCGATGATGTAAAGCGAGTTGAGTATGGAGCAGTGCTGGAAAGCTAGAGAGGGGGAAACGGGAGATACCCGAGAAAACCCGCCGACCAGCTGTATCGTCCGGCACGATTCCCGCATGTGAAAATCCGGGAATAGAACCCGGTTCGCCTAGGTGGGAGGCGAGTTGTCTGGCCACTACATCAACGCGGCCCCTCGTAACTTAAAACGCTTGGCAGATGAATTACCGGTTTCAAAAAGTGCTAATTGAAGTTTACTTGTTTCTGGAAGCCATTACATAAAAACTGAGAAATATGCAATGATATGAAATATTTTATTGGTGCATTTCTTTGGCGCAATAGCTTGCGCCCTAACAGAAATGCATCACTTTTTGTTGTAAAATATTTGATATTTGCTGAGGTGATTGGCATTGACAGTTTCCTAGCATAGCCCTTAAAATTTTTTCCCCGTCCTGGCTTCCAAATAATTTGTATGTAATTGATATGTCTTATGTCCTACGCGCTCTTAAAAATGCAACATGGCTGAGGTAAAAGTAATTAGGGCTTGACGCCTCGCCAACTGTGAGGTAATTAAAGACGGGCAGGTTGCACAGGAATGCGGGGTCGGGGCAGCAATCGGCCGGGGCCTTTATGAAGGATTCGCCTGGAACGACTTCGGGAAACTACGGAAAACCGAAATCGTGATAGCCGGACCGGGAATCGAACCCGTGTCGTCCTGAATGTCAGTCAAATGGTTTACCATTGTTCCACCTCGTTTGGTAACTAATGTATAGCTGGTTAGCTTTCAAATAAGCACGTTGAAATAATTCATCGAAAAATTTCCCCGCCCGTAATTGGTCATATTTTTACGGACACGCTGCCAGCGAAGTCGTTAGCGATGCAAGGAAATTGTACTAACGTTTTGACTTCACGTTAAAAGTGTAATATTTAAATTTTGTAACATTGAATTAATTGTTTTAGGTTTTGTTCGTTTCTGCACATGTAGTAAGAATTGAGATATTACTAATGAATGTACTTTGATTCGTATAGTTTCTCTGGTTTGAGGCGTGAATATTGTGACTAGGTTGATGGGAGTATTTATTTTTCACATCGCTGAAGGATTCAAAATGGGAAAGAAAGTGACCCCAAGCGGTGCGTTCGGAAATGCTCTGTAAACGAACGGGCTATGCTAGGGGAGGAAAGAGGAAAATTACTGAGAGTGTATGTGCACGGAGGAGGGCGGGAGTGTGCACGGGAGTCTGTGAACAAACATTGAGATGATGCCTGCATAAACATTTGTGGGAGGTCATTATAACTGCGAATGCGCTTTTCCACCATCATATTTTAACACCATATCCCGATCTAAGAGCACCACCAGAAGGAACTTAGGTGAATAGCTAGCGTATTCTTATAGACGGTGATTTTGGTGTATTTTAGTAGGTGTGGGTTGAGGTATGCTTGAATTCTAGTGGAAAGTATGAGTATATTTAGTTTGATGATGGTTTTGTAGAGCAGATTGTATGGGTGGTAGTAGCGGTGGGGGTGGTGGTGGTGATGGAGTCAATATTAGCATAATTGTATAAGATAAAATTTGTTTTTACTTTTTTCATGTACCTGAAGTTGGAATATCAAAATCTATTAAGGTGCCAAGTGCGGTGTCTGCAGTGCTAAGTGCGGCGCCTGCAGTGCTAAGTGCGGTGCCTTTGGTGCTAATTGGGTGCCTTAGATGCTAACTGCAGTGCCTGCAATGCTAAATGCGGTGCCTCCAGTACTAAGTGCGGTGCCTTTGATATGTTAGGATGGGTGAAGTTATGTTAATTGATACTGAAGTGGGGTTAGGTTAGGTTAACATAATCTTTCAAAAGTCCTGACATGGGGTAGAATGGGCATGACTAAGTTAAAATATTCCATGTCCTACACAATATGAAAATACTGTATAATTCCTACACAAGTGTGTGGAGTGCATACGACAAAAATCTGAGTGACTAAATTGACTTTAGTGACTTTACTTGGACTTGTGGTTAGGTTAAGTGGATGGCGAGAGAAATAAAATATATTCAAAGTTCTGACATGGGGTGGAACGCATACAAGTATGACTTGGTTGTACAATTAGTTTACTTGTATAGTTGTTATAGCTGTTATGTTGATTGGTATGACCTAATCATATGTTCAGTTATTTTGGCAGTATGAAAAAAAGTACAGCTTAGAATGTGTGAGGAGTATAGTTTAACCATGTGATTATTATTTTGTAAGAACAGAATGGTTTGATGGGATGTTTAGTTATGGATGGTAGGTATAAGCAGTTTTGGTTGGTAGAACAAGTAGTATAGATGTTATGTTATGGGCTGGCCTCAGCTGTATAGTTGCTCGAGTTATGATGGCTATCGTGCTTGGTGTATTGGGTGGTGCAGTTGATTTAATTATATTTTTGGTTATAGGAGATGGGGGGTTGGGTGGCCTGGTATGACTTGGGTTATATAATGGATGATATGGGTGATCAGAATATATGTATTTGACTGGTGTCGACCAGTAGAGTAGAAGGCATGAGCAGTAAGTAAATTTGTTTGGTAAGATCGGTGTAACAAAGCTCCTACATCTAAATAAAATACTTAAAAATTACATAAGTTTCAATCTGAACATTAAATAAGAAAAAAATCTGAAAAATAAGTCTGGGAAAGCAATAAAATATTATATGTAAAAATTATATAGTAAAATGAATGCTCAAAATCTGAAACTTATTGCTGGCCTACGTTAGTCTGGTGATGGTTGGTAGAGCAGATGACATGCATGAGTTACAGTGGCTGGATCATTCAGTTTTTAGGTGCCTGCTTGCGAGTTTAGAAGTCGTCGGGTTCATTTTATGGAGCTATTTGACATTGGCAGTCGTAAAACTTTGTCGAGAAGAATATTTGGCCAAGGGTTCTGGTTAGATGCTTGCTAGAATGTACTGTGTATAAGCAATTCATATTAATCGAGCGCTGCTGTAAAGATACTATGTGACTAGCATGGATAAATGTAAGGATTCTGTTTGTAGTCTGAAGTATGTAAATATATAAATCAAAACGTATTTAATTTATCACCGATGTTGTACTCAGCCTGATATATATATATATATATATATATATATAAACACACACACACACACACACACACAAGAGAGAGAATACGATGGTGTTTTGTTTAGTCACATAAACACATTTAAAAAAAAGCCTATTCGGATACTTTTGTTCCTACACAACCTTTCAGATGACAAATAATTATCATTTTGTAGTGTTTAGTCTTGAAGAGAGAAGGCCTGAAATGAAGTCAAGAGAACTTTTTTCTGTACGCTACATAATATTGAAGCATAACTTAAAAATCTAAAATATGTTAAAATATAAAATTTTTATTTGACATACCCTATGCCTATAAAAGTAATATGTTTATAAAGGGCTTAAACATACATTCCTGGAGCTAGAAATAGTGCTTCCATAATTTAATTTCATGAGCCTGGTCTCAATAGATCGCAAATTATACTTGTCTACCTAAATTTATGTACATATTCACTTGCTTACAGCTCGACTTGCTACATACTAATTTAAAAAATAATTTATAAGAAAATAATTACATATGAGCTTAAGAATTCAGACTCCGACTAAAAGTTACGAGATGTTAAAATACAGCACATTGAAGGGCTTTGCATAAGCTAAAACTGTTATAAAATATGGTATTATTAAGCCGTATATAAACTGGCTGAAAAAAATAACAATATTTGTGTAATTGTACGAGGGAATGTAGCTTCAACATTTACAACCTATATAAAAGTTTTTAGCACTTTTCGTGGTATGAGGTTACTGGTCTAGTGGTTAGCATACCCGACTTCTAATCCGGGGTCGATTCGCTGTTCAAGAGTTAGAATTTTTTTTTTTATGTTACCAGCTGTCATGGGAAAGTGTGAAATTTACAAAATTTAAGATCTTTGAACTGGATTTACTTTGCAAAATATACTTTTAATACATTTTTACTGTAATTTTTAAAGAATATTTTTCCGGCGTTAATCAGATGATTAATAAATAAAATAAAACTAAATGATTCTAATTTTTAATTTTTAATGCATCTATTCCTAGATGACTGTGTACAAGGCCGGTCAGCCCAGTGGCTCGCGGTCATTTATACTCTGTCCCTTCCCTGCGCGACGTCTGTTGACGTCACTTCATGTCACTATTTGAGGATGTCACTTTTGGCGGGTGGCTGCAGGCACGTCTGTCTCTGACGGACATGTCGGTGGCGATGTATGTGTGGTTAGAGGAGCTAGGCGACAAATGTAAAAAAAAATTGATTGAAGTAAAATATTTAGATAAAATATTGTCTTCCAAAATATAAAGTATTGAAAATCGAATGTGATTTGCAAAGTCCTGCCTGGAATGTACTTTACAATAAGTTTTTTATATACCATCTCGTGTATGGAAAATTACATCTTTAGATTCGTAAATAAATATACTCACTGGCGATTCGCACACTCTAGCAGGCGATGGAGGAACTATGTAGATGGTGGAATAGAGAAAATGCAACTGATCGAAGATGCATAAGTAATCAGTGGAGCAAATGTGACTTAAATTTATAATTAAGAAATAAATACTTAAAAAATTATACAAGTTAAATCTTAAATTATATACATATATGCACACATGCATATATAAGTTAAACCAAAACAATATAATAAAAAATAAATACTTACAAAATACTTAAAAAATTATTGATATGAAAATAAAATACTTAAAAATTACATAAGAAATAAAAATGTACTGTCTTTAATGAGAGGCAAGATATTTTTTGTTCGTCTCCAAGCTATATACTAGTTATAAACTCTGTGACGGGCGGAACCACGTCGCCTCACGCCCTCGAAGAATTATTAATTACAACTGATTGTAATGAACTTTTTAATTAGCTGGTGGGACTAAGTTGCCTCAAGTCCTCGGATAATGATTATTTACAACTAAGTACACATAATAATAACCTGTTAAACAGTGGGCCAGACCACGTAGCCAGTCACCCATTCGGAGAATCATTGTGGTTGCTCACCTGACATTTTGTTCGGCACAGTGCCCGATACCGTGAACATTTTAAACATGCTTATTTTGGTGTTTAAATCCTATAATAAGACTAAAAACTATTAAAATACTAACCTGTTATGTGCTCACCAGGATCACGTTATCTCAAAAAGACGCTGGACGACCTGAGGTAACGAAGAACTTGTGTTAATTATACGTGCTACTTTTCATGTATAACAGCGGCCAGCCATGGAAGCTCATTGTGTGGCGGACAGTGGTTTCGCCTGTTCGCCACTCGAGAGCAGCACCGTTGGTTGCAGGCGCTGAGAACTGCCCGTGTCCGTGCGCGCGCAGCTGCACACCGTGACGTTTGGTTGCGTCAGTTCTGGCAACTTGGTCAAGAGGCCGAAAGTGTGGTTGCGTATTGTCATGTAATTGGTGGTTGACTTTTAAATTATGGAGACCCCTCTAAGGGAAAAAGGTGTCCGCTGTGTCGGTTCGCCTTATTAGGTAACATCAACTGCCATTGGGCGTGAATATCACGACCTCCATAAGGGCTATTGAAAACCCCTCTAATTTCTTGGAATTCTTAAAACAAACATGGATCTCATGTGTGATTGGTGACGCTAGGTGGCGTATCTATGTATAAATTGCCTGTACTTGCTTCGTTCGTGGTCAGTCAGCGACCTCGAGGGGGCAAACTGCTGCCAAATAAGTAGCATTCTTGATTTCGCACACATGTAGGCTCATCAAGCGATTAGGACTTTTACGTCATTCCGACGTTAGGCGACAGCCATGATGGCTGGAAATTTTAAATCTTTTTAAACCTTGCGAAATGTTGGTCTCTTATCAAAAATGGGATAATGGTAATTTTTGTAACTGTTTTTGTAAGCCCATAAAAGTACGTGACCAATTATTAACGAGAATTTTTAGTGGTTGTAACCACTGGTAACCAAAATAATAATAATCATGGTATTAGCATTTTGAAACCAAGTCTAGGCAATGGTAGGCGATACTTGGGATTTAGTTGTGTTTATTTTTAGTAAACAATCTAAAAACTTTACGAAGTTGAGGACATTTTGAATAGTAAATTTTGCTCGCGGGAGTTAAGGCTGCCATTGCTAAGCAGTTGCTCCTATCCACGAGGGATCACGAGCAGATGAAGGAGAAAGTATTGCATAGACATTGAGGTTACACTGTAATATGAGTTGCCATATTGGTTTTTTCTGTATAGGACTTAACATAATTTTCTGAAGTCCAGAGTATATGTTAGTACAGCAGACTTTGATCTGCCAGCTTGCGACGAAGCGTGTTTAGGGTTACTTGCCCAGTATGTATTGTGATGGCCTCTGTATTCGCTATATGACCAAGGTATTTTGCCTAAATATTGCCTGTATTTTAGTGGGAAAATCCAAGTATCAGCATAATTATGTACCTGCCATTTAATAATATCTTACTGAGTTTTTATGGTAACATGGTTTTATGTACATGTTAATTCAATTGAAACTAAGGGAGAGGAAGTTTTTAGCTCTTCCACTTGTAAAATTGCTAACCAATGAAATATTTTCAACGTGTAAGATTGATAACCATTGAAAAGAATGAATATAAACTTAATAAAAGATAAACTTAACAAAAGAGAATTACCATACTTCTTTGTTTCTATTATAAGTCGTTTACCATCAATGCTTAGTTCACCCTTACATTGCACAAATAACAGTTTTTTTGCATGGCTTTTGCAATTTCTGGTGTTCTGTTGGTTTTGCTGGTTTTATGCAAATCCTGTCTTGTGACGCCCTTGGTTTAGGACGTAGCATGGCCAGAACTCTTGTCCCAGTGCATGTCGCAATAGCCGAGTGGTCTAAGGCGTAAGTCTCTCGACCCAAGGTCCGGCAGTTCGATCCCGCACTATTCTAGATGGTATTCTGAGTTATATATAAAGCAGCGCTTCTGGCGCTGCTTTTTATATAACTCAGTGGAGCGCATGCAACAGCTGCGTGATCGACTAATCGAATGAGAGCGACACCAACACTTCTAGTGGCCAATGTCAGAACTAATGTGGGAAACAAATGGGAAACGAAAAATGGTGGCCTATAGTAACAAAAAAGGTGGTCTCCAGTAACAGCTGATGTAAACAACATGATGAACGAATGAAAGAGAAAAGAAATAAGGAGGGAAAGAAAGAATATAAAAGGAAGCACTCGGAGAAAACTCTTGGAGAGGAAAAGAGAAGGAGAAAGAATGAATACAAAAATAAAGAATTACCGCAAAAGAGAAAACCCTCGGATTGAAAAGGATGGCAGTCGAACGAATTTGAGTAACAAGATGTGTGTACTTACATTAAATATGTCGGCATACTGGTTAGCAACATGGCGGGATCCAAAATGGTGGATTCGTTACCGGAATGAGAAGTTCGGAATCCAACATGGCGGACAGAGCCGGAGAGTCAGACCCTGGGCCGTGCCGTAATACTCACAGTAAATATTATGACGACAAGAAGGTTTTCTTGTAAATTCTACTTTCCGATGCATCCGAAATGGAAATGTGCTTAAATTAAAAAAAAAAAAAATGGGGAGACTATCATAGATTAATTATTTACATTAAAAAAATATGTTTTATTAGTGAAATACTTTAAAATGTTGCAAATTGTATGCAATCTTCTTTCATATACACCATAAATAGCACTTTTCTGAGTTTTTTGTGGTATCTATACTACTTTTTTGTTCTTGTTGTATAGTCACATGCAGTGCACCACAGGCAGTTGCTTTACTTCAGCGTTAAGGAAATGTGTGGGTGTGTGTTGCAGGAGATGTGCCAGCGGCCCAAGTTCATTGCGGAGGGATGCGGGGCCGGCAGCAGGGCGGAGGGCGCGAGGTTCGACGTGGAGCCAGGCGAGCTGGGCGACCCCTGGCTGCTGGCCGCCGCGTCCTCCCTCACCCTGACGCTGCGATTCCTCGACCGCGTCGTGCCGCCCGACCAGGGCTTCGATTCCGCCACCTACTGCGGCCTTTTCAGGTACGTCACTGTCGATTAGTCATGGGTAGAGATGATGGTTTACCGCGGGGAAAGTTGCCTGTTTCCTAGAATGCAATGCACTCTACACATGTATGACAGTTTTCTTTCCTTACTGGCTGCCATGCATGTAAGAAACTACTGCCCCATTTCACTAAGCCAACGACAATTCTGATACTATAACGCAGAACATTCGTGATTGGTCTGCAAACAACTTAGCAGGGTCAAAACGTTGTTCATTCATTCACGAAATAATAAACTAGTCGGACTGTTATAGAAGATATGCTGGCTCAAAAAATATTCGCGATATTCCATCATCTCTAGTGATGGGGTAATTGCTAGAGATAGAAATTTCGCGAGTTAATTTCGGGACGAGACAGAGATCCAACGCGTGTACACTGAAGTCACCTTTGCAATTGGATCGCAGTTCATTAGACACGCCCTGGACGACTCTAAGCCAATAGCAGACTGGAAAGGAAACAAGTAGCTTGTAACATACTGCCAGGTGTTGTGTAACACTGGTTACTCTCTGGGGCAGCAGCCAATGAACAAACACCTGAGGCTCGATTGTACACAGGACTATGGAGTCTAGCCTACAGGTCATTGAACTCGCGGAATGTTCCTATCCTTAATAATAGCATAAATTTATTAAGTCGAATGGATCGATTACCATTATTATTAAATCGAATAAATAATCTATAGAATAATCCATACATGAAAATATCTCTACAAATTATATTAAAACTATTCTCACCAAACATTTTTCGTTTTATTTTTAATAACTTCTGCTATTTAGAAAATTAGCTTTTTCAAAGTTATATGTTATATTTTTAATAGATGTAAAAAATGGAGGTTTCTGGAATGTTTTGTTTAAGTATAAACAGCTGAAAATCGTGAATAATGGAATTGTTTTAAAATAGTCGATTAATAGCTTATAATAAAATAATCGAATAATCTATTATTTTACAAGCTATTATCCCATCACTAGAATGGAGGGCAGGGTCAACTGCGCCACACTCACACTCCCAGGAGCACACCATGAAAATGAAATATACAGTTTATAGGCAGTTCACCATAGTTTTTGAAATCAGCCTTTGAAAAATTTCACTGCCCCTATAGGCTATTCACGGTAAAGTGATCAATTTTGAAAGCCCTCTCATTTGGAATAATAGTCAATAAATTTATTTTATTCCCGTCTTAGAGGTTAACTCCCGGGCTATACACACTTTGTTTATTACTTACGTGGCAAAATATGTTTAAAAAAGGTGACAAAGGATAAAAAATGGCTTAAAGGAAAATGTAACTAGGGCCTCGAAAGGGTTCACTTTACCGGGAACAGCCTATACCTGCATGTATTTCAACTGGTGCTCTGTTTGGTGAACGCCCAGTAAAGTTGGCAACGTGCGAAAGGAAACTAGTTCCATGTCTTGACGTCGAAATTAAAATGTGGGGTTGATATCTGTGCATATAAATTTTATCCTTTTACTTTCTGGTTTTTAAATAAGTATAAGTGTAAGAATTAACTAATTTGTAAAACATTTACTTTTATAATAATTTCTCAACTTTCACTTCACCGACGGCAATGTTAAATTTGCATATGACTGAAGAATTCACTGTGCATGCAAGTAGATCTTAAACAGGGCTTCCGAAAGTACTCAATTTACCATGAACAGCATATACAATCATATACAACAATAATCAATCCAAGGGTGATGGATTGCAAAGTAATAAAAGCATAACACTTAGTGAAAGTTACGTGGCCAGAGAGAGCCAAAGGACGGAAAGTCGTGAGATAGATAACACTATGATAAGATAAAGCTTCGTATTAAAATAATAATGATAAATATAATGATAAGCTACTCATACGGTACCCCTGCATTACCCAGAAAGAGCGGGGGCGCGGGGGTGAACATAATATGTCTGGCCTTAGGCTGGCCACGAAAAAAAAACACTCGCCTCTTTTCTCCGCCATCTGATGAGGTAGACCGAAATTTCGTCGTCTGTGCGTGTACCCAACAATAAGCTACCCTACTGTAATTCAACCGTCGAAAATGTCACGTGGTCAACAGTGGAGATATATGGGCGGCTCTTGACATAGATGTCTTGGGAGGGCGAAGTGAGGTGAGTATGGAACAGCAACGGAATGCAAGGGTGGGGGAAACGAAATAACCCCGAGAAAACCTGCCGACCATCGGCATCGCCCGGCATGACTCCCACAAGCGAAAATTCGGGGGCGACCCAGCCGGGAATGAACCCAGTTTGCTTTGGTGGGAGGCGAGTAGGTTTACCACTATACCACTTTACTCCGTGGTCAACAGTGATTGATGCGTTTGTTTGGATGGATATTTTCATAAGATATGTAATTTTATATGAATATAACATACTGTTGCCAATTTTAAATTGATCTAATAGCAAAACGTGTCTAAAGGAAGTATGAAAACACTTCAAAGCACTTGTTTACATGGCCAGCGCCCTAGCCTCAAGTGTTATCCACGCCGTTTTTGACAGTCGCACTAGCAGAATAGCCCTGTGCTGGGACACGGAGAGTGGCTGTGGACATCTCGGGCACGCATTCTACCCTGATTTCCTTCTACGTCTATGACGGTCCATCACTTCTCGTGTAGGACGAGTTTAATATCTGCGAGACTTACAGCATTCTGGGCGACGCTTATTCAGCTCCCTGTCGGGCTGGGCTCTACAAGCAATTTATTTTAGAATATACAACTTCGATTTCGAAAATTTTGCAAAGCATACATGATTATACAAATCTAAAGATATACCACAAGTAAAATACGAATTTCATTTTATTTTATTATTTACTAATTTCACACTAACGGCTAACGGCTCGGTATAACCAACATTATAGAGTGAGCAGGAGCTAAAATGCGAGCCATAAGAAGCAACATTAATTTTAATGTAAAGTTTTCAGAAGTATTAAATGTACAAATTTAATGAACTACATGTTCTAAATCTCAGTTTTAATGACGTGAAATTTTATAATAAAGACGTAATTTTGATGATGGGCAATTCCTGTGAGAATGCCTAAAAAATCGTGCTCAGCTGCCTCTTGTAGTAAATGTATTAGCGACTCGTTTATACTATTCTAAAGAATACATTCAGTAATTTTTTGTGATATATCACAAATTGGTACTATGAAGAGTGTCCCCGAAACTATCACATTTTTTAAAACTAACGTTAGCTATTTCAGTAGCTTCTGGAGATAGTGTGTTACCGAACCAAGCCGAGGCATCTTAGCTGCAGACCTTATCTGCTGTTCTCCTCAGTCGTGACTAGAACCAGTTGGGCAGGGGAGGTGGAGAAGGGGTGATATTGCTTACAGGAGGAAGCTAACGGTCCAGTTCTTCAGAAATCACTCTGTTTAGGAACATATGTTCTTTCTTTCTGTAAACTGCAATCTCAAGCAAGTGTCTATTTGTTTCGTGATTAATTTTTTCCGCATTAGCAGACCCAATCACACAATTGTAAAAAATAAAAATAAAAATAAAAAAAACATCACGAGCAGGAAAATCAGTACCAAATAATTTATTTAATTTTTGTTACATAATCTACACACACACACACACACACACTCTCTCTCTCTCTCTCTCTGTCTTTTTTTCTCTCTGTCTGTTAGTCTGATGTAGCGGACTTCTAATTAATATTGAACGTGACTCAATTCAGGGTCCCTCTGTCTATACATAAAACTTAATAATCGCAGTTTGCTTGTGATTAAAATCGGGCATCGCTTCTCGGGAAGAAACCGGTTTCAAAACCCAAGATGTCTACTCCGTAATCATTTCATAAATAGCACATTTACACTTCATAGTTGATCAACATTGTCTTTGCCCATATAATATTTATGTTCTTGTAAGTAATAAGCTAGCAAATTAATACGACCATCCGTCTCCAGTTTATTAATACTAATTCAGCGAGCATTATCTGTGTAATTTATTCATACGTGTATCATCTCAAGATCGCCAAATCATTTGGTTACTGCAAGATTAAGTAACCAAACACACTAACATAACTGATATGATTTATGTTTTCAGAGATGACATATCCCAATTAAAACGTTGCAATACACGGGATAGAAGTATATACGATGGCAATTCGTATAAACATGTTATGAATAGGTAGTAATTACATCATTACCCCTAATACTTTAATTGTTACAGTCGGAAAAGGCTGCGGATGTAAGTTGAGTGAAGTATAGGCGAAATTATTTGTAAAAGCTATTGAGGTAGACGCCGACATTTAAATAATTCAATAAAAAAAATCTCACTACATGTTAATTTTGCCAACAAACTTGTATACTCACATTTCTTTGTTAATCCAATTATTGTAAAAACAATGTAACATTAACCTTTCGTGGCAAAATATGTAAAAACCAAATATTTATGAAATATGATTTGTTTAACCCATCTTGGTGATCATAAGCAGATAACGTAAAATACGACTTACTGGCAGCTCGGTTTCAAAGTGTATATTTTTATCTGGTGTATGACTTTTTAAACTTTTCACACTGCCTACTCAACTCTTGGAAACTATGTGTGGGACAGTTTGCACAATATATTTATCAAACCAAAAAAGAAAACCAGAAAGAAGGCTAAAGAAAGACTACAACACATCCAAAGTTACTTGAATAAACAACTTCCAGGATGCCATCGACCACATGCCACAGTAAGCATGCAAATATTTACGCACCTGTTTCCTCCATACAACCCAATGACGTAGACATTTTTTCGGCCTATAATATGAGCTCAAATTTTGAATATTTTTATTTCATTTATGTCTAGACTTCAACAATACAGTTTTAAGAAATTGTACTGCAAAATAAGTTACCAGGTAATAAGTTCAGTAGAAGGTAGAGAGATATTGGTCCTTTAGTCAAAACGTTGTAGTCCATGATCGTTCGCATATCAACCCAAACACCGAGTAAGAGCATGTGATACATATGGCGGACATTGCAATGAAAACTCCAAGGTACACATTGTATCCTAATTTTAGTTCATTCTTGCAAAATATTTTTCATTGCATATTGGTAACTAATTTCTCGTCTCCTTGCAAGAACTGCAGAATTATATAATATATATAATATATATAATGTAATTTTGTAAGCATGTATGATAACATTTATTTTGCGATTCAAGAACTCTTCTCCGGACTTTTTTCCCCACTCTTCGAAACTTGACAAAAAACCGTACAATCTGTAGAAAAGAAGTAATTCGAATATTTGTAACTGTGTAGCCTAACTCTGTTAGAATTTTTCGTGATGAAACTTCCGTATAGATTAAGGAAAAATAGCGAATAGAAAAATATTGCAAATTAAAAAAATATATATATTTTTGTGTTAATACTACTTAATGGAAATCAAAAACTCACTGTACGAAAACAGTATCTGTTCTGTGGATCTTAACCAGCGATTTAGTTACAGGCGTAAATGGGGGGCAGTAGGCCTTAGTTATTGATAAAATAATTATAGTATTGCATCAATGGCTATGGTAATATTTCTGACGTAGGAATAGCATTTTAAATGTGTAAAATCTGTTGTTTTCCAATGCCGGGGCGATATAACACCTCAGTAAATACTAACCATATCTGCACAACTTTGTAACTGTTGTAGGAAACATGAAAAAACGAAACTTTAAAACCACCACTACTGGGAACACGATTGTCTAGTATCTTCCACCAGGAAGAGGCGTCAATCATCTGACCCTAGTCATGGACACTCAGTGCACAATAATACTGAAGATCATTCACTTTCTCCAGACTTCCGCGTGAAAGGCCGTGGTTATCCTGTGTCAAGGTAGGCTCGCTCTTAACCAGTAACATTGCGAATGCATCCATAACTAAATGTATGTATATGTATATATATATATATATATATAACGCGACGAGGGTTATGAATGTCAGAGATAAGTGGTTTAATAGTATGCACATACGCAGTTACACATTCACATACTCGCCACTCACGAATCACTATTAATAGAGCTGACTTTGACGCACTTTATCTTTACATTACGTAGGTAAACTGATAAAAAAGTATGGTTTGTATAGTCGTATGTCGGGTATTACACTGTACAAATGCGACACAAAGGACAGTCGAATTATACAGATAGTTATATTATTTTTTGATAAAAATTTGTAACCCTAAGATGTGCGAGATTTTTTAAGACATCGCATGAAATAGCACGCGTAAATTAACATAACAGGTCGCCTTCTCGGAAAACTCACAGGAGAACAGTTCTCGATAAATTAAGACATTACTATTAAAACAGAATGTCGCCTGACCAGGTAGGCAACACACAATAAAAGGAAAGATTTTTTAATTAGGTTTTTGTGGAGGGTGCACAGCTCCTTAAAAAATAATTTTACTGGGTAAATGTATATACATTTTCGTCTTATATTTTCGTGAAGAATTACCTGCCGGAGTTTGTCATGTTGTTCAAAACACTAGGTATATGCCTACAGAGCTTATTCTAGGTTTTTTTTCCTGACTGGCCGCAGGTCTCAAACATAACCTATAGTTCTACGCATAACAAGCGTGAAGATAAGTAGTTTAGTCGGAGCCCTACAACAGCACGGTTCACAAAATTACTTCTCGATCTGTTTCCTGCACATTGCTGATGTCTGCGTCTTGTTATACATTAATTCCCGCACGACAAATAAGTTTTCAGAGATAAATATTTATACAATGAGTATGGGAAATTCGTTAATTTCAAATCAAAGATAGCTAAAGTCATTATTAACTAAAGCTTTTAAAAGCTGTTCACGATAAAGTGATTACTTTTGAAATCAACCTTTGAAAAATGACACTGCCCCATGTCTGCATATATTATGATATAATCCATTCACGGATACTTCAGACTTTTCTGACGCCCTGCTGAAGTCCTACTTCCAGGATATTCCGCCACCTCGTACAAACTAAGGCCGTGTCCGAATTGGCAGATTTTGTTGACAAAATGATCACGTGACCCGATTGTGTATACAAAATTGTGACATATTTGGTAATTTTGTATCTAGTGGATGTTAGAAAAAATACAAAATGACAAAATCAGCGCCATGTTTGTTTTTACTCTAAAAACACATGCGCGAATGCGTAAATGTGATAGTTGCAGAAATATTACACCTGGTTTAAGCATAAAATTTAAATAAAAATATTTTGCACTGTTAATTTAATAATGTGTTGCCGCGAGTGCTAAACAAGTGACTGTTGACAAATTCCGAATTGATACGTATCAAATCACGAATCTACAAAATAACGAAATAACGAAATTTGTCAATTCGGACACGGCCTAAGCTTAACCAAGTCTGGAAAATTACACCGTAGGGACAACACACCGAATTCGTGCGCACTTTGTGAAACAGCATTTTGTATAAGAACTAATCCTCACTAGGCGTTAGCAACACACTTGTTTTCTCCCTGTGTTTTATTCAAATTATTTATTAATAAAACATAATAATTTATAGATAACATATGAATAACATTTCAATTTAAAAGAAAAAAAAATTTTACTTTTATGTACACAAGTATAAAACGCTTGTGATACATGGCGTATTTTGGAAATAACTAAACTCGTCAGGCTTAGGGAGATTTTTCAAAGGTTTGATTCAAAAAGGATGAATAAACCGCGAATAGACTATAGGCACAACGCCCAACGCGCACCCATTGAAGTTGGTAACGATGGAGCGAAAGGAGCTCCGTGCTTTAAAGTTGAATTAAAAATGCTAAACAAACATGAGTGAATACGGAAATTTTCATTTTTTCTTTCAATTTTTTTAATGCGTGTAAGTGTAATAATGAGCAAATATGTGTAGGCCGTTCACGGTAAAGTGAGCACTTTTGAAGCCGCAGTTGCTTTTTTCTTTCAACAAATTTATATCCTTCCACCACTTGTTAATGTAAACCCTGCCATGAGAGTAATAAACGCAGTGTATATCTTCACCACGCCTAAAACCAAAGGTTAGAGATCGCAATGTAAAGTATTTATTGGTTATTATGTCTGACGAAACAGCTTCAAAAAGTGCTCACTTTACCGCGTTTACTTTTCCAATAATTTTACTTGACCGACTCATGAATAAAATTATCCAGGCCCATGGCGAAGTTACCTTCCCATATGGCAGAAGAATACACAATATGCATAAAAGTGTTCAGTTTACCGTGAACAGCCTTTACCAATTCTATCAGGCACGTGGAAGTCAATATGCCCATGAGAATATTTGCAGGTACGGACATGACATTTTTCAAAGGTTTATTTCTAAAATTCTCAATTAAACATGAATTGCCTATAGAGTATGTGTTGATGTGAGGCCAACGCAAGAGAACCCATCCGGCTGGCACTCTGGACTTGCCACCCAGAGGGAAGGACGCCATCGGCTCCATGTTAAGATCGCCACCTACGCTCGTTTAAAGGGCATTAAACTGCCCATAATAACTTTCTATATTATTAGACTCGGTATTGTATATGCCTGTTATATTACATCGAACAGTAGTTTGATAAAAGCATGGAAAGTTAATTCACAAAAATTAATTACTGGAGGTACGGGAAGTTCTACTTTATATACCTACTTCGGCACATGCAAATGTTAAAACTTTGCATAATTACCATATTTGGCTGCAGTTGAAGTTAATTGCTGATGTCATTATAATAAGATGAACAAATTTCATGAAAATTATTTATTTTGTTCGCCCCTGATTTTATTTTAAATTTTACATTAAAAGTTGTAGTTAAAAATAGCCAGAAGTCAAACCTCAATCGCCGGCGAGAAATATGGCAGATTTAAAATAAATTCTTCGTGGGGTTTCTAAGACTTCAACAAACACTTGCGCCGAAATCAAACATTGTGCTCGTAAAACTTTTAGAAATTCGCCTGGAACAATATTTGAGGATAAAAATTCTGATAGTTCTAGACAAATATAAAAAAAGTTAATTTTAAACTGATTTTACATTTTTATTAAATAGTTATTGATAGTGTTTCACAGAAATAATTCTAAGCCACTTGAACAGCTTTATCAATAGGCAACTGTCTCGTTTCTCTGCCTCGCAGTCTTGTCAACCCTTCGCCCCTCCTCGAGTGTGTTGTAACGACTCCTGATTGGCTCCGGTTGTGCACTGGAGGCGGGGTTTGCTTCTAGATTGTTCAAGTTTCAAACAAATGTCTTGCTGTCTGCTAGACCCATATCTTCCTGTGTTATACGCAGACTGCTATTGATATTTATACATCTCATAATGTCTCAATGCTATAGTTTCTAAGTTTTCCAAACCTGCCAGTGGTCCCCCTTCACGGGCATTGTAGTGAAAGGTTGCGCACAACGTGATAAAGTGTAACAATGCCATCCTATACGGGGTAAAATACAAAATACGTTGTTATTAGCTGGTGTCCTCGGCTTATGTTCACTCAACAATATACGAGATGATATTAGCTTCATTTCCGCGAAGTAGTTATATAAGTTCTGTAGCCCAGCCTTAACCTTGAAAAGCGCAAAGGAGAATTAAAAATCAAGTATCTCTCCTAGAAAAAAAATGTTTACAGATAAATAAAAATGTTGTATTTCTTATCCCCTGCAGGCATTTTAACTTACAAGCATCGTGAAAAAATGGGAAAATTACCTGACAAGCGTAAGGAAATATTCGCACTCCTGTGTGGGAAACAGTTTCCCTTACGGGTAAGGTCAAATTACTGCACACTGGAGAAAATTCACATACATGGTAGTGGAAAATCCCATACATGGATGGGAAAAATTACCTTACGAAAAGTCAATCTCCTCGTCCATTTGTAACTATTTGATAATTGTATTTTATACATTTTTTACCTTAAAATTAATTTTTATTGTTTAGTCATAGAAGCTGTCAAACATTGATATTTTTATGTAAGGTATAATTACCGCACTCTGGAGTAAAATTCACGTACATAACTGTGGACAATCCCATAGATAGATGGGAAAATTACCTTACGACGCGTGCATCTCTTCAGCTTTTTCTCAACAGCTAAGTATAATAGCTAGCGCGTCAGCCTATCGTGATAGAGGACCATGGTTCGCGCCCACCCACCAGCAAGTGTCGAGGATTTTAGAGTTGAGGTTTCGGTTAGGCCTACTATTCGTCAGAAGATAAGAGGTGACCAAAATATTTACAGTACTAATACTCCAGGATATTTTTAAAAATAATTTTATTACACAATCTAGTTAATATTCCCTTACTTGTGGGGGATTTTCCGCCACTTTTGTTAGGTACTTTTTTTCGTACGATTAGGAAATTTTACTTTACTTGTTATGTAAATTTACTCTACATTTAAGAGGTAATTTTATCTTACATGTAGAGGTAATCAGCTCCCCTTGAAAGGACATTTTGCTTCAATTTTTTTTTACAGTGAGGAGAAAAATATTGTAACTTCATATACGTCCAAGCATCAAGGCTGCTCTGTACACGACGTATACATTATACAGTATGACCAGTGAATAATATTGCAGGAATATGCTCTTCCATTTTCGTATAAGCAAATAGACTAAGTCTACTGCTTTGAAGTTCCCGCCGTGAAATGAGCATCTCTGCAATACGCAAGATGTGTAGCCTTGGCTCGTATGCATCCCGCACCACGGCTACCAGCATCGAATCGCGCGACGTTTGAACGGCACCAGACACGTTCGTTCCTTTGTGGCAGGCTCGCACAGACTACAAATTCCACCCATGACCACGCCGGTGCAACACTGTAAAAAAAATATTGCAATTTTTACTCAGAAATTGTTTGTAATTTCACAAATGCTTGTAACAGTACAAAGATTTATTTTGTAAAACTACAAGGGCCGTGTTTGTAATATACCTCAATAAATGTTTGTACTATACTGACCCATGTCCACGAGCTTCATCAAAATGGCGGACACTCAATGAACAATATAAAACCGTATATAGCTGTTTGTGCACAAACTATGGGTTATATTGCGCGCAAAGAAAGTGTTAGTATGTATCAGAAATGTAAGGCAAGTTTAAATAACGTAAAGCACTCAAAACAACTCAAATAATTATAATAAAACTACAATTTCAATAAAACATGACCGCATTACTCATTACCTGTCTATGTTTCCTAGTTACACAGAACTATTTAAAATGAAATTAATGTATTCTTTTAAATTAAGCAACTTCCTTAATATTTCTTAAGTTCTTGGATACAGATTTATTACAAAAATAAGACCTAACTTGGCAAGTGAAGTTGGTGTTGTGGTTAAGGTTCCGGGCTAGTAATAAGAAGGATGTGGTTTCTGATCCCCGTGTTGGCGAAGTAATTCTTTTTTTCTTTCGTAAATTACACTTTGAAATATTTTTTAATTTATTCTCTTTTATTAATTCATTACAAATGTTTTATAGAAGGAAAAAATAGTTTTGTGTACACGTCTCAATAATGTAACTTGTAATACAAGGCTACCATGTGTAATATTACTAAGGATTTTTCTTGTAAAAGTACACAAATTTTTTAGAGTGTAGCAAATTCATTTCGTTTAAGAATTAGGAGTCCGGACAAATTCTGAACATTCGTCGTTTGCAGTTTATGCGTATCTCAGAAAATAAATATCCTGGGAATACGATTAACCAATTATCCAAGACCGTGAAGTTTTGTTTTTATCATATTATGTGTATTCAAAGAGAAAAAAATTCGTGAAAATAATTTTGAAAATCGCATTTTTAGAGCTTGCCTGAGCAGTTTTCTTAAGAAATTGGATAAGAGTAAAAGGGTGCAGTCGGAGTTTAATCTGTGTGCTTTTGTCGCGAACAATGAAGTCTCGCTGTCACAGATATAATTTGCACAGTAAAGTACGACGACTGAACCACTGCAGGCTGGTTCAGTCAAATATGGTAGAAGGACAATATGGGAAACTGAGGCGTTTTAACATTTTCAACATGCGATACACGCTACAAAACCGCTCCTAGCGGCTTGTGCTGACGAATACCCGGGAAATTCAAATTTACTTGGCTCGGCATGCGCGATTTAAGTGCATTTGTAGTCTCGTAGTATTGAAACGTGTTGTTTTGCCGAATGTGATATAATAGTTGCTTATTTATATTCTATACCGTATTTAAAAATGCACTTAAAGCATTGACACTTGAAACAAGGACAATCAATTGTAATAGAATCATGTTACTATCCACAGACTTAGATGTTGCAAGTCACAATGGACAAATGATAATCAGTTATAAGCAAGAGAATGGAATGCTAAACGGTATTTCATTTGTCAGATACATAACCGACTGTATTTATTCAATAAATTATTGACAATGGAGCTGCCACCAAGCTTATTTTTCTGCAAAAAAAAAATCGGGAATGAACATAAACAAAAAATTTTTAGACAGAAAAATCTCCACAACTTATCTGCGTTTTATTAACGAAAGATTAATTAAAAATAGCTCTACTACAGTTAGTGATTTAACACTGTGGCTTTTATTAGTTCTATAAGCAGCAATATCATTTAGATATTTAAGATTAACCTAACAACAAAATAAGTTGCCTCAATATTAACTTACTGCTTTTTGAAGTTTTTGTCATTAAGTTAGCAACAAAATAAATACGTACTAGTATACAAATTTCTATTCCTAACAGCTATGGTTTTCATTCTGCTTTCTTCTTTCGTAGAAGGTATATTTTGGTTGGAAATACATTTTCAAGAGAGAAACATATTGGGGAATACATTTTTACGTGATAAAAATGTATACTTAATTATTGTTTAAGTTTTAATTTCCTGAATTTTAACACCAAGATAAATAAACACATTTCCAGCGCGTTGCATTTTATTTCAAAGTGTGTATTCGTGTCTTCAGAATCTCGTCAGAAGGTGGTGGCCCATCCTTCGGTCCGCCGAAAGTTAAAGTTTGACAGATAAAAAAACGTTGCCCTGCGATTGGTCGAAGATCATGTGACCGCCTGACAGGTGCGACGGATGGTTGCGAGTCCACCTTTACACATATAAATCAGTTTTGTCGTGCAGTTATGCCACAACTACACTTGCTCAAGTGAAACACAGGCAGCTATGGTTAACCCACTGGCAACCATGCTTCAACCATAAGTAACAAACATTTGAAACCCCAATCACTTCTTCATAATCTGATTGAACCAGTTATAAAATATTGGGGGATGTAACCAAAAATTATACACATAGGACTATTCTGTAGCTTGGTAATATCTAGTGCCTGTTCATCAACAAAACAAAGTATCTTTGTAGTACAGAGAAACTCAGGATTGGGGGAAATTTTAAACGAAATGGGTGTACTGTCAAATTTGTAACCATACTAAAGGCACAGTTAAGTACAGAAGGGGCCAGAGTATCGCCTCCTCCTCCCGCTAATTTCCAGATGCTGGTTTCATAGACACTAATTGATCACTTCATCATTTAGCAGGTTTTTATCAATCATGGTAATCTGCTCACCTCACTCTTTTAAAATGTTTTATTTGCACGTATTTATGTAAAAAGAAACAGGCACACCCAAACATAACACACACAGTGAGACTGTGTTCAAAGTTACCATTTAGTACAATAGTATTTTAACATGTAGTAGTGTTCCGTTCGGATACTATTAAGTCACTTGTTCATAAGTGGTTGTGATTTGGTTAGTTAGGATTTTAGTAAGTATCGTTCCATAGTAAAATATCAAGTATGTCATTATTTTACTTGACTAATTCAGGCCACGTTACCTCTTAGAATACTATGTCAGTGCCTACGGAGAGTACCCCAATTAAATTTCTTAGAACTATTAAGTTTGATCATTACTTTGACCACCACACATGGTGTGTTCATATAGTACATACATTGCAACACAACTTCCTACTTAAGACATCCATTTTCTTGGCTAGTGTAGATATTCCATGGAAGAAGCAGCGACATGACTGCGAAATACTTACAGCTTTCAACAACACAATGATACGCCTATACCAAATATGAAAATGTACCATCGCCTCTCATATCATGTCACTTAAGTGACATTTGAGAGATTATAGATGAGATAAATAATTTAAATACTACACAAATTATAAATAAGGACTATTGTATTAAGGAGAGAATTTCAGAACATAGCTAGATAACAATCTTTAAACATTTTAATCAATCATTTCCCACCATTTACTAATGGAATTTATGCAGTACAGCTGCCGCTAGGATTAAAATGCAATTAGTCAAAATATTTGATAGTACATACTAACATATGTACTCAAGCCATTCAGCTTATTTACTTCACCTCTCAAGTTTTGCATGCATTAGGCACATTTAATTTTGTAATTAACATTAAAAAACAAAGCTTATTTCCAAATTTTTATAACATTAGATCATCATGAACAAGTCACTTCTAATATCCAACCTGAATTTTACCACAGATTTTCATATGCTTCATGGCAAGAAGACTGGAAAACATGTTACAGAATTCAAAGCAGCTGAACTGAAAATAACTTACCTTGATCACGAATTTAAGGTACTTTGTATTCAGATTCATGGCACTTGTTATCGTAATGCAATTTGCAAGTACTTTCTCCACTACTGTGATCACCGCAAACAAAACTGTGTAAATAGGCTAACAGGTCAAAAGAAATGTGTGCATATCCCTATAAGTGATTTATCTGCAATACAGAATGTGGCAAATTAATTCATTGAAAAACACCTCATTTAAGTTAATACTATAGGTATGTGCACAAAGTTAAAATACTGAGTACTTCAGGGAGTAGATATGAGGAATTGAAATTAAAAAAAAAAATCCTTCATTTATTTGTAAAAAAATTATAATAAATATCACTGAAATGTAACGATGACTCTCAGGAGTGAAATATTATAGTTTGAAAGTTTTGTACAGTTGTGTGAACAAATGCGAGTATGAGAAGGGGAGAATGTTGCTACTACTTTTGATTGGTTTTGACGGCAACCCTCACTAGACAGTTGGTCTACACTCTGCAATATATACACTGACTTTCCCAGTGTAGACAACCTGATGACATTTCCACTGCTGCAATTAAAGTGTCTGGTGCGTGGTATCGGTACATGGTGTTTAGCACACAGAATGAACTTTGACGCACTGGCTGGAGAAGAATTATTCTCGCCACCGAAAGCTGTACTCAACAACTCTCCACGCATTCATATTAAAATCACTTACAAACTCAGGATGTAGAGAAATTAAAATATTTGCACAGAAAAACAGTAATGATATGTAGACCTTAGGGTGTGCAAATGGTAAGCGACTACCTAGAAAGGAAACTATTACAGTTTTCTTTCAGTTGTTTCTTTAATAAATCATCGAAAATATTTGGTAGTTGGTGCAAACACAACCCAAATAACATACAAATTAATATTCAAATGCATAGTTTCCCAAATGTGAACAATAACATTCCAAAGTGTGAAAATACACTGAAAAAGTATATAAACAATACGGATATGTACATAAACAAAATAAATATGCTGAAAACTGGGTAATTTTTTTAAAATGAGGACTTAAAAAAATATATCAGGAAATGGTATAATTCCACTCTACTAATTACACAAAACACGAATTTACTAGAAGCATCAACATTGACCAATAGAAACCCCAAAAACGATAGTGCGCCTATGAAGATAAGGGAAATTGTGGGGTAAAATAGGTGAAAAATATGTAAATAATGTAATATTTATTTATGAAAATACATTACATTGCAAAAAAAACTGAATCATACATTAACTAAATAGACAATATTACCAATACAAGCTACAAATACGATAGTGGTGAGGGCTATGAAGATCAGGGAAATTGTGGGGTAGAAAAAAAAAACCAAAATATGTGGATTTTTATTATAAACTTGTACCCCTCAATTTCCCTCAAGTTCATAGCTCTCGCCACTATCGTATTTCTAAATTGTATTGGTAACGTTTTCCATTTAGGTACTGTGCCTATGTTCAGTTCAATCCTTTTGCAATTAAACATGTTTTCATGAGACAATATTACAGTAACATTAAAAATCGTGCAGACATATATAAAATTGCAAAACCCACATACATTATTTCTCAGTGCAAATAGGCTACACATGACAGCCATTTATGGGGAAACTCCCAGTTTCGCTGATGCGTCACGCTTCGCGTTACCACCTAAAATAAATTGCCGGTGCGTCTTGAATCAATGTTTTGGATATTTATTACCCTACTGACGCTGGGACTCTGACTCGGTGCATAATGTTTGGCTAATATGTAAACAATGTACGAGTAATCACGGACACGAATATGAAAACACTATTTTGACGCAATTAATCAATTTTATCCCTAGCTCAACTTGCTGAACTATACAAACACTTAAGAGGCCCCAACCAGTTTAATACACAAACACTGATTATGTGAACATTGTACGAGCAATCACCGACACACATCCCTATGTAAACAACTTTTCTGAAGCAATAATAAATTATATCCCTAGCTCAACTCGCTGAACTAAACACCCACTTTAACAAGCGACTTAAGCCAGTTTAATAGACGAATGTGGAATTTGTAAACATTGTTTACTTTTATTTTTCGAAGGTGTCGCTCCAATAAAAACAAACCTGCACCTTGCAGGTTCAGGGCTATCAAACTTCGCAAGGCCCTTCAGTGTACAAGATTAGAAACAGCAGCTACGACACTCAAGTGATTTCGTCCTTGGTCTTGTAGAATCAAATTTGGGTTGCAAAAGTCCCCTTTTCTGAAAAGGTTGGAACACACTATTCTCGTGTAGGTAAAAACCACGAGGGACTGGTGGTTTATACAACCAGGTCTGCTCTTACATTTCTGCACCCATTGCTTGCACTTAAGAAACAAGAAAACATTATTTAAGTAAATTAAGGTTGTGTGAATGGAACTTGCAATAGAAACATGAATAGAAAATGTTATCCACTACAGCTCGTGTGCTTATTGACTTACATCCTTTGAAAATCTTAAAAAGGACTTGCCGTAGTTCACAACATTGTAATTATTGCAGTCAAAAACTACACAAATCTTTTTTGCCATAATAAATAACCACTCAAGCGAAAATTTTTTAATTAAAACGCATCCAAAATACTCAAAACTACCCATTCAATGGACAGCTTATTATCATACAAACAGCACAAACGGCTAGGATCGCTGGCATCGGTGTCTCGCGTTTTTTCGGTTGCTTTCCCATTTTGTCCTTCTACCATATTTGATTCAGTGCCTTGTGCGTATGAGCGATGCAGTGCTGGGCGCACATGTTATCAGCCTGTACTTAACATCTTGTGCCATCATTCTAAGCGGTACACAATGTGTCTCAGAAGCGGAGGAAAAAATAATTGGCCTATGTACGTTTAACCAGTGAGACAAGAAAACACTAGGACATTGCAAGTATCCTACTTGTTTTATACTCCGAGTTTCATTGACTTCAGTATCTCAGCAATCACCAACATATTTTCCGAGTTTAATGAAAGGTGACTAACTAAAAAAAACACCCTACATATTAAAGCAGACAAATACGGTTCGCCCTTCATTCAATGTGGTGGTGTGGATAGGTATTGAGAGCCGACCAGGGTGAAGCGAGGTGAGTATAGAGCATCTTCAGAATGCAAGGGTGGGGGATACGGGAGATCCCGGAGAAAACTCGTCTACCGGATGCATCGCCCGGCACGATAACCCACGTGCGAAATCCCGATAGCGACCCCGCAGGGAATCAATGGCGGTTCGCCTTGGGGCGGAAGAGGCGCGTGGTCTAACCGCTGCGCCACCGCCGCCCCCCTTGCGGTCGCGGGCACGAGGCAGCGCGCCGGGCGGAAGGAACAAAAGCTCGCCAGCTGTGTCCGGAGCCTTGGTCCAACCTCCCCCACCCGGACATAACCGGTCCTCCCATGGCCACGACCGCGATGTTCGTCGCTTCAATGAGTCTCCTTTTAATTAGCAGTTGGCACACGTCGGCCCGCTTCCTGCCAGCCACACCCCTTCCCACCCCCCCCCCCCCTCCCAGGAAGGAAACCTGACCGGCCGTGCTCACCCGTGTCGCTCCGCCTTGGAGAAGGCTTGCGGACAGCCCCGCGCGGGGCAACGCATTACCATTACTAGAGACCCGGACATTTCGTGGATTCAATTGAAGACAAGTTAAACTGCATTCACGTGTTTGTACTTCCATTGGTCCATAGTTCTTTAGACAGGCCCCCGAACGACTCTCAACCAATAACGAACCTGTAAACGGGGGGGGGGGAGGAAAATAAGAACCTATAATCCCGTGCTACCTGGTCTGGGATTAAACTCGAGCAACAGCCAATGAACAACTAACTGATGCTCGACTGCACGGAAGGATTGTGGAGTCTAGCTTGTTGCCGAATGAATCCGCGAAATCTCCGGCGGGTCTCCAACTATAACGCATTCATTTTCAAACTCGACTCATTTGCGAAGTCTCCTCGCTGCGTGGGCTGGTGTGACGTCGCCGAGGCCAGATCCACATCACTGACACTTCTCTTCACTTCACGGGAATGTAATTGGCGCTCATTTATGAACCTCGGCAGTATGCTGCATATTAAATCTGCTCGTGATCGGAATGGAAAGTCTCGAGAGATGTGGGCCACGGCCGTTTCTTATTAGTCTCTACTCAGTGCCTTGGATCCCAAAATAAGTTTGCGTCTACTGTAGGATAGTGAAATGTGGGGAGGTGGTGTCAAATTCTGAGATGGTTCAATACGTACTCATGATACGACTGTGTACCGTGTTGATATCCAAGTAGGTAGGAACTTGCTAACTCGGGCTGCTTTTTTGCAAACTAACGTCAGTACAAACGGTCGTAAGTAAAGCCGTATAGTTTAGGATGGATCGATCGAGAATGCGCGAACATACGAGTCCATCAACCTCGTCTTTCCTGTCCACGGAATGGTCTCCACCCATCTCCATGTTATCCTTAACTTCGTCAGTTTATCGCTACATGTCGTACCTTGTAATTTTTTTTCCCCTTTTTGATTTTACTGAAATCTCGTTGAATTAAAAAAGTTCAACATTTATTAAAAAATAGTTTATAACTATTTTTAATCAGTTTTTGAAGCAATCTGCAATAGGCAGAAATATGCATCAGGCTATTTTACAAAAAAAAAAAAACAAAAAACAAAAAAAGAAAAAAGAGAAGATATTTTCCTTCACAGGCATTAAATTCAACACTTTTTCGTGGATTGATACCTATAAGCCTACCTCTGCAATTGCCATGCTTTCGTAGTCTTATTTAGCAAATTCTTATGCCTGCTAACGACGTGTCTAGTCAATATGTTTATTTTCTTTCTCTTGTTCCTTAACAGCGCTGGATAGCGAAAATATATAGCATTATTTTATATCTGTGCCGAACATTGATCAATTTCCCACTTGTGATACCATTCCAAGCAAAAATATATTGTTTAGTTTTGGCATATCACGTGTAAAGCACACATTTATACTGCTTTTGAAACACACAACTGACAAAATCAAACATGCGAGCTGAAATGGAATACTTACATTGCAATAAAACAACATGATGTAGAGAAACATTTTTGTATTTTGTATTGTTGAATGCAGCTATATTTTTGCTTTTTTTTTTTGGTCTGTAGATGTAACTAGATTTAAAAAATGCTTTTACTAAGTAATTCTTAAAATGAGTTATTCGCTAATGTATATTATCAGTAAGGCATTTTCTTTGGGAGAACAAAGTGCTGCGAAGTTTCCTTTTGAATGTCGGCAAACCACCCTTGTGTACAAAGCGTTCATATACAGGAAACCACTACTACATTTTAAATTCGAAATTTCCTGTAGATAATATAAATTTCCTCTTCTTTTTATGTTCTGTCTTGCTTCAGAGGAAATCTCGTAGCTTAAAACGTTTGAAAAATATATTGTTGTAAACTTTCCCTATGAATCCATTAATCTCAATTTTCGGTTAAATACTGAGGAATGAGGTATTCGTCAATGTTTAAAATCGAGGTAAGCGAGGGTGGAGCAACGGTGGAATGCAAATGCGAGGGAAACGGAAGCATCCCGAGAAAACCCACCGGCCTACGGCGACGTTCGTCACGTTTCCGACATGCGAGAATCAGGTTGACGCGGAGGGAGTCGAACTGGGTTCCCCTTGTTGGGAGGCGAGCGCTCTGACCACCACACCACCGTAGTCCCTGTTAAAATGGCGGGAAATAATAGTAAGAAAAATATTTATCTGGGCTCAGTATTCCTGTATTTAAACTACATAAATATTTGATTCTTGAAAGTGCATTCTTTACATATGTACTACACATCTATAAGGCCCGTTGTACAATGATACGGATAAGGATACCCGTGTTTCACGGATGCGAACAGGTATAGGCTGTTCACGGTAAAATGAGCACTTTTTAAAGCCCTGCTTAAGATCTACTTGTATGCACATAGTGTGTTTTTCCTCCTTATACAAAATTAACATTGACATGGGCCGCGTAACTTTCTTCATGCGTCGGCCAAGTACAACTGTGAAATTATTACAAAAGAAAATGTTTTGCAAATCTGCTCATTTTCGCACTTCGATTGATTAAAAAAAATACAGAAAGTGAAAGCAGTAATTTGTTATCATAAATGGTTATCTGGAACTTTTTATTCGATGTTAAAATATGGAACTACTCTATAAATTCATTGCAACGGGGCGCATGCCACTCAGTTCCACGTTAAAATATAGGCAGGTAGTGATAATTACTTTTTTTCTAAAGTTGATTTCAAAAGTGCTCACTTTATCGTGAACAGTCTTTAATGTACTACAAGCTGCATCTACAATGGAACGTACGCGACACATACGCGATGAGAAGGAAATAAAGGTATGTTTTTGACATGGCTATATGATTTTTATATAAACACGTGTGCGTGACTTTATGAAATATAAAAGGCCGCATGAATTATAAAATATAAAACCTGTGTATGTGGTTTTGTTCTCCTTAAGAGGAAAAGATAATAATGAAATAATTATACATGTTCAACAAAGAAATTCAACAACTGCTTGACACAACATGAAAACAAGATCCACAAGCCATATAAACTAGCACAACACAGACTACAACTTACAGTATTTAAACCAAAGGACCCTGCAAACAACACACATATACTCATAGGAAGCGATATGTATCATGTTAATTATGCTGGATGGACGTATACAGCAAATAAATCAATAAAATAAAATATATAAGGCTATCTTGTGTCCACGACAAAATATAGGTCCAGGGGAAAACTAAATAACCAAAAAATAAGACATGGCTTGTGGTTACGCATTAATTAATATTTCTGTATTTTTTTTTAATTTACTCACTTTTGTCAACTTTTAAATAGAAAAAAAACAGGACATAATCAAATACACGTATCTGACAACACAATAGATACCACGAAATACCACATTGAAATTCAGGCCTTGAAAATTCTTAAATCAGAATACAAAATACGATAACTAGTCGAGTTTCAATCAAACGATGAATTTTAATTTATTTTCAATATTACAGAATCACACACGGATATTATTTACAACATTAAACTACCTATCTTTACAACTAATAGTTATTAATCTTAGCAGTGAGTGCAGTATTTAAGGCTATTCTCAATTCTAATTAAAGTTCGTATCAATGTCTTTATGTTAACTACAATCACTTAATACACACTTATTATTTAAGAGTAAATTATGGAAATGTCCAGTGCCGCACATTCACATCATTCCAAAAGTCTGCCCCTCATGCATCGAGTCTCACTTTCCCATAGTCCAGCTGGTCTGTCTCACACAATACTCCCCCGATGTTCGCAGACTTCACTCTCTGGTAACTGTATCGTCTTCCTTCGTTCTGATGGTACAACACACCTGGAGCTGATGGTCGTCCACAACTCCAGACTGCCTACCCAGAGGAGCGCCGCTGCTTATATAGCTGAGCCGATCTGGCACAGGAGGTTCTTATACTTAGAAGACTCACCGAGGCGATGTAGCGACCACCAAACACATCCAGTCTTCCAAGGACTGGGAGAGCCTTATCGCGGCACGCGTTCGTGTAACACGGCGACTCGTTTGTATTCTCTGCCTTCCTTTCTTCAGTTACTGGTTATATGAATGCTCACGCACCCGATGGAAATAGAGGGCAAAGGTTACCAACCGCATGTGACACTATATACACAGTCGAATTACATTAATATGACAACGTTCTAGAAGTGGAATCAGCAGCACGTAGCCCGTTGCGTTTGGCCCATGACGTGGACTGGTGAAGCGGGTATATAATGTGACCGACAGGCTGGCTGTACACAGTGGGCTTCCTGCTGTCATGGGTAAGAGAAGCGATTTAACCGAGTTGCAAAAAGGGATGATCATCGGCTTTGGGTCAACGGAGGCGGCATTTCGGAAACAGCGACATTTTTGAACTTATCACGTGTCTCTGTGGTAAAGGTGTAACGTGATTGGATGAATGGCACTATTGGGAATAACGGTCGTGGAAATTGCGGAGCTCCACGTGTCATTGATATCCGAGGTGAAGGTCGACTACGACGGTGAGCGAAGGCCAACTGACAGGCTACAGTGGAACAGCTCACCATACAAATGAACCAGGGGGCATTCAGATACGTGTCTATCGCAACAGTCCAGCGAACTCTTCTGAGAATGGGGCTCTGGAGTAGACGGGAGGTGACTGCGCCCATGCTAACACAGGTGCTTCGACGAAAACCTCTGGATTTTGCTCGACAGTATGGCGACTAGACCGCTGCTGATTGGTGATGGGTAGCCTTTTCCGACGAGTCACCTTTCAGCTGCATAAAACGGATGGACGTCAGTGTGTCCGGCGAGAAACGTCAGAGAACCTACACCCTGCGTTCATCGCTGGGCGAACACAAGGCGGTGGGGGCAGCGTTGTGGTCTGGGAATGTTTATGAGCCCTGCCTGCCTCCCCAAACTCTCATTCTTTCTTATTGACGCAGCAACTTCAAAGTTGCGAAGACAGTTCGGACGAAATTGTACAAGCTGATTACGTGTTAGTTAAAATTTATTCTAGCTCACTGTTGTCAGGAGTTAACACGAACTGTGGAACCACACATAACCGACATCGAGGAAATGGTGTGAAGCAAGAGAAGATGAGTTACAATTCTTCTTGGTTCGTTGGTGATAGGGGTTCACGTGCATGTTATGAAACAGACTGCTGTAAAGCTGGTTCCACAATAGTGCGATGCGTTGCGATGAGCGGTAGCCAATCAGGATGAAGCAGATTCCATCTCAGTGCGTCGGCGTCGAGTGCGTTGCGTGAAATTCTTGAGTTACGATTGTCGGCGTCAGCCTGCGACGCAGAAGAAGAAGAAAGAGTGTTTGTTTACAAGGAGAATAAAAACATCTGTTTTTTTTTTTTACCATTTGGAAACTATGATCTTGTTTACGCCGACGATTTCGTATTTGTATTTTTATTATTGCTGCATGGGTGTGCAAAATAGAAGACAAGGCTTCTTATAGATATGGACAATGAAATAAAATTATTTTATTAATATCAAAATAATTATCCTTCGTCTTATTACGTCTCGTTCCCGCTAGTTTTTATCACACATCGTGTTTATACTACCCTGTTTTTTATCTTCTACCACTAAAACATACAGTTTCAACTTTTTATGCGTATATTTTGTTACATTCGTGAGGTCTGAAAACGTAATTTCCACCATTAAAATAGATAGCAGGACAATCTCAGACGGCGTTCGTCTCCGACAGATCGTCGCATGATTGTGAAACAGCAAGCCTTCGGCTTTGTCACACTGAAGGCGGCAAACGCGCGCGATCGCGAGGTCCTTAGACAAGTCTGTGGAGCAGTACTATGTTAAAGCCTCTTCCATTTCAAGGACAGTATAAGACTGTCCTTCCACCCACACCTTCGTCTTCCAAGTCTTCTTTTCCTTTGGCAGTCTCCCATATCCCTCTGTTTTTACTATTATATTTTCTTGAATTGTGTCGATATGTCGATTCCATCCTCTCTTGCGTGAAACTACGTGTTCATAAACGGGTCGTTCGGACAAGATTTTCGATAAAACATGTAGGGTGACAATATTTGTGATGAAGTTAATTTGCATTCAGTTACGTAAATATTTCGCTAGTTTTCTAAAAGAAAGAATAAAATTATCTTCGGGTAAGTAACTAAATAGTCTCTTGGATAACTAAATTGTCTCTTGGATCACATTCATTTTTGTAAACGTGCAGATTGAACGCCTTCAAGCTGTAGGTAAATATTTTCAAAAGATACTTGTTAAATAAAAAAATAATACGTGTTGTGGATAGTATCAGAATATGTGTCAAGTTTCTGAAAGGAAGCATGACATACAGTGTATCTTGAAAATAATAGAACCTACTAAAAAGAAATATATAAAAAATTAAGAATTTAGAGAATGCATTTCAGCTTTTTGTAAATTAAATTAATTTATATAACATGTAAGTAAAAAATGTCAAAATAAGTGGAATTTAAGGTTAACAGCCTCATCATAGTCTGACGAGTTGTAGGCTACTTGTGGCAGCTGTCTCATTAATTCACCATAAAAATATGACATTTCCATATTCTGATTACACTAACACAAAACCACAATTATTTAATTTCGTTTATATAATTTTTCGTTGACTATCTGGTCAGTGTATATATATTTCACCGCATTCGGAAGTTAACGTAAATTGTTAAAAGAAAACTTATTTATTTACTATTATTCCAAATGAGAGTGTTTTTAAAAGTGCTCACTTTACCGTAAATAGCCTATAACTTTTCGCCATTGTACGTAACAGTTTTAATACATAAAACGTGACAGTTTACGGCATGTTGAGAGATAGGTTCGTTGCCTACCTTCGTGACGCAGATGGTTGCATCTCGGCTTATGGCAAAAGGGTTGCCGGTCCTAAACCAGCGTAAATCACACATGCAAATCTGTAGAGGCCTGTATTAAACCACCCTACCACAGGGAAGTATCACAAAAACTTTGTAAGAGTCGAAATCTGTAGAAAAAATTAGGTTTGACTGTGTTGGGTACACGGCCGTTTGTTTTGCGTGAATACGTCTACGTTGACGCGCTCGGAAGCCTTGATGTTTATTTTTACGTTCCCAGCATCGCTTCACTCGATTATATGGGGTTTTATGGGTATCACTGGATTGATTTTGAAATGCTCTTTCCAACCGTATACGATTAATGTATTTCGACTTGGCTTTTTGACAAGTATAGGCCGAAATTTTGTTACATTTTCTTAATTTTTGTACATTAAACTCATACAGTTTCACCATAACCACGCCGCACAAATGTTTACATACGCGCAATCGATTGATCTTGACGAAAGCTGTCGACTGAAACCTAAACGAGCTTCGTAGCTTCTCCTAGTCAAAAGTTATACTTCGCGCAAATTATGAGACGCGGCGAAACGAACTCAAAATTGCGGCGTTCGCCCCCTTTTTTTCCATCCCCCCCCACCACCACGTGATGCTTCACAGTCCTCACTCAACGTAACGTATTCTTTGATCCTTTGGCAACCGAGTGGTGTAATTGAATTTTGAATGTAGACGATAGATTCGAAGCTGCAATGCCAAACTTAATTCCCTGATTTTGCTATCATCGAATTTTCTGGATTGCCTCCCGTTATGGTTGCAAATTTAAAGATCTATTCACGTCAAAACTTACTGTTTATATTATTATTATTTAGTGCTGGCAAGATGGTAGCCTTCTTTAGTAAGGGCATTTTATTTGTTTTGGGCGGAGGTTCGACTCAAATGATCTTAACTAAATTGCTTTCTTTTTACTAGCAACATTTTTTTCTGTTACATAAGTAACTGTAGTGAAGTTATTTTACGTCAGAATGGACCGTTATTTTTAAACTCCGACTCTTATCTGGGCACAATTCTGCGATATGAATAAATACACAAAAATACATTATTCAAGATAACTAACATTGTGTAATTGTGGTAACGAAATGCTTACCTCATAAACGAAAATTTAGCAGAACTTAAAGTTGTAATAACATTAGATTAAGTACTGGAAATTAGATGCGTCTAGTAAATGTTTTCCAGATGAAAAAATATTTTTACTTCCTTAAGCAACAAACTCGCCAAACTTGCTAATTGAACTACCAGATTTATTTTGTTGCCTTACATGTAACCTAAATACAGCTTGCAGCCTGTAAGCAATGAATTTTAGTTCTAATTTTTTGTAATAACTTCACTAATTTGCGAATAATACCAACGTACTCAATTTTTCTGTTTTACAGCTTTAAACTTTAGAGCTTTTGTTTCTAACTACGATTTAAAATTATATTTAATTAGTGGTAAATAAAATATTTGAGTGTTGAATATTTAATACGAAATATCAAACCGTTCGTCTCAAGTGCAAAGGTAAAAAAAAGTCATAACTGAAGGTAGTTATCGGTATTTTTTAATCGTTACTTTGACGTTCGTAGATCAGTTTATGCTTACGCAAATACCTTTTCATTTTCATAGTGAATCATTTCTTGAATGCGTATATAACAGTGATAGGTATACGACAGAGGCAGATAAATAGAAACTCGTGCTTTGTGAACGTGCACATACATAGAGAGCAGTAGGTGAGTCAACACGTATGTGTTTACTTCAGTTTCGGGTAGCACAAAGAAAGTGCCATAGTATATATTAATTTAATCACAAAAATTTCGTTTATTCTGGTCTTATAAACATATTTAAACCTAAGCATAATATTGAAAACTGTTAACCATTGTCTGCAGTGGCTAATTATTATCATGTCTTTAAGAATAACCGTAGAGGTTATTACTACAGAACGAGTGAGTGAAGATATTTGGACGGCTCTTAACAACAAGGTCTTGAGAGCCGATGAGGATGACTTGAGGTGAATATGGAGCAAAGGCTGAATTAAAGGACGGGGGAAACGGGAGATCTCCGAGAAAGCCCGCTGACCAACGGCATCGCCCGGCATGATGCCCACATGCGAAAATCCGGTAATCCGGCTGGGGATTAAGCCCGGTTCACCGTGTTGGGAGGCGAGCGGGCTAACCGCTCGGCCACCGAGGCCCCGACTACAGAAAGAGGTGTAGTGTACGAACAGTTAGTGGAAACAGCAAGTATCGCAGTGAAACGGTTGTGCCCACGAAGCACCAGACTTGTTGCAATCATCCAAGACGAACACAGCAGTCTTGTAGCCCGCGAGTTGGTCGCTCGTGTCCACAGAACTAACACAATGATGGCGGTGATAATGCAAGCACATGGAGCTTGCAAGTGGGCTGATGACTTCAGTAAAGAACTTTTGTTCTCCGGGAGGTCAACGATCAGCCAGGCAGTAGTGTGGTTCTCCGAACAACTGGGCGATGACATCTGGAAATATGTGTGTGCTGTGAAGATTTTATCAATCTAGCACGCAGAAGCCACTTTCATAATAATATTGAAAACCAACACTTCGACGTTAATGAGCTCTACAGTCTCCACAACTTGGGAAGACTTCTGCATTCTAAATGTGATCCTCATAGTTCAGTTGGAAACAAGTTCCTTATCATCATCCAAGAAGAACGAAAAAACTAAAGAAGTGAGAATGCTTGCATTTGATCAGTTTGCAGGTATTGGTTCGGGCAAATACTTTAACGTAGATTGTTCTAAGGAAGTTCAACGTGGGAGTGAACTAGCTGACGTAATGGGACACCAAATTTTAGTTATGGTAACGTCATCTAAAAATTATTGGAAATCTAGAGACAAAAACAAAGCGGTTTCTTTCAAGTTACAAAGAAAATCCTATAAGTACAAATTTACAAATTTTCATACCACTCTTAATGTTTGTAATAACCTGTCATGCGTTGGAAAGAAAACAGTTGTCCTCTACATATGGACATGGGCAATTCTGCGTTAGTATCACAGTACCAAAAGCCCAGTGTATGCCTCAATATTTAAATGCAATACTCCCCTTCAAAACGCTGCTTGGATGTTGTATTTTTTCGTTACTATAGTTATGGCAGTTTTCTGTAAGTGAAGTTGAATAAATGAGATATTTCCACAGCTTTTATAGAATCGATAAAAATACTCCTGATTGGCGCTACTTTTCTGTTCGTTCCCAATTGTCATTTCGGGGTGCTTATTTATTGCTGTTTGTTACTTAGTTAATGACCAGTGAGTACAAAAGTGGGTTGGCCGGATACTTGACTATTCCCCATTTCTACCCGGATATTGATACTATACATAAATTTTCCAATGAGGGTTATTATTGTTTTCTTTGATGCTGTGGAAAGCATCAATGAGAATGATTTCGTTTTAATGACAGACTGAGACTGGGCTAATCCTGTCAAGCAAATAATTGCACTTTCTGTTAGAATGATAAATGATAGTATAGAAATTTTGTTGCAAATGTCTCGCTATAGAAATTGTTCTCTTTTACTCTCTGATAGGATTTCCAAACTGTTATTATTTTAAAGCGAATATTTTTTTGACGGATTTCCATTGTTGCACGTTGTATCTTAATGTCCTTTTGTTTGTAGGGAAGTGTACCAGTTCTCGGACATACCACCTTTCAAAGAAATGTTAGACTATAATTTGGAAAGGCTAGTTGAAGGTGGTTTCTTTGTGAAACGGTATGCAGATGGTGTGTGGACTGCCGAAAACAATTTCATTCATGACATGAAACACTCGATGGTAAAACCATTCGGTTTAGGCTATGTATCTTCTTCATTCTGTGTCTTATTAACTGGAGCCATAAAAATCTTTCTCAGAAAAATGTGAGAACAAATATTTTAATTTCACTTTAAAAGCAAATTTAGTTTCACATTTGAAAGGAACTGTTCACACTTGGAACTCACAAATTAATTAAAACCATCCTAAATGACGTAGCATTTTTCATTATTGGATCAAAGAAAACTATTTTATTAAAAATAAGTTTTCAATTTTTTATACGGGATGGATTTTTCAGTATGTAATGAAGTTTACTATAATGTTGTAATCAAACATGAAGATATAATTAATGCGAAAGGGGATGCCTGTTCAACTATCCAATGTGCAGAACAAGAACATTTAATGAACAGACCGACAGTGTAATTACCTTGAAAGGCTGTGAACTCCTCAATGAAATAATTACAACACAGGTAACAGAATAAAAATTGGTAATGACATGTAAGAATAGCTTTAATGTGTTAACTTCTTCCCGTTATCTCTGAGCAAACGTACTTATTTATTTACTGTGGCCCAATTTAACATTTTCATTCCGAATTGAACTTGCGACCGTGGATTATCGACGTGATTCGCTTCCGTACGTACATTTATATGTATTTATATTACATATAATTGTATATAAGCATACAAGCATACACCTGTTTATGAACAAATGATAATAAGCACCAGAGTGGGGTAGATATCTACGAATGGAGCTTATTTTGTCAAGGAACCAATAGTCTAACGTCAATAGTTAACCCACTAATGGCAGTGGCAATTTGCAGGGGTGGGTAGGCAATCACAACAACTAGGCTAAATGCAGTGCAATGAAACGACACTTTATTTACACATTAGGGCTGAAGGCACTTAGTACAGAGTGTCTGTTCGTTGTCTCTGTTCAAAGTGGCTGTTCAAATAGTCAGCCGCCGTCGGCCATGCAGGTGGTGCAGCACTGAAACATGTTGCGACGCACACGTGCAAAGATTTACGGCGTAATGAGTTTATCACCCGTGTCAATTGGTGCGGCATACGCAATCGATTTGATGTGGCCCCACTACCAGAAGTCAGGTGGTGTGATGCCAGGTGAGCGTGGTTGCCATGCTATGGGGCCTCCCCTACCTATCCACGAGTTCGGGAAGTGCATGTCGAGGTCCCGGCGAACCGCAATGGCGACATGAGGCGGGGCTTCGTCCCCGCTGAAACCACGTCGCCTCACGAGCATCTAAAGGAACTTCCTCCAATTGTTCCAGTAACACGTCCTGCAGGAACTGTAGGTACGTAGCACCTCCGATACTGCGGCCGTGCGGTACTGAGCTGTATTATCAGGCACGCAGACCTGCGCACAGGCTGGTTACAATGCCACGTACACAAGGTTGCATACCCACCCCTGCACATTGCCTCTGGCATTATCAGATTAACTATGGACGTTATACTACTGGTTCCTTGATGAAATATGTTCCATTTGTACTTACAGATGCGTGAAAATCCGGTAAACATACATTCGTACGTAATTGCATTCATACATATATTCAAACATACCTGCATGCGTCCTTATACCTACATAATGGTGGAATTATTATTTTACGTTTGGTATATTTTTTGCGTGAAACACAAACGTCATGGGAATAAATTAAGAAGCAAAGAAGCGTTATTGAAATGTGTATCTTCTGTAAGTACACACTGGAAGAAATGAGTGCAAAAAATCTGATGCTAACTGTAATTGTCACAAGAAGAGTTTCTTTACAATAAATGAAGAAACATAAAATCGACAATTGTTTCATGTACGTCTACCATAAAGGCTAAGCGAGAAAACGTGTCAATGAAGTGGCTTCATTATTATTATCACTATGTTAAATTGTATTGTATAGGGATATTTTAACCCCCGGTTTAAAGCTTTAGAGCTTAGCAGGGGACGGCTTACAGACTAACTTATAACCTAACTTAAATGAACACCCATGTCTTGCCCGGGTTTTGAACCCAGAGCCTCCCGCACCCCAGATCGGTGGCGCACCAACCAACTGCGTCACGGGAGGTCGGCTACTATATTCATGAATATGTGCCTTAAATTGTTACTGTTCTTCATTTATTGCAGATTCATGCCCCGACCAAACTGCGATCACATTTCCCTCAGGCTGTGCTCAAGTTTGGTTTAACTGGCATAATTAGAAATATTACGTATCGATTTTCTATGAGGAGCCACTCTTACTTGCATTGCGACAGGGAATTTGTAGCGTTTAAGAAGAAAAAAACAGAACCTTCGTTTTTTTATTACCAGTATGCAAATAAAAACAAGTTTACACAAAACCAGACATGCTCATTTTACCGTACAATGTTAATTAGTGTTCTATTCTACTCAGAATAATATACAATATATCATGCTCGTTTGAACGATTTATACTTTGAATGTTGCTGGCGTAGTATTATGTTGGCAAGAACCGCAATGAGAAATACTGGTGAAGTAATACCGGACGTCCCAAATTATTGTTTACACATTTTGTATTTTAATAACAGAGAAACTATTTAACATTATCTGATGGGACTGTGCATATTTGATGCAATAAGAACAATGGTGGGTGTGTGGGAGCACATAGAGCCATTCTGCGTCGTCAGTTCTTTTTGCAGCCAAGAGCAATTGCAGAGGAAATTGCTCAAGTTACAAGGTTTCATTTCGAGCTGTGTAAGTGGATTTCTAAGTGTTATTGGAAATGTGGGAACAGTTTTATCTTTAGACTTCCACCATCATCCTGTGTAACAATAGGGGCAATGGCGGCTAAGTGGTGTTAGCCTGCTATCCTCCCACCAAAGCGAACCGGGTCCAGTCCCCGGCCAGGACGGTACACCCCACATTACCATTCAGACGAACTGTCGCTCCTGGATGAAACGTACGTTGGGAAGTGGATAGGCTGACGAGGAAGTGTTGAATATCAATTCAGATCTCCAGATTTAGTGCCCGTCAGATCTTTACCTTTGGGGAGTACTGTGCATAGACTAAGATGAGGTAGACCGATCTCGCTAGCTGCACGCAACTAATCTCTGTGTCCCAACGTTGAACTGTTTTTCTGCCAATACGGCTGGAAAAAATGGCATCGATAAGATTTGAGGATAGAGAATACTGTTTAGTAAACATGAGCTCTGAGATGAGATGTTTGTATACTTCCTCCAACTAATCTGGAATGCAGTTAGATTAAATTTAAATTGATGAAAGTATTTTATTCATATAAAAGTGTTTTTTTATAATTATCATATAAACAACCACGTTCATCATTGTTGACCATGTGTTTTTGACAGTTGTGTTCCTTCGGGGTAGGTCAATGTTGGGTACATGCGCAGAAGACGAATTGTCTACCTCATCTTTAGTTATGGTACTGTGTACCCACAAAGCCATAGTCACTGGATGACATGAGAAACGCGATTGTGACAACCTGTGAATTCGCTCCCCTGGAAAACGTAGCTACTGTTTGTCGTTCTGTTCCACAATGTCGCAGACGATGTTATGTTTCTGATGGCGGGCATTTTGAACATTTATGGCTGTTATTGATATTCGCACGCACCAAAGTGGTCCTTATAGCGTCAGACTCAAGCGGTCGTATCAGATTTTATTTTATAGTTTCTAGGTTATTCCCCTTTAGAGAGAGTAGACATTAATTCGAAAAATAACCGTTATTTCTTCATCCATGTCGTCAAAGAATGCGGATGCCATAGTGTTAAAGCACACTCCGTACAACGCAACTTAATTTAGGCGACGTAACATTGCTTTGGTGTTAAGTGACTGATAACAATTTTGAATGAATCTTCATTCACTTATTCTAATTAAAGTACCAAAAAACGGAGATAAATGTTCCCAAGCGAACTACATTGCAGCGCTCCCTTGCAAGTAAAGTGTTACATTCGCCACCTACACATATAAAGCAACTGACATTGGAAGCTCGCAGAGCTGCCTGTGCCGTGAGGATAGCAAGGTGTCACGAGAGCAATTCACTTCGATGTTACAATAGGAGCTTGTGAGCTGACCATGAAATTTCGGTGTGGTTGGATTTCAAGGGCAAACCAAGACTACAAGAATTCCAGTAAAACATTGAGCATACAACTGTGTATGGCCAGAAAGACTTTGGATGCACGTGACTGACGTCGGCTGTCAAAACTAGTTTTAAGCTACAGGCTTGCAACACTGTCGCAAAAAAACTTTGGAACTTCATGTTGAAGCCTTGACGAATGTCAGCGTGAGAACTGTTTAGTGTACCTTGCACGAATGAGACGCCAATCCCTGTGCCATTTCTAACCACACGACAAAGAACTAAGAGCCTCATCTAGGACGGGCAACACTGCTACTAGACATCCACAGCTGGAAACGCATGGCCTGGCCTGGCCTGGCGAGTTGCGTTACCAACCGATTCGGGTGGATGGAAGATTCCGCATGTACAGGAAATCGTATAAATCCATGGACCCCTCATGTCAACAACGTGCTGCGTTTGTTGTTTGTGAAGCCATAAGGATGGGGGAGTACCTTCTGCTGGCATGCATTAGAACCCCTCTTACGTCTTCAAATATCTGTGACTGGCTAATGTCATATGTACATTATTGTCTATTTGTTACAACCATTCAAGCCCAACATTTGTCCTGGCGTGGTTGAACTCTTTGAACACGACAATGCGTCATTACACACGTCCAGATATATCAAATGTTAAGTTGAAGTCAGGCCATGGCTTCCTCCTTTAATTGATTTCGAGGATATCGACCATTTCGGATGCCCGCAAACGCGCTGTTGAAAGTAGATATCCGCCACCTTGGAATTCGACAGATCTGTGGACTTTTCTTGAAGAGGCATGATACTGTCTACAGGATAAATCAGAAAGCTTCTGGTGTTCGTGCACCATTGTGTCTATGCAATTATACGATACAAAGGTTGGCATGCACGACACTAGATAGGTGTAATATGTCTTTTTTAGTTTTTCTGTTGTATTTAACTGATAATTTTGTATCATCTAGTGATAAAATATAAATATGATTAGAGTTACTTCAGTTTATATCTATGCGAGAAAAAACAAATGAAATGAGACGGAAAAAATTTAAATAGTAGCCTAAAAAAGTTATGAAAAGGAAAAAAAAAAAATAAGGGGTGGGGGTGGGGTGAATCTCCTCTTTCTTCCCAGTTACGTCACTGCTGTTGAGGCAGTTTGCACGATGGGGTTAACTCTCAGGATCGCATATAAATTTTCACTTGTATGACAAATTTAATTTCCAGATTATCTAAAGCAGATTATATTAAATAATGACAATATATTATATGACAATATAAAACAAAAAATAATGTACGATATTTATTTAGTGTAAATTTAAAATCCACCCACTAACGTGGAGCGGGGACACTACCAGAAATTTAACGTAATCATCAAGGTTTGGATTATTTCTAGTCTCCATAAAACTTCTTTATCTGAGATAATTAGTCAACTGCTGTATAATTTATGGTTTTTTAAAGTCTTTGCTAAGTCGTAAGTAAAATCGGCAAGACGTAAATAGCCTATAATGAATTATAGTAAGACTGAATTTTAATGGCCAGCAGAGCATAAAAAGAGGATATAATATTTAAGACGTTGAATTGGAGTAATGAACCTGTCGGACGATATTAGAGCACAAAAGCTGACCCTGATCGATTACCCGTATTGTTTTATTATTCAGATATTTTTTTCTCGTCGAGCTTACTCTTCGGTGGTACTGCAGATGAAGATAATGTCGAGTGACATGCGACCTCGACAGAAAGCGCGAGCATACTCGAGCGAGGGCAGTCCTGCCTACGTACCCGTGTTTGTCATTCGACGACACGCGTAGTTTGTACCGCTGTGTGCGAATACCAGACGTCGGCACAGTATGCTTGCATCTTTCATCGTTGCAGTACAGCGTAGCGTAGATGCCGCTTTCACCGTGGCAGGCAGCGCAGCAGTCGAGCGATAAATATAAATAAAACAGAAGAACTGCCGATATGGAGATTTTTTCAAGCCATTAAATATACAAAAATTAAAATTGTATATGTTTCTAAAATAAAGTTTAAATTCTAAACTAAACTGATAACACTTCGAGAAAATTCAATATATATTGTTTTTGTATTCCTACGTGCCAAAGTAACTATTTTACTAACCATGCAGCACAAGTAAACATACTTCACATGTTACATAACTGTAACAAATAGAGTTTAAAGAATTTACTTTGATTAGTTTATTCATGTAGTAACATTTTACTATACTACACAAAGTTTTTTTTTGTTAAAATCATATAAAAACATTTAAAAATTTTAAGAAATAAGCAATTAAAAATTTAACTGATATAATGTAACTATAAAAAATGTTTATACAAACTGTAAATAATATATAAACAATAACATAAATTTTAAAACTATTTGAAATTTACAAAAATGTGTATAGGCCTACTGTAAAAGTTAACTACATTTTCCAAACTAATGTAATCCAATTAAATTAATAGAAAATATAAATTAATAAAGCCTATGGAACAGGAAGGTTAACAACCCTAGTTAAATATTAACCTGAATAAATAAACTAACTTCATAATTATTTTTATGTTAACAGGGTTAGAGTAACGAATGAAAATATTAACGTGCTTCGTTCATTTAAACGAAAATTTGTTATACTCTAATGAATGATTTTCTAACAATAACAATATAATGCATATGTATCAATTTTAAATATTATTTTCTTAAAATTAATTATAATACAATAAAAAGTTTTCAGTGTATATTAACAATTGATACAGGTTTGTACATTCATTCATTTAAAACATAATAAGCTGAAATACTTTGAGAATTTACAACAACGTTATAAAGTTATTTGAACAACGTTATTAACTTTAGCGGGGAAATGTTTATTGAAACCAAAATCAATTTTTAAATTACTCCAACATTTAATGCAATGAAAACAATAGACAATGTTCTGAAAACAAAATAATTATTTCTTTTTCTATCAATTTTATCAAGATTATGTAGTTTTCTATTATGATGTATGGCGATTAACTTTCTCCTTCAATTTCGAAAGGAATTGCATGCCAAATATATTTGATGAAATATTCATAAAAAGAGAATTTCCTATTTTCTTTTGCAAAAATTTCATTTCTATAATTTTAATGGAAATAGTTCTTACATTCCAGTGTTACAACATTGATGCATATAAATATCCATCAGAATTTACTTTTTTCTATTCGTCTGCTAACTGGTAATTTCGAAATCTGCATATCAAAGTTCAGACTTCTAAACCGATCATTTCTATCAAAATCAAATACAGTTCCAGCAGTAGCCAATAATATAATATAAACCCTATAATATAGCGTAAATTATAATATAAATCTTATAACTATAAAATGTTGCTTATATTGAATTTCTAGTATTAACTTCATATTTCAAATTAAGATAGATTATTCCACAAAATATTAATAAATATTAGAAAAATATACCATCACCTAAATAAAGTAACAGAAGAAGAATAATTATATTTTAAAAATAATATCCATCGCAAAAATATTAACATGATTCTAATTTATCAGTCCAAAGAGACGTAACTATAAAATCGTAAAATATTTGTAAAAATATTACCATAATTCCAATTTATATGTGCAAAAATACTTAACTATGAAATCGTTAAACAAATTATAATTTCGTTTTTAGAAGCTAAGAAATTTGTGAATTAAAAATGTTACTACTTAAAAAATTGCACATGATTATAAATTATTATTATTTTTACAAATGGAAATAAAGGCATTATAAAACAGCATTTAATTGAAATTATTTTACAAAAAAAAACGTTGTAGTTGAACACAATTACTTAATTTTTCGTAGTGAACTATTTAAAAGGTAAAAAATACTAAAAAGACTGTTATATAATTAAAATTTTACACTATTTTATGCTTTACTTAATTTTTAATTGTAAAAAATGAAAACATATCTAATTACAATTTAAAAATCTCAAAGTAAAGTAAAATATAATTTCAAGCAATGGAAACAAAATATAGTTTATTATTTTTGATGTAAGACTGTTAAATAATTTTTATAATAATTAATGTAATTAGTGTATTTTAAAATTGTTACTTCTATTTTTGTAGGTACTTAATAGTATTTAATACTACTTCTATTTTATAGCATTTACTAATGCTTGTTCTATAAAGGATTGATTTTTGTTCTTTAAAATGTAACCACTTTTAAATGATTTTTATTCACAGTGTTATTTTCTTCGTAAAATACATGTTACATAGGTATGTCTGGAATCATTTTACTAAACCGCTATCCACCGCAAATCCATCGTAAAAAGGTAAAAGATGAAATGCCTATTTTATTGGAGCACGTTTAGTGCTACGGTGCCGATTGGAAAATAACTAATGCTTCATCGCAAAAAAATTCGTTGTTCAAATGATTGAAATCTTGAGAAAATTGATTTTCAGGAGAGCGGTATCTTAATTTTATATGCAAATAACCCCTAAATAATAATTTTTAATATAAAAAAATTTCAAATGAACTTAAATCGCACTAAAAGTGTTATTGAATACTTTTTTGCATAAAAAGAATAAAATTATATAAATAAAACTACATATATGAATTTAAGTTAGCTATAAACGCGTTTTGTACGTTATAACAGACAATCTTAAAAGAAGCAGTGGCACTCATTAATATGTATTTACAGGCATTAACAAAACATTAACTAAGAAGACTATTAAAAATTAACACGGAAGTCTGAAGAAATAGTACCAGATCGTATCTTAAATTGAGTGATGCTAACTATACACATTTTCACATTCCGCCCCTGTTTTATGTTTCCGATTTGGTTTTACTCGTATGTTAAATATCACTGACAACAAACAAGTTTTACATTTTTATTTATTCACTGGTTTTTGTTTATGGATTCTCAAGTTCAGTAAAACTTATACGATGAAATTCTTCTTAACAAATTTTAGTTCCTGGCAGTCTGTCGTTTGTAGACATCGTAATCCACTAAAATTTGTCGGAACCATCAGAAGCCATACGCATTCAAGACGCATTCCCAAATTTTTGACTATGGTTGTTGCAATAACTTTATTAGTAGTCTATCGTATGTCCCTGGCTTTCCTAACACTTCGAACGGCTGTTGTAAGCTAACCTTTGTTATGACTAATAAATGAAGTATAGGCCTACACCAGAAATGAATGTTTTCGTGATTTTTTATACTTTTTTTTACCGTGTCCACTTGGAAGAAACTTCATTCGAACTATGCCAAATTGTATCATGGAAACTAAGAACAATTATAAATACCGTTATAATACACTTCTTCTGACATGAGCAGTTATGGTACTTGTTTCTATAGGGATATCACCACTGAGTCATAGATAAAATTTTTACACGATATTATGTCACACTGCAGTTTAACTATTAGATGAGAGACCCAGATATTTTGCGAATCCATCTGAGAAATAGACTTGACTTACCGCCCTCTACAATCTCGAGTCACAAAAGAATATTCTTCGGCTGCCACCACAATGCGATGGCCGTTGTAATAGGGCCATGATTACTTACGAATTTGTCTACTATTGCTCCTTGTGTGTACGATGTGTCACGGTAACAGCTGTCCAATCACAGTGGTAGCCTATCATCAAGTCGATCCTGTCACATATTGATTTTACGGAATTTCCGGATCGCTTACTATTTATTATTTCACTGTGCATTCGCGGCAAGCAATACAAACTGCCAAGACAAAACAGGCTTCCTAAACCATCCTATTGTAGAAGTTTAAAGCAATGACGTACGTGGGAAGATATCGTCCACATAATATCACAGATTTCCAGAGCGTGTCAGATTATGCAATAAACTCAAACTACTCGTATATTCCGTTCCTTCCGTCCCCCAAAAAACAATATTCGTTACTTATTTAGAGAATTGTGGCACAGTTCTTTAGAGTGTCTTCGCTTAATTAGTTTTCATGCAACATTTTATTATTATATAATTATTATATAACCAATTAAGTTTCTATGTTCGTGACTGAGTGCTTTAAGCTCATTTGCAGCTCGTTCGTTATGAACTAATCAAACCATAATCACTTATATGTAGTTAGAATGGCGTGTCACACAATACAAGATACTGCATAAAAACCTGTGGAATTGCATTCTCTACCGCTCTCGGACGCTCTGTAATTGCACGTAGTCACGAAGACGTGAGTGCATTTCACACAAGAGCGAAAATCGACCTTATCACTCCAAGAGACACAACACGCCGGCCTTCAGCGGGCATGTGTGGCGCTCGGGGGAAGGGAGAGACGGCCACGAAGCAATGCGCGGGCGAGAACCTCGAACGGGAACTTAATTTCCGGGCAAATTAACAACTTTCCTCGCTGCGGAGTTCCCCCCCCCCCCCCCTCCTCCAACACAGCGAAGCGAAGTAGTAATGACAGTAGGGTTGTATCTGGGTGCGCAGTGGGCGTCTGCGCACTTGTGGGGCCGAACTCTGCTCTCGTCGCCGCCAGGTGTGCCGCCGCGAACATGCACGTGTGTTCGCTCGTCGTTGGAAAGGTCGCGGTGACGAAACTTCAAAACGAGAGATTAACAAACTGAACAAGTAGGAACAACCGTAAAAAAAAGGGGGTAAAATTGTCTTAGTATAGTATATTCGCGGTTTCTTCACACTTTTTGAATCAAACCTTTGAGAAATCACGCCACTTATAGCGTGTTTGGTTATTTCCTAAATTCGTCATTTATCACAAACGTTTTATACATAGTTAACATGAAAGTACCTTATTTTTGGTTGGATTGAATTTTTATTTACAGTTTATCTATACTTAAATTATAATTTTTCATTAATACTTAATATAAATAAAACTGCGAAAAAATAGGTGTGTTGGCAATCTTAGTAAAAAATATTTCTTATGCAAAATATTATTATAGGCTGTTTACGGTAAAATGAGCATTTTTGAAATGCCAGAAAAGTAAAAGTAGGTAACTAGGGCCTCAAAAGTGCTCACTTTGCCGTGAACAGCCTATACAATTAATGCGTACGAGTGTGGTGCGTTGTCCCTTTGGTGTGATTTTCCAGACTCGGTTAATCTTTGTTTGCGTGAGGCGGAGGAATAGCCTGTAAGTAGAACTTTAGCTGGGCGTTAGAAAAGTTGTAAGTACCAAACCGTAAATAGACTATAGCACAATATAATAGGCCTGAATATAAAAATATCGGCCTGTTTTCGACAGGCCTGTTTTTGGTGCTGCTTGTACTGTATACCCGATATGTCAGCGAAAGTTATTATTATTATTTCTATATGTATTTCTAACAACGCTTGAAGAGAGTTTTGTTTGAGTCAGAAGTGCTCGCGACTGTAGATATATGGTAACAAATGTGTAAGGTTAAGTAAAACAAATTTGTTCGCTTTCGGTCAGTTTTTGTTGAATCAAAAAATATAACATATTTCGCCAAAGAACAAAGTCAGATTTTTTTTTTTTTTTGCATTCCATATTTTGGTTTACCAACAAATGATTTTAAGAGCAACATCATATTTTTTGGTTACATCTAAAGTAGTATTTTGTTGGCATTTATTTTTACCAGAAAAGCCTAATTTTCGAGGAAAAAATCCCCTTGAGATGACTGTGCTAGGAAGTGAAAAAGAAGAGCAGCAACATTACTACAAATAAGACACATTTCCGATATATGTTTCCTAGTTTATTGCATGTTTCCCAACCGCATATGTATTTACACACATTTATATGGACGGAAAAAAGATTCCTACGAGTACAAACAGTAACTATATTGCGAAGCCATATTTATATGCATACTGTATTAGTACCCAAAACAAAATGCCTGCCCTAGCTGTTGGGAATGCTGGAGAGATGCATACGTCGTAAGGTAATTTTCCCGTCCATGTATGGGATTTTCCACTACCATGTAGACTACGTGAATTTTACTCCAGAGTGCGGTAATTTTACCTTACCTGTAAGAAAAACTACGTTTCCCTCACAAGTTTGCGAATATTTCATTACACTTGTCAGGTAATTTTCCATTATTTCTACAGTGTAATATGATAGTCTGCGTACAGATGTCGTATCGGACCAAATGTTACAAACCATGGGAGGCGATTCCTTATGCGAAAGGCGACGGAAAACGTATTATTTGCCATGGCCTATAGCGATGATTGAGAGAGGTATGCACCCTGAAAGCACGAAGATTGAACAGGATTTTATTACCATATTTCAGAAAATACGTGAGATCAGACAGCAAGTTGCACTGCATTATAATGTTCTGTTGATAGCAGGTGTCAAAAGAACGCATATTTTATTTGTAATATCATCCCCTGTGATTACCAACATCGAGAGTATCATATTGTTTTTGTTGAAAGCTGCGTAACCGTTGGCTCCAACTGATATTTTACAATCAATGTTTAGTAATCGTGTTTAAATGAACAAAAGAGTTGGCCTTTATACAACTCTCTCAGGTTAATAGTTCTCGAAAAAAATAAATAGTTTAAAGTTTGCGATCTAAGGCAATTTTGAACAATAACAAAGAGGTCATTTCTTATGTAAGTAAAAGGTAGAAGGATAATATTACGAATCGAAAAAGTACTCTTGCAACACCTTAGTTCAACATACAATTACATCACAATTTACTGTAATATCTCACGTTTTCTCTGAAACATGCTGATAAATTCCTGTTTAAACCTTGTGCTTTCAGGGAGCATATCTCTCTGAATAATCGCTTTAGGCCACAGGTCGTATTACGTCTTCCATCTCATTTTGCAAAAGGAATTGTCTACCACGGTTTGTAATATTTGGCCGTATACAAACTATATACTGACACCTACACTCGACACACAGCTAAATAAACGAAATAATTTGAGAGCCGGAAATTTCGCGGATTCGTTCGGCAGCAAGCTAGACTCTACAATGCTTTATGCATTCGAGCATCAGTTAGCTGTTAATTGGCTGTTGCTCAAGTTTAACCCCAGACCAGGTAACACGTGATTAGGTTCTTATTTTCCTATTTTCCTTACAGGTTCGTTATAGGTTGAAATTCGTTCGGGGGCGTGCCTAACGAACTATGGACTAATCGAAGCATAAACACTCATGTGCACTTGAATGCAATTTAATTTGTCCTCAGTTGAATCCACGAAATTTACGGGTCTCTAGTAATAATCTATTTCTTTTATAATAAAATCAATAAATCCCTTGAAGTCCTAAATATTAGCACACCAGGAGTACAGAAGAGGACATAGACTTACACGTACAGGCTGTTCACGACAAAGTGAGCACTTTTGAAATTAACCTTAGAAAAATGTCACTGCCCCCCTCCAGCGTATATTTTAACGAGCGCACTGAGTAACACGCTGTCAGTAAAGTTGGTAACGATGGATGTAAAGTAATTCCATATGTTAACGTCGAATAAAAAGTGGTAGGTAATCATTTGTGATAATTTAAATTATTTCTTGCGCTTCCTGTTCTTTTTTAACGCTTCAAAGTGTAAAAATTATCAGATTTATAAAATGTTTAATTTTCTAATAATTTCACAGTTTCAATTGACCGACGCATGAATAAAGTGATGAGGCCCATGACAATGCTAATTTTACATAAGGTGGAAGAATACACAACATTCATACAAGTAGATCTTAAGCAGGGCTTTCAAAAGTGCTCATTTTACCGTGAACGGCCTATACATGTGTTTCAAACAGCTCACGAATGGCGAAGCCTTGTCCATGTGTCGCACCAAAGCAAAATTAAGGCCTATTGCGTGTTCGCTGTCCTCGACGCATTTAACTGCGCTCACGTTACGGAATCGTTAGCTATCATGCCTTTTACTTACGATGGCATAAAACAGTACAGTATTAACCGGCGCACAGTGCATCAGCTGGTGTTTATTTTCCGGATGAACTAAAATTTGCGTGGATTATTTTCCTGTCAAAGACAATTTATTGCGCAATTCGGTATTTGGAAACCACCATAGAAATCGTAGGGGTATTAAGTCTGTAATTCGCGTGGTGTTGGTTAATATTTCCCACAACATAGATATACTTGTGAAGGCAAACCTTGACGCCAGTGACGATTAATTGCTGTGATGTCATCATTATTTTCATATACAAAGGTACGCTCAAGTCAAATACTACTGAACAAATTACAATAGTTTGAGGTTTATAAGGGGTCATCAGGGGCTGGGAGGGATGGACTTCAGGAAAGTGTGAATGGATTATAGCGATGTAGAGAATTCGCAGCGCACTCAGTTGTAATAATATTTTTCGTAATAACTACTTACTAGGCGCTACCAATACACATGTTCTCTCACTGTTTTTATTCATATTTATTATAAATTAAATATATAGCTATATATAATTATATATATATAGAAAGAGAGAGAGAGAAAGAGAGAGAGAGAGAAAGAGAGAGAGAGAGAGAGAGAGAGAGATAAATCTTGCATCTAACGAAAAATAAGATGGTAACACACTTGTGATATATGGCATATTTAAGAAATAACTAAATGCTTCCTACCTGGAGTGACTATTCATAAGTTTGATTCAAGAAGTTCGAAGAAACTGCGAATAGACTATAGAGACGGGCAGGCTGGTCGAGCCGCGCCGCGCCGCGCCGCCACAGTGTTGTCGGTCTGCTGTATCTCGAGTGGGCAGCTGCCACTGTACCAGACGTCAACACTCGCGCAGATACGATCCGCCATCAGATATACAGCCGCGTGAAATACTGCCGCACAGAGACCGGTACACCACTCGCTTCTTTACATCCTCCTATCGCTAACATGCACTACAGGCTATTACTTGGAATTTGCTAAAGGCTGTTCACGATAAAAAGAGCACTTTTGAAATCAACCTTAGAAAAAGTCACCGCTTCTACCTGCACATATTTTATTGGGCGCACTGAGTGATATGTGCCTAATAAAGTTGGTAACGATGAAGTGAAAGTGGTTTCATATGACAACGTCGAATAAAAAGTGTTACGTAACGATTTGCGATAACTTAAATTATTTCCTTCGCGTCCTGATTCTTTATGCATCGAAAAGTAAAAATGAGCAGATTTATAAAATGTTTACTTTTCTAATAGTTTCACTGTTTCAATAGACCGACGCTTGAATAAAGCGGCGAGGTCCATGACAATGTTATTTTTACATAAGGCGGAAGAATACACAACGTGCAGACAAATAGATCTTATGCAGGGCTTTCGAAAGTGCTCATTTTACCGAGAACAGCGGATACCTGTTATTTATACAGGTGGTAAGATAACGGTGATTTACACCGTAAGAAATGATTCGCGAAATTGACCACATCAGAGTGAGAATGCGCAAATGGAGAATCTTTTCCCCTCGTATACCCACGGTAGCGTTGCAACATTTGCTCAGGAAAGAGTGAGTCATGGGTAGGAAAGTTCTGAAATTTGCAAAATAGCAAAAACATTCTAATAATTTGCAGCTTCGCACAGCCGTACTTGTATGCACATTGTGTATTCTTCAGATGTATGTAAAAATTAACACTGACACAGGCCTGGTCACTTTATTTATACGCAGTTCAAGTGAAACTGTGAAATTAATACGAAAAGTAAATATTTTAAGCGATTTGCTCACTTTCACACTTACGAGTATAAAAAAAATCAGAAAGCAAAAGGTATCATTTCAGCATTCACAGATCATGACCTAACACAATTTAATTCAGCGTTAAAGCCCCTGTCATACTGTCAAATTTTCGCCTCCAACTATATTTGATAATAAAATTTGAAGACGAAAATCGGCCATCAAATTTTTCCTTCCAACAATTCTTATCAAATAATCTTGAATGTTTTTGAAGATGTGTCACACTGTCAAATTATTTTAACTGGGAGAATCTGACATGAATTATGATTTAAGAATGATATTCATAGTGAGATATTGCTTTTGTTTTGCCATGCAGTCCATTACAGGAACAAACATAAGGAATGTTGTAGTATATTTTCGTTTCTTTACTAAATTAAAATTTTATTTATAAGATATGTCTCCTGCACAATGAAATTTAATACCTCTGAGTTCGTAATGTTATGTGCAATATTCACTTAAAATAGCATTCATGCCCAAACAGCTTCTGCATAAATTAATTATCTTCATAACTTACTTCGTTTCCAGTAATTGTTCGTCATTTTAAGTTTCTTGACGTCAATTTTTGTCACGCACGATTCTGATTGGCTGAGACAGTCAAATATCAAATAAATTTTAGAACCGGTCTAATTTTCAAATATTTTATGGAAACTGAAGCCATCCAACTTTTTCAGACAAATATGGCGGCTTTTATGACGTTTCGATGACGTCATAACTCTCCAACTTCGTTTGACCAAACTTATTGGAACCAGTTTGACGGAAAAATTTGACAATGTGAGAGGGGCTTTAGACACGGAACTATTTTTCCTCCGTCCTTGCCAACTTTACGGAGCGTATGCCTGCCAGTGTACCTATTAATATACACGTAGGTATGGGCAGTGACTTTTTTCAAAGGCTGATTTCAGATATGCTCGTTTAACCGCGAACAGACTATACGTTGTGATTTTTCCATAACTAGGGATAGGAAAAATTCGCGAGTTCAATGACCTGTAAGCTAGACTCCACAGTGATGTGTATACTCGAACCTCAGATGTTTGTTCATTGGCTGCTGCCCCACAGAGTAGCCAATGTTACTTCACGCCTGGCAATATGGCACTCCGCTACTTGTTTCCTTGCAAGTCTGCTACTGGCTCAGAGTCGTCCAGGGCGCGTCTAATAAACTGCGATCCAATTGCAACGTCAGCTTCAGTGTACACGTGTTTGACGTCTATCTTGTCTTGAAATGAACTCGCGAAATGTTCCTATCCCTATCCATAACACGTAGAGGGCAAGGAACTTTCTTTTCAGTTTAAGATGTTAAACCATTTTTTTTACAATGTACAAATATGATATATTCTGAAAGTCTAAATAATTAGAGGTTTTTAACATAGTAATGAAATTTAGTTTACTCAGAGCCAGTGCGCACGATTATGTACATTAGACACGCAGAGGTTCTTTCTGATCGGAACTGTACATTGCGAGGTTCTGTACCCAGTAATCTTCAGTGTGTGCACTCAGTGATCTACCGTGAATCTGTTCTAGGCAATGAATAGTTAACATTGCTATGGACGAACATAAAGCCTAGAGCTCATTGGTTGTGAAAACGAAACTACTTCAACGTCAGCTTAAGTTTACAGTACGCATCCAAAATGCCCTCTTTTGCAATACCTGATACTGTAAATCAAAGTGATCATATAACGGTTAAAAATGTGCAATATCAGTTGTGTGTTATACTATGGATATAAATGTAACTTTTTAAAATGTATATGATTATTTCAACAAGCTTTAAATTTATGTAAAGAATTAATAAGTTACAAATCGTTTCTAAAAGCCTAAGTAAATAGACAGTTTTAATGCATGTATACAAGATGTTCCTAGTAGCAGTCTTCACGTGGCTCCCCGCAGGCTGTTATGGTTTATTTCATGTTTTATATTTTAACAATTATATATAATTTTTATATTATGTGACCAGACCCGTAAAAAATTTTTACATGTGTCGATGAGCTGACTAATAGTTTTAAAAGTACTTCTTTGAAGTGGTAGAATAAGATTGTAATATGCCGTATAAAAATTATTTAATTTGTAGGTAAAATAAGAAGAAAAATGCACACAAGAACGCCCCAGTAAGGACTTAAAAAAGAGAGGCGAAGAACCAATATTGTTATTATTTTCCGGTAGGCTAATCCAAGAGTAAGTTACTTCCAAGTAGAGCTCGCGTGGGAGTTGACGATTGTACAGATGACAGTAGCCGAAGTGACCACGAATGGGAAGCTACACTTCCCGAAATAAAATAAACGGAGATTTTTACACCATTACCAATTTTTTTTTTAAATAGCTTTAACGCATGTGGCCAAACATGGAATACAGAAACATGCTTTTTGACGTGTCCCAAAATTGTGGGCATGTCATGTGAGGTTTCGTTGCATGCCCTCTCTTGCCTTTGCGGGCACCTGCGAATTTCCCGTGGTGATTGGAATCACCAGGTTGCATCGTGAAAACTTGTGAATATCCGCCTTGTCAACTTGCCTGACAGGGGGCCGCGGTGGCGCAGCGGCTAGAGCGCTCGTCTCCCTCCAAGGCGAACAGGGCCCAATTCCCTGAGGGGTCGCCCCCGGATTTAAGCATGTGGTAATAGTGCCGGACGATGCCGCTGGTCAGCAGGTTTTCTCGAGGATCTCCTGTTTCCTCTGCCCTTGCATTCCGGCGCTGCTCCATACAACCACGCTTTACATTTATCTACTCCATTCCACTCCACTTTACTTTTTTAATTTATATATCGAAACTCAACAAACGTGGTGGCTCTTAACCTTCAGGTTTTTCTTTGTAAAGGCTGTTCACGATAAAATTAGCTCTTTTGAAATAAACCTTAGAAAAATGTCACTGCTGCTACGTGCATATATTTTAACGGGCGCTGTGAGTGACATGCGCCGAGTACGGTTGGTAATGATAGATGGGAAAGTAGTTCCATATATTAACGTAGAACGAAATTTATTAGGTAATCGTTTGTGATAATTTGAATTATTTCTCTCGCTTTCTGTATTTTTAATGCATCTAAGAGCAAGATTGAACAGATTGTACAATAGTTACTTTTCTAATAATTTCGCAGTTTCACTTGACCGACGCATAAATAAAGTTATGAGGCCCATGCTAACGTTAATTTTACATAAGGCGAAAGAACACACAGCGTGCACACAAGTAGATCTTAAGCAGGGCTTTCAAAAGTACTCATTTTACCGTGAACAGCCTATATACAAGATACTGTGTACAGAAGACAGCAAGCAAAGTGTCCAGTAAAATGATTACCTCACATGTACTTGACAAGACTAGTCCTAATATCCATAAAGTTACCGCGAGTTGCCAGGTATATAGCAAGTGTACTATCTACGTTCAATACTTTCAAATTATTTCGTCGCCATAACGTCAGCAAAAGCTGAGAGTTGAAAGGTTTTGGTTAACATCTAGGCCTTGAGAGCCGGTGAGGGTGAATTGAGGTAAGTATGGAGCAGCGGCGGAATGAAAGTAGGGGGAAACTGGAGCACCCCGAGAAAACCGGCCGTCCAACGGCAACCACGTTTCCACGTGCGAGTATTCCGGGTGAGCCCACCGGGAATCGAACCAAGTTTCGGAAGGAGGCGGAGTCAAGTAATTAGTTTGACAATCACATCCATCGCGTCCCCAAATCTCAAAGTAGTTTTGTTTTAGGCCTGTGTTTAACTTGGCGTATGTGCACGCAGGGAAACCAATGCGACCGAAATCTCTGGTCTTAGTGAGGTCCAACCACTTCGTAAGGCAATTACGTTCGCGTCGTAAGTGGTGCATCTAGGTGAATGCGGAACCACTAAGGGCTGTTCACGATATAGTGAGCACTTTTGAAATAAACCTTTAAAAAAGTCACTGCTCCTGCTTGCATATATTTTAACGGTCGAAATGAGTCACATGTGCCCAGTAATGTTCGTAACGCTGGAGGGAAAGTAGATCCATATATTAACGTCAAATAAAAAGTGTAAGGTAAACATTTGTGATAAGTTATATATTTTTCTTTCTGCGTTTTTTAAAAGCACCGTAGTGTAAAAATGAGCTGATTCCAAAATATTTACTTTTATAATAATTTCACAGTTTCACTTGACCAACGCGTGAATAAAGTGAAGAGGCCCATGGCAATGTTAATATGAAATAAATCGGAAGAATACACAACGTGCATACAAGTAGAACTTAAACAGAGCTTTAAAAAGTGCTAATTTTTCCGTGAACATCCTATACCGGTTCGTCGTCCTCGCTATGACCAAAACAAGGAGTGTGCTACCCCAGACTATCAAACGAACATGAGGAGAAGAGCACTTTCACGTCTTTTTGGCATGCGAGTCGGCAAGCGAGTGACAACACACGCTCGGTGGTCCTAGGTGGGTTGCTGGACGACAGATGTGATCAGTGCTCGTGGGTTTTGCTCGAGAAGTCGCGGGTTCGATGACAACTACGCTTGCGGATTGTTTTCACTGCGAGTTTTACCGCTATTTAACACCGTGCTCCGTATTATCTCAGACCTCAGATAGCCCTCATGTACGGAGAAAAATAATTATAAATAGGCCATATTCTTCTGCGTAGTGGCTGCGAATTTCGGCCATTCCCCACGGCTCGAATTCTTCTGCTCCGCATTACCATAAAAAAATTGTTCGTTCTTGTTACTGCATCCGTAGATTACACACTTCTTTCCATGGTGGATTCATTCTTCCTAAGAAATTGCACACGATGATGAGTGTTGAAGCTCCTGAATTGGTTGGACGTGATTTGGCGGGACGATATACCGGCCTGTATGTAATTCGTTTTAAGGCACAATGCCGGGTGAAGCTTTAAGGCTTTGAGGGTTTGAAGCGCCGTAGCGACAAGGATGACACGGCCACGAGCATCAAGTGAGCCATCGCCTCTACGAGCAGGGTTCTGAACTGGCGTGCAGAGTTCTCGCCATGCTGCATGTGCATTACGAGACGATAGGCTGTTCATGGTAAACTCAGCAAATTTGAAAGCCCTGCTTAAAATCTACTTGTGCGTACGTTGTGTATTCTTCCTCCTTATGTAAAACTAACATTGCCATGTGCCTGGGCTCTTTATTCATGCGTCGGTCAAGGGAAACTGTGAAATTTTTATAAAAGTATATATTTTACAAATCTGCTCATTTTTACATTTCGATGCAGGAAAAAAAAAAAAGAAAACGTAAGAAATGATTGAAGTTATCATAATTGGTTTCCTAATTCTTTTTATTCGACTTTTAGTTATGGAACTACTTTTCCTCCATCGTTACCAACTTTACTGGGCGCATGTCACTCAGTGAACCCGTTAAAATATATGCAGTGACTTTTTTCTAAGGTTGATTTCAAAAGTGCTCACTTCATCGTGAGCATACAATTAGATGTTAAGAAGGGCTTACAGAAGTGCTGAGTTTATCGTGGACAGCCTTTACAAGGGTTACCCATGTCTGTGAATGGTCAGGTGTTCGGCTTCATTAATGTCCTGGAGAGTTACTAAATGCTTGGATAATACCCTGGTCAAACCACACTCTAGGTCGAAGTATTTGTGGAAGCCTGTGTCCATGCACATTTGTGAAGTGCAGTCGATATTGGGGTCTTCCGAGTCGATGAGGACGAAGCGAGGTGAGAATGGAGAAGCGCCGGGATGCAAGGGTTAGGGAAACGGGAGAACCCTGAGAAAACCCGCCGACAAGCGGCATCGTCCGGCACGGTACCCACGTGCGAAAAGCCGAAAGTGACCCCGACGGAAATCGCCTTGGCGAGGTGTGGGAGGGGGAAGCGGGTAGTTGTGTTTTTTACTGGCGCGGTATGGCCTCGTGGCTAGGGGCGCTGCGTTACAACACGATAGGGACGGGCACTGGATATGTTGATGGAGTTTTCTGAAAACGAAATGAAATTATTTTTTTGTACTTTTGGTTCATCTCGTGTAATTAGAAAAAGTTTTAAATTATAATGCAAAAAAGGTATTACTCCGGCGTTATTTTAAATAAAGAACTGTTAATTTGGTGGTACCAGATAGATGTACAGCATATTTTGATGAACAAAATGTTTCTTTAATTTCTGTTCGAAGAATCATTATTTGCAGAATAACACTATTGCCATTAGGCTATTTGAAGTAAGCGCCTACATACTCTCTTTTGCCAAAGTTACTTTTGTATCACCAAGCGATTGCATAACGATTTTTGTGCATTTGTTTATATGCGCCAAACAAAGAAATGTAAATAAATAAAATTACATCTCATAAATGTTAAAATTAAGAGAATGATATTAATGACTTGCTGAAAAATTACTTGCTGATTTAAAATGTTGTTAAATGTTTGTTTATCCTAAATAAGCACTAGAAAATTTTAGATGCACGTGTTTACTTTTGCTGCCATAGAACTCCCTCCGGTTCGCTTTTTCGAAGGAATGCAGCATAAATCAAGTCCCGTGAGAACAAGCGGTAATTACCAGCAAGCAAGGCGAAGATCCAAATGCCAAGTGTCCGGAAGTCTAACATTACGCCAGCTAAGTGAAACCAAAAGTTGCAATTACTAAAACAGGTAACGTGCTGCAGGAAACGTTGTTACCTTACGCAGACAAAAGAATAAGTGAATCCTTAGAGAGGGAAGCATGCATCAAAAACCACAGTGACTGCCTTACCGTATTTATAGGAACAAGACGCCGAGACATAACAATCCAACGATTGGTTCTCCACAAAGAACCGGTCCAGTTTGTAGATATCTCCGCGGCAAAGAAGCGAGATGTTTATAAAATAAATAGAACTTAGAAACTGGTTTCCACTGTGTTCATTGCCTCGATTGTTATCGATTTGGTAATGAGATATCCTGTGTACATATTGCTAATAAAATGGTTTGAATAAAAAGGTGAACAATTTAACTGTTCCGATTTTATTGTAATTTAAAGTTGTTGACAGCGATATCACATTGCAGACAACATGTTATCAGCCATCATCTCCGTATAGAGGATATGTTTTAATGCGTTCAACTATTTAAGATTTAATTCGTACTCAAGAGAGCACAGCAGTTGCTGTAAAGAACTAGAATAACTACGTTACGATGCTCAAGTAGGCCCTATAATAGGGCATGAGGGATAGAAGACCACGTTTTAGTTTTTCGAACCAATAGGGGTCGGAGATTCCTGAACTGGTTTTAGGGTTTCGGGCGAAATATGGTAGTGGAGCCGATTTTGGAACACATAGTATTTTAAGTTGCGAACTGAAGTTCATCTCTGCCAAATTCAGTCCCGATCCGTCGATTGGTGTACAATTGTGTAAGGAACAAACAAACATACATAGGGTAGATACATATAAATAAACATTGAGTTATGTGTATATATGTAAATTATTTGGAAATTGATGAGCACGTTACTTAAGTTATTTATTAATTCTTAATTGAAGCTAAAATTATACATACATTTTGTAAATTTTACTGCACAATATTTGGCTACATTTCTGTGATAAATTTAAGAATCAGATATTATTAAGTTTATATTTACAACAATTAATATCGTTACAACTTTTCAGAGGCTTATCCGAGTCTCAATAAATAAAAACTATTATCATTTAAAATATTTTTTATAATTCTTTAAAAATATTCACTGCTATTATTTACAACATAAAAATACTCATATCTGCTATTAACATTTATTTTCAGAATGCAATATTTAATGTCACTCTCAATTCTAATGAAAGTAGTTATCGCTGTCTTTATATTGGTTACAGTCACTTAATTCACACTTATTATTTACACACATTTAATCCAGCTGTCCGTTGCCATCGTTCCAAATGTTTTGTCACCCACGCAACCAGTTCAAAACTTTTGCCCAACAGTGTCGCTATCCACCGCACGGATGCTGACAAAACCGTCTATCACTGTCGTCACCTCCCGTCGCTCCGCTGGCGTCGCGCATCAGGCGCCTGAGGCCGCGCTAATCTCCTGACTAGGAATTTTTTCTAAATCTACCCTATTGCTAAGTATTCAGTGTGCGTCCGCGGTAGGAGGGACCTGAATGCGTCTCAGGGCTGCGACCCTTACGCCTAAAATGAGTGGAAGTTGCATGTGAGGAGATGTGCATCATGGCGGGGAGGGATTCAGCAGCCAGGGCCGCCGTTTTGGTCCATGACTGCCTCCCTTGATGCACCTATAGCTGAAACGATAATTAAGAAGAGGCTGGGAAAAACCGGCATAGTACAGTAAAAACCCAGTCGACAGAAAAGAGTCCAAAAACTTGGGAAACATTAATGAAAATGTTGTTAGGAGCAGCAGGTGCGGAATCCGTGCCATTTTAATAGGTATCGAAAGAAGAGGGGGCGGGGTCTGTTGGCATGAGGCGCCCTTGACCTAACTACGGCCAATATTCCTGTGCAGACGAACCAGCACAACAATATTGGTAGCAGCTATTTAATGCAGTGTCATCCCTGCGTCTCGTCGAGTGCGTCGGAAAACTGGGCAGCTCAGTCGTGGCACCGATGCCATATTCTCTCTTCTGCGCCGACATCAGGGTCTCCGCGCCGTGGGTGAAGGTGGGGAAGTTTCCCGGAGAGTCACCCCCTCCCCTTCCTCCAAAATTTCCGTCGGTCTTGGGTGAGCACTTTAAAGTGCTCGGTGAGACATCCAGGAGCTACCAGTGATGGAGGCGAATACGCTGGCCCAGGAGTGAAGGCTGACATCGGGGAACTTCGGAGGTCCGATGTATTCCAGTCCATTCCTCACGTATCCGCAGTCGATAGCCCTCCGAACCCAGCAGTGAGGTTCGCTGCACTTCATCCTTTGGCACCTCGAGATACCCCTTCTCGCCTTGATCCTTGGGCCGCCCCCAGCAGATGCGCTTCGCCATCTCGTACTGAGCCACCCAGATTCCCGACGTCCACGATGACGGCTCTGTAGAGCCGGCCAGATACTCCACGATCTGGTATTTAATTATTCCCAAACACCCCAGAGCTTGGAGATCCCCGATCCGCCACCTGGGGACGTGTCGAGTTGCGGAATGGTCGCCGCACCTAAGCTGTCATGGTCGCACCACACTCGCAGAAGCACCTCGCCTTCGCTGGTCCCAAAGGGCGGACACATCCCGGCGAGTGAGCAGCCACGAGCGCGATGTTCATCCCACGAGAGCCCAGCTCGATTCCTGATTCGGAGGACCGCCGCGATTATATATACCCGCTCTCCCGATCCGGAAGGTTCCGCGCACCTCGAGAGTGAGGGTAATGTCCAGAACATCCTTGCAACGATAACCCAAGTAAAGCTGGGCTCACAACCATCCGTCGCACCCGTCAGTCATCCGTCTGTTTTTTCGTCCTCCAATTGAAAGCGACTCACAACAATCCGTCGTCCGTCTATTCTTCTGTCCGGCAAAATTTCATTCTGACAACTTAACATCGTGATACTTCTTTCGTAAATGGTATATTTTGGTTGGAAATATATTTTCAAGAGAGATATATTTTGGGGAAATATTGTTTTTACGCGATAAAAAATTATACTGAATTATTGTTTATGTTTTTCATTACTTAATTTACCACCAAGATAAAAACCCACATATTCACCGACTTGCATTTTATTTCAAAGTGCGTATTCGCATTTACGTAATGTCGTTAGAAGGCGGTGACCCATCTGTCGGTCCGTCGAGATTTGAAGTTTGAGATACATTTGACGGATTGACGATTAGAAAAAAAAAGTTGCCCTGCGATTGGTCGAAGATCACGTGACCGCCTGACGGACAGGCGACTGACGGATGCGACGGATGGTTGTGAGTCCACCTTTATTCAATCCCCTTAAGGACAGAAGTGGCATGAGTTCCGATAGGCCTATCACGGCACGTGATGCGGTGGCTCCGTTGTCACAGTGCGCTGTTCTCGGGTGATGCCCTTTACGCGCTGTTTTACACACTCGAGTGAGATGGCGTAAAGGAAAGTCATGCATGGCGGTGGCATGTAAGAATAATAATTGTGTATTTATTTCTAATCCATTTTGTTTGTTTCCTTGCAGCAAATTTCATTGATCCAGTTTCCATGTTCGGTTCCGCCGAAAGCAGACACTTATTGACTTGGAGGTGAAGGTTTAAGTTATTTGTAGATGATATTTGTAGTGATGCTTCAACATTGCAAACGAAGTGGTTTTAGTTGGTTTTATGCACATTACAAAGAAAGTGAAGTGGTAGATATATAAATAACAATTTCCAAACGCCCCTTTTTCTATGGGTTTATTAAATAACTACGTCAATTGCGATGTTAACATTTATATGTGGCTGTGGAACGGTACGCAATAGGCCAAACGAAAAAAAAAAAAGTTTTGAAATGCAAGGTGGCTTAACTGTTGCCCTTTTTCAGCTCACTGTTTACAAACATCCCGAGGAGTCAGCAGAAATACTTGTTTATTTAATTCCTACTGCAACGTTCTGCAGTTACAGAAAAAAAATCCTAAAAAAAATAATTTATTTCAGATGTAGTGCCTACAACTTAAATATCACACTGAACCAACGTCGGGTTTTGCGACAATGCCAGTGGGTTTAAACCAAACCCGTCAAATGTCAGACCGTTGACTGTACCTATACCACATACCACTTTTTCTGCTCTCTTCGTTTGGTCATTGCAATTACTGTGTGCATTTGGAGTTTTTCCTCGCCTCATTGGTATACTTCCTTTAATCTTGTAGGTGGATTGTTGACGTCTCCGAAGTAATTGCAGCAATTCTACCTTTGCTTGTAAATCTGAATCACAAATTTCAATCAGCGGAATTATTCTTGTTGAAACTTTAATAGGTGAATCAGTGGAAAACACTGAGCTATTAGTTTTAGGTCAGTGTAAATCTCCAGGAGTCCTCAAAACTCGCTGTTAAATCAGTAAAAGCTAGTGACTAAGATAAAACCGAATTTTACTGTCTCAAGATGGAGCAGATTCAGCAGATGTGCAGTCAAATTCCCTGATCTGGAGAATTTTTAAATACCTACTAAGAAATTTTGGAGGCTTTCGCGGTCGTCGTGCAAAAATTCTTGCCCTCTTGGATGTAGCCGCGTCACTGTCGTATTTAGTTCCGAGCTTTCGTAAAACATTACAGTCTCCATCTCCAGGAAAAGGTAGCGACGATAACTGCTACCTATCAAATATCAGTAGTTAACTGGTTACAAGTAGGTAACAAGTAGGTAACAGTTATTGCCACAACGGCACTGTCCCGAAGATTTCTTCTGAAACGACGAGGCAAAAAACGATAGCGACCCAGCTACAACTCAGTAGCCAAGAACTTGCAGTCTTAAGTATGTCGATTTTAGAGGACTAACGCGGTGTAGTGGTTAGACTACTCGCCTCCCACCAAGGCGAACCGGGTTCGATTCCCGGTGGGATCGCCCACAGATTTTCGCATGTGGTAATCGTGCCGAACTATGCGGCTGTTCGGAGGGTTTTCCCGGGGATCTCCCGCCCTTGCATTCCGGTGCTTCTCCGTACCAACCTTGCTTCACCCCCATTGGCACTCAAGACCAAATCTGTTCTGTCACCCACTCGATCTTAGAGTACTTGGTCAAGGAAATAGGTGGATTGTGTGGGTTTCGTGTTTTAGCGTTTCTGGTATAGGCTGTTCATGATAAAATGAGCACTTTTGAAAGTCCTGCTTAAGATATACTTGTATACACGTTATGCATTCTTCTGCCTTATATAAAATTAACATTACTATGGGCCTCATCACTTTATTCATGCGTCGGCCAAGTGAAATGGTGACATTATTAAGAAAGTAAATACTTTACAAATCTGCTCAGTTTTACACATCGCAGTATTGAAAAAAAAAAAAGGAAAGAAATAATTTTAAGTTATCACAAATAGTTACCTAATGCTTTTTACTCGATGTTAAGATATGGAACAACTTTCCATCCATCGTCACCAACTTTACTGGGCGGATTTCACTCAGTGCGAAAATTATGCATGCAGTGTCAGTGCCTTATTTCATAGGTTATTTTCTAAAGTGCTCACTTGATCGTGAGATGTTTATTTAAGTGAGATGGAAGGAAACTTTGCAGCAGTTTGTTGAGATGGAGGCGATCCTCCCCGTCGTGTTCGGCGCTGGCCGGCTGTCGGAAGACGTGAAGTGTGAGACGCGGCTGTGCCCTGCAGTTGAAGGGCGTCGGCAGTGTACCTTTTTTTTGTTGGTGGGGGGTGGGGTGGGGAAGGGGTAAGACGTACACCTCAGAGAAGGGCGGCGTGTAGCCCTCGTGCTCGGCTGGCCACGGACAGGAAACCGCCGCCCAGAAATGTTGTCGAGAGAGTTCAACTGGGCGGAAAGTGCGATGGGGCGGTACGAGGAGCATCGCCCGCTCTGCTCTTCTCCTGTCTGTGGCAGGACACGCCGTGATACTTGTCCCGCTGCTCGACGTCGTCCTCAGTCACGCTGTGTCGCTCTTCTACAATATTGCAAACTTATCTGATACATTCATGTGAAAAAATGATGGTTAGAGATTATGGAAAATCATGAAAGTATTTAACCCAACATATCATCTATAACACTCTAACTAGTTTATTCCTTCGTGACTGGATGAACAAGGTTTTGATTCGGCTCCTTTGTTTTCAGACCAATCACGAACGTTCTGCCTTATAGTATGAGAATCCGCATTGGCCAAGTGATATGAGGTAGTAGCTTCATTCTAGCACGGCAGCCAACAAGGAAAGAAAACTGTCGGATATGTGTACAGTACATTGAAACATATCAAACAGTCAACTTTTCCCGCGATAAACTATCATCTCTAATCACAGTTTAACGTACTGTACATATTTCCGACAGTTTTATTTTCTTATCGCCCATCATGCACGTATGAAGCTACTATCCCATACAACTGGGCAAATGAGGTTTCTGATACCTACTCTAGAGCTGGACGTTTGTGATTGGTCTACAAAGAATTCAGCCGAGTAAAAACTTTGGTTATCCAATCATAAAAGGGTAAACCAGCTATAGTGTTATCAAAGATATGTTTGCTCAAAACATCTTCGCGATTTTCCATCATCCCTAATCATGTGTATTAACTTTCAACTTTTCTCAAGCCCTGCTATTTTTCTCCTTTAAGGTAACTATGTACGGAAACGTTTTCTGTGAAATCGTTGTTTACGCGTAAACGCGTATCTCGGTAAATAAAAGTTCTGAAAATACAAATTTTTGCCAGAAAGGAAAAAAAAAACCATTGTTTATGTCCCCATCGTTTTACTTCTATCATATTAACTGTATTAATGGAGAAAAAAATCGCGAAAGTGGTCAAATATACCATTTTTAAAGCTTCTATATGCAGTTTCCCTAAGCGGCAAGAGAAAAATCAGATACAGGCGTAGTCCAATATGTATTCTTTCATTGCGTGTTATAAAACCCCACTATTACAGATCTAATTTGCACAGTGCAACGTTACGACGATAACACTACATACCTTGCGCGTAGGAGCGATGAGGCGCCTGGCGTGCGTGTTACTGTCGCCCGTATCGCTCTCTCATTTCTTGACCTTGAACGCGTAGTTAATTAATACGCTTAAGGATATTCCCCTGACTCGTGCAAACAAAGCTTATATATCTATTACATAGTATAAAACAGAGTCCCCGGCCACGTGTGAATGTGTATTCGGCTAAGGCTTCTAAACTACTCGATGGATTTTGATGCGGTTTTCACCGTCATTTAGATAATTTCTTGAAGAAGGTTTAGATATATAATACATTAATATTTAAGTTAAGAATATTAGAGAAATATTGACGTATTCTGATCAAGTCGGAAAAGCCGCTTTTCGGGCGCTGACATGGCTTACGCTGACTAAACCATAAGAGATACACCAAATTAATGTACTACTGAATTGTAGATCTCAAAAAGGTCCAAAAAAGTCCGCGACATCAAATGTTTATCTTTTAAGGATAACCCTCAGTAAACATTTTTGTCTTTCACTTACAAAGACCTCATGAACAACGCAGTATTAATCCTATGTTAGTTACCTTAAGCATTTAGTGTATATACTTGCTGTAAACCTAAACAACAACATATAGGCTATTATTGGTAAAGTGAGCACTTTTAACGCCCTAGTTACTTTTTTCTATCAGCTATTTTTTTATCCTTTAACTACCTTATCAAATAAATACTGCCATTTAAGTAATAAACACAGTGCGTATATTCCACCGCACTCGGAAGTTAAATTCTAAGGCTAAAATACAATACACTTAATGTACGTTATTCCATGTAAAGGGCGTTCAAAAGTGCTCGCTTTACATAAGTATGAAGCAATTGTGGTTCAACGCACATTCCACAAACAAACAAGAACGGTTAACATGAAGTGGTTTTTCAAAGGAGTGATTCAAAACGTGTAAAGATACTAGGATTTGACTTTAACACTGCAAATAACAACTGTTACATCAACTGTAGGTATCACGATATTTGAGCGAATCTTGCAATGGGATTAAGTGATCAACTGGACATTTAATTTGGACATACGCCATTTAACACTTTGATGTAAGTCGTAGAAAACCCACAGTGTAAGTTCAATGGAATAAAATATTGTCTGATATCACAAAGGGAAAAAGGAAGACACGAGAACACCAGTAAGTTTGTGTCTCCTACGTACAAACAATGAGGATGGTATAAATATTAAAACTGTTGGTCGAAACAACGATGATAACAGAGACGAACCCAGCAGGCTTCCTTTGACAACAACAGGCCGCATACATTTTGAGAAAAAACCTACAGTCGATCTGTACGTTTTTCTCAGACTTGGTGTGTACCGAAAGATGGGAAAATATTCCAGTTTTGGAAACACAGCACCAATAATATTTGTAATATTGCAAATATATGTATTGCAGTTTTACATTTTTGAAATTGGTTTTAGAAAATATTACCTTGTAAAAATACAAAAATTTTTTTACAGAACGTTCCTATATTTCTCCCAATGATTATTATGGCAGTATCATTTACATTCATACATCATATGTCTGTGTTAACTGAACATTTCTGAAATCCGCACTTACGAAGTCCTTTAAGACCTACAACACATACTATAAAATCACCATTTTCACCAACACGAGCACAATAGTCATGAGTTGAGTTGATCAAAAGAAATTGTGATATTGTTAAGAACAATAATATGTTTATAATAAGGCACTCATATCTGCATAAAACGAAAAGAAAATAATATTACAATTTTAATATACAATGGCATTAAGACATGGAAATATGTTTCCTGAGCATGCAGTCAATGTGTCCATAAATACGCGATGAAATTCTAAAGAACACTTTTTTTTTTTATTAAGTCTAGTTCCTAAATTTCTCAATTTTCCACAAACCTTCTATATAGAAAACTGTAGTACTGTAATGTATTATACGATGCATTTCTATTTTTTTTTCTTCAATTATATAAATGTAACGTGCTGTGAGCAAATATTTCTGAACGTCGAATCTTTTCGATTTCGAGCCACGCTTGGCGTCACTTATCTTCCGCACTCTAGCGGATCACACAGACATCAGTGAACACCCACGCTTAATGAAACATCCACATGTCCAAAATGCAAAGAGGAAAAACCGTCTTGCCGAAACTGCTGTAATTTGGTTGGCCATATTCCGGTTTGCGGTAGGCCTATTGTGAATCCCCGGGAAGAAATGGGTCGTGTGATGTTATTCGAACACCAGTTGTAAGCCGTCTCCATATTAGCTGGAACACGTAAAAGTGATATTATATTTAAAGATAAAATAAAAAAATTAAAGATTCTTTTTGGATTCCTGAAGTGTTTTCTTGGAAGCCCTGTGGTCGATAATACTGACAAACAAAATAGTGTCGCAGTTTTATGATACAATTTTCTATCTACTGTACACGCTTTTTCTATCCCCATCTCTGTGAGTTTTACGTATTCCCTATATTAATAAGAGGCTGGCGATAGCTTAAAACTATAGATGTAAGTGTAAATTCTTTGCCTGAATATAAGCTGTGCTAAGATGCTACGAGTGCATGTTTAAGAGCATGGAAATGTAGGAAACACTTTTTAGCCTACTTTTCAAAGGAAAGAAAGGCTTATGAGATCGCTCTCCTGCTTGTATGCCAATGCGTGACTGTGTGAGTATGTGTATATCTGTGTGTGTCTGTGCGTATGTGTCCCCCAACCCCTCAATTTTTGAACGCGTGAATCAAATTTCACCAAACTTCGTAAACATATACTATACTAAGTAAGGTTACCTGCCTTTTTTTTTTTTTTGACCACGCTGGACTAACTTGCGAAATTGCGGCTATTTTGAAATTTAGGATAATACGTCAAAACTCGGAAACCATTCAACTGATTCAAACCAAATGTTGTATGCTGACAGCAGTTGTAAGCGTATAATTCAGAAGATAAAGTTGTTGGTCCGTCTATTTGGAAGATAGCACAAAAAAAAAAAACTTTTACGTTATATCTCAAAAACTACTCAACCAATTTTCGCCAAATCTGGCAGGTAAGTAACACCATGATAGACCAGGTAATTATAAATCACTGAAATTTTAGGCATTTATTTTAAATATAGCGACTATACAAATAACAACTACTTTTGTCCGCAGATTTCTAAGATAGTGCTACATGAATTAATAAAGTTTTTGTGTAATATCTTGGGAAACAATTGAATGATTCCTACCAAATATGGCAAACAAGTAGTACTGCGGTAGATAATGTTAACTGGCATGTTTTAGATATGTCAGACACTTATTTTCAAAATGGCGGGCATAAAGATATTTTAGTTTTGTGTGTCAAATCGTCGAGACCATGTAATTAACACCATTGAAACTATATGTGCTGGTTGTATATATTACAACCATCAAATGTGTCCACGCAAAATCACTTTTGTCCACCATTTTGTAAAACAGTATGACACGGAAAATTAAAATTACTCGATATCTCCGGAAAACACCCGATTTATACTAAATTTGACAGACAAGTAGCATCATGACAGGCGATGTAAACTGATAAACTTTGAGAGGGTCAGACACGCGTTTTTTTTCTTTCAAACTGACGGCCACATAAATATTTTAGCTCAAAATATTTTATCTAAGAAATTGCAACAAAATGTTTCAATTTTAATTTGTATGCTGACATTATCAGTTATATCCATAAAAAATTTTGTACACTGCGTCATTTCTCCACGATTTTGTAAGATAGCCTCTCATGAAATATACAGTTTTTATTACGTATCTCGGGAAACGATCAGCTGATTTACTTCAAATATGGCGAAGAAGTTGTACTTTGGTAGGACATATGAATTCTCTTATTTTCTGAATGGCACCTATAAAAACATTTTAGCTTAGTGTGCTATAGCTACGAAACTATGTGCAGATTTAAATTTACCTTTGTATATTGTATCTATGACAATCATGGGATGTGCTAATACATTAACTTTTGTCCTCCACCGGCTCTCAAGACCACGATGTTAAGAGCCGCAAAAATATCTCCAATTCCTCCACTTTTTGTCCTCCATTTATGAAAATCGTATCACTAACAATGGAGATTTCATGCCATATCCCGAGGATCAATCAACCGATTCATACCAAAATTTCACCCAAGTGTTTCTACAGTAGGGTATGTAAATTATCATGTGTTATGTGCGGCAGGCATGTATTATGGGGTTTACATCAATTATTTAGATTAATTTGTTATATCTTGGAAACGTTTCAACAAAATTAAACTAAATTTTGTATTCAAACAGTATTAATTAGAAGCATCACTTATGCATACAGATATCCTCTTTTGCCGTATTTTTTACAAAGTAGTGTCAGGTGAGTAAAATGAACATTTTGCTATATTTCCGGAATAATTAATCTAATTTACACATAATTTTGCAAACTTACAGAAGGCCATATAAAGTTACATGATTAAAATGAGGCCAGACACTTATTTTCTAAATGGCTGCTATGTCAATATCTTGATATATTTGGCATATAAATTTAACAATCTAACCAAATTCATCCAAACTTATTATGCTGACAGTATCAATTAGACGCATAGTACAAATAACATTTTTTAGTGTGTTTTGTAAGATAGCACCTATTAAGAAAATAATATTTTTATGCCTTATCTCGGGTACCAATCAACCAATTCCCATCAAATTTATTACACCCTTTAGTGTTATGGTAGACCATGTAAACTTACGTCTTTTTAATGGCCCAGACCATTATTTTCAAAATGATAGCCGTGTAAATATTTCACGTTTGTGAACCTTGTCATTCGATGTCTGATGACATCCGAAGTTGATGCTCCGAATCCTGCCTCCGTGATGCAGTTTATTGCAAGCTGCCTTAATTTCACGTATTTTTCGAATTAAAACCCAGGGTAAGTTACTCGTGTATTTTAATTGTCTTGGTACTTTTCTCATGTTACTGGTTTCATCTCTAATGACACTGCTGTCAATAAGACGTCAACGTCTACCTACCATCTAAGCTTTTAAAAACTTCACTAGAATTTATTTGCACCCATGTAGAGGAAAGTAGGCTCATTAGATATCAGTAACTTCTTGTTAAAAGTTAGTGCCCGGTGTGGTAGAAAACTATAAAAGTCATATGTCCTTGCTTAGTACTATATATATATATGTACCGAGATTGATGAAATTTGGTTCACGTGTTCAAAAATTGAACGTGGGAACACACACGCACGGACACACACATACATACACATAGACAGGACAGTGATCTCAAAATCCTTACTTTCCTTCGGAAAGTAGGTTAAAAATATCAGTATTCACAAATGTTTACCTCACATTTTAATTCAATGTTGAGACATGGTATTACTTTCCTTCCCTCGTAACCAACTTCACTTGGCGTGCTCCAGTCCGCGCGACTGTTAAACAATACCCAGGTATTGGATGTGACATTTTTTAAAGGTTGGTTTCCAAAGCGCTCGGTTGACCGTGAACAGCCTTGAAGAGAGCCAAGTCTTCGTAGTAGTGAGTGAGTCCCATCAAGAAGTGTTATTACTTGTAAATGGCCCGATAGAAAAACTTATACTGAATAGTCCTGGAGGCTGTTTGCGGTAAAGTAAGCTTTTCTGAAATTACCCTCTGAAAAAACTGGTAGAGTGCACTTTGGCATGCGAGCTCCTAGTTAAGTTGGCAGCTAGGAAATAAAAATTGCCGCAGGAGTCTGCGTTGTACTGCCAGCTTATCGTTTAAAATTTTGTCTGGTGAGGTTAGCGTTTCTGGTTTTGTTCTCATTATGGTAGGAATTTGCAAATAACGAATTTACATGCCTAACAATCCCACGATTTCACAATCAAGCCCATGGCAACGTTGAATGTACGTACATATGGTGGAAGAATACAAGGTAATCTGAGAAGCAAATTCTAAGTAGAGCTTTCACAAGTGCTCTGTTTACAGGGAACAGCCCATGCTGTCTATTGTGCAAACCGCACGAAATTTCAACAATGCAAATTTTGACAATTCATTTCTCAACAAAATAAGGCATTGTTTATGCCTCACGACTACACGGCATTCGAGCTTCAATCGTTTAAACCGAAGCGTCAACAGAAGAGAAGAAGCATGTACTCTAGAAGAGTAGGGATAGAGTCGCTCCCCGAAGAGATGCTGGGCCACATCCTCCGGGAGCTGCCTGTGGAGGACCGCGACCAGCTGTCCGCAGTGAAGCAACAGCCCCAGCGAGTGGTCGAGGACCCGTACTACTGGTCGTCCATGAAGGTGGCGGGCGGCAGGGGCAGCACACAGCAAGTGTGCAGCATGCTGAGGCGGGCCCACTTCCTCAGGAGGCTGGTAATAGAAGACCGCAGCGACGCCAACGCAGCCTTAGAAGCCTCGCCATGCTGCGGTGCCGGGGATGTCCTGGACAGAGCCTCAAGGACGAGCTGGTCTGCCGGGTCCTCCGGAGGTGCGGTCGTCTGAAGAGAATAGCGTCTCTGGACCATAAGCTGCTGGGGCGCAAGGTGGTGCAAGAGAGTGGCTTCAGGAGGGCGGAGTGGTGCCCTGTCCTCTGCCACTGTGGAGGTGACTCGAATGCCGACAGCCGCGTACTTCGCCGCCAAATCAGGGCTGAAGTAACTACGCCAATGCGTGGCACTATTTGGATTACCCAACCTGAACAGACTTTAAAACCAATATTGACTATATCTTATACCTGAAGTGGAATAAGAACCTGGACTTGTCGTGTACGTGAAATCACGTGAAACCGAGGCCAAAGTTGAGACTATTTACTATACCTGAAGTGTCATATGAAACAAGATATGTGATATATACGTGCTATTGTGTGTTAATAACCTTTCTAGACACTACAGACGATCATTGAATCGCAGTGATAGGTCTTAACAACCTACAGATATTCAACTTCTTGTGTTCTTAAGAAATTCCGTGAATATGGATTCGACAAGTATTGACATAAGATCCTGAAGAGGTTAACAGTGACTTGTTATGAACGCCGTCAGTAAGTGATGACACTGGTGTTCATTTCGAATTTCGTGTGTCTGAACAAAGTAGCCAACAGCAGCAAAAACATGGCATTAAGGCAGTTTGGAAATAACCAAAATTGTTAATATGTTATTAAAAAAAATTCAAAATTATAAGCGTTTTAAATCTTTTACAAAACTCACTTGATCTAATAGTAATTTACACAATGCCCAGCTTACAATAATTAAGACGTATAATATGTTTGAATCATTTATTAACGACCCTGCTAATGGAGGGTGGCTTTCACTGTAAATGAACCTAAAAATATGTATGAAAGAACAGTTAGATCCACGTCTCACCCGGAATTTTAAACTAGAAGGTCGTGATTCGCATGTATTTACTTACGTATTCCTGCTCAGATAGTTTATCAAAAATAGTTATAATGTTAGATATTATTTATTCAAACACTGAAAGCGGGCCCCAATTTAAAAAATTGCATTATTTACTTCTTCATGAAAAAATATTGCCTGTTAGTGTTTGTGTGCTCTTAGAAGTAAGTTGTCTACTAACCATATGGATGAACTGTTTAATGAAGTTTGGCAGTAAATCAATTATAACTACCACACACAAAAAAGTATAATATTTTGCAACCAAAAAAACTACTATTGAGGCATTTCTTTAAACGTTTATGTTATAAAATTAGCCTAATAATGAAGCAAAATTAATGTTAACCATTTACAAAGTTTTATGTTACTTAATGTAATGTCAATATTCTGTTGAAGCCTTAATGTTAACAAAGCCTCTAAAATAATGTTGCTGCAACCAAATGTTGTATCACGCTAAAAATAACACTAAGAATGAACTGTCTTGTCTTGTTACGAATTTAAACAAATGTCCTTCCAACATAAGCTTACACTCTTGGCGTGGTTAAATGGCAGATAAGAGTGAACAGCGATAACCTGGTAAAATTAAACCACTGTATTTAAATCTTAAAGCATAGTATGCGAACCAAATGTAGCTTAGACCAGCTCTCAAGCCTTGCAAAGCAGTTTACATGTGCCAAGTATGCATATATTTAAATAGCATAAATTATTTCAACATAACGAAAGAAAACTGTAGTTTGTCGTTTTATTAAACACAATACCAAAGATATGGAACACAGTCAAATATGTAGAGCAGTTGGTAGGAGGCGATGTTTCGTAAAGTGGAGAATGTCTAACACTCAAAGCGCGGGTTTGATTTCCCTCCTGCATGTTAATTATATCTTTTTGCGACAAAATAATTATACTTCATATACTTTACATCGGAATGTTATTTTAATCAAAGAAAGCACTAGGACATTTTTTAAACACAAATGTTAACATCAATTCAACACAACATTCGTTGCCAGAACAGTAAGGAGGCAATGTTGGCACAAAAGTACTTACTGTTACATTGCATTAATAGTTTAACGGTATATTACATTAACAGTGACATTAGTTTTAGGCGGCTCACAGAAAAAGTAATTAAGTACTGTTGTAGTGGCACAACATAAGATTTCTTTTCTGTTGTAGATAAAGGTATTGAAACCGTTGGGGGTTAGTTCCAACGTGTCTATACGACGCAACCCTTACGTGAAATAGAAAACCGAAACCACCCTGTGGAAGTGAAATGTGTTTTATTTGTCTTTTTTTTTTTGAGCAGACATCGTTAAAAACAAGAAGTTACAGATGTAACTAACGAGCCTACTTTCCTCAGCATGGGCGTAATTAATTTTAAAATAAATGATTGAAAACTGAGTTGGTAGGCAGTAATTGTCGTTTCACTAGTAACAGTACAATTAGAAATGAAACCAGAAATATATGCAACAGTAGTGAGACAATAACAAATAATCACGTACCTTATCCGGGACTCGAACCTAAAAAAATTCGTACCGTAAGCTAGTGTACAATAAACTGCATTACGAGTTCGGATTTGGAGCATCAACTTCGAACCTAATCAGTCTTATGTTTCGAATGATAGGGTTCAGTAACCTAAAATATTAACAGGGCCGTTATTTTGAAGAAAAGTGACTGAGTGACTTAAAACATGATAGTTTGCATGGACTACCGTAGCGCTACTTTGTGAAGAATTTGGTGTAAATCGCTTGTTTGATCCCCTGAGATATGGCAAAAAAACCTCTGTATATTTCGTGTGACAATCTTCATAAATGGACGACAAAAACTTTATATTGTATTATTGTACACTGCCAGTATGCAAGTTAAGTCAAATCCGATAACAGAGTTCCGTAGATACTGCACATTAACCTAAACATATTTTATAGCCGCCATTCTGAAATAAGTGTGTCGCATTAAACAATGTAAATGTAAATATTTATACAGCCTACCATAGTACAAATTCTTCGCCAAATTTGGTAAGAATGTGCTGATTGTTCCCGAGATATGGCACAAAACCTTAATTTTTATTGAGGGGCTAACTTACATAATGGCAAATAAATGAGACTCTGTATGGAACAATTTTATCGTTGTAATTAATACTGCCAGAATACAGAGTTAAGATGGAATTGGTTTAGTTAATAAAATGTACTGACCTGAAATATTTATACAGCCACCATTTGGAAATAAGTGCCTGACCTTCTTAAAACATACCAGTTTACACCACTCGCAGCAGTGCTATTTGTTTGCCGAATTTGTTAGTAATTTGTCAACTGTTTCCTAAGATATTACATAAAAACTTTTTTTTTCATATGGCATTGCTTACAAGATGGCAGACAAAGATGTTTCGTATATATGCACTTGATAGTTGTAATATATACTGCCATCATACAAAATTAGTTGTAATTGGTTACGTGATTTAGACAATACAGCTTTAGAAACAAAAATTGCTATAATTCAACCATTTTAAAAATAAGTGTCTGATATACTTTTAAAAAAATACGATTTTACGTCATGTGCGAAATAGGCCTACTACTGATCTGCCAAATTTGGTAGGAATCGGTCGATTGGTTCTCGAGATATATCATAAAAATATTATTTATTCATGTGGCGCTATCTTAAAATTGGCGGGAAAATATTTTTTGTGTAGATACAGTTGATAGTTGTAATATCTACTGCCAGCATACAAAAAAGTAAGTTGGATCTGTTGATATGGTTCCGACGTTATAGCATTCTAAGCTAAAACGGCTACATTACCGCCATTTTGAAAATAGTGCCTGACATACTTAAAACATGCATTTTTACATCATCTGCCGCAGTGCTACTTGTTTGCAAAATTTGGTAGGAATTGGTTAAATGTTTACCGAGATATTACATAGAAACATTATTTATTCGTTGGCGCTATCTTACAAAATGGCCGACAAAAGAGGCAAGCATTTATAATGCTTGTGATATATTTACAAAATTTAATCAAATCAACCAAAATTTGTATGTTGACAATATATATTAGGAGCAGCGTATACAGAGATTTTTTTTTATATTTTGGCAGCTATGTAAGATAGCACGAAATAAGAAACAAATTTCATGCCATATCTCATAGGCAAATCAACCGATTTCCACCGGATTTTTCAAACAAATAGCCTTACGGCAGGCCTTGTAAACTTGCATGTTTTAAGTGGCTCAGTCACTTATTTTCAATTTGACAGCATTGTAAGTATTTAAGGTTGGTAAACCCTATTATTTGAAACAAACTTATTAAATCCAAAGCTGATGCTCCGATTCCGACCTTCGTAATTCAATTGATTGAGCTAGCTTATTGTGCGAAGTTTTCTGTGTTCGAGTCCCGGATAAGGCACGTGTGTATTTATAATCGTCTCACTACTGTTGCATACGTTTCTGGTTTCATTTATAATGTTTTTGCTTTTAAAGAGAAGCGAAGTCCTACCTATCAACTTAGTTTTTAAGAACTTATTAAAAAATTAATTGCACCGATGTTGAGAAAAGTAGGCTCATTCGTTATATCAGTAACTTATTGTTTTCGTATCTCTTTTGTTTATAAAAGTGTGTTGTATGTTTCAAAATAAACTTCTTTTTTTTTTTCACCTCGAAGCTCTTTTAAAGTACTCGAGAGGATAAAATCTTAACGTTGCCACTTATTGAATTCCGGGTGGGAGGAAACTCGCGAATACGGAATGCGGTATACGATTCTATGGCAAAATATAAGGCGAAAATATCCTCAGGTTAAATTGCATTTGAGTCTTCTTTAGGTGGCTGATGTTTTGACTGTGAATTTAGGAATTCTCACGAGCGTAAGCTAGGTGCTATAACCTGTCCGCATTATATATATATATATATATATATATATATATATATATATATATATATATATAACCCTACAGTGTGAGAGAACAATCTGCGGAAGATACGCTTCATAGGTTGCAGTGGAATAATAGGTACATACAATGAGTTTAGCATAATTGCCAATATATGAAATATATGATACGATCAAATTCGATAACAGATTGGTGAAGAAAGAAGACAATAATGTATGAAGGATTGGACCACAGGCTTAGTGACTACATGCAGAAAAGGATAAAGGGTGACTCCAGCTTTTATTAAGAACACGTGTTAGCTTGGTTGATTATTCCTGAAAACAAGAGTCCAGAGAGAGAAAAAAATTGTTATTATGAAGTAACAAAATAATTGCAGAAGAAAATCCAATTGGTAATTTTGCCACCGTTTTGCATATTTCAACCGTGTAAAATAAAATGTGACTTAATTTGTTGTAATACAGCATTTAAAATCTCAATTATAGGAAAAAAATATTCAGAACTCGATTTTTAAAAAATTGTGGATGCAGAAGTGATACTTAAAAAAAATAGAAATTTCATGAACAGTCTGGAGTTGAGATGGGCGAGGGATATCAATCATTCTCACGACTGCGCAAATGCCTGTCATAAACGTTATTTTTTAAAATAAATATACGCACTACACACTGCTTAATTTCCACTAAGGGAAACCATGATTTAATTCATGCATATCGTCGCTCACATGAATTCTTCATCACTTGAAACTATTTTCTTACAAAGTGAGCCAGATCTAATCTGGAATCATCATCATCAGCGACGATGTTTTATTCGGGATCTTCAACTTCCCAGCTCTTAGGTAATTCCGCAGTAGTCCTCTACGATGGAGGTCGTCAAGGAATAAATGGCCGAGGTTTATGCGAGCGTAATAAGTCACGGATGCATAGCCGGGACAAGCCGCATATCCGCGCTCGTGATATACAGGAGTAGTTTAACATTATACGCCGACAGATATATATGGCAGGATTTCATTACCAGTTTTCGCGAGGCCTGTCCTAATAGAGGAGAACAAATACCCAGGCACGGCGGAGCGTCGTGTTTCCAGCCAGTGTGATGTATCGCCCAATAAAACATAGATGAGACATTGGCCGCCACTGGCTTCTACATTAGGAAAGCAGCCACCAGTGGAGCTCTTTACAAGATAGATCAACAATACTCACTATGGCAATGTGGGTGAGGCTACTAGACGTGTGCTTACAATACAATGCCACCGACCTTAGTTACTACATTGCCGGGAGACTGCGGCCATCTTGTCAAGGGACTGCCCCCCCCCCATACTAACCATGCGTGGCCTGAAGAAATCGGACAGCTGCTGTGGAGACAATTCATGGAACGAGTAAGATGGAGCGGCAATGATACGAGAGTAGCGCCTCACATGGCTCATTATTTATCAGCATCAGGTCGTCAAACGTTCGGTTCTGAATTCTCTGCTGCGGGTAACCTTGAACCCTTGAACCTCCCTCTGTACAGTCGAGTGATGCGTGATCAAAAATTCACTTACGCCGAGTGAGTGATGGGATTTGGGCGCCTCTTAACATCAAGGTCTTGAGAGCACTTAAGTCGAGAAGTCATGTCAGTGAGCCCAATAAAAGTGAATTATAGCATAGGGAAATGCTCAGGAATTATACGTATACTGTCATGTAAAGTTGTTAAATAAATCAATATAAAAAGTAACATTCTTAAATCGTTTCGGGTCACTTTCCAACTGAAATGATAAAATTATAATTTTTTTTTAAATATTTAATAATGTGTTCAACACACCAGTACCAAATTCTGTTTACGAAAAGCAGTGATGTGTTTTAGAAATTTTGGTGACTCAGAGGTTTGTTTCCAAAAATTCGCCCTTACAGTTCTTTCAACACGATATTGCATAATTTACTCCCTTATATTCCACATGGGACAATAACTGCAGTCAATCGTGGTTAATTCTGCACGAAAATTAGAGATATGCATAATTTGCTTTAGCAGGTCCGAATTTAGCTCAACAGTGGGTACATCTAATTGGGATTTTTTTTCTGCGAATGGTGGCTGCAATGTTTGGCAAATGCATTGCATCGTCTGTAATATTTATAAGTGCTACGGGCAGTTCGAGTAAACGAAGTGGAGTGGATAGGTTCACTCCGCTCTTAACATCGAGGTGTTGAGAGCCGATTAGAGTGAAGCGAGGTGGACATGGAGCAGTCCCGAAATGCAAGGGCGACGGGAAACGGGAAATCCCCGAGAAAATCCGCCGAGCAGTGGCATCGTCCGGCACGGTTCCCACGGGCGAAACTCCATGCGACTCTGCCGGGAATCAAAACCTGTTTGCCTAGGTGCTGTATTCTAAAGAATACAGCAACACCATGGGGCCATGGTGTTGTTATTTTCTTTTAGAATACTCGTCTCCCCCCTAGGCGAACCGGTTTTGATCTCAGGCTGGTCGACGGGTTTTCTCGGGAGCTCCTATTTCCCGCGCCCTTGAATTCGGACGCTGCTCCATACTCATCTCGCTTCATCCTCATCGGCTCTCAAGACCTCGATGTTAAGAGCCACCCAAATCTCACTCGCTCACTCACATTTGATATCAGAACACGTATCTGCATAATATAAAAATAATAATTCCGCCCCCCCTTTTTTTTATACGAAACCTATATCACCATCAGCGTTCAAATAATTAAAAAGGCCACGAATCTTATATAAAGTATTCATCTCACTGATTTTACCGTATGTTTTTAAAACACTTACCGTACTTTATTTCTTGTACTTCATGTACGTTTATAATGTCGTATTTAAAAACAACCAACTTATTTGTTTAATATTACGCCGGTAACGAAAACTACCTTGAATCATTGGTTCAACGAATAAACAGGGATTATTTTTGGTAACTAAACAATCATAGGTACCGTTCGCTCAGCCTATTTGGTGTGATTGACTTACGTTTAGCCTTTAGTTAAATTTATCCGGTTCTCGCGCGCGTGCGCGCGCGTGTGTTTGTGTGTGTGTGAATGCGCGTGTGTGCTAGCAGTGCTAAAAATTTTCTTTTTGCTCTTTTACAAAAATAATGTTTGGAAATACCTACCAAAATAATTTTTTGACCCTAAGCGGAGTTCCTGAATTTGTGACGAAAATTTATCAATACTAAAGGCTGTTCACGGTCAAGTGAGCACTTTAGAAATCAACCTTAGAAAAAAGTCACTGCTCCTACCTTCATATATTTTAACGAGCGCCTTGAGTGACATGCGCCCAGTTAAGTTAGTAACGCTGAATGGGAAAGTAGTTCCATATCTTAACGTCGAATAAAAAGTGTCAGGTAACCATTTTTTTTAACTTTAATTATTTATTTCGCTTTCTGTTTTTTTTTAATGCATCGAAGTGTCAAAGTGAGCAGATTTGTAAAATATTTACTTTTCTAACAATTTTGCAGTTTCACGAGACGACGCATGAATAAAGTGATGACGCCCATGACAATGTTAATCTTACATAAGGCGGAAGATTACACGACGTGCATACAAGTAGAACTCAAGCAGGGCTTTCAAACGTGCTCATTTTATCGTGAATAGCCTATACCACTCGTTATGCCCAACTGAGCCTGCACCATTAAACAAGCCGTGATAATCGGAAACCCTGGCGACGCAGTCCTTTCAAAAAAGCCCCAGAATGGACTTTCACCGTCGCCGCATGCCATTAGTTACTTTCAGTATATTGTAAGTGGAATTATAAAATGTAAAATTCACCCATAAATTGCTTTAGTTTGTATAAGTTACAATCAGCAATTAACCGATTTCCATCATTTATGTCAATTTTTTATGTAGAGGTACAATTGCTGATATTGTTAGTTGTTAACGTGACAGGTAGACAATTATTTATATTGATGATTGAATGTCTGTACTGTGTCTGTAAATAATACCACTTTCATTCGAAAGGTTTATTTTACTGAGATGGTGTGTGTGTATGCTCGTGCTCGTGTGTGCTTGTGTGTGTGCGCGCACGCTTACAGCATGGTGTGAAATATGATTTGTACGTTCACAAACAAAAGTTAACATAAGCTGTTAAAACATTTTTCAATGTGCTTCACAAAAAGTAAAGCAAAATTGTAATTTCGTTAGAAACATAAAGATATAAGATTTATAAACAAGGACTTTTGTACCGAACATAATCATTATTAGTGTCCTGTCAAGCCGCATTTATTTTTCATTAATAAAAGTGGAACGAGGTGTGTGTTTTGGTGGGGATCTCTCAGGCAATCGTGTATCTAAATGCTCCACACTTGGGAAGCCAAATGTAACGAATTATAGAGTAGGAATGAGATACGCGACAATCTGCGTATGCAAAATGATGTGTTATAGTGATTAGGAAAAAATATTCTCAACTTGTCTAATAATTGTGTGTAGTTGTGACAAATTAGAACACTCTATACATGAGTATAGTCTTACCCTTGTAGACTTGAAGATCTGGGGCTGAATGAAGATTAACTTCCCTTAACAGACATAAGCAAGGCACATACACCGAAAATGATAGGAACTCTACAATACCAGCAACGCTACATTGAAAGCGTGTCCATAGGCGAAGCATATGTTTAATGAGAAATGCTTTTATTTATGCAGTGGATTCAGATAAAATTACATTCACAAGATTTTAAATGCAGCATATGTAGTAGACCTTAACTTGTAGTAAAATACCAATCCTACTAAGTAATCAGACAGCTCGCCGTTAAATGTCCTAATCACTGCTAAATTAAAGTGTTATTGAGAAGATTTCAATTCTAGTTTAAAATTGTAACACAACATTGAGTTATTAAATTTGCCTTGCTTAACTCTGAATTAAATTGGTAGAACAAAAGAAAACTTTATTTGAGGGTATTCGTGAGACTTTAGGCCTAAACAGGAAGTTCTGATTAAGTTGTTCACGGTAATGTATGTCTCAGCTTCACCTCTGGAGCAAACAGCCAGCTACTGTATACGTAGTTAAAAAAACATATACCACGTATCTTGCAGTTTTCACACTATAAATACTCAACAGCCCTCTTCTTTAGCACTCCAGTGCACTCCGCTGGCTATAAAACTTTTGTTGAATAACATCTTGCCCGTCGATTCCGTCTATAAACCTCGAAATTGGCGGACTAAAACATCTGGGCAAGAAGCCCTGACTGCCCTATACGACGGCTTAACACATTCAATATGGAGATCAGGTCCATTCACGTTAACTAAATTTTCACTAAAAAGGTTTCATTTAATAAATGTCATTGGTATAGGACTTATCATCAAAGTATATATTTTTTTAAATTCTCTGTTAATGACGTCATGCGCAGCTGCCAACTTGGTGAACCATAAACCTTATTAAAACATAACAACATAATGCAAACAATAAATTAAAATATGCTCTGTCTGAAAATTACAAATGAAACAGAATACTAAATATGCAGAACATATTTCAATTTAGCATCTCATAAATATAATAACAGTTAATAATGTGCAGGTTACTAAACCATGTGTTTAAATACGCGAACATTGACCTCTGCCAATATGACTGTCAATGAAATGCAAAATAACAGGTACCACCCTTCTTTAACACATTGAGGTCTGCACACATTTACTGGCACTTAAGACAAATTAGAAGTGAGTTACCTATATCCACAGCTTCAAGAACACCGGTTCTGTTGGTGTCTGCTTTAGAACTCACCATCGTCCTATTGGTCCATACCACACCGGACACTACCCTGTACGTAGCAGCGTTCATTACTTGTCGATGATCAACCAATGGAAATCCGAGTTGATATTGACCCAATAAAATGTCCTTTATTGTATAAATATGACTTACAATCAATGTAAGTAGTATTATTTGAGTAGTTATAAAAAATAAATTATATCGTTAGCAATATCGTTGTTACTGCGCTGTGGTGTTCTTGTGAGGTCATGCTAAATACTAGCAGAACAAAGACTGCACATTGATGCGAGTTTTGTTCTGAACAACAAAGAAATTTTCAAATTAGCTTTGCTCGAGCTACACACGAGCATAGTCTGCAAAGTGTTTAATAAAATACATATACCCTAAAACAAATGCAGTCCTATTTAGATCGGGTGTAGTAGCAAGGTTTGAGCGATCCTCTGAATGGCTGAACTGAACGTCCCCAAAACGGCGACAGGCTTTGTGTTATAACTAAAATGTCCTGTCACTATTTACACTAGTGCTGCTCTGCAAGTGAACATTTTTAACTGGATTTACAAAATGCGATCTTGTGGACGCATGAAAGTCTGTGGTACCAAGCGAGGTTTGACTCTCCTGCACGCGTCCCGGATTCAACTTCCGATCTGGTCATTCTGATTCCGGATTTTCGTGGTTGTCCGAAATAACTGCAGGAATGGTTCCTTGCTAGGCGCCGCGGTTGGTATCTTCCCCGCTCCTCTTACCCGGACTATTGGACACACATTAGTTCTGATTATAAAAATAATACTATGTGCTGCGGAGAAGGAATACGTAGCAGAGTGACGTATGTCACTGGCGCCTGTCTTCCAACATTGGACTACTGTCTTCGTATATCACTACCACTACTAACGTGTACAGGATTCGAGATTAGGACTCTGTTTACGCACACTGTAAAAAATTATTTGTAAATATACCATATATCAGTATACACGTACAGTAACAAAGCGTGAATGGTAAAATATTTCCCATACATGCATGGTAACGTTCCCACAGTTGCTCAAGAAAGAGTCAAATGCATAGGGAAGTCCCGAACTTTGTATAGTAGCAATGCTAAACATTCACATATCTTCAGCCTGATAAATAGTACTGTTCCCATACACTATATAGGTTGAAACTTCCATTACAGTTTACGAAGTTTACGAGAAATATTTTTTTACGGTGTATGTGCTTTGAAACGTGTTAATATTTGCTCTAAAAAACTGTTATGAGACTTTAATAAATATAAGTTATTAAAAATATTTTATTAATATAAAATAATGTATCTGTTCGAAAAAAAAAGTAAACAAACATGTTAATCACTGTTGAACATGCGGTGTTGACATTTATATTGGCGATGGGTACTGACCCTAACATACCGCGTTATAATTCGACACCAAGTTAGACGGCATACAAACGTGTGGTTATTTAACGAGTGTCATCGTACCTCCGCTTATCCAAAACTCATTGTAGAAACAAGAACTAATAGCAATGACTCAGCATTCAGGTGGTTCCATTTCGTGTGGTCAGGTGGGACAGGAGAATAAGTTCTACCTGTGGCAGTAGCCAATGAACAAATGGCCTCTACTACAGTATGTAGAGGACTGTGGAGTCTAGCATGGTGTTGTCTTATTCAAGCACTGATATAGACACTGTAGGAGGAGGGGGCAAGCATGTTCTAAATTAAGGGAGGGGGAAGAAATACTTGCTTGTACGGTTAAGGTGTTTTTTCTCCTTGCCAGCTACCACCCCTTCTACTCCACGAGTTCTAACTTTGTAATAAGATGTCAAATAAAGTAAACTTTTCATCTAAATAGGCCTACATGATTTGTGATTAAAATGTAAATAGATAAGTTAGTACATGACTCGTCAAAATCATGACAGAGAATTTTAAATTTATTTCCTATGTAGGAAATAAAGGTATTATTTTTGGTTTTGTTCTCGAATCATGCACTCCTCATCCTGTACGCCCACAGAATGTCTCCCTGTACCTTAGTGCAACTCGGGCTAAAACAAAAATGAAAATTTCTGCGCCACTGAAAACAAAATTCGCATGGATTTAGTTTCATGGTTTCGTCAACTTCTGGTCATGATCTTAAAGAACTTTGCTGCACGTCACCATTTATTGTAGTGAATAAAACTAATAAACATTTCAACATCTCAATGAGCAATACTTTTTTCTAATGTCTGTTACGTATGAAAGGACATTTGATCGGGCGACTCTCAGCTCTCACTCCATCGGCTGACAGCCTGGGAGTAATAAACTTTATTTAACGGGACAATAGTGTAATATGTGGTAGGAACCAATAGGACTGTGATAGTGTATGGTTCCCAACGATCGACTAGTCAAAATTGGGAGCATGCGCAGAAGAAAAAAAATGGTTTGGCTGTGTTGGGGACACGGCCGTTTGTTTTTTGTGAATACGTCTACGTTGACGCGCTCGGACGCCTTGGTGTTTTTTTTTTTACGTTCCCGGCACCGCTTCACTCGAACATATGGAATTTTATTGTTATCGGTGGATTTATTTTGAGATACTATTTCCAACTGTATACGATTTCTGTATTTTGACTTGGCTTTTTAACTAGTACAGGCCGAAATTGTGTTACGTTTTCTTAATTTTTTACATTAAACGCATGCAATTTTACTATAACCATGGCACAAAAAAGGTTTTTGTACACGCAATGGATTGATCTTGGTAAGAGTTGTCGATTGAAATTAAACGAGCAGTTTAGCTTCTCCTAGTCAAAACTTATACAACGCGGAAGTTATGAGACGCGGCGAAACGAAATAAAAATTGTGGCTTCCCCCCCCCCCCCCCCCCTTTTCAATTTCCCAAGCCACACGGCGATGCTTCGCAGTCCTCGTAACATATTCTTTGATCCTTTGGAAATCGAGTAGCGTAATTGAAGTTTGAATGTAGACTATAGATTCGGAGCTGCAATGTCAAACTGTATTCCCCGATTTTGTTATCATCGGATTTTCTGGATTGCCTCACACTATGGTCGCAAATTAAAAGACGTATTCACGTCAATTGGCCAGTCTTATCTTTAAGGCCGTGATACAGTCGACATAGCCGTAACTACGCCAATAACAACAGAAGTTGAATATTTTCTGTACAATGGTGCTTGCTACAACCAAGCATGATAAAACACACACCTGTTACCTACGCACACCTGCATAGCGAACTTGCGAACTTTTTAACTTGTTTGGGCAAAAACCTATGGGTGGCCAATCACTCTTATTACAACACACGTCAAATTCTTTTTCACAACTGGTCATTTCCAGTCACTAAGCCGAGCGTACATTTGACTCCAATTTTTTTTTTTTGTTGCTTTAATTGTTTCTTTAGCACGTGGTTTGTGAAATAAGAACTTCAACAGCTGAAGTGATTCTTTTATACACATCACGACTGTTTGCTAACGAGATGTCTACGTTCAAAACCGGCAAGTTGGCCAACTTGCAAGAGTGAAAATTAAAAATAATTATACGTAAAAAAAGTTTGAATATGAAAGCGATCACCTATTGGTAAACAAACGGGATCGTTCAATGTCAATTGTAGCACAGATTTTTTTTATTATAGCAATGGTTACGGTTATAGATAGTATTATGATCATGGTTATTTCAATTGTAGCCCAGCTTTGAAAGTGTGGTGTGCGCAGGTTCCGCTTCTGGCACTTCGGCGAGTGGAAGGAGGTGTTGGTGGACGACCGGCTGCCGACACACAAAGGCCGGCTCATCTACCTCCGCTCCACCAACCCCACCGAGTTCTGGGCGGCGCTGCTTGAGAAGGCCTACGCCAAGTAAGTACAACATCCCTCCCTCTGGGCAACACGCCCTATGGCGATTCCTTCACTTAACTAAGGTTCATTTTCCTTAAGGGAAGACTTCTGCCGCTAGATGCGCAGTGATCCGAAAGGTAACTTTTAATTACAATTTTAAGATACGTGAATAATTTAAATTAAATTCGTGTTGGAGTGGACCCAGGGAGGGGCAACACCCTCCGAGTGACGGGCTTTCCAGCCGGGACCCGTAGGTGCCCATCATCCCTGAACATGACATGAAATGGGACCCTAGGATGGAGCGGCGCTGGAATTTAAGCACGGGGGTAACGGGAGTACCCCGAAAAAACCCGCCGACAAGTGGCATCGTCCAGAACGATCCCCACATGCGAAAATCCGGGAGTCAACCCGCCGGGGATTGAACCCGGATGCGTGAATAATAAAAGAGAAAAATGTTAAGTTACAAAGCTTTTTTATTTTTGATTTATGATTATTGCAATCCTGTTTTCTAACTTAGAAAATAGAGAAACTCTGGTACACATACGACACTAGCGCTTACCTAATGGCGAAAATGTTTGGTTACCAAACTTTTGACATTAATTTTCCCAACCTGTAGAAGAAGTAATCTTAATTTAGCTATAAAAAACTCGTATAGGCTGTTCACGTTAAAACCAGCACTTTTAAAAGCCCTGCATACGATCTACTTGCATGCACGTTGTGTATTATTCCGCCTTATGTAAAATTAACATTACCACGAACCTAATCATTTCATTCATGAGTCGGTCAAGGTAACCTGTGAAATTATTACAAAGGTAAATATTTTAGAAATCTGTTAAATTTTATACTTCGATTCATAAAAATAACTAAAGAAAGGGAAAATAACAATTTAAGTTGTCACAAGTTGTTACCTAACACTTTTTATTCGACGTTAAGGTATGGAACTATTCTCCACCCATCGTTACCAACTTTGCTGGACGCTTGTCACTCAGCGTGCCCGTTGAAATTTATGTTGGTTGGAGCAGTGACTTTTTCTAACGCTGATTTAAAAAGTGCTTACTTAACTTTTGATGGAAAAGGGGAAGGTAGTGGGAGCTATATGACGTTTCAGAGATTATAATTAAGAGGTTTATTCAGCAAGCGTCCTCTGAAAATAAAGCATAAATGTTATCCAGAATCGGACGTTAAGGAAAAGTTTAACCTACAAAATTTTCGAAGTATGCCGACGAACTGCTAAAACTCAAAAACAAGCAGGATCATTTGGGGTCATCCTAGACTTTAAACGCTCTTAAACTCAGATAAAAATGCATGCTGGATCAAGCAAGATATTTGTACGTGTATGTATAAATAATTATGCAATGTGTGTGTTTATAGTTAAGTATATAGGGCTATGTATATATACACATATATTTATATGCAATGTGTTTTACAATGCATGTTGAAATTCAAACAGCAATATATATTGGCTAATACAAACAATAAATCCTTGTAGCTAAATGTTTGCAAAATTCATCTGGTATTTTAAAAATTAAAAATGAAAAACAGCGCAGACAGTCCGCAACTCCACGTACCAGCTAGTATAACAGGTTGCATACCACGAAGGCGAACGGTACTGCCGCGCTAAGCGGAGAGCGCCTGCACATATGGCTGCATAAACTAGAGGTACATGGGCGCCGCTAGTGGTTGCTTACTAGTACACGTGTATAAAACTACATGGACAATGAGAGATTAGTAATTGGGTAGTAAGGGCTGCCAGAAGTGATTGCATGTTATTTCCAACAACATGCAGGCAGTAGTATTGGCGATGTAGGGCCCTGCACGTATTTTCATGTCAGCAACGTGCTCGATCGCTGTTCGTCAATCAGCGCTTGGTAACTCACACGCCAGCCGGAAGCTTAGACAATAGGGAATTCCTCGCAGCGTGCAGTGGCCAATCAGACACGAGGCCAGTTCCCAGAGTCTTGCGCAGCCAGTCAACGAATGGTTACGCTCTAGAGGCATGAAACATTTTTCGGATTAAATCAAGAGTTAAGATGTAATTCAAACATTTGAACTTTTCCCTCTCTTCTGAAATTCGTCCACTGCCTATTTGGCATATTCTGGAGGAATCTGAGCCGGTAACAAACGGGCAGCAAAATGCAGGATCAGTCACGGCCTCTCTCCGTAGTATCGAGGAGCAAAAATGCAACCGCTTGATCTTAAAAACGAATGTCGAGTTTTGCCCAAAGGCATTTGAATCCGCAGAGCCATTGTACCGACCCTAGAGTTAACACTTGAGCCGGATAGGAAGTTTACGTTTTCACACTCACTGACATGTTGACGGAGTTGGAGGTACAATTGAGTTTTTTTCAACGGGAGGAGAAAGACGTGCCTTATGTTTAACAGAAGTTTCTATCATCCTTATGTATTATATTATCTCGGGAATACACGTAAGAGGAATAGAAGGTGACGTTGGGATTATACGCTGTTAAGAGCAACATTTACTTATCTAGAGTTTTGCCACATAAATGTGGCTTGCTCTCTACCAAATCGATTAATGACTACGCCGTACTGAATTTTTTTCATAAATAATATAACTATCAAAACAATCATTAAAAAACAACAAATTGGTAGCCTATTCTGACATGCCGGAACACGTGTGCAAGAGCACATTAAAAAAACATTCTTCTCGACAGCTGGATATCGGACCGACATCCAAGGGGCTACGGTGGCGCAGTAGCTAGAGCGCTTGTCTCCCGCCAAGGCGAACCGGAGTTGATTCCCTGCGCGGCAGCTTCCGGATTTTCGCACGTGGGAATCGATCCAGACGAAACCTCTGGCCAGTGGGATTTTTAGGGGTTCTTCCGTTTTCCCCACACCTGCGATCCGGTGCTGCCCCATACTCACTTCGCTTAACCCTTATCGGCTCTCAAGACTTCGTTGTTATTAACAACCCAAAGCTCTCCACTCCACCAAAACCCTATTATTTGTCGAGAAAGGAGCACTGTGTTCTTTGACAATCGGATGTCAGTGTATATGTACAGTGACAAAGCGCACGCGAATGGTAAAATATTTTCCCTTAAATCTATGGTAACGTTCCTACAGTTGCTCAGGAAAGAGTCAAATGCGTAGGGAATTTCCCAACTTTGTATAGTAGCGATGCTGAACATTCCCATATTTTCAGTCTGATTCATAGTTGTATTCTCATACACTGGATAGGTTAAAAACTTCCATTACCGTTTAGGAAATTTACCAGAAATATTTTTACAGTGTATCAGATAATGTATGCAAGACGCTCATTTCGGTACATTGATTTAATTGTCGCCCGATATCAGAGTTGCATTAATAAAATAATATAGCTGTAACATAACATTTCTGCAATGAAAAACCATTATGACAATTAGACTCTCGATAAATGACCGCAATCACATTAGTTGTTGGTATCATGTAAACTATTATTGACGTAAATAGTAATAGCAAAAGAGTTGTATGCTGTGTTCCTCTCTGTGACCCTGCTTAAAATATACTTGTATGCAGGTTGTGTATTATTATTCCGCCTTATGTAAAATTAACATTGTCATGGGCCTCGTCACATTATTCGTTGCGTCGTTTAAGTGAAACTGTGAAATTATTTGAAAAGTTAATTTCTTAACAAATCTGCTCATTTTTACACTTCGATGCATTAAAAAATTAACAGAAAGCGAAAGAAATAATTTAAGTTATAATAAATGGTTAACTAACACTTTTTATTCGACTTTAAGATACGAAACTACTTCCTATACATCGTTACCAACTTTGCAGGGCGTATGTCACTGAGGGCGCCCTTTGAATTATATGCATGTAGGGGTAGTGACATTTTTCTAGGGTTGATTTCAAAAGTGCTCGCTTTATCGTCAACAGCCTTTAGTCTCCAGTCTACGGAACAACTTCAACAATATTTGTATTGTTGCACAACAAAATAAATCTGTAATAAACAAACAGGACATTTAGTTGCTGGCACAGAAGTTTGATTGCTGCTTCCATGAAATCAGATTACAGAACTGTACTGCTGTCATTCTTCTGCATATTCTCTTCAATGTGTGTCCGACACCGATAATATCGACGAGTCTGAAAACAGCCAACAGGTCCCTGAACTCACACATTTTTTCGGCTTCTACGTAGTAAAAATACTCCCTTAACTAAAATGGGAGTTTTTAACTTATATTATTATGGACATTCACTAACCATGTGATCCTTTCTTGAACAACTGTATGAAAGATACCATGGATATATGGTGTACTCGAGTTTCGGAGAGAGATAATAAAGATTAAATGTTTTCGTGAGTTCGTCACCAAGTTGCTTTACCGCCCGCCATCTTGGAAACAGCTACTCACTACAGCTTGACGCAGGACTGTCAACAGTTGCGGCACTAACCAATGCCTTCTGTGGCGGGACTTCAGTTCTATTCGAACAATATATACAAAAGCTTGTAGTTCAGTCATAGTAAAGGACTATTTGTCCATATGTATACCAACATCCTCCCACAGAAACGAACCGTGGCAACCCGTCGCAGGCTGGGTGAGGCCCTTGGCGTGAATCCACGGTTACCGACGTGTGTTTGTATTAAATAAATAAGGAAATTTCTTAAGCAAAGGTAATTTAAAGAAACGAATGTTAAGCCAAATCATTCCTGGGTTCCTCGCAATATCTCTGTAAGCAATAGATCACAAATGATTGCAACAGCGTATTGTAATTAAATGATAAAAAATACTAACAAGAGTCTCTTTTGAGGTAAATTTATTTTAAATCATACTAAAAAATTAACGTTCTCAGCTCAGTGCACATATAATCTCCTTTGGGAAGTATAGTGATGTGAAGACAATGAAATATCTTTGAATACAATAATCAAATTATATTTTTTTCTGTAAAATGATTATTTTTGCAATATATTTAGAATTTTATAAAGCACTTGCGTAATCTTTGGGTTATATATATGTATGGTAATGCTATATATATATATATATATATATATATATATATATATATATATATATATAGCATTACCATACATTTTTTATGCTATTTCAATTTTTTTTACTACCATTAAAAGTCCGAGCATAGCATAATGCACATGCATGGTTATTAAGCCAAAATCACATCTGTTTGTTCGGTTCTGCTAGTCCACTGGAGAATCTGTAAGAAACGCCGAGCCAATCTCGTTAACAGGGCATGTTGCCTCTGGTGAAGAGGTTACACTCGATCATAATTCCCTTTTCAGAAGTTCCAGGGCCAGTAACCCGACATCCATCAACTCGAGAACTGCATTCACCTCAAGTCGTGGACAGCACATAAAGAATTCAAAGAAATATTATGTAAAATACGCTCAAACAAAAACCATTAGGCCTATACGATACTTATAAATACGCACCGAAGACGACGATTCCCAATTTCAAACCATTAGATAGTAGGAAAAAAAAAAAAACAGAAATACCAAACAACAATAAAATTGAGATTTTATATGGATGAGAAAATGTCCAAGAAGAACGGAAAATACCGAATCGCCAAATTTCGAAAATCGCATTAGCGAAACATTTATAAACACTTTGATAATGCGACATCGGTAAGACATTTGAGAAACCACTGGGCAATATCTTTAATAACTGTGGGTCTTTAAAAAAAGGTGTAGTGATGAAATTGCAAGGACAAAATATGAGTAAGTATTTCCACTCATGAGTGTCTTCTATAATGATTGTGGCAATAAGATTATGCGCGTGGACAGCATAAGAATAATTAATATATAACAATCCACTTTTGAATATTTAGTGTCATCAAATATGAAAATAAGACTATGCATTGAAAATGCTCAACAACTTCTGAATGATAATATTCAGAAAATAAAATTAACCAAACAGATCTTACTATCACGTCAAATTAAGCACACATAATTCACAAAACAATACATCCAAGTCCCTCTGAAAATAAATACTTATACTAGAACATTTCGAAAGCTGCTGTCAGATATTATGATATTACTAAGTGGAACTTTAATATTTAAACAGCAAAAGTATTATATCACACATGCAGTGAAGTTACACAGCAGTGAAGATTTTCATAATGTCTTTTAAGCATAATACTACAATTAGTCTCTTGTGATTCAAATAACTACGTTGCTCCAGTCTTAGCTTTCAAGTCGGTAGTTCAAGAAATCCCATACACATGGGACCACTGAGTTGTGCTGATAATTAATCGAGAAAATATCCTCTGAACATGTTGTTAGTGAATTTTGAAAATGAGTTAAAAGTTTTTGGTGTTTTAATCAAATTAACTCAAACAGTGATATCTCCTAAAGTAAAATCTCGACAAAATAACTGACAGCAGGGCTAACTGGCATAACGCTGATCTTACTTGGAGACAATATGTAGGTGGAGATGGCAGCTGGTATTTGACGACCTGGAAGCGGTGAAGACTTCACTTAATTAGGAACCTAGTTTTCCCAATTCTGCACCCTCCAGTAGTGGATTGTGGAACCGCGCCGCTGCAACACCGGATCAGGCCCCCAGTCGATCCTGGGGCGATGCAAGCTGTCCCTCGTGTCGTCTCTGCGTCGAAGAAGTCCTCCTTCAAAGGCTTCATTCGAACCACTCCTTAAAACATTCGTTAGCCTTTTTGCGAGAAATTCTCCTTTAACAGAAAGTCTTTACTACATTGTTCTTGCATTCCAAACAAACAAAAATTTTCTACTACTAATAATTTGTTTTCTTTGCCTGAATTTCATACCTATAAATCACACTTCTGCACTAATTCGTGTGATATTTGCGTGTAATTGTTCGTTTCACTTTAAATTTAAAAAAATATATATGAACTTTGCTTTTAACACATATGGAAATATTATGATTGGGAAATGTTAATCAACAACATAGATAAATCATTCAAAGATATTTTGGTATTAAATAAAGTAATGTAATTTTAAATCAATAATGGGTAATCTCTGTTAAGAAAACTCCTTACAACACCAAAGATAACTTTGTATGTGCTTGCCACTTACAACATTGCAGATATCAACAGGGCGATCGTCCTGCAGCGCAAAGAACATAAGAAACAAATAATTTCATAAGCAATATTATAAGTTAATTAAGAAAATATGCGTTGTAGATGAAATAACCGGACTGACATTATTATTCTTATGATTAATTATAACAATGTGTACAAAATAAAGTGCCAACTGAGGTTATTCTTTATGTTTACAACAGTACTAACAAAGACAGTAATTTTTTTACAACTTACATAATTTTCTGTCACATATTTTACTTAAGAGAAACCGGTTCTTTAATTTAATTTTTCATTTTGACATATACGAAGAACTTAAGAGTGACTGCCATATTGGAGAGACCGAATATATTTAAATGACTTCAAACTTTGCCTGATAGATGGCAGTGGAAACCAGGAACGAAAAGCTGTGTTTTAAAATGACAGAATACATTTTACCAAAGAACATAATTAATGAGAAACAATGTGTGCCAACAAATGAAAACAGTGTAACACACTGAAGAGAATCAGTAGAAGAGTGACAACAGAACAGTCCTGCAATCTGGTCCCACAGAAGCAGAAAACAAACTTCTGTACCAGCATCTAGTGGCTCATGAGTCATCCAGCAGTACCCCACTTTGGTGGGCTGTAGGAGGTTGGTGTTGAACTCGTGAATAAACACCTCACTCATGCTGTTGGAAGACCAATTTTGACGTACGAAGAGTTTTACACAGTGTTTGTTCAGGTGGAAGCTACCCTTAACTTTCGCCCCCTCTGTGCTATTAGTGAAAATCTGAACAATCTCGCTACTTTGGTTCCTTCAAAATTCTAGATAATGGAACCTCTAACTTCCGACACCAACGCCTGCCTAGTGCTGGTATTCACTCATGTGGTAGATTTGCGAACAGTTTCGTACAGTATACATTAGAACCTCTATTAACCGAAGCATCTTTAAGTGGAATAACGATTATTAGAAATGGCCTTACAGTATTATATATATACAATTAAGAAATTTTATAATCTAGGGATATTGCGTCCATAAAACGATGCGAAGGGAATGTAAAAACGAAAATTCCCCCTTTTTTTTGTAAGAAGTTCTTAGCATAAAACTCTATTGCGTATGCATGTAGTTGTTTTTAGTGCTCATGCTCATTTCTCGTGAAACACTGTACTGACATAGGCAATTGAACCAAGAATTTTATAGGTATAACCTGTTCACGGTAAAGTAAGCACTTTTGAAAGCTCTCTCATTTGGAATAATAGTCCATAAATATATTTTACTTCAGCCATAAACGTTGACTTCCGACTGCAGTTGAATATACTCACTGTGTTTATTACTTAAATGACAATATTAATTTTAAAGGTGGTTAAAGGATAAAAAATGGCAAAAAAAAGTAACTAGGGTGTCAAAAGTGTTCACTTTGAGTGAACAGCCTATAGCATGTTAAATGTTTGTGCACTTTGTTGTTTTCTACTTTTAAAACAGAAAATAATCTTACTTATTTATTATTGGAAATTGTTGGTATGTGAAATCGGCCTCCCCCCGCCCCTCCTCCTTGTTCCGGTTGACAGAGTATGGTACTGCAGTAAGCTCACATGAAAGGAAGAGCCACTGTGTACTAGTGTAGTGAGTGCAGTGTGTGTTGTGTGTGGCACAGGCTGTACGGCTGCTGCGAGAGCCACGCTACCTCGCCACTGTGTACTAGTGTAGTGAGTGCAGTGTGTGTGGTATGTGGCACAGGCTGTACGGCTGCTGCGAGAGCCACGCTACCTCGCCACTGTGTACTAGTGTAGTGAGTGCAGTGTGTGTGGTATGTGGCACAGGCTGTACGGCTGCTACGAGAGCCACACTACCTCGCCACTGTGTACTAGTGTAGTGAGTGCAGTGTGTGTGGTATGTGGCACAGGCTGTACGGCTGCTACGAGAGCCACGCTACCTCGCCACTGTGTACTAGTGTAGTGAGTGCAGTGTGTGTTGTGTGTGGCACAGGCTATACGGCTGCTACGAGAGCCACGCTACCTCGCCACTGTGTACTAGTGTAGTGAGTGCAGTGTGTGTTGTGTGTGGCACAGGCTATACGGCTGCTACGAGAGCCACGCTACCTCGCCACTGTGTACTAGTGTAGTGAGTGCAGTGTGTGTGGTATGTGGCACAGGCTGTACGGCTGCTACGAGAGCCACGCTACCTCGCCACTGTGTACTAGTGTAGTGAGTGCAGTGTGTGTGGTATGTGGCACAGGCTGTACGGCTGCTGCGAGAGCCACGCTACCTCGCCACTGTGTACTAGTGTAGTGAGTGCAGTGTGTGTGGTATGTGGCACAGGCTGTACGGCTGCTACGAGAGCCACGCTACCTCGCCACTGTGTACTAGTGTAGTGAGTGCAGTGTGTGTTGTGTGTGGCACAGGCTATACGGCTGCTACGAGAGCCACGCTACCTCGCCACTGTGTACTAGTGTAGTGAGTGCAGTGTGTGTTGTGTGTGGCACAGGCTATACGGCTGCTACGAGAGCCACGCTACCTCGCCACTGTGTACTAGTGTAGTGAGTGCAGTGTGTGTGGTATGTGGCACAGGCTGTACGGCTGCTACGAGAGCCACGCTACCTCGCCACTGTGTACTAGTGTAGTGAGTGCAGTGTGTGTGGTATGTGGCACAGGCTGTACGGCTGCTGCGAGAGCCACGCTACCTCGCCACTGTGTACTAGTGTAGTGAGTGCAGTGTGTGTGGTATGTGGCACAGGCTGTACGGCTGCTACGAGAGCCACGCTACCTCGCCACTGTGTACTAGTGTAGTGAGTGCAGTGTGTGTGGTATGTGGCACAGGCTGTACGGCTGCTACGAGAGCCACGCTACCTCGCCACTGTGTACTAGTGTAGTGAGTGCAGTGTGTGTGGTATGTGGCACAGGCTGTACGGCTGCTACGAGAGCCACGCTACCTCGCCACTGTGTACTAGTGTAGTGAGTGCAGTGTGTGTTGTGTGTGGCACAGGCTGTACGGCTGCTACGAGAGCCACGCTACCTCGCCACTGTGTACTAGTGTAGTGAGTGCAGTGTGTGTGGTATGTGGCACAGGCTGTACGGCTGCTACGAGAGCCTGCAGACTGGCAGTACGACGCGCGCCCTCCAGGATCTCACGGGCGGCATTGTGCAGAGCTTCGGCCTCGGCAGCCAGGACCGCTACCTCACCTTCCAGGTGCTCAACAGCGCCGTGCCGCGATCCAGCCTCCTCATCGCCTGCATCAACACCGTCAGTCCGCATGCCTTACAACTAATTAACTAATTAATTAATTATTGAAAAAATAATAATTTAGGCTGTTCACTGCCATAAGATATTCATGCTAAAGTGAGCGAGCACTTTTCTGGCCCTGCTAATTTTTTACTTTCAGCTAAATTTTATCTTTCCGCAACTAATAATCACTCTGAAAATTTGGTGTCTGAGGCTGCGATAAAATGTATTTATTAATGTTAATGTCTGATGGCAGGGCCTTAAAATGTGCTCACTTTATCGTGAATAGCCTACCAATAACCTTTGAAATATGTCACCACCTCTATACGCATGCATGGTAACTGGCACACTGACTAGCATGCGCCGGTATAGTTTGTATACGCTGTTCAAGGTAAAGTGAGCATTTTCGATATCAACTTTTGAAAAATGTCACTGCACCTACTCCCGTATGTTTTAACGAGCATACCGACTGCCATACGCCCAGTAATGTTGGTAAAGATGGAGAAAAAGTTGTTCCATGTCTTAATGTTGGATTTAAAGTGCGAGGCAAAAATTTGTGATTACTGAAATAATGTCTTTTGCAATTTTTTTTTTTAAATTCACAAGTTCAAGGAGTAGTAAATTTGTAAAAAAATTTTTTGCTACTAATTTTACAGTTTTGTTTGACCAACGCATTAATAAAGTGATCAGGCCCGTGGCAACGGTAATTGTACATATGGCGGATGAATACACTATGTGTATACAAGTAAATTTCAAGCAGGGCTTTCAAAAAGTGCTCAGTGTAATGTGAGTAGCCAATAACGTCAGAGGGAAAATAGTTCCATGTCTCTACGTTTAATTAAACGTTCTATGTAAACAGCTGTAAATACGGAAATTATTTATTTTGCTTGAAATTATTTTAATGCATATAAGTGCAAGAACTACCTAATTTTGTAAAATAATTACTTAGATAGTAATTTCACAGTTTCGCTTGACTGGCGCATTAATAATGTGATCGGGCCCGCATTTTGCATGTGACGGAAGAATTCACAGCGTGCATAATATTTACCGTAAACAGCCTATAATTGATATAGGTGCATGAATTCCGAGAATTCTTCTGGCATAAGCCTGAATTTCTCAGTTTCTTAAACTCCTGAGCAACAACTGTGTTTGTATTGCTTGCTGCTGTGGCGAGAGTCTTAATTTTTATTAGACGTGGCTGCGCGTGAGACCATTGACTAAATATGAGATGTAAGCCATTCGCGATTACTTCAACCTTTTCTGAAGCCCTGCTAAAGTTCTATTGCCAGGATACCCCTCCCTTTCGTGCAAACTAAGCTTAACGAAGTCTATCAAATTACACCAAAGGACAATGCACCGAAATCGTGCGCACTCAGCTGTAATGATATATTGCATGAGAACTATTTCTTACTAGGCGCTACCAACACACATGTTTTCTCACTGTTTTTATTCATATTTAATTTTAAAAATGAATATAATAATTTATAAAGTACCAAAAAAATTCAATTCAACGAAAAATAAGATACTTTTATGTTAACATAGGTATAAAACGCTTGTGATACATGGCATATTTAGGAAATAAGTAAACATGTCATACACGGGATGATTTTTCCAAGGTTTGATTTAAAAAATGTGAAGAAATAGCGAATAGACTATAGACTGATCTCGTTGGCTGTGCACAACTAATCTCTGTGCCCCAACACTGAACTATTTCGCTGCTAACACGACTAGCAAAAACGGCATTGATTGGATTTGAGGTTAGAACACTGATTAGTAAACATGTGCTTTGAGATGTATGTATTCTTCCTCTAACCAATTTGTAATGTAGTTTTGTTAAATTAAAATAGGTGAAAGTATTTTATTCGTATAAAAGTGCTTGTCTTTTAAAAAAACGAGATTCAAACAAATGCGTTCATTCCTGTTGACCATGTGACTTTGACATTTGTGTTCCTTTTGGGTAGGTAAGTGATGGGTTTGTGTGCAGAAGACGAATAATCGGCCTACCTCATCATTAGTCTATGCGTGATACAGTCACGACACTTCTCCTTGGTTTTTTACTGGCTGAAGTGTCGACCGAGGTGTGCCCAATCAGCTGTGGTCCAATCCTAGAAGGTGCCCACGAGTATACGTTCATGAAGTCTGGCATGTCACCGAAAGAGTTTGAGAGATTTACAGACCTCTATACATTGAGCGCTTCTGAAATACCTGCTCCGAATATACTTTTCCTCTCATTTCGTGTAATTTCGTTATATGCGAGATCAATATTGCCGAGGGCCGCCTCACTTTATTCACGCGTCATTCAAGCGGAAAACGTAGATTGTTTTAGGAAAAATATGTTTGAATAACATGCCGACTTGTGCTCTTATGAGAATAAAACAAGAAACTAGGTCTTCAGTAGCCATACATTAACATATTATACACTCTCGATGAAGCGTCAAGACTTACAACTATTTGTATTGGTTCGCGGACATCGTTAGGCAGCTTCTGTTGTGCCTCGTGCCACACGTGAGTGTTTCATTGCGCTTGGTGACAGTGTAAGCGTAACTGATAAGAAAATATTGAAGAAATATCTCGTTGTACTGTAGAGCAGCGTGCATTACTCCCTCGGACATACTGGAAAACAGATTCTATTAAGACAAGTCAACCTATTCCCCGGGCAAAAATCAGAATACAGATATACACCAAGTAAGTCTACCTTTTGGGCCCTGTCGAAGAAACTTGAAAACCAAGTGGACTTTACTCGACACGGATGAAGGGGCTCGTCCAAATATGTCACAGGAAACTCTCGAGGATGAAAGGCGCCGACTTCTAGCTGGTCCAAAGAAGTCACTGTGTGGACTTTCTTAGGAAACCGAATTGCCAAAAGGCAATTGTCATCGTGAAACAAAAAAGTTGAGCGCCAAGCGTACCATATCTTCGTCGTCTACGAACTCAAGGAACCTGATTAAGTAAAATGTGTGGCAAACTGTCGCTGATTGTAGACATTCATCCATGCAAATAAGAATATTCTGGACTACTTTTTTTTCTCAATGAAGCTTATTTCACCTTTCATGATACGTAATTTTTCAAAGCTCCCATCTTTGGGCCAGCGAAAATCCCCATGCAGCGTATCAATAATCCCTCCATTAATGAAAGAGTGGTGCTTGGTGAGCAATTCCCTCCCACAAAGGCAGTCTTGGTTATACTCATGGTTGGATCACAGGTGATCCGGGTTCTATTCCCGGCGGGATCACACACGACTTATGAGTTTCAAAAGTACACAATCTACCAAAAAGTAATTAGGCACTTGCCAAGATAGGCAATTCAGTATGTCAGTTGACGTGTGTTTCACGGCCTTCGGCGTAGGACCGCTGGTGTTTGTCCGTGGTAGCATGAACACAGAGGCTTATTGTAACATTCTGGATAATGAAATGCTCCCAACATTGTGGCGTTTTTACGGAATGGACCCATGTTACTTCCAGTATGACAATGCCAGGTGCCATGTTTCAAGGGCTACTATGCAGTGGTACGCCGACAACAATGTTCGCCGATTGGACTGGCCCACCTAGAGCCCCGACCTCAACCCTATATAACATCTTTGGGACGAATTGGATCGCCGGGCGAGGCTTCGTCAGGCGCGGCCAAAATCCATTGCTTACCTCATGGAATGGTTTGCAAGAGGAATGGCGACGAATCCCCGTAAAGAGCAAGCCAGACTGGGTGGCTGCTGTTATAGCCGCAAGAGGTGGCCCTACGAGATTCTAACGGGGTGACAACCACCGAGCAAACATTGTGGACAGGTGCCCAATTACTTTTTGGTCGATAGTGAACTTTGCTGTTGGACGTCGGATTTTTTTCTCAAATTACTTCTGTTTCTCCGTCCCTTACCTTCCGTCTCTGCTTCATCGTCACCTCACTTCATCGTCTTGAACACTAAAGACCTAGTGTTGAACCTCGAGGTCCTACATTATGTTTCAAGTCGAACCATGTGAATGGTAACTAACATGGAAACATTTATTTTTTCCTTTTTAACCCAACAGTTAGGATTACTTTTTGCAGGACGTGTGTAGGAATAAAAAAAACAGAATAGAACTAAATTATGTTTAGGAATTATATTGTGTAGAATTTTAATGCATTGTGTGGCAGCTAAACAAATTGTGTAGGAAATAGGTTCAGTGTCTAGGAATTATGTTTAGCATGTTGAAAATAAGTTTAGTGTTTAGGGATTGTTTACTGTGTAGGAATAAAGTTCAGAATGCGTTTTTTAAGGTCAGTGTGTAAGAATTAACGCCAGTGTGTAGAACTTAAGTTCGGTGTTTATAAATGAAGCTGTGTGTTTAATAATGAGATAGTTAAGGTGTGCGGGTGTAGTAAAGGCTGTTTGTAAGTGGAGGTGGTATCGGCAGGACAAGGACGGCAAGCGGCAGCTGCGACTTCGCAACGGCCTGATCACGCAGCATGCATACAGCGTGACAGGGCTGGCGCGAGTGCGCGGTCCTCTTGGCGAGACGCCGCTAGTGCGCCTGCGCAACCCCTGGGGGCGGGGCGAGTGGACGGGGCCCTGGAGCGAGCGTAGCTGGGAGTGGGACGGCCTGTCCGACCGAGACAAGGAGCTGCTGAGCGTGCGAGTTCGCAACGACGGCGAGTTCTGGTACGACTAAAACACTTTTTAGGCTATTCACGGTAAAGTGAGCACTTTTGAAAGTCCTCTCATTGGAATAACACTCGATAAATATGTTTAATTTTAGCCTAAGACGTCAACTTCCGAGTGCGGTGGATATCCGCACTGTGTGTATTACTTACACGACAATATTTATTTTAAAATATGGTCAAAATATTAAAACGGCCGAAAAGAAAAAGTAACTACGGCCTCAAAAGTGCTCACTTTACAATGAACAGTCTATACCTTAATGTTTATTATTATCATTTCATTTCTTTTCCATTTGAAAATGGATATCTTAGGTTTATGTGCCACGCTATTTCACATTGTAAAACAGCGAGTCCTCCTGAATACTTTGAGCTAAAACCATTTGGTTACAGACTCAGTGCTTTAATTCTGGATAATGCAACTCTGGAGTGTCACTAGTTTTGCCTCCTCATCTCGCGAACACATTACTAATAGACGTACACATGCTGAGGAACCCCTCTACATTATAGTGTCATTCAAATAATTACTAATTCCAAGTGCAAAAATCCGGGAGTGACTTCTTCGGGTATCGAACCCAGTTCACCTTGGTGGGACGCGAGCACTCGGGCCGATGCGCTAACGCGGCGCCTATTGGGCAAGTGTCAAACGAGCAAGTGTTTTAAAGACCAGTAATCATGGCACCAAGATATCGTCTGCTGGAAGTGTGGTTCTTTGACAACAGGTTCTGAATGTCTTTTGTTCTGCAAACTTAAAATGACATATGACATGACTTAGAAATGTTTAGTTTCCCAGTATGCCTTTTAGTGACATTGTGATATTTTAAACAAAAAAAGTAATAGACCTACAATGATGTGTGGAGTATTCAGCCAACATGTATTTTTTAGTCTCCTTACGGGTTAACAGTCGGGAAGAATCTCGTCTTTCCAAAGCCCTCGTAAAATAGCAGGCTATTATAACCCTCCTTGATGGTTGCCATAAAAACTGGAAGTTATGGGGAAAATGCTAGCAAACATACCTAAGTATATTTTAATTAGAGGCCAATGTAATATTTGCAAATTGCAAAACTTTGTTGAGATAACATCTTTTTGTTTATTTCTAGATTTTGGAATTTATTTATTCCCATACAGACGAACATAGCAAACTCCCTCCGGTATTTGTTTTCTTAAATGATTAGGGGTTGCCCCGGGTGCTGGGAATACAAATATCACTACCTTAAATGTTATTTTTTCCTCTCAAAAATGTTTTTCTAGAAAGGTGAATATTTAGAGCATACACCAATAATATTTTATGTAAATTAACTGAAATTTTTTACATAGTTTTGCAGTTAATAACATACTATAAAATGCTGTTGATAAATAATAAATATTTAAGTAGTCTCGATATTTTTAAAATAAGAAGCATTTCCGAATTTCATGTACAACAGTTAGGATATTCTTCCATCTTACGAATTCGTTGCAGTGAAACCTCCTGCTAAAAACAAAAATACTTATATCCGGAAATAAAGTTTTTTTCTTTTGGAAATACTACTACATGGAACACAGCTACAAAAAAAAAAAAAAGAACAGCCAATTTACACGATGTTCCGTAAATTCACAGGAATCTTCCTGAAATTAGCGGAAAACTTTTACGGAAAGAAATTCATCACGTCAGTAATTCTTCGGATATTTGATAAATTTCGTGCCAGAACTTTTCCGTAATTTTCACAGATTTATCGTCGGAGAAACTATTTTTCGCGGCTCGTGGTGGTGTAACGGGAAGACTACCCGCCTCCCACCAATGCAAACACGGTTCGATCCCCAGCGGGGTTATCTGGCCGGTTTATCGTGTGTGGGAATCGTAGCGGATGTTGCTATTGGCTGATGGGTTTTCTCTGGGCTCTTCCTTCCCCGTGAATTACACTGCTGCTGCACCTACACCTCACTTCGCCCTCACCGGAGCTCAATATCTCAGTGTAAAGAGCGCATGGGATATTCATTTACATTAAACATATTAAGTTAAGTTTGCAGGTTATTAAAACCCAATACAGAAGAAATGGCAAAGTAAAACACGCATTTATAGCGTAAGATGAAGCTCGATAGAAATGCATCGGCGTGTAAAAATATTAGCTCACAAACTGGACAAAAACTCTTATCTATAATTTCCCTTTTTTGGTTTTCCTGTATCGTCTTGCAAAAAATTATAGACTTCAATTAAAGTGTTAGCGTTAGTTAATGTCCCACGCAACGTCGCTCACTTTTAAGATAAAATAGTTCAAAACGAGGGCTGTCTGGGCACGGGGCATACCTTAAAAGATAATTTTAAGTCCACAACATATTATCCATGTTGTTTTGGTTTCATCTGTTTCCATAATAAAGATCAGCCCGTTGTTATTACTTTTTCAGTCTCACATGAGTAAATACAGGTTGAGATGAGTACATCCTGGTTTCAGGAATTCTGCAAAGTATGTAAATCAGTAGGTAATAATAAAGTTTGAATTTTAATAACTAAGCTTAACAGTAAGGCCTACTTTATAAACTATGCAACAAAAGTAAGAAAGCAAGGATGCAATGTAAGAAAATTACAAGTATTTATGAACATTGCAGGACGGAAGACGTTACCAACAATAAAAATACGACACAAATATAAAAAAATTCGTTCCATAATTATTTTGAGTTATTATAGTTTGTTTGTTTTCCAATGAGTGTGTTTATTTTTGCTATATATACATATATACCCTCACAAATTAATTTACAACTATAACAATATTTGCAGTATTTGAATGGTAACACAGATTTCGATATACAATAGGAATTATTACAATCTTCTAGTAATTTAGAGCAATTTAAACTCATACAATTAGCAATGAAATACTTTTTAAAAAAATTCTTGCATTACAGAACCACCCTCTACAAAATCTGATGGATCGTGTATCTGGCAGTCTAGGCACCAATAAACAACTCGATGAGAATGTGAAGTACAGTACATCGACAAAGTGAAAGTCTTAATATTTCTGTATTAAAATAACACGAACAATTGCACTTCTCACCAACAAGCTCCTATATGTATATGTATATATTATATATATATATATATATATATATATATATATATATATATATATATATATATATATATAGATTACAGGCTAATACAACCTCCAAAAGCGGACGCGCGTTGGTGCCGAAGTTTGCACAGCCTACAGGAAGGCACAGAAGTGCGAAATCGGAACCCTTCAAAAATTGAGTTACAAGCTAGGCAACAATACAGAATACTATACGACTGGCTGTCACAAATACATTTAATTTCACTTACTTTTACTTTGTTTTCACAATTGCAAATACAAATTAACCACTCACAAATTAATCGACAGCAAAGTAAAATACACAAGGTCTGCACATACATTTTAAACTTTATTAAGAAACTCAGATATAGTGTTTAAATGCTTGAATAACGAATTTATGGGAACACTATTTAATTTTCTCAACTAAACAGAGATACTAAAATATTTTAATAGGTGAAAGGAAATAAAATAATAAAATAAATCGAAAACTGAAAATCGTAGCCTTATTTATAAGTGTAACGATTTTGGAATCGATCACTGTTAATCTAGGAGGCGTAAAACGGAAGCAAAAACGTAAGAAGTTGAGAGTTGACCAAATTTTGCTTTGCGTTCTTGCATCCTGTGTAGTTTACAAACTGTTTCTTTGAAATACGTGCTTTCGATTCTCTTCGTTTCTTGAGTAATTTATAACCCAGGCCTAATTTACATAGCGAGATGGTAAGGATATAATATAAAAAAATGTCTGGTACACTTCGTAAACTTTATTGGTAGTTTTTAACCCATGCATTGTATGGAAATATTACGACAGTGCAGGAACGTTTAGTATCACTACTGTATATAGTTGGGAACTTCTCCAGGTATTTGAGCAAATAAAGAACGCTTCCATAGATGTAGAGGGAACAACCTTGCCATATTCGCTTTCCCAATATACATACATATACAATGATGTGGTAAATTTCTAACCAATTTCTTAGAGTGGCATCACCACCTTAAGCTCCGGCAACAACTTGCCATCTCTCTATCGTGAAGTTGTGTCAACTCGCGGTTATTCAGCTGTGCTGCAGTTTCAGTATTACAGGCTGTTCACGATAAAGTGAGCACTTTAGAAATGAACCTTAGAAAAATATCACTGCCCCTGCATGCACATATTTTAGTGGGCGCACTTGAGGGACATTCACCCAGTAAAGTTGGTAACGATGGAGGGAAAGTAGTTCCTTGTCTTAACGTCAAATAAAAAATTGTTAGGTAACCATTTGTGATAACTTATTTATTTTAATTTCAGTTTTTTTTTTTAATGCATTGAAGCGTTAAAAGGAACGGATTTGTAAAATATCTACTTATCTAATAATTGCAGTTTTCCTTGATCGACACATGAATAAAGCGATGAGGCTAATAATGGCAATGTTAAATTTACACAAGGTGTAGGAGTACACAGAGTGAATACAAGTATATCCTAAGCAAGGGTTTCAAAAGTGCTCAGTTTACCGTGAACGGCGTACAGAGTATTGTGTTGGTCGCAGGATGTCGTTCGAGGACTTTGCCCGGCACTTCACGCACCTGGACCTGGTGCACATTGGGCCGGACGACTGGATGACTGAGCCGGCGCTGCACTCGAAGCAGCCGTGGAGGGCCGTGCTGGCGAGGAGACGGTGGCGCAGTGGGTACAGCGCTGGCGGCGGCCCCGCCTACATAGGTCAGCATTGCCACCCCTGCTCCATCTGGCGCCTCGTGCCATCTCACACACACTCGTCATGTTCTCACATTTTAAAATGGCAATTTTATACTGGAATAACGACGGTTCCTCAGGCAGCTAAAATAATCTACTTTAATTGCGAACTTGCAAATTAAAATTCTACCTTTGCGATTACATAAATTTTTCGTTCTAAAGGCTGTACACGATAAAGTGAGCACTTTTGAAATAAAATAAAAATGTCACTGCTCCCATCTGCATATATTTTGACGGGCGCGCTGAGAGACATGCCCCAGTAAAGTTGATAACGTTGGAGTAGAAGTAGTTCCATATCTTAACGTCGAATAAAAAGTTTTAGAGTACAGTTTGTAATTACTTAAATTATATCTTTCGCTTTCTGTTTTTTAATGCAGTGAAGTGTAGAAATTAACAGATTTTTAAAATATTTAATTTTCTAATATTTCACAGCTTTGACTCGACCGACGGATGAATAAAGTGATAAGGTCCATGGCAATGTATATTTTACATAAGGCGGAAGAATACACAATGGGCATACAAGTATACGTTAATCAGGGCTATCAAAAGTTCTCATTTTACCGTGAACAGCCTATACATGCTTTTACGTCTGAACTGAAATTTAATTTTAGTTTTTAATGTACATACATGTGATCAACATAAAAACTATCGTATCGCCCCTTATAAAAGAGCAATAAGTGTGACGTAAGATATAATTTATTTTTTGGCGTCAAATGTTCATCTTAACGTTTCATTGATTAAATATCCATTTCCAGTATAGATAAACAAGTAGATATTACTAAAGTGCTTTAACCACAATTAATTTCCGACAGTGAATTTTATCTTCAACGTCAGCTATACAAAATGGACTCCTAATAAGATATTTTTGATTAAATTCGTTGAACCGACGAGCCGACGAGTACGTCTTTGTGGGGTAACTGACGGTGGTCGCCTGTTGCAGAGACGACGTCGTGCAACCCGCAGTTCCACATCCAGATTCCTCGCACGTCGACCAACAAGTGCCATGTGGTGGTGTCCGTGACGCAGTACTACGAGACGAACCCCGTCGACACGAGGAAGAAGAAGCCACTGTACGCCATCGGCTTCGCCGTCTACGAGATACCCGTCAACATGGCCAGGCTGACAGCGCACTTCGTCGCCGAGCAGGTGAGGCACGAGTCCCACACCAACCGACCACGACTGTACTCGCGATACCCGGTCCTTGTCAACATTACACTGACAAATTTGATAAACGACTCCTATATATCTGGCCATTGACCTGTTCCCATCACACACGCACACTATTTCTCTGCATATTTGCCTCTGTGATTCTTACAGCTGCCAAATGCTTCAGCATGAAATTATCTGGTATTGCACTTACTACTTACCCGCAATTCCTCGCCTAATCTTAGGCATTATCCAGTAACACGCACAGAACACATTCACGCAACAATATATTCACGGTTTTTTTAAAAATAACATATCGAGATTCAAACCACGACATATATGGACTAATATACCAAAAAATCTTAGTAAAAAGATTTTTGGAAATGTCATCTAATCCTTTTTAATTTAAGTTGAGGTTGGGCAAAACAACGCAGGCAGTATGCAGTTGTACGTACCTGCGTGCACAACAAGTAGCATGTCACGAAGGCGAACGTAATCGGCGCGCCAATCGGGAAATAACATGCAATCACTTCCGGCAGCCTTTACTAATAAATTGCTAATCTCACATTGTTCATGTAATTTTAAACACGTGTACTAGTAAGCAACCACTAGCGGCGCCCACGTACCTCTAGTTTATGTCGCCCTATGTGCAGGCGCTCTCCTCATGGCGCGCCAGTTCCGCTCACCTTCGTGGTATGCAACCTGTTGTGCACACAGGTTCGTGGAGTTGCGGACTACCGGCGCTCGTTTGCCTAAATTCAATTTAAATGTAAAAACATTGGATTGCATTTCCAAAATCTCTGTTACAAGGATGTTATGTTTCTATTAGTCGGTAGACGTTGTGGTTTGAATTTCGACATTTTATTCATAAGCATCGTGTATACACCATCTGCAAGGCAAATACATAACAAAAATTTAATGTAATTACATCAACCAACAGTCTCGTTCCTAAATTTATTTATTTTACGCCTCACCCACTCAGCATATGGAAAGTTATTTAGATTAACTGCTTTAATAAGTACTTAAAGTCACTTTAGAAGTTTTAAGTAGATTTTTATAGAGTTTACCATGCAATCCATACGGCAGGTCATGTAACAAACTTTGGCCAAAAAAACTGCATGAGCAACAGTTGCTTTTATATAATCTGTGTAATATAACTCTGTCTGCAAATTCCATATAAACTCATCCATGAATGATGATATGAGCTTTGTTATCAAATCTCTATCAAGCAAGAATTCAGTCGTCAGTTTATTCCTTTCTCATTACAGTCAAACCAAAGAGTATTTCCATGACAATACATCGATGTTACTTACGCAAAGTGCAAGGTTAGTTATACGAATTGTTACGCATTGTCTCACAGGCGAAGGTAATATTACACATACAAAGTGCAAGGTTAGTGGCAAGAATTAAAGCACATTTCCTCATGGGTGAAGGTATTTAATTAAAATATACCAACAACAAGAAAATAAATTAAATTCTGCAGCTCATTCAGTCGTGTAGGAATTAACAGCTAAAGACTGTTCGCGATAAAGTGAGAACTTTTGAAATCAACCTTAGAAAGAATTCACTGCCCCTACCTGCATATACACTATTGACCAAAAAGTAATTGGGCACCCGTTAAGATAGGTAATTCAGTACGTCAGTTGACTTGTGTGAACTCCATACGCTGCAGGGCCAATGTAGAACCGGTTGGCAAGGAGATGGCAGGAGGTACAGAGCTATCGGACGTCGATAAGGGCGTGATTGTAGGCTGCCATCTCAGTGGGCTGTCTAGCCGGGCGATTGCACAGAAGGTAAACAAAACAGTCCCAAATCAACGGTGGCATTCGTCCTGCCTAAGTGGAAGGTCGATGGGCATTGTGCTAATGCTGCACGTTCTGGGCGACCTCCAATCTTGACCGGCAGAAATCGCAGAACCCTGAAACGTTAAATTGTCAAAAATAGGGCACAACCAATGGCTGCCATCCGACAGGAGTTTCATGCAGCAACAGGAATATCGGTTGCCATTGGAACATTGCGCACAGAGGCCCGCCGACTTGGATATTTCGGAAGAGCAGCTGCACATAAGCCCCCATATCACGACAAGCGATAAATCTTGGCGACTCAGGCGGTGTTTGGACCGTCGCAACTGGACACTGGAGCAGTGTAAATCGGTTCTGTGGAGTGCTGAGTCGAGGTTTACATTATTCCGGTCCGATGGACGTGTATGGGTGTGGCGTCTACCCCGGGAATGGCTTCTGCCGGAGTGTATAGTGCCAACTAGGAAATTGGGTGGTGGTGGAGTGATGGTGTGGGGCTGTTTCGCGGCCTTCTACGTAGGACCTCTGGTGTTTGTTCGTGGTAGCATGAGCACAGAGGCCTATTGTAACATTCTGGATAGTGAAATGCTCCCAACATTGTGGCGTTTTTACGGAATAGACCCATGTTACTTCCAGGATGACAATGCCAGGTGTCACGTTTCAAGGGCTACTATGCTGTGGTACGCTGACACCAATGTTCGCCGATTGGATTGGCCCGCCCAGAGCCCAGATCTCAATCCTATAGAACATCTTTCGGACGAATTGGATCGTCAGACGCGGCCAAAATCCATTGCTCAACTCATGGAATGGTTGCAAGAGAAATGGCGACGAATCCCCGTGGATGTCCTGCAAACACTCGTAGAGAGCATGCCAGACTGAGTGGCTGCTGTTAGACGCAAGAGGTGGCCCTACGAGATTCTAACGGGGTGACAACCACCGAACAAACATTGTGAACAGGTGCCCTATTACTTTTTGATCGATAGTGTATTTTAACGACGCAATGAGTGACCTGTTTCAACTAAAGTTGGTAATGATGGATGGGAAGTAGTTCCGTATATTAACGTCAAACAAAAAGTGTTAGGTAACCATTTGTGATAAGTTAAATTATTTCTCTAATTTCTGTACTTTTTAATGCATCGAAGATTAAGAATGAATACATTTGTACAATATTAACTTTTGTAATAATTTCACAGTTTCACTTGACCGATGCATGAATAAAGTGAAGAGTCCCATGGCAATGTTAATTTTACATAAGGCGGAAGAACACACAACGTGTACGCAAGTAGATCTTAAGCAAGGCTTTCAAAAGTGCTAATTTTTCCGTGAACAGTCTGTAGCAGTCGTATTAAGCGAGTCATCACAGTGTGTTTTCTTGCTAAAGTGAATAGTTTCCTCACAGAAATGTTCGACGAGCACTTGATAATTAGGAAGTAAGTGTTGAAATGTCGTGTGACGTGTGCAGAAGCCGCTGGACGTGACGAACCACTCGGTAGCTCGCGAGGTGGTCACGTTCTTCACTCTGCCGCCGGGGGACTACATCGTGCTGCCGCAGACCAACGTCCCCAACTGCGACGGCAAGTTCCTGCTCAGGATACTCACTGACGAGCAGAGCAACATTTGGTGCGTATCTCCTCCAGGCCTGCCTTCCTAACTAGAGTAAGGAAATCTAATACTTACAGAAGGTACTCCAAGTCTAGGTTCCACAGTCGTGCAACTTCGCTATTTAAAAAAAATCATTTCATATTCAAACAAAGAATATACTGTGTGCACATATAGTATATTCACAGTTTCATCGGTCTTTTATAAAGCCCTGCTAAAGTTCTACTTGTAGGATATTCCTCCGCCCCGTGCAAACTAAGCTTAACCAAGTCTGGGAAATGACACCAGAGGACGACTCACCATTACTTGCGCACTCAGTTGCAATATTGTTTTGCACTTGTACTATTTGTTACTACTGCGCTACCAACACGCATCTTTCTCACTGTTTTTATTCGTGTTTATTATAAAAGAAATATTAAAATGTATACATAAAATATAGGTAAAACTTCAGTTTAACGAAAAATAAATACGTACGTCTGTGCTTACAGAGGTATAACACGCTTGATACATGGTATATTTAGGAAATTACTAAATACGTCATACATGGGTGATTTTTCAAAGGTTTGATTCATAAAGGCTGAAGAAACCATGAAAGGGCTATAGCATAAATATTCAATAAACAGTCACGTAGTTTCTCGTTTTAGATATTGCATAAAACATGTTTGATTTCATGTTTTGAATTTGATGGCGGTAGCATATGTCTTGTTTGTAAAAGCGACCTTTACATCAGTTTATTCATTTCATGGATATACGCATAAAACTTGCTGTAAAGTAGTCGTTCGCTCAGCTGTTTTTTTTATATGAAATAACTGTTAATAAGTCCCGCATCAACAATATTGCTTAGAGAACATAGGCCAGTCACAGTGTAAAAAAAATTACAGCTGGCGAAGTCTCCACGTTGCCACCAACATAACAATGTGAGAATGTGCAGTTATCTCTGTATTCTAACGTTGGCAATACCGTAGAACCTATTTCGACTTGCTTCGGTGAACAAATTAATAGGATAAGTTTATGTCATTATGCTGTTCAGTTACGACTCTCAACTTATGTGCTCCCTGGCCTCGTCTCCACCGCGCGCCATACATATGCGAGCTTGGGCAGTTTTACAAGGAAAGGACGTGACATTGACGACTCCTTGAATTTTGGCAAATAGCGAAGGGTTGGGATGTAACCGGACAGATTAGAGCCTGTCTCATCGTAAAGAATAGCAGAAAGCATTGCCCGTGGACACCACTTTGCTACACCCCAGGCCTCCTGGCTAGAATATACAACAGAGACATGATAGCAGGTACGACACAATTGTTTCCGAGTTACTACAGCTTGACAGCTCCCACGTAATAGGTACACACTCGAAGCACTCCTGCGATCCTTAACTATTCGTTCTATATAGTTAATTCGCAGTTTTTTCACACTTTTTGAAGCGAAACTTTGAAAACCTCACGTAGGCAGTGTTTAGTTATTTCCCAAACACACCATGTATCACAAGCGTTTTATACTTCCGTTAACATAAAATAATCTTATTTTTCGTTAAATTGAAGTTTGACCAATATTTTGTTTATAAATTATGTTTTATTTTTAATAAATATGTATAATAACAGTGAGAAAACATGTGTGTTGGTAACGTCTAGTAAGAAGTAGTTCTCGTGTAAAATATTATTACATCTGAGTGCGCGCGAATTTAGTGCGTTGTCCTTCGGCGCAATTTTATAGACTTATCTAATCTTAGTTTGTACGAGGTGTATGAATAATGTAGAAGTAGAACTCCAGACAAGTGTGAAGTAACCGTGAATTGATTATAGTAAATATCTTACTGTAAAGGCGTTGCAAATTTTGATGAAGTTGAAAAGACACGCATACCTTACGAGCTAGAGCCAAGACCTTGCTGCCACCTCGCGCAGACCTTAATAATTCTCATGGTGTCTGAATAAATTTGGTTGGGGGTTGCCTGTCCGGAGGTTAACTGTCCACTCGATTAGAGAACTCTCGCGGTGCGGCCTCCGATCTGGGCGAGGTAAGTTTGTCCGCCCATGCACATTATTTTAAAAATTGCACCGGGCCTCCACTATCACAACCTCCCCTTGTTACATGCTGATGATAACTACTGGAGCTGGGCATGACATGTCGGTCGCCGGGCATCCACACCAACTAACAAGCTACCTCCTGCTTGGCCCAGCCTGCTCGCTTGATGTATGTTCCCACCGAAGAACTAGTTATCTCCCGGCTCCGTGACACCAGCCTTACATTTTTGCCCACCTGCACTGCAAAACAAACTAAACGCCTCAACTGAAAAATATCACAATTCATGCATACTCGAATTAATATAAATGTAGTGCCTAGCGTTACTGAACGGCCTAAATTACCTCACAAATACACAGATTCTCTACATTACACTTTAAAAAAATGGTATCTGACAATTGCTTCTTATAGCCTATACTAGCATCATTCTCAAGGCATGTAGAAAAATTTATTTACATATAGTCACTGTTATTTTCGGGAGATGAAAAATAAGATTGAATCAGTGACCTTATTGACCTGCAATGTAACAAATTTTCGCTCGTATTACCGTCATATTTTCAAAGTCGGCGAAACACGCATACTTTCCTCACTCCCCAATCCCTCAGGCAGGATTTACAACAACCCTCCACGTCCATCCGTCCGTCAATCACGAGACCAACAGCCAATCAGAGGTGGCCATTAATTCTATCCGACCGTCCGTCAAAACCTTGGCAAGCTTTAACTTTTGACGGACGAACGGATGAAACTTGCACGTTTAGTTATTAGTTCATCTCGAGTTCTTTACAAGTTTGTGTTTACAGCGTGCAGCGTTTTGGTTTGGCTGTCTTTTGTTTTCATGTGTTTGTTTATGTAACTGGTAAATTAAATTAGTTACATTTTTTCTGAAGACTAATTGATAATTACATTTGGAAACACGAGCTCCTTTTGTGCAATAGTGAAAGTAATAAAATCATTCTTTATATGCTATTGAAAAAGTTTTTATAGCGATTAATTTCCGTTACGTACGTATATGTGCATTTTGGGTACTTGGAGACACAATAGCGCCAAAAATGTCCACTTTTAATGAAGAATTTTTTCCTATTTGTAAATAGTTTTGTTTTTATTAGTTTGCAGCAATGAACTTACGATGGACGTGCGAAGTTTGGTTGTAAATCGCTCGGCTGGGAGACGGACGAATGTCTGACGGACGGACGGGCGGATGACGGACGGACGTGACCGGCTGTTGTAAATCCTGCCTCCCTCGTTCTTATGGATGCAACAGCTTCAAAGTCGTGATCACAGTTCAGAAGAAACACGTACAAGCGGATCACATGCAAATCGCATACTTTTTCTAACTACCTTTTTTTCTTCTATATGAGTTAATACGAGCAGCGAAGCTTTAATACACGGCCTGTTATTGTCATTCCCACACCTGCGTCACTGACTGGCCGGAATCCGTTTGTTGAGCTTGTTTGCACTTCTGGCAGTCGTCGCACTGCCGTGCATATTCAGATACACCAACCTTCGACGCCAGCCACATACCAGCAGAATCGAGGACATTTTGTGAAGTCGTCTCTGCTTCCACTACTAACACTACAAAGATTTGCTATTATTTCATAGATATCATGACTTGAAAGCTAATTTACCTTCTCAGTGCTGAACATGATGAAGAAGTTAATATTTTCCGATAATTCTGTATAAATAATTCTGCTCTGTGTAATCAAATTACCTGTTCCTTCTCCGTACACGACTCTACGAGTAGTGACCGATATAAACTGTTCACTGTAAAATGAGCACTTTTGAAAGCCTTACTTAAGATGTACTTGTATGCACGTTGTGTAGTCTTTCGCGTTATGTAAAATTAACATTTCCATGGGCCTCATCATTTTATGCATGCGTCGGTCGAGTGAAACTGTGAAATCATTATAAAAGGAAATAGTGTACAAATCTGCTCATTCTTACACTTCAATGCGTAAAAAAAACAGAAAGAGAAATAAATAATTAAAATCTGACAAATGGTTACCAAGCACTGTTTATTCGACATTAAGACATGGCACTACTTTCCCTCCGTCGTTAGCAACATGACTGGGCGCATGTTGGTCCGTGCGCCCGTTAAAATATACGCAGGTAGGAGCAGTGGTTTTTTTCTAAGGTTGATTACAAAAGTGCTCACTTTATCATGAACAACCTTTATAATTGTCTCCCAGTCTGGCATATGTGTGGCGCGTAGCATACGTCAGCAGACTGTGTTGCTCGCTAGCTAGTACAGTGACACGACTGTTCTTTCTGTTGTCCAGGGAAGTGAACGACGACAACATGGTGTTCCGCAACATCTCCTCAGAGTTCCTTGAAGATTCCGCCGCTATTGTAAGTCACTTTGGATAAAGTCGTTACTAGACCTGTTCATGTAATGCATTCTAGCTGTTACGGAAACGTGCATGTGGCTTATAGGGAAACCGGGTTTGGGCACAGAAAAAAATGCAGTTGTTAGTAACAAGTGATCTGACATAAGATTACAAGAACAAGGAAATACAAGAGAGAGAACAAAATACCAGTGACTTCGTTTATTCGTCTATAACCACCAACGCATTATTTTTGCACCAATCTACCTGCTGCTTGAACTGCGTGGCGAGCAAGAAATACACATTTTGTCGAAATTGTTTAGTATATTTTCAATGTGTTCATCTACCAAAAGCAATGTTACAAATTGCCTAAAGCATGTCGACATTTGTGAGAGATGAATGTTTTGAAAATAAAAATAATTATTTTAATTCTTATTTATTTACAGTGTCATAAAATACATATAGCTGTTATTTACAAAATATATCCTCCTATTCCTAGTATTAACACTTATTATTTCTTTCAATGAGCGAGATTTTTATGCCACTCTCAATTAAAACTAAGGTTCTTATCACTCTTTTTTACACTAGCTAGTCATTTAGTATTCACTGATTAGTTAAACATATGTGATCACAATGTAGTCTGCCATACATTATTATTATTATTCCAAATGTCCGCCACTAACGTGTCAAGTCTCTCTTTCCTACGGTCCAGCCGATTAGTCTCAATCTCCGCTCTCCAGACGGTTGCACACCGCACTCGCTACTCACTGCTAACACAGAGCCACGTCGTGGATTATATAGCTGCAGTGCCCTGGCCCAGAGCCTTCTTCGCACCTTGAGTTACGCCGAGGGAGGTGACGACCAGAAAGTTTGTGCACTGCCTCCCAAGTCATAGTACTATATTCTCTCAGAGACAGACGTGGCATCAGTACCGTTAGTAGCATCACGAACCATGTGGGGGCACCTCTTCCCCTTCTCCAAGTATCGGTGATGTCATCCTGGAAGGACTGCACTATGCACGCCCCAGGGTGGAGGAGAAATGCACGAAAGTGGAGCGGCCACAAGTAACAGTACACACACGCCATTTCACAAAGGATATTGGATGACACAGTTCGCAAACTTGAAATAATATTCATCTGAAACTGCACATATTTTTTACTTAGAACGCTAGTTGGCCGGATTTTGTACCCTGTTTCATTAGCCCATGGATTTCCCTCGGGCCTGTCACCAAGTAGAGCAGTACAGTACATAATACTAGATCATTGGCGAAAATCAAAGCATTCTATGGACAATTAAATGTAATAAAAACAGAAAGTTTTTTGTTATTATTATTCAGCTCTGGTGGAAAAGAAAATGAGATGGTATTGTACAAATTACTCTTTATTTGTGGATTAGACATAGCTCTCTGTATAAAAAAAAAGGAGTAATTTATTTTTGGTTTGTACTTAGTAGTTTACCATATTTTATTTTGTAGTCTAATTCCTTAAAATGTACATTTTATCAATGCTTTATGTATCTCGTATGACTCCGAATCATAAATAATTTTGTAAGGAAATATGAATTGATATTTGTATTTCCTCTACTGGTTGTGAATTTATAATTTTTGTTTCGAACACATTGGCCGCTAAAATATGAAACCTTTTAGTACTAATAAAATGTATTGGTACAGTTTGTTTTCCTTTGCCACTCTAAGTACATTAAATACCCTAAAGTTTGTGAAGAATGCAACACCAAGAAAGAAACATGTAGTTGAAATGAACTTTTTACCACAGATTAGATACTTGACAATACACAATTAATTAGGATTACAGAACTGTTCATGATCTCTGTATTTGAGAATTCAGTATAGTGTGAAGCCTCCACGAGCTGCAATCAGAGCCCCTAAACGTCGATGCATGGTATCAAAGAGGACTTGGATATGTTCCTGGGAAATCTCCCTCCACGAGGTTTGTATGCGAGTCGACAAAGCATCAACAGTGGTTGCTAGAGAACCATGACAAACAAGTCACCGACCAACCATATCCCAGACATGTTTCATGGGATACATGTCAGGCGAACGTGCAGGCCAGAGAAGCTGTGGTACCCGTCGGTCATTGAAGAAGGCTGCATATTCCTCGCCACATGTGGCCAGGCATTGTCGTGCTGAAATATGGCACGTGGAGTTGCCTGAAAGAAAAAAGGTGTGGGGGGAGGGGCATCACCACGGGCTCTAAAACATCTCTGAGGTAGCGGTTGCTGTTCAGATTGCTCTCAATACGTAGGAGTCGAGATCGCATGTTATATCCAATGGTGCCCCAAACCATCACACTTGGCGTTTGTCCGCTATTCCGCTCCGCAGTGCAGGCTGCCAGATTGCGGTCACCATGGTAGCGTCTAACACGTATGCAGCCATCACTGTAGGGCAGGTTGAAGTGGGACTCGTCTAAAAATACTACATTTTGCCACTCATCACGCCAGCGATGGCGTTCACGTGGCCATTGCAGTCTGAGGCGTTTGTGGTTTCTGGACAATGGAAGCCGACGCAATGGCATGCGTGCCAGTACTCCAGCCCGCAGCAGACGACGTCGAACCGTCGACGCAGACAGGTCCACACCCTTTGAATTTCTCCAGTGTCGAGCCAACACTGTGGACGAGGCTGTACGGTCCGTTACGGCCGGGCGAACAAGATGGCAGTCATCCCGTGCTGTGGTCACATTGCATGGTCTAATACCCGCTCGTCGCTGCGTACGACCCTCTTCTATCCACTGGTTCCCCACACGCATCACTGTTGTAGCAGGCAGCATGCCCTGTACAAGCCGAAATGTCACAGTATGACAAACACATTTCCCGGAGACCAATCATTGTTCCCCGGTCGAACTCACTCACATGCTAATATGAAGCCCTTTGACGTCGACGAGGCATACTGGCACTTGCTTTCACTTCGATTGATGGCTCTTCCCTGACTGAGCTTGGCGTAACACTGACCTTTCCGGCACACACGAGAGGGCGCTGCTGGGCCTACGTGTACGCCATCTATCTGCACTCGTAATCACTTATTATTGGTACTACACTATTCTACACATCCTCCAAGTTTGTATTCGTTGGGGACATACTTTCTGGGTGAATACTATATTAATTTTTTTTTATAATTGTATAAATTATAAACGTACTAATACTACAGCTTCCGGAGAAACATACGTTCTACCCGCTAACAGTAAGCTGGAAATTAAGGAAGTCAAAATAGAGATTATTTACCTTACATGTAAGAAGTGCTTGAAAAATACTATTAAAGAAATATTGTGTATGATAGCTATGGAACTGTCATTATAATGATGCTAGAGTGATTATTTTATTTTTCAAGGAGTTTTGTTTGTTAGCAGCCTGACGGCAAATCCTTCGTTTCCAAGCTGTTAATCAAGTATCCTCCGGAAGTGGACGCCACTCAGCTCCAGAAAATTCTCAAGGGACATTGGAAATGTAAGATATTGATTTTCTACATTTAATTTCTGCAGTTAATGTTCTTTATTTTAACTGTTTTATTTTTTCGGTGCTGGTATTTATAATTAGCGGCTTCGATCGAAGATGATAAATCCCTACCTACTTCCCGTTAGTGAAATCAAATTACTGCTCGTTTGGAAAGACACTTTACCGGCGTCTTCAATGTGTTTTAAACTGAAGAGAATTAAGATTAATCTGAAAAATTTTCGCAACTGCATTTGACAATGTTTTTTAAATAATCGTAAATGCGGTGTTACTTACGAGTGTTTAAAATATGAATTTTAATTGATACATTTTTTATTAACATCACAGTGAAAGAATGGGTAAAACGGTCTACAAAAACTACAAATAGTATATTATTATGGAGCTGTATTTTCTCCAGGATGCACTTTCATACATCGCTCCATTTTAGCAAGCTCATTGCAAAGGAGAAAAGTTTTATAAACATTTTTTTGTTTTCGGATACTTATGATCACGTCTATGGCTGCCAAATCCATCTGTCACAGAGAAAAAAAAACTTCTGCATAGCACTCATTACTATTCTTCACTCTGATGATTATTGCTTAAAACATTTGTTCAAAGAAGTGTAACCAACCAGGGCGAGATCTAGGCCTAAGCAACCTAGACAGTGACCTTGGGGGGGGGGGGGGAAGTTTCTATAGGAGCGGGTCTGGGTGGTTTTCACAAAAATAACTTGCTTATTAAGTATAGTTGATTCGCGGTATCTTCGGCCTTTTCTGAAGCCCTGCTGAAGTTCTACTTCCAATGATATTCCTCCGCCCCGTGCAAAATTAGCTTAACAAAGTCTTGCAGATTACATCAGAGGGACAACGCACAACCCACCGGATTCGTGCGCACTCGTATGTAATAGTATTTTGTATAAGAACTGTTCCTTACTAGGCTCTACCAACACACATGTTTTCTCACTTTTTTATTCAAAGTATTTATAACTAAAGCATTATAATTTATAGATAAAATATGATTAACATTTCAATTTTACATAAAAAAAAAGTAACTTTTATGAACACAAGTATAAAACTCTTGTGATAGAGGGCGTATTTAGTAAACAACCAAGCACGTAATACATGGCGAGATTTTTCAAAGGTTTGATTCAAAAAGGCCGAAGAAACCGTGAATGGACTATACACTCTGTTTCACAGTGGTGCTACAGTTTATTAACAACTACCTCTAGCCAACAGTAGGCCAAGGCATACTGAATGATGTTTTTATTATTTATATCGAAGTGGACGTATTTCACGAAATAGACAACGATAATGTGATCAGTGACTTGGCACAGAAGAAAACGCGACTTACACTATAAACTACTGTTATTAAAATGCTTCTGTTTGTTCTTGTGATGTAACATTTATTTCGTTATAAATTTTTACGCATTTTCTTACACGAAAAGTAGATGGCCTGAGGTGGAAAGGACAGAAAACACGCTACCTAGGACGATATTATGTCTATATTCGGCTCTGTTTCCAACCCTTGCAGTTTTCACGGGAAACGGTGCGTATTAAATCGGATTTAGTGGCATCTTCTACATTTATACATAGACGTTCAGTAATTACTACGTGGCCATACAATAATCAATTCACGTTTATTTCACACTTTTCTGAAGCCCTGCTGAAGTTCTACATCCAGGATATTTCTCCGCCTCATTCAAACTAAACTTAATTGAGTCTAGAAAATTACACCAAAAGACAATGAGAATAATATTTTGTTGAATCAAACGAGATTTGTTCAGTGCAACTTAATTATTTGTTTGTATAGAGGCAATTAAATATTCTGTGGCTTAAACCAAATTATTTTGTTGTTCCCGTTTGGTCGCCCCAAACTGTAAGATTTGTTTGGTGCAACTAAAGATTTGTTTGACGTACATTAAAGAGTTTGGGTCGATATAAATATTATACAAGTTAGACCGAATTTCGAACCTAGATAACGTGCGTCATAGCGCTACGCCTAAGTATACTCAGCTAATTTGACAACTGAAGACACCGGAAAGCTTTTAAATAAATACATTGCAAATATTGGACAACGTGTGCAAACAAATATTTCAAGTTTTACAGCTTTACTTGTCAGTTTATTGTTGCAATGTTTTATTAAAGCGTTTATACGATTGTTAAGCATCAATAAATGCACTAACAAACACGGTTACTATCGTAATTGTCACCAAAAATACAAACAAACTCCCGAGCTGTATTTTCCGGCGAAGGCATTCAAAGGAGTGGTCAAACAAATATATACACTTGATTCAACAAAATATTTAGTTGACAGTCTAATTTTTTTTGTCTAACGCAGAGATTTTGGTTATTCAAACATATATTTTGTTAGACGAAAAAAATTATTTGGTTGCTTTTCAAATTTTGTTTTCCCAACAATATATTTTGGTAGGGCAACTAAATATATATTTAGCGCTATGCAAACAAATATATTTGTTCGATTTTCTCTCAGTGGACAACGCACCGAATCCGTGTGCACTCAGTTGTAATGATATTTTGCATGAGAACTATGTCTTACTAAACGCTACCAACACACGTTACCACTCAGTTGTAATGATATTTTGCATGGGAACTATGTCTTACTAAACGCTACCAACACACGTTACCTCTCAGTTGTAATGATATTTTGCATGAGAACTATGTCTTACTAAACGCTACCAACACACGTTACCACTCAGTTGTAATGATATTTTGCATGAGAACTATGTCTTACTAAACGCTACCAACACACGTTACCTCTCAGTTGTAATGATATTTTGCATGAGAACTATGTCTTACTAAACGCTACCAACACACGTTACCACTCAGTTGTAATGATATTTTGCATGAGAACTATGTCTTACTAAACGCTACCAACACACGTTACCTCTCAGTTGTAATGATATTTTGCATGAGAACTATGTCTTACTAAACGCTACCAACACACGTTACCACTCAGTTGTAATTCTATTTTGCATGAGAACTATGTCTTACTAAACGCTACCAACACACGTTACCTCTCAGTTGTAATTCTATTTTGCATGAGAACTATGTCTTACTAAACGCTACCAACACACGTTACCAATCAGTTGTAATTCTATTTTGCATGAGAACTATGTCTTACTAAACGCTACCAACACACGTTACCTCTCAGTTGTAATGATATTTTGCATGAGAACTATGTCTTACTAAACGTTACCAACACACGTTACCACTTAGTTGTAATGATATTTTGCATGAGAACTATGTCTTACTAAACGCTACCAACACACGTTACCTCTCAGTTTTTACTCACGTTTATTTTAAATAAAAAAAATTCTAATTTATAAAAAAACTTCGCTTTAGTGGAAAATAAGTTAGTTTCATGTTAACACATGTATAAAACGCGTGTGATACGTGGAATATTTAGGAAATAACTGAAGGCGTCATATATGGGGCGAGTTTTCAAAAGGTTGATTAAAAAAGTGTGAAGAAACCGTGAGTAGAATATATAATTACAACGCTCTGTAAAATGAGAAAAATACGATTGTGTATTAAGTGTATTAAAAATATATTATAAATGCTTAATTCGATTCAATTTAAAATGAAAGACTTTAAATATCCATTTTCCCGTGATAATTTGGCTAGGCTTTGCAGTTATTCACCTAAGTCGCTATCATGTTTCCGTTGGCTGATCCCTATTAGCGAAACAAGATCTACTTACAGCATAATTTTGTTATTCTGTTCTTTATTCAGGATGTAAAACAAGAAGCAGCGAACTTAAGAAGTAGATGCACACGAAAGTTTTTCAGATCTAGCTGTATTATGATGTCACCTTTTTTTTTTACCACTTTACACGTTCAGGTCTTATCATCAAGGCATAAAATTTAAAAATTCCGAAAAACAATTACATTATAAAATTGACTACTTCTCAGTAAAGCAGAATTAATAGAAGCGGTTACGTAGGAATAGAAGAAACGTATGGGAGGTATGTTTCCAACATTCCATAGCTGTGTATAAACTTCTGAAGTGTTACTCGTAAGGGAACCACGGTGGCTGAGCGATTAGTCTGCTCGCCTCCCACCAAGGCGATCCGGGTTGAATCCCCGGTGGGGTCACTCCGGATTTTCCCATGCGGGAATCATGCTAGGTGATGCCTTTCATCAGCGAGTTTTCTCAGTGATCCCCCGTTTCCCCCGCCCTTTCGTTCCGGAACTGCTCCATACTTACCTCAATCACCCTTATCGGCTCTCAAGACCTTGGTGTTAAGAGCCGTTAAAATCTCTCCACTCACTCACTTTACTCGTAAGCAGTTAAAGTTTGTTTGTTTGTAAATGGTACGGTACACTATTACTTTTTTTAGCCTGCAGGTTTATAGAGAATGTAGCTCCGTGGAATTTGAGGCGTGGGGCAATCACCCCTGAACATGCCACTTATCCAGGTACAAGAGTGTGTTTATTAATAAAGACTGCGCGCGTGTGTGTCCAGATTACCTGTCGGAGAAGCCGAGCCTGGAACTGTGCAAGAGCTTGATCATGCTGAGGGACTACAACATCAGCGGCAGGATAAACATCCTGGACATCCCTGTTCTCATGCACATGCTGCAGTTCTGGAGGGTGAGAGCATGATCTTCTTGCATCTTGTGCCTTTACACGACGAGGATCAGTGGCTCAGACGGTGTGGCAACAGTCGTCATCTTATCCCCGGGACCGAATATTAGTGTGGGGTCGTGACAGCACCCATTCCTCCCTGGCAATCTGAGAACACGCTGTAATATACAGGCTATTCACTGCAAAATGAGCATTTTTAAAAGACCTGTTTGAGTTATACTTGTATGCACGTTGTGTATCCTTTCACCTTATGTTGAAACCCCCAAGCGTGAGGCGACTGGTGGGTGGGTGAAAAAAAAGGGGGGGGGGGGCAAAGCGTCCTCACTCGTACGGTGTTTTACAATCACAATAAATCAATTTTCCTTTCCCCCTACACCTGTGGCTAGGATTTTCATTTAATTAAAGAAAAATTATTTGCCAAATTTTCTGTATATTTTAATTTCTACGGACAGTTTTTTCTTGCCAGTACATTATGATATTGTCACTATTATTTTGGCCAGCTGAACGGCACTATCGCCAACATTATCCAAGTAGTAACGGGCATCAAGCGCAACTTGCCCCACAGAAAAAAACAGCTGGAGATTACCTTCAAATTTGAGGACGCCGAGAATTTTGCAGACATAGCGCGCCTCCGCGGACATTTACGAACTGCGAGCCGCCCTTCCAGGAAATGCAAAGGCGAAACTCCCGGCTGATCCGCGCAGGCAGCTCCTAGGCGAATTTCGTGGCGATGATCCACGGCAGAGAAATAGGGGCTCCACAGAAATTCGGCAGCGTTTTCCCACCATGTTCAACGCACAAGACTGCGAGCATTTAGAACGAGCCGGCAGACTAATTTCCACAATTATTTCCACAAGTGTTGCAACAACCACGTTGCATACGATGTTGTACGCAAGGCTAAAACCCCAAGGTCAAACTGAAGCTCACAAGGGAACGCCATACCAGAGCTGGGTCTTCTGCAACTTCGCACATGTTACCTTGTCTGCTGCTACTACAAGACTCTCCCCTACTCGCACGGCTGCTACCACGACTGGCAGCGCTGGCGACGCACGCGCGCTCAGCTGGCTTTCTACAGCACCCAGTAACCATACAAAAACCACATGTATAACTGAACTACAATATTACACAATGCTAAAATATAAATACTAAATATACGTATAATACAAAACATATTAAGATATCTGGCTGGCCTAACCATATATTTAATAACATAGTAACCACTCATAAGCGAGCGCCTAATTCGAAATTACCAACCGCTGCGTACCTTTCTTAAGTGACGACTCACTCGTCAAAATGTAAGACTAACATTGTCATGGGTCTCATCACTTCATTCATGCGTCGTCAAGTGAAACTGCGAAATTAAGAAAATACTTTACAAATGTGCTTATTTTTACAACTCCGTGCATTAGAAAAAATAGAGAGCGAAAGAAATAATTTAATTTTTCACAAACCGCTACCTAACACTTTTTATTTGACGTTAAGATATCGTTACCAACTTTACTGGGTGCACGTCACTCAGTGCGCCCGTTAAAATATATGCAGGTTGGGGCAGGGACTATTTTTGAAGTTTAATTTTAAATGTGCTGACGTTATGGTGAGTAGCATTTAACTACATATGTTGTTTGCATCCTAGTTTGTTCTCGATTGTGCTTGAAACAGGGGATTGAAAATTACTTAACCAATGATAAAAGAAAGAGTTTCTTGTAGAGGACCACGATAAACTGAAACTGAATTTCAGTTGAATGGAGGCATGTAATTATGTGTGTTGCTTGCATCCCAGTTTGTTCTCTTTTATGTTTGAAATAAGGGAGTAGGATGTACATAGTAGTTGATAAACACAATATATCCCGTATCAAACATTCTGCCTATTAAATATGGGGAAGGATGAAAACTATTCCTTCTGGCATTGCCTCGTTTAAACTTCATACGCTGGGGAATATTTTGAACCCCCCGCCCCGGTCCACATCGGATCGACACAGCGAGTAACAACGTATAGCTCTTGTATAGACGATTCACGGTAAAGTGAGCACTTTTTAAACCCCTGCTGAATTTTTCTTTTCATCAGATTTCTATCTTCCTGCCACTTTTTAATATTAACATTGCCATGTGATTAATATAAACACAGTGTATGCATTTTACCACTCCCAACAGTTAACGTCTAGAGCGGCAATAAAAATATTTATTAGTAGTTAGTGCCTTTTGAAAGGGCATTAAAAAGTGCTCACTTTACCGTGAATAGCTTATACCAATATGTACTGAATTTGACGGAACAACTTCGGCTGCACGCCAATTAAAAAGTAATAATAATAAGTTGCAAACAATGTACAACGCACAGCCTGTAATGATTCATACTGCCAATAAATGCCTTAGAATCTAAACATTAAAACAATATTGTAAATATTACAGAAATTATTTAATATAGAACACTGACTCTTAGCAAAATGAGAGAGGGCGCGAAAACCTACAACCTCCATAACATCTTTAGTTTTTATAAAATTATTTGTTTCATATAAAGTACCATTTCAGATTCTGTTACGTCTCATTAATTTTCGCGATGAAGGCAGATAATGGGTTTAAAATGACAGATTGTGTATTAATAATAATGTCAAAATTAAGTAAATGTTCGCATTATGTTGTTATTCTCACCCCATAATTTTCGGATTTTTTAAATAAATATTTTTTTAATACCTGACGTGCAGGCAACACACCCACCAGATGGTTGCAAAATATAAGGGGCGCCAGTTTCTCCGTGAAAGTGTCGCTGAAAACTGCTTTTATTTATAGTAAAAAGCCAATACAATAGTGCATGAAATTTTATCATTCTGTAGATCTTTAGTACGCATGGATAATTTCAAAATTTTAAAAATATGATTGCCATCGAACTCATGACTGGAACAAAAAAAGTGAGGCTGCCGCCTCAACTTTGTCGTAAAAGTGATGTTCTTACAAATTACTGACTTTTTAACGACATAACAGGCGCTATTGGTATTTCCTCCTATTCAAAGCATACATGGAATCTCCACTTGTTGGGACAAACTGATTCATGTCGTTTTCAAAAATATCTCAAACACACAAACATAAATTGGCACTGAATAAATATCATACCTACAACTTCTGGTCGTGAGAAGTATTCAAACGCCCATCGCATTATAATAACACGTAACTCCACCAACACAGGAGAAAGTGGCTGATGCTCAACTCTGCTGTGACATAGCCTACACGCTTCTTCCCCCTCAAACCTATTCTTCATCAAGGTAGCTTATTGTAGCGTGTGTTCTGGCATCGTTGCCTGATTTCCGGGCTGTCAAAACTTGCCCGCAATATTTGTGAGTGATTCACTGGTAAACTGTTTGACTGAGAATGTCCCAACGAGGACTTTTTTTTTGTTAACTGTGGTGTGGACACTGACAGCCGTTAAAATTTTTTTTAATAGGGTAAAAAATTCTGGAAATTACGGTGGTGAAACCTGTTTCCCTTGTGATAAGAGCTTCGAATGCCATGACATTGTTAAAATCACCATTCTCCGTGCATAAAAGAGGTATGTAGAGGGATAAACATTCTAATCGATTATTCTGGATTTATCTTTCATTAATGTATTTGTCAACAAAAATTTCGCGAATAATGTTTGGTGCCTGTTGTTTTACATAACCATATTATATTTATTGATGTACGTGTTGCCCAACTGCCTAGTATAGGAAAACTTTGTACTGGAATTGATTCCCAGTAATAGGCTGTTCACGGTAAAGTGAGCAATTTTGAGGCCCTAGTTATTTTTTCCTTTCAGCCATTTTTATCCTTAAACCACCTATTTAAATAAGTATTGCCTTGGAAGCAATAAACACAGCGTGTATATTTCACCGGATTCAAAAGTTAACGTCTAAGACTACAATAAAAATATATTTATTGACCACTGTTTCGAATGTGAGGACTTTCAAAAGTGCTCACTTTACCGTGAATAGCCTATACCTCGAAAACTATATCGTTCAGGGAAATTACTCCAAGTTTTGACGTGTGTTTTCATAAGCCGTCTTCGAAAATTCTCTATTTCTTCCGCATCAATAGAATAGGTATGGTGGTCCAGGAACAATTTGGTTTCCAAGTCATTTGACCAAAACATCAGTTGGTTTAAACCATTTTGTCTAAAAGTCACTTGGTCTAAATTTTTTCTCAAAATTGTATGGCTTTAAAGTTATTTGGCATAAATCTCACTTGGTCCAGAAGTCCTTGACCAAAAATTCGCGTTACCTAAAATCTTGGTTTATAATAAATATGGCCAAAAATTAATTAACCTTGACATAAAATTCACTTGGGCTAGAAAAAAATTAATTCCCCTAAAAGTCTCTCGGTCAAAAATAATTTAAGGTTAAAAGTTTTCAGTTCAGATGATTTCTACCATTTGGCATTCATTAGCATTCCGGCAGATATCATATAATGTGTCTCATAAGAGGGTGTCAAAGTGTTTTAGGCTGTGACTGTCTTAGATTTCATTTCGGTTGTTAAATGTATCGACACGGGAAAGCCGTTAGTCGAAACAGCTTATTCACTCTGTTTTATAATCATTTCATTTTCTTGGGGTAACACTGTTCGAGAGTTCAGTTTCATGTTTTAATTAAGCTTGTTTCATTCCGATCTTCCATGCTAACGCACCAAACTTTAAAAATGTCTTTTCGCTTTTTCTTGTGTATTTTACCTCTACTTACATACTACATACCACCGGGTTTTCTCAGTGACTAGATTGATCGCGGCTCAAGAGAAAGTACGGGATGGAATTTAATTGTCTGCACAAAATACCGTGCTAGACTTGATAATGTATTTTTGTAATACTGTCCCGGCGCACATCCTTCTTGCGCAGACAATTACAAGTTGCGTAAAACTTTTCAAAGGTGTGTGTTAAGCATATTTCTAAACGTTCTCCCATCAATCGGGAAGAAATACTCGATTTTATGTAGGTCCGCGAAAAATATAGTTTTCTTTTATGAGGTCTCGAACTCAAGCCCATGCGTCATGCTTCACCGTTGCCAATTGCTTGGAACTTTATAGAAGTTTGAGTGCGAGCATGTCCCGAGTCCGAGACTCGGGTTGCTATTCGAACTATGAACCCAATTTCTCACTCTAGCCTCTAAACCCATAGCGCGCACTGTACAGCGTCTCAAGATTTTTTTCCTGTTACCTCTGCAATGCGCAAATTGAACAAACGGGTTGTTCAGTTATCTGTCTAGAGGCGCACGTGTGTCACACGTCCTGTCAATTAATTTTTATCAAATGCATGTTTTCTTCTGTACAAATCCTTTGTGTGCTTACGCCACGCTTGGACGAATTACAAGCAGAAAGGTGCCGTAAGTTGGGTTACTACAGCTGAAATATCTACGGTTCCATGTGTAGACGTGTGTCTCTACAAGATAAGTGTGTGTAGTTTTCAGTATTGTTAAGCTAAGTTACGTATACAGTGTACATTAGAATATTTACGAACGCAAAATAAGGTTAAAATGCGCGAAATTCTTTCAGGTTCTGTGTAGTTTCTGCCTTTATTTTCATCCAATGACGAAATAGGCGCACGCTTGTTGTTCTGTTTCCTTGTGCACTGGAGAATGTGTTTAGAAAACGGAATAACAACTGCACGAGTTTTCTAGAAGCTGCGTTAGTGCAGACAACGGAACATGGCCTTAGTGTTTATTGTGTGTCCGACATACCATGTACCTGATGATACGAACTTTATCAGGGACCTCAGAACAATTGTCGGTATAAGTGGGAAGAAGGAGAGGTCTTGTAGAGAATTTCGTGCCCTTGGTTCTGCAAAATGCACCCCTCCCTTAAATTTTAGTGTGGAAGAAATTATGGCTCTGTTTAAACACACACGCGCATAAACACGTTGTTTAATATTCACATATTTTTGACATAAGATACTTAAACCATTACTATTAATATTATTATTTTTCTAAACTTTGATTAACGAAAAGCAAAGTATGAATTTTATTCTGCATTGTTAATAATATATTTTAGGACAATGAAGGGGGGGGGGGGGGAGGTGCTTTTCTTCCCCTACCCCTCCTCCTCCATTACCGACGCCACTGAAATATATTCCTGGATTTAACGTTAACTGTCTCTAACTATGTTATTTCCCAATAATAGAATAGTTCTGGCCGTTCGGAAACATCGGTTCTGGGTGAGGATGGGGATAGAATACTGTGTCAATGAATTAGGGTAGTGGTCATGTTGTATGATCTTAGGCGGCGGTCATGTTGAGTTTTCTGACCTTGGAAAGGTGAGAGAAGTGAGTGAGTGAAGAGATTTGGGCGGCTTTTAACAACGAGGCCTTGAGAGCCGACGTGGGTGATTGAGGCGAGAGTGATTGAGGCGAGAGTGGAGCAGCGCTGGAATGAAATGGCGGGGGAAACGAGAGATCCCCGAGAAAACCCGCCGACCATATACATCGTTAGGCACGGTTCCCACATGCGAAAATCCGGGAGTGACCCGGCCGGGGAATGAACCAGGTTTGCTTTGGTGGGAGGCGAGCAGGTCTAACCGCTAGGCCACCACGGCCCCACTTTGGAAGGTATTATTGACATCGATATTTGGTGATCTTGACCTCCAGTGATTTTCGCTTGGCTTTATAAATCACAAACGTGTGAGGGATAAAAATCAAAATTAATTCCGAAAAAAATTGAAGGTTTAGATTTAGGAAATTTAACGTTCGATCACAATTCCTACAACTCAATAAAAATTGGACAGCACACATTTTCGGTATCACGGTCAGAAGGTTACTGATACACCCATCAATAAATTACCGGACTGAGGTAATTTTTCCTCCCGCACTCTGTCATCTTTGCCTCTAACGAGCGAGGCGGCGCAGTGTTACACCTCCGAACTTGCATACGGAAGGACTTTGTTTCGATCCCCGGTCATCCTCATTTCCGTTATTCATGGTTCCCTGCAATCACTCCAGTTAAAAGGCGGGACGGCACCTTACTACATGCAGTCTACGGTCGATTCTTTCCCCGTTCCTATTTCTCTAAGTAACTTGCTCCATGTCTAATGATCTCGCTATTAACGAGACGTTAATCACTACAAAAATTTTTGCCCCTCTCCTATCCTCCTCCATTTATTTGAAATAGCTAATCCCCTCCCAATCCACACCCCTCCGTACACTTCCAATCATAACTATACGGAAAACTTTGGATGTTTTCGCTCCCCTCATCACATCGATCTGTCACTTTCGCCCCCTTCCTTGCACCATTTGATGCCTCACCCCTCAATACTTACAATCCCCCCCCCCCCCGGCCGCGTTGTCGGCCGCTAGAGTGCACGCGTGTGCTTCGTGTTTTCAGCATCGACCACTACAGCGCGACCGTGATGCCGAATTCCGACCATGTCAGCTAGTGTACGCTAATGGCTATTGGAGGTTGTACAGGGCGAACGTGTGTAGCGCGTGCGCTGTAAGCTCAGTCTACGGATATTGGTAAAATATCGATATATCGAAATTATGATGATACACGAACGACATATCTATATATAAATCGTCGATATATTTCAACAATATTCTATCGAAATCAATATCTTTTTCCAAGTATCAGAAATAAATATTTTTAAAATGCTTTTTTATTAAACCCTGTTTTGAATCAAGAATACTTTAGCAACATGCATTAAAAATAGCGTGACATCTTTCTACAATGCCTCGTGTCCAAGATACGTAATATTGTAAGCAATTTTATATTTGTCAAGTCTTAATACATAAAATATCGTATTCCGATCGCCAAAAAGTCATATTTTTGCTTATATTTATCGTTTCGTAAAACAATACTTTTAAAAATAACCAGTATAAATAATATCGATAGTTTTTTTTCTATCAAATCCCTAAAGCTTAAATTGTCCGACAAGAGCATGTGTGTGCGTGTATGTATGTGTGTATATATATGTGTATGTGCGTGTGTGAGTTTTGTGTGGTCAGCGTAATGCGAGAGCCGGGATGGGAGCGAGCGGCTCGCTACCAGCTGTCGAAGTAGCGGTGGAGGACTGCTGACGACCTGAGGGGCCACTTTATGTGTCGACTCGTGAATGCCAGACATTCCCGCGTGTCGTCAGGTAGAGTGAGATATGGGGTTCGCCGCTTTAATCTCTAACCCGAATTTCGGAACATTTTTGCAACTGATAAAAATGTATCCCCCAATGGAGAATAATGACGCGAGAACCTGAGTCAGTTCACGAAACAACAAAGCAATGTTTTCAAAACTACATGAAAAACCCGTAATTAATTCAAGTGAAGGGCGAATGTTTCAGAGAAGGTGAGACGAATAAAATAAAAGAAAATAAGTGAAAATAGAAATAGATTGTTTCATGTCTCAGCAAGGCCAGGGAACCAAAGAGAAGAGCAAAATAAATAATAATCTGAAGATACACTCAGGCCCAACTTTATAAAGACGTACGTAATACAAAAATCGCATGCACTTTCTATCTCAATTCCTTGTGCAAAAGCCACTTGTTTTATTCTTATTTCCCCCTAAATACAGTGTGCAAGATTTTTCCTCCACGATGCACAGAAGAATTTACTGTAAATGTGGTCACGCTATTAAATGTTCACTTCTGTCAATTTGATCTTTCGTACACAATTCCGTAGATCTGTTTTGTCGGTGTAAATATCTACCTGAAATTTAAAAAAAAATGAATCTTGACATTTGAAAGGTAGCTGATTTGTGTATATGTGGGATGAGGCTGAGGAAGGGGGGATGGGAATTACGAGGGCTGCAGGCCTTATTTTTGCCTAAAATGGGTTAGAAATAGTTTTTATCTGTGGATAATCCCAATGAATATATTTTGTCCATATCAACGTTAAAACTGAATATTAGCCTCCCAATTATTTTTATTAGAGCGTGAATAACTGATTCTCCCCAAACCACTGGTAGGCGTAGTCATAGTCGAGATCAGCATCTCCACCCCGAAAATAATCTAAATATACCCTTGATGTGGCCTGTTGGGCTGGTCGATAGTAAAAAAGGTTTAGTGCATTTTCGGATTCTATCTCGTCTGTTTCACAATCACGTGTGCAGCTAAAGTTTGGGACATTCATAGTGGCACTGTTAGTGTGAGTGGTACATTGGTTGACCACTACAATACATTTGGCCTGCCAAGCGTGATGGTGCGGCGTCGTTGTTGCAGATAGCGTTCCAGAAGTTCGACCGTAACCACGCGAGCAAGACGAGCAGCTACAACCTGCGGCCGCTGCTTTGGGAGTCTGGAAGCACAGCCAGCAACAAGGTGCTGGAGTGCCTGGTGCTGCGGTTCGCCAAGAACAGGGTCCTCACCTCCGAGTGCTTCGTGATGGCCATGGTGCGACTGCACCTTGCGCACGGTATGTCGCACCTCGCTTATGCCGGAATCACACAGCTCCGACGAGCACAGAACGACACGACAAAAAACCCGCAACCACGGCCATTTTCAATGTGACTGCTCGAATGTAAAACCCGACAGTTTACTGACGCGATAAAACCAGTAGAATATTTCGGATCCATTTAGAAGGCGCTGATTAACTAAGCTAGTTTCAAATGCGGTGGGCAGACGGTAAATTTGGAATACATGATGGTGACAAAGTTTTATAGCTAATTTATACAAATGTAAAATTATTGTTTATAAGAGTTAAATACAATAATTTTCTTAATTTGTTTTCTTTTAAGATACGTATTTCCCATTGTAAGGAAAGCTTATCTTACAATTTCATGTTGCGAGGTTGTACACACTGTGCGTCGTGTCACACGACACGACGAATAATAGAAACAATTTCTAATCCAAAACTGCTGGTCGTGAGACAGAATTGTCGAGCTTACATCTGATATATCTTGTATTTCATTGGTTGTTTAGTTTTAAGTGTCGTGTCGTTCTTGTGGTGTCTTGCTGGTCGGGGCTATGCGATTCCGGCATTAATGTATCACATCGCTACTGTCCACATCGTCTGCATTTTTATGCCGTTTTCCTGGCTCTAGGTTGTTCCCTGGAACCATTGTGTGAGCAGACAAGTAACTATTGCAAGACCATCACCTTTTCTCTTTATAAGAGAGCCAAGCACGTTTTGCCTTCCCGCTAGGCTTGTGTCTGTATATACATTTTTTAATCTACACATTGCCAAAAACAATATGTTATTAAGTAATAATTTTTGCATTATTTAGTGACAAAATACTGCAAAATTTTAATTGGCATATGGTAACATTTAATTAAATCACTTGCTGTTGCTCATACTTTTGATAACCTATCTAACTACGCAAATGCATACAATGATGTAACATTGTAAATCTTCTCAAACTTCAGAAACATGGATTTCGTAATCAATAATTTATACATTGTTATCTGTATCCGCGATGACAAGGTGCACACGAATTTTACTACCAGCTTTACCTAATATAACTCCATTTGGTTCATATTTTCTGCTAAGGTTTCTGTTTGGTTTCTCTTCGACAAGATGCTCTGGGTAATTACTCAGCAATTTTGGGATATCGCTATGTACGAGAAAAATATTTGAACAGGATTTTTTTTCGGGCATTCAGAGAGTAACCTTTACTCAGGAAACAGTATTTTGAAACCTCCAACTTAACAGACCTCAACAGTGTCGATACTTATGTGTACCGGTTACCAAAAATAATCACAGCTTTAGTGTTTTTGGGTAACGCAAATAATAAAAACTAACTTACTTGCCGAAATGAGATAATTCACACTGCAATTACATATCATGAATTACTTTGAGGAATCTTTAAAATCACGTTATGAAATGTTTCCACGATTTAAAAAAAAAAATTGCTCTAAATAAGGAAATTATTGCACAATTTTAATTTGTAGCAGTCTGTAATTTTTTAAAAGTAAGTTTTGCTAACATACATGAATAAAAATTTATTCTATTTAAACACCACAAAAACACTGAACTTGTGATTTTGACATACCATGATTCAAAAATTATGCTATAGAATTTTCGTTACGCGAGGAATAAGTACTTGTAAGTAATGTCTACAGATAAATCGGTGTTCCGTACAAGCATAAAATAATGGATTTTTTCGTACCCAGCATTCTTATCTCTTTTTGAAAGACAAGAAGCATTGGCTTCGTAAAAATACTTGCCTGTTCTCACAGTGATTGTTAGAATAAACAGAAGTGATCATACAGAGTTACTTCGTGCCCGGATAAAACTTTGTCCCCCCCCCCCCCCCCCCCGAGTACACAATTTTAAGTGACGCCAATCTCTCTTTAGTTCTTAAGATGTGTACCCTACATTCGGGGAAACTGTAGTTAATGAGTTAGAGAGGGGCTGTGAAAAAATTTCCAAAATAAAACAATCAATTACAATTGTTCCCTTTATTATATTGGCTCATGTATTTTATATTCATTATAAAATTATAAGTAAGTGAAATATTTTTAACTACACTATGTCGTCACGGAAAACCAAGTCTGAGACATGAAGAAAAAAAAACGACGAAAAACGAGCCAAGTTTGTCTGTAGTCAGATTTTTTTTAGTCCGTCTGAAGACGCGAGCAGATGCCAGCTCCCGAAACGTTACGACAAGCTCGTCTAAGAAAATCTATTGTGTTCTTCTGTGTCGTGATCATTGTGGCTTCCAGTCTTGTGCGAAATTTTGTCTTTGTCTCAGTGCTCGTCTGCGTTGTCTTAGTTGTGTTGTTCCCCCCCCCCCCCCATTTTCTATTAAACCAACTACCAACTATTAGTCTGTGTCGTTGTCATTGCGTTGACCTTGGTTTTTTTTTTAGTTTAATTATTCGTTTTGTAATTTTATTTTATTTTTTATATTTTCTTATTGCATGGGAAAAAATTTCCTTGTGGGATTTATTAACCTTTTTATATATTTTGACTACAGCCACTCTTGACTCTTTCAAACAACTCAGTGATTGGCTCCTAAGCAGCACATGCATTTTACATCATTTTATTCTGCATTCTTGTATTCTTGTTATGCCATTATGCATGATGTCAAGCCATGGAATTTGTATTATGTCCACAGAAAGATATCACAGCCTAGACACCAAGATGAAGAGCAATCCCATATCACTGGAGGAGGTATGTATATTCCAGATAGGACTTATTCTATTAATAGGGGCTATCCATCAAATATTTGTATGAGAAAATTTTATCAGCAATTGATTTATGAATAGAAACGGTCTCTAAATCATCCATAATAACACTATCTCCTTTTGCTATATTGCCAAAATAAAAGTTAATTTTATTTTGAAATTTTAAGCGTATTTCATTGACTGTGTTCTGTATGCAATAGTTATTTTTGTTTCAGCTTTGACTATGGGTTTGGATTATTTATGATACTATGTTTTCTTTATTTCAGATGATCTTGATGACCATCTACTCGTGACATATATTTATGAACTTCCGAGCCTGTATAAGAAGACAACTGTAGGCCATAAACCAAAGATAGTCACTTACTGAGACTTTTCATGTATCATTATGTACAGTTACTACTTGTTAAAATTTATCCTGTATAAATATATTGATATATAATTCCTAGATTTATATATAAGATATGTAAATAAAAGAACTTGTTGATTTTAATGCCAAGTACTATGATCATTTCAGTCTGCAAATGAGCATAAAAGTTGTTCACTATTCGGTGACTCAATGACACAAGCTTAAAATGTATTTACTTTATTGCCGCTTGTAGTGGGCAATGATAAAACAGCAGTAGTCATGCAAATGTGCTATGCAATTTTAATTATACAGCACAAATCATGATGGCTGATGAGATAATTCAGTAATGACACTGGCAAGTATGGGATGGGTGAAAATATTACAGCATTGTTACGAAGTTAGAAAGTAAGTGGAAGGTAAAAATGTTATGCGAAAATCTGCAAAGCAATTGTTTAAAGTATTCCTGAAAAATTTCACTCTGCAAAATTTTAAGAACACGAGGAGTCAAATTATTGACAAGGAAACAGAGAAGCTTGAAACGTATTTATTCATAATCAGTGGAACTACAAATACGTTATGTCATTCTCTTCTGATTACGAGCAGTTTCTGGATGAAGTATTTACTTGTCAGTGGATTGGGCAATGTGCACGTACAAACAATCTTTCAATAATTAAAATTCATTCTGTCATCTAAATGAGTATTTGGGAAGGCCTTGGAAATAACACTGAATATAAATAATATTATTGAAGGAACAAACACACAAGCTTCCTGTGTTTTTGGGGCCAGTTTCCTGCCTGATACAAGGCTAATATTTACCTATCACTTCCATTTTCCCGTCATGTAACCACATAGGGAGCCAAACAATTCAAGGCTAGTCATTACATCTCCAGCCGAGTGCTGGTACGGTTACTGGCCCGTCTCCGCTTCTCTGAGAGAGACTTGCTCCATATGTAATGACCTCACTAACAAAGATAGATTGAGCTCTACCCACCATCAAAGACTAAGCATCGGTGTGCAGTCGTGACCGTGCACACGTGGGAAAGAGCCACTTATTTAACAACTGCCCTAAGTTACTTTAAACTGGGAAAAAATTAAACTAGTAGTTTAGGTTAGGTTAGTTTAGGGGATGCTGTTATCATAATTAAAAAATGGTGGCTGAAAACGTGCAGAAGCATTAATGTTGGCCCCCCACAGATGCATGTTCAGTAACCACACGGCCTTAGCTGTCCACACGTCCTTGTTTCAAAGAGGGTCAAACATATTGTATAATGGGTGCCTCATCAGAAGCAATAACCTTGAAGTTAATATTTACTTAATTGACTTTCAAGGTCCGGTATACGCGCGGGAAGCAGAAATTTGAAAATAATTTTAATTATTTTCAATACTACGTAATTCCATACGAATCACTGCATTATTCAGATTTGTTGACAATATACTGATTTATACAAATTATTTTTTTTAATGAAATGGCATCAAACAAGTTATTAAGTACACTGACAAGACAAAAGTCGTGGTATGCCCGTATGATAACGTGTAAGGCCTCCTCTATCACGAAGAAGTGCAGTAACTCGATGTGGCTTGGACTCCACAAGTGGATGGATGACCTCTGGCGAGATTTTAAGCCATACTATCTGAATAGCTACCCAAAGTTCCCTGGTATTTCTAGGTGCAGGATCTTGGGTGCGAATGGCTCTCTCCGCCATGTCCCATAAATGCTTCATTGATTTCATGTCGAGAGATGTGCTGGCCACTCCATTTGCTGGAACTCTCCAGAATGCTCTTCGAACCAGTCCTGGACATCTGCAACCCGATGAGACGACGCATTATCCTGTTGGAACATTCCATCGTAGTCAGGGAAACTGAAGTCCATGAACAGCTGCAAATGGTCACCAAGGAGAGTTTTATTGCGGTTACCACTGAGTTTTGTGGGTACATAGACAAGTGGACCCAATCCATGTAATGTGAACACACCCCACGCCATTATGGAACCACCACCAGTCTGTCCGGTGCATTGTTGAAAACTGGGATCCATGGCCTCATTGGGTTTGTGCCATACCCGAACCCTGCCATCAGCCCGAAACAACCTGTATAGTGACTCATTGGAGGATCAGGCCATATGTTTCCAGTCCTCCAGTATCTAATTAGCAACCTCACGAGCCGAATCCAGGATAGAAGAAGGTAACTTGAAGTCATGTTCATGTTACCCTCCTTCACCCTCCTTCTGTGACATCAGCACAAGGGGGAAAATGAAGGATGTGATGTAATGGGATACCTTTTTCTCTCTCTCGAAGTAAAACGTTTTGGTATGTTGCTGTGTTGCAATTGTGATGTTTTCATAGTTTGACATTTTGCGGAGCTGTGCAGTTGTGGGTCAAACAATTACTCACGAAAAACGTAAATCAGTAATGTAAAATAGGTAATTTTCCCGCAGGGTATTGCTAAAATGTGGGCAGTCACATACAAGAGAAAATACGAACTTAATATGTCATGTAAGTTATCTCGATTCACACACTTTGTTATAAATATTACCATACCTTAACATGATCCATTTGTCTAATTACAGTGCAAACGATAACTGTTTCGTAGTGTGCGAATTTGACTTCTGCTAGGGTTAAAAAGAAATAATTAAAACTGCTGCCTGGATTTAAATGAGTGATAATTGGGTGTAGAGAAACACATGTTAAATAAATTCAGTTTTTGAAGCCAATTTTGAAGACATAAACTTGAAACAAAAATCTAAGTGTCAGAAATGATACTCTGAAGTTGCGAAACGAAGCAAATATAAAACGTTTTTCAATAATTTATATTTAATTATTAAGTTTTCTCATTTTTCCAAGAAACGGGTTATACATTAATGCTACAAAAGGCTTCAATAGGCAAGAAACGCACATTTTTCTGCTCAAAAAAGTCTATGGTGGTATATATTTTCCTATAACTGGAATGCAAGAAAACCAAACTACCGTTTAGAAATATATTGTACAAGGATAAATTTTAAAAGAGAGTCAGCAAATTGTGCTGGGAAGACTGCCGGCAACCTGCCTTGCCAGTTTCAGCTGGTGAGTCATCACAGTCCAATGAGCGAGAGCCCATTTGCAGTAATATCATTGGGTACTCAAATACTTAAGAGCCCCTTAGCCAAGAATTCCAATAAAAGGAAAATGACTGCTACTGAAATCGTTGTTTGTAGATAACCCTAAATGTGTTATACTTTGTTTACTTTGTAATTTAAAAATTTTGTAACTAAAAATAAGGGGGCGCGATGCAAGTCCTTATTTGCTGAAATAACCTCTTCATTTATGACGATTGACACGAAATACAATGTGGGCTAAAAACTCATGATGGGCACAAATAGTTAATATGTGAATTCTCAAGGTATTTGCAAGGTACAAGCCCTCTATATATATATATATATATATGGCCTACAGGATACACCGTCACAATGTTGGAAGCGGTTACATACATGTGATCCTAGATTGTACAGTTAACCAAGAATCTCCAAGAATCCTTCACATTAACACCCACTCTCCTTCAGCACTGCGGCCGAAGATAAGGGATGATAGCGCCGCATCAAAATCTTTCAATTTTGGGCCCCGGCGGCCGAGGCTATCACTCCCTGTACCCCTGGCCAAAGAAGACCTATACGAGATTAGTATGAAAAAAGCTAGCACGACCAGCAATCTTCAGTCTCTGCTCCTGCACCACTTATGTGCAGGGCCGGAGGTAGCCATCGGAGTCGTGCTTGGTTGGTACGTTCGCAGATTCCACCAGTCTTCTTGGGCCAGAATCTCTACCAGCTGAAGCCAACACCGACCAGAAGTCTCTTCTGCAACAGCCACAGCCCTTCTGCTTCTGGGAGACTGGAACTTCCATTGACCTCTAAAGACTCCGCCCCCTCCTTACCACTCTCTGGTATAGACAGCAAAACTGGTAATGGTCACGACGAAGTCCCTTCAGGACCTCCCTGCCAACTGAGCAGTGCTGAAATTGTTGACTCTACCCCTCTGGTAGCTGTCCACCCAATTTCTGTTCCTTCAGAACAAACCAGCGATAGTTAGAGTAGAATTGTTGAAATTTTAACTAACAGGATTATAGCCTTCAATCCTCTTTTAGCTTTTATACAGGCTGCCTTCACATGGCAGTTTATGTTTGTCTGAACTTCCATGTCAAGTTGAATTAGCTTAGGAGGTAGTACAGGACGACAGTGTTATTATTACACACCTAATATAACATGTTAATTCAAACTATTCTCTGCATGCTAATTTTCTTGAAAGCCTGTTGATGTGTGATGCCTCAGCTGACTGAACTATCACTCCATCAATGAAGGTTGGTTCTGATTAGGTGCTAGGTCAGGCGCACCCTCTGGCCGGATTTATGGGGTTCTCTTTTATTCCCTATGTGGTACTGGTACACATCCAGTGTAGAGGATTGGCCTGGTAACTTTGCAGCAGGGGACAAAATTGGGTTCGGTGGAGTGACCGCAGGTGATGTGTAGTCCTACTGGGTGGAGAACCACATGAAACATCTGCCGACTCAATGGACACCCTATCACAGTGCTCGGCGCTTAAACGCTGTGAGCCCTGAGAGTTAGGCCTCGTTGTTGACAGTCCCTGCACGTGGGTATATGTCTCAGAAGTACCTGGTCTTCCCAACTCAGGGAATAACCACTCCAGCACCAAAACACGGTGGAGATGTCGAGCACTAAGTTGACAAGCTGGACACGAGAGACGAAATACCTAGGTGTGAACTCCACCGTTCTGTCTTCTGTGGTATGCAGAAAGGTTGGCCGGAGCTAGTGTGTGTGTGGGTGTTCTAACAGTTTATTGACTCGTAAGAGGAGATTTCCCAATCACCTACAATCCCTTAAGTGGTGTGAGGTACATTGGGAGGGGTTCCACCTCTACAGGAAAGGATACCCTCTAACCAGTAAAACTGTTGTTTATTCTGTTTAATGGGAAATAAAAAAGTTGTTTCACACTACCGCCTAATGCCAGCAAGAGCTTAAGGAAGCTTTACCTTACATTATCCAGGCTGAGGTGTGAGCTAAAAATGGCAGGGTAGACAAGCACTATTAATATAACAAACTGGTACTACTCCCTATGTATGTGTTTCCCTGAAGGGGCCACAGTGTCTAGGTGTGTAGACGATATTTTGGCATAGAATCTTCGGCACGAATACGGTCGAGACTAAGTAAGTTAGGAAGGATGGGTCCACCGACGAAACTCAGTGGAGACCAAGGAGAGAGATTTCCTTTGGCATGAATGCGGTGAAGGAAGGGCAGGTAGAGCTAATAGTGAAACGAGCAGGATAGCTGAAGATAGGCTGGTCAATTCTCCAGCAGCGAGTGCGGTAGAGAAATGAAGACTGGTCATAAGTCGGCTTGTGACTCACTATTTATACTACTCTGGTAGGTCCTACCCCTTCAGTCAGCTGGATAGGAGTGGTCGCCGGAGAAGGGGTAGCCATAGCTTCCTCAAGGCGTGACATCACCGGCCAACTTGGAGATGAAGAGGTGGCGAAGTATACTGGTGTAGCCATCTAGCGGCGTGCAGTGTAACTCGGTCTCGGTGCCTTCGATGCATAGACTCTGTGGCCGGTGATTAATACAATCTTCGGCTGAAACGTCCATTCTTTTTCTGGGATATATAGTAATAGTTCTTGATGTTTCGTTGCATGTCAACAATAAAACTCAGTTGAAATCTTATGGCAAGGCTTGCTTACTGATGAGTTGAAGTCGTTTATCTCATTGTTACAAATATGTAATTCATAACTGTGTTGTTCCTCTGTAAACACACCTGCCAAAGTGAAGCGGGAAAACTATCAAGCACAAAGCTCAAATACACCCAATAAGTGGCCACCCGAGCTCTGTCAAACTGGTACAATTCGGTAGAGCCTCTACCACTAGCAACACCTCCACCAGGTGAATCGAGAAAACCAGGTTACTCCATACTCCGCCACTGCTTCATACGGGGCTGGAAATGAGCTTGAATTAACTTGGATTGATCGACCCCCTGAGGCGACCACACCTAGGTATTCCTGTCAAACAGCTCAAGCTCCGCCTAATGCTATGTCTACCGCTCCTTCAGGGTCCGGGCGAAAGGAGCAAAAGGTAACCATTCTTGCCTGGGAGACAGTGAATTACTCAGAAGTACACAATAGGGAAGTGAGTTACCGGCTTGCCTTTTGCGAGACTGGATTTATTCCTATCCCCTCATGCCATACTATCAGAAGGGATATGAACGGAGAAGATTGAAAAGGGCAGCATATTCCTCTGAAGGCAATCCAACTTGCCTACCCCCTTCCTTTACTGCCCTCAGCAGTAGTTCAACTGAGTGGAGCCAAGTTCAAACCATCTGCATTTCAGAGAGGCCTTACCCATCTGCTGTACCAAACCTGTTATTTACACAATTAATTAAGCTCCCAAGAACCCCTCACCCCGTCGTTGGGGCATTCTTGAGAGGAGAGTAACCTCCCATAGAAATTGCCAAGCCCTTGTTATGGCTGTTTCCTGACCTGTAGTCAAGCAGCACCCAGAAACAAACCACAAGTCCAGAACACTTCACCAACGACGAGCGACCAAGGTGACCACCAGCCCTCGCCACACCAGGGTAAGAGTCTCCATCAGCTGAAGATGAACAAGCCTTCAGGTAACAGTGTGATCAAAGTTCAGCCAGCTCGTAGGGCCATGACAGTGGTTCTGGCATTTGTGCCCTCAGGCAGGCCACTAGACATGTCCCGTACACTGGCCTTACACTAATTAAACACTAATGCGTTCAATATCGGGATTCTGGCACCACTAGTTAAAACTGTAAAGGTGACTAAGACGTCCACTTCCTTACTTAAACATTGCGTGACAAAAGTCACCGTAACTTTTAACCCCAAAAATGTTAAGTAATTGATTGATGCGACCAGCCCCACTAAAAAATTGTTGTTTCAAATATCGCCCACTTGGGCACGCATAAGTTTTTATTGAGTAAGCACAAGTCTTGGAAGTATTTGAAATAAATGTAGGAAATGTTTGCCTTCACTACACTGCATATGTACCGGTCACATTTTCGTTTAGTTCAGTTAAATGTATGAAATTTTTACACAAAAAAACATGCACATGAATATCATCATGAAAATTATCAACAATCTATCACAGTTTCAGAAAGTTCAATTTTGGTCAGTGATGAAAGCCAAGATTTCAATTAACCAGCCTATCCTAAATGGCGAGATGTGTTTTCTTCACAGTGTGTATGGCAACTGCCGCATTCCCTTCTTCTCAGACCGTTTGCCTACTGCACACCATCTCTGCAGCACAGCACGGACCATCACTCTACGCATGTGCATCGCAGTGCGACGGTGCGTCTGTGCGATGCACGGAAAGTGTAGCGTCTTGCAACCAGTGTAGTGCATGGCCAGAGTAGCCTAGTGCGATGCAGAATGGCGTAATACAAAAGTGTGCAAATACGGCGTCCACACATAAATTGGGCTTACAGTTAATGCCACAGAGACCCTGATGAAGGGAACTAAAGATATTACCCGATGTAATTCATATCCAGTGTTGTTGTTTCTATTAAAGTGTTTATTTGTGGAAGGGTCGTGTTTTCATATCACCAGTTTAAACCACATTTCATTCCATTCAAATGCACCATATTTTTAATTTTTAGTAGTCTGAAGTAATTTTATATCACATTAAAGTCGTAAGTGCAGTATGTTTATGATAATATATGCAAAAGTGGATTAGCAAATAGTTCCACGTGATGCGCTTGCATACCAAGCTGGCCAGTACACCACGTTGGAGGAAGTGCTCCGCGTCGCCACATTCCGGGCGGCCAGCAACCTTTTGTTTCACTGGTCATTTAGTTTACAATAGTCTTAATTCTTGGAACCTCGTTTCCGTTTCGTTTAGCCACCCACAGACAACGCCCATCACCTTCCCCAGTGGTTGCATCGCTTGGGAAGCATAATTTTCACATAATAAGTTTTTCACAGCTTCGCACCAAATTTATCTGTGTAGCCTTTGCCTGCGGGCCAAGCCCGGCACCTTTGTAAGTAGACTCACTAGAGAAGTGCACTAAAGTTACAAGGAGTAAAACCACGTTGAACAGATTTCGCATTTTATTTCCGTTATGCCCTGGGACACTAATAGACGTGTGCCCCCACCATTTTCCTGCCAACAGTGAAAGTGTGTTTATTCACTATTTCTGTGTTTTTCAAGGGTTTAGTGTGTTCTTGCATAATAATTTCATTAATTTGGGGTGTGTGCCAGTCCAAATAGGCCACTGCACCACAAGTAAGTAAGTTTAAATTGGTAATAATTTATTCAGAGGAGTATAAATTATACGCTGGACGATTACACTGTGGTGGTTCGGCCCAATAATCCAGAGATCTACAAGAGTCAGCTCTACTATCACATCGACATCGTACTGGCGATGTCTGGCACCTACCAGGTAATACCAAATTTCCACAACATTTCCTAACCTGAAATGTTACAGTTCCTAATGTCTCCTCTCATCCCACAATCACCTCAACACACGCCATCAAAATGGCACCCAAATTTGTGGCATAATTCTACAGCTAATCCAAACCTATGAACTCAAAAACCCACCAAAATTCTGCACCAAAATTTTCCTGCTAAATTTTCCTGTGAGAATATTACAGCATCTTTTCCTGCCTACACACAATGAGGGAACACCAGGAGGAACTTCAATAGGACCAGCAGCATTATTTGGACGCCTTCAAGATGCCGCCAGGATGCATGGAAAACACACCACATGGCGCAAGGAAAAGTGAGCCAAACATCAATAGCAGTGACCAGTGTTGATAGCGAGAATAAGTACATGCAGGAAAACGGTATTGTTGAGGTGGCGGTGTGACATCAGACCACCCACCACCTCTCAACACTGGGCAACGGAGGCAGGTGTGTGGACCATGCGCCCCCTCCCTGCTTCTTCCACGCCAGTTGGGGGAGTATCGAATGAAGGTAGCATGGGTCATGTGAGTGGAGCTCACTCCCTGCTCTCCACCGGCTGGTCAATACTCCCTAACGGCGGGTACAGAGGGGTCAACCACCTGAGGGAAATATGTTTACTCCCCTCCAACACCATGCTACATTCCCACATCATGAAAGCGGACCACGCACATGGTTCTGTTCACCAACATGGCTAGCCAAGCACAAGCGGGCACCCCGGTGATCTTGTGTTTGCAATGTTTGCACCCTAAGCCTCAGGATTTAGTGGACAATTACGAGATAGGCACGAAATACTGTTGCTGTGACCATAAGTCGAGCACAACCAACAACCGCATCGCGAACAACCACCAAATTGACAGCGACATGAAAACGGAAAGCACCAATGCAAGTGAACCTACCAATGTTTTGGACAATAAAGCAGTGTGAAATGTTCCAAATCACAATCGGATGAGCTTGTGCAATTACCTTTTATGTTCAGGTCAGGGAACACTCATCCTAAGCTGCACCCAATGTCAAGTACAATACCACAGAGAGGGCTTAGATGCATGTGACACCGAAATAATAACAGGACTTAATTTCGTGTGCAAACAGGGCAATGGAAACCTAAAACCACAGAACATTTCTTATGACTGGGATAACATTTCACAGAACTGCAATGGCAAGTCACCGCGTGTCACAAAGCAGAATGCAAAGGAAATTAAGAGATTTGGACGGCTCATAACAGCAAGGCCTTCAGAGCCGATAAGGGCGATTGAGATCAGTATGTAGCAGCATCGGAATGAAGGGGTGTCGGAAACGGGAGATCCCCGAGAAAATCCGCCGACCAATGGCACCGTCCGGTACGATTTCCACATGCAAAAATCCGAAGATTTAACCTGGATCGCCTTGGTGGGATGTGAGCGAGCTAACTGCTCGGTCACCTCGGCCCCAGGATACAAAGGAGAAAGTGTCGTTGCCAACGAGCATTGTCGTATTTGCAAGATGATGGTACACGAACATTGTTTAACTGCAAATGATAAACTGTCGGCACAAGGCACGTAGTTCATGTGTCACGACTGCACGGCCACGGCAAATGTCAACACAGTATTACCAACCATGCTACTCCTTATCTCACCATTACATCAATGACACCATTTCCGACAGACAGATATGGGCAGACACCAACCCACAGTTCGCCATAGGCAACCGAGAGGCAGCAAGAAACCATAGCAACATCCACCACCCAAAAGTCAGAAACCACCAAGATGCCAACCCCGACACCTTTTCAAACTCTACCCACATTCGCCGCAGAACCGAATGATGACCCAACAACCTTTATTAAAGATTGCATTTAATGTCTGAAAGGTACAGAGATTATGAAGAATGGGCAAGCTGCATTGGGAATCAGTTTCAAGGTGATGCAAAGTCTTGGTGGAGTTCGCTAAATCAGTATGTCTTAGCATTGGAGGAATTCCTACATTCGTTTACGTGCAGGTTTCAGAGAGCGTATACTTCATTGCAAGCATAGAGTGAACTCATGCTCCAAGAGCAACAGCATGGAGAACAGCTGACAGCATTCATCAAGCGAAAAGTCCACCTTGTGAGATGTTTTCACCCGCAGCTCCCAGAACAGGAAATCATAGAAGTGGTAGCTGAAACTGTCCGACCAGAATACCGTACTGCGCTAGTCCTGCTACACAACAGCAGCTTGGAAGAGCTGACGAGGGCGGCGATTATCCTGGAGTGCAACGTGTGTCAAAAGCGCCGCGACTACAGTACCGCACGATGGCGGTATGAGCCGAACTGTGGCAGTGATGGTAAAAACTGCGAACCAACAAATAATCACAGAACCCAATTTTTCGACTCAAAACCAGGCAAAAATTCTGCCCCAGGAGCACACCACAACAGTGCCTGTAAAAATGTAAACAATTGGAAAAGTGACAGTGTGGGCAAAAGTGATGCGAAACCGTCCATGAAGTGGGATAAGAGCAAGCAGCCACAAATGCTTGCATCTACTGCAAGGAAGAGTGCCCAAATAACCCCCACCTCAACACCAACAGCAAGGGACCAGCAACTAACAACCAGGAAAACTGGAAGCAGGGGTAAGGGAGCCTGACACCATTGATGTCCCGGTCCCACAACATGCAACGAATGTGACACCACAGCAAGTCCTCGTAAACCAGGTTAGAGGGGTAATCAAGCACAATTTATCCACATTATTGTGTCTGCAAACGGGCAGCATTGCCACACCCTCAATGATACTGCAGGCTCCCACAATTTCCTTCAACTTCAGTTTGTAAACAAGAGTGATATAACACCAACCAATCATGCAATCAAGCTCGCTACTAGTTAACACAGTAGCATAGCCATTGGGTAGGACACAGTAACAGTAAGAGTGTGTGATCTGGAGACCATTACAACTGCAATAATAACAGCAGATATTCGCGAGGAAGTAATATTAGAAGTGCCTCGGTTGTCCAAACAAAACACCATTATATAACCCACGGTAAGACATATTCATTTTGGCACGAAGGAGAGGTATACTGTGTATAATATTGATCGGCGATCAGCTGACAATGCGCCCAAAGTTTTGCTCAAAGAATTTGACCATAATGTTATACAGCTAGAACACCAAACCGCATTTCAGAGATTATTAGACGAGCGTAAATAAGTGTTTTACAACATTATGACCTGCGATGCTCAGCTGTGGCGGGTCATGAAATTCCTTTGACACAAGAAGCGTCTATATACCCATTACCACATAGTTACCTGCCCCACCAAGAATGAATAATAAGACATCAGAAAAAATTAATGCTAGCCGATGGAGTAACTGAACCTACGTGCAGTGGTTTTAATTCAGCAATTACCCGAGCACTGAAAAAGGACAGCATGTGAAGGTTCTGTGTTGATTTCCACCCCCTCAACCAGGTGTCATGTAGCGCTCCCCCACCCTACATTAGTGTGAAAGACACGTTAAGCTCGCTAGGAAAGGCAAAAGTACTGGCATCCGATGACTTGAAAAGCATATATTGGCAGATCCCGGTCACGCTGGAGGACCGTTAGGAAACAGCTTTCACTGCCCCCGGCAGGAGGCATTTTCTGTTCTGCAACATGCCTTTTGGCCTAAAATGTGGCCCAGCTACATTCCAGTCCATGATGGTCCGTGTGCTAGACAGTCTGATTGGAGACTTCACGTTAGCATATTTTGATGATGTGTTTGTGTGGTCAGAAAGTTGGGCAGAGCAGGTTAATCACTTATCTATGGCGTTAGAGCGACTAGATATCAATGGCTTAATGTGTGTTGCAAGCATCATCTATGAAAAACGAATCTGGATTTTCTGGGATATGTCGTAGATGAGACAGGGAATAAGTCGAACACCCAACAATTACATCTAATTGACGAGTACCAAACACCGCGCGCGCGCACACACACACACACACACACACACACACACACATGCAGTTGTGCAAATTTTTCGGATTAATCAATTGGTTGCGCGAGAATATTTTGAACTTTGCAGCGATTGTGACACCACTTACTGATTTGTTATCACCACAAAGGCAGTTCGTGTAGAGTAGTGCAGCAGATGCGGTGTTCCAGTCGTGCCCGACCTTGGTCAGGTACGATCCGACCAAGCACCTGTATTTGCAGACCAACGCCAACCAGGAAGGACCGGGTGCGGTTCTATATTAATGCAACGATGACAATGCACGCCAAATGATAGATTTTGCAAATGCAAAACTAGGGCAGATGGAGCGAAGTTAAGATGCAAATGAGCGCGAATGTTTGGCCGTAGTGTGGGCAAACAAAACGTACCATGGATATCTTGAGTATCAGAGGTTCACACTGAGCACCGACAATCGTTGCCTCGTTTGGCTGCATAACATGCGAGAGGCATGTAGCAAATCTGACCCGGTGGGCATTGCTCATCCAAGACTATGACTTTGTCGTGGGGCACATCCCCAGGAAAGAGAACCAGCTTGCAGACGCATTATGCAGAGCGCCATGTGCTGGCGTCATTGTGCGTTTTGATGCAGAATGGGATGAAATCCTACCCCCAGACACACAGGAACCCTTCCACGAAGTGCGCCTCCAACAAATAAATATTGGCGACAGAAATATTTTAGTGTGTGACTTATATCGTGAGGTAGATGATGTACAATGAACTGCACATTAGCACAATGTCAAAAGAAAAATGTGCTATGAAATCAGCAGAACAGTGGTGTATAATGAATAACCGGCTAGAAACCTGTTCGCCGAGTGACCCACACACATGGAGATTATTTGTGCTGCCTAACTGAAGGAAACGTGTACTTATGCGTGCACATGGGAGTACCACAGCAAGTCACCCAGAGGCAAGAAAGTATGTGCAATGATGCAAGCAATGTAAAAAAAAATTTAAGCGCTCAGAACAGACGGTGCACAACAAAAGCAGCCTGGGCTATCTTGATGGACTTTCGAAACAGTATATCTATACCTGGTGGGGCAGTACCCGAAGTCAGCAGGAGGGGGGGGGGGGGGGGATTTATTTTTGTGGTGACTGACAATTTTTACCGCTGGGTGGAGGCCTTTGAGATGAGAAGTGCAAGAGTGCAGAGAATTGAAAAAGTGTTGCAAAGTGAGTTCTTCAGAAGATGGGGCTACCCAAAAAACTTGTTGATGGATAACGGCACACAATTCATTGGCAGGAAATGGCGTGAGGTGTGCACCTAATGGGTGGTGCGTCACTTGAAGATGGTGGTATATCACCCCTGTGAGAACCTCATGGAGTGCCGCAACCAGGAGCTGAAAACACAACTGTGGCTCCATGTGGGTAAGCATCACAACACCTGGGTGGAATATCTGCAGCCACCCTCTTCACCCTCCGCCGGTGTGTCAATGCCACCACAGGCAGATCGCCCACCGCTGTCCTGCTAGTACACAATATAAAGCCACCAGGGGAAAACAACTGCCCATCAACAAGAGAAAACAGCAACATGGAATCCAGTGGTGCGTGCAAGGAGAGGCGCCAATGCCGATTTCAAGAACAGAGGAAATGTGAACAAGAGAACGCTGTGAAGTGGGTACAAACATCCCCTCGGCTGCCCCCTGCAATCACAGCAGGACAGAAAGTCTAAATGTGTACGCACTTACAGTCAACCGCTCGTCACAATTTTTGTGCAGGCCTAGCAGCGAATTGGAGCGGACCACACAAGGTCTTGAGGAACACCAAACAAACAACAAACATGGTGATAGTGGGAAAAAAGACCATCATAGTGCACCACAATGATAAATTGCTTTCACCAGGGGGACATAACCAGCGAAGCCGCACCAGGTTTTCAAATATTCCATGACGAGAAACCACCTGCCGAGCTCCGACAGCAAGAGGAACAAGGAGAAAGTGAAATGCCCCCCCCCCCCCCTCCGGCGAGGGACTCCGACTTTTGGCCAACAAGTACCGACGCCGGACACCAAAAAGATCCCAGGAGTCGCTGTGACTGTGGTCAAAGTGTTGGCGATGATGCAGTACCGCAGGATACCGCTGTCCCGATGCAAAAAACCACTGCAAGTTCAAAACAGCATCCAAGAGGAACTGCGGTCCCCATGACCCCTGATGGCGACGGCAGTGTCAAGCGTCACAAAGGAGCAGCAGAGGAGGAAGGTGCGTCAGCAACCTCACCAGGAAGGCCATCGGCAGTTGCCCATGGCCCGACATCGCCCAACACACTGTCATCTGGGAAGGGGGGGGGCAAAGGTCAACACCACAGCGCTCGATGGCATGGCACCTACAAGCGCTGCCACTTAAGCATACACACCGCAACCGGCGCTGGCACTCCTGGAGGAAGCCCCTCCAGTGTACTCTATGATACCTGCTGTCGGGTTGCCAATACCAGATGCGGAGGCCAGCACCAGCAGGTTACAAGCAAGTACGTTTCGGCCAGCTTAGGGGACTCATCAATGTGGACACCATCACTAGTTGCCAACTGTCCAGGTCGCTCCCGGCAGCGGCAAGATTGGAGACACAGCAGTAGGAGCAACAGCATGATCAGGAGAAGCAGCACCGAGGGTGACACCGAGGGAAGTGGGTCTGCAAGCTCACTTTGCCTTCGGCAGTCAAAATGGCTGCCACAATCGCCTCAGGCTTGTGTCATGTGTGGGGACGCCACAGCGCACTGCACCGGTATAGGCCACATGGAACAGCAGCAGCTGCAGCAGTTTCGCAAAATGGGGAGCACACCAGGAGCCTCTACGTTTTATGTCACAGGCAGCAAAGGCGGAGGAAGTGCCGTTGCTCTGACTAGTGGCGCACAGCTGCAAATGGTCTCACCCCTCTCAGACCATTTGTCCACTGAACACCATCTCCGCAGCGCAGCACAGACCAGCGCTCTATGTGTGTGCATCGTAGTATGACAGTGCGTCCAGGTGATGCACGAAAGTGTTACGCTGTGCAACCAGTGAAGTGCATGGCCAGTCTGGCCTACTGTGATGCAGAGTGGCCTAATACAAAAGTGAGCAAATAGGGCGTTCACACATTAAAAGGTTTATGGTTGATGCTGCAGAAACCCCGATGAAGGGAATTAAAGATACATCCCTATGTAATTCATATTCAGTGGTGTTGTTTTCATTAAAGAGTTCATTTGTGCAAGGGTCATGTTTTCATATCACCTGTTTCACCCACATTTAATTTCACGGAAGTGCACAGTGTTTTTCATTTGTAATAACCTGAAGTATTTTTATAACATATTAAAGTTGCAAGTACAGTATGTTCATGTTAATTTATACAAAAGTGAGTCAGCAAATAGTTCAATGTGACACATCTGCCGCCAAGCTAGCCAGCACGCCACGTCGGAGAAAGTTAGTCATCGCAAGGTATCTAGAGGGGTCGGTTGTGTGTGTTCGTGGTCCGCATCGCCGCACTACAGGTGACCAGCAACCTTTTGTTTCACGAGTCATTTAGTTTACAATAGTCTTAACTCTCGGAACTTCGCCTTCCCAAGTGCTTGCATCGCCTGGGGAAGCATAATTTTCACATAATAAATGTTTCACGGCTTCGCGCCAATTTTCTTTGTATAGTCTGTGCCGGTGTGCCAACCCCAGAACCTTTATAAGTTGCCTCACTAGAAGAGTGCATTAAATTTACGACGAGTAAAATCTCATTGAACAGATTTCGCGCATTTTATTTCTGTCATGTCCTCTGACACTTAAGGGTGTGGGTCCTCACCATTTTCCCGTCAACAGTGCAAGTTTGTTTATTCAGTTTTTCTGTGTTTTTTTAAGGGTTTAATGTGATCTTGCATAATTATTTCATTAATTTAGTGTGTGTGAGTGTGTGCCATCCCAAATAGGCCACCGCATCACAAGCACTTAAGTTTAAATTGGTAATAATTATTCTGAGGAATATAAATTCCATGCTGGAGGATTACACTCTGGTGATTCCTCCCAAAGATCCAGAGATCTACAAAAGTCAGCTCTGCCATCAATCGACATCACACTGGCGATGTCTGGTACCTACCAGGTAATACTAAATTCCCACAACATTTCCTAACTTGAAATGCTACAGTTCCTAAAATCTCCTTTCACCCTGCAATCACCTCACCAGACACCATCATGTAATTACTTAAAATATTATCGGCGAGACATTGCATCGTGAACGTAGACAAGTCTGTTTTTATATTAAAAAATGCGGACTTAAAAATTGCAACTAAGGTCACTACTCTCGATGAACAAATCTATTAAAAATAAATACCTTTACTAACTTTTACAAACGTGTACCGAATCTTTAAAACACAGCAGTAATTTTGTATGTAAAACATTGACGCTTGGTGGGTTTCTGTGGTTAGGATATCAGATAGAAAAGTAGGGTGTCGTGGTTGGAAATGGTGGTTGAGGCTTAGCATGGTATCGGCGCTGTTAAACCCAAGTGCGGGCATGCCGACTTGCTACTAGTGGGGTGGTCAGAGGGTCTCGTACACAAGTTATTATATCAGAAAGGGCACCAGCTAACAATGCGAGAAGGAATCCGCTCGGATTAACACGAAATTCTTGAGGTAGGGCATGGTTGAAAAGCCCGGGCTTAAGGACCATATGCCCCCTGGCATCTGAATATGAGGATGCTTTGTGACTGCTGCAGACTTTCATTAATTACAAAAATACACACTCGAGCTGGGCTATTATGGCTTCCCAACACACCTTTCATATACTACAATAAACTTTAAACATAAACACACATAAAATATTCTAAGACTTACGTTGTTACACTACATACTTGTGGCAGGTATCTGGCTGAATAAAGGTGCGGCAGCCTTAAGTCTCGTCATCAAGTAAGAATAAAAGTACACAAACAAATGTATTGAATAAAAATGTTGATTATTCAATATTTGCAGTGCGATGGTACATGATTGAAAATATACAGACATGCGGCTTGAAGCTCCGCACTGGCTGAAACTGCAAAATGGCGTAGTTGCTGTGAAAGAAAGTAAAAGTATTGGATAAACCGGAGGGGCAGTGAGTCTGTTCCGGATGGGAGGCATACTTGGAGGTGCACGAAGTAAAAGAAAACGTTCCAGATAAAATTAAAGTCTGTAGTTACTGACCATCACAAAGAAATGATTCACCTCCGAGCTGCTAGATACACGACCTGCCCTGATGCCAGTCAAACCAAGACTAACGAGGTGACATGGCGTCGGTGACGCCGCACAATAACAGAAAATCGCTTGGAAAAATAATTACGTGAATGATATGTTACACAACACTGGATGAAACATACATTAAAATGCACTATGTACAATGCCTTTGAAAATACTATACACAAACATATAACATTTAAGTGCAGCTGAATTTTATATGAAATATTATTTTTTGTTAAATATGTCTCTCTGTTTCCTGGAAAGGCATAAAAATACATAACAGCCTGATAAATGGAAGAGAAAGCATATTGCATTAATTAGAGACACTACAAATTAATATTTTTTTTCAGAAAAATATTTCAAGTAAATTTTGTGTTGCGTGGTTCGAAGAGTCCGCATTGCACTGCAAGCATCAAAACGACAATGTTAGCAACTTATTATTTCATTTTATAAAAAGGGCTTGATATGTGTCTAGTAATTCTTTTAATTCTGTGTTAAGATGCACTAAACACTTTTGTGAAATATTAGCGGATGACTAAGATCCACGTGCCCACATGGTCGCTACTTGGCACTATTATAGCTATTTGAGTACACTTGGGATTTCTCTACATCCATTTGCGGGTGGTTACTTTATTATGGGACTGGTTTCAAAATACGTGGCACTTCATAAAACACTTGTTAAAACAAGTTAGGCCTTGTGGGGTTAAAAAACACTGCACTGACTCACATATCTTCAATGTGGAGGTTGGCCTTCGGTGTTTGTGGCCTAAGTGGACTTTGCTATGTCCGTGGCCCACTATGCGCTGTTGTTGCCTGAGCCATGGGTGACCAAAGATGACCGTCTTCTGTAGCCCATGGGTCACGATAAACTCAGCAATGCTGGTTATTCTCTGAATGATGAAAGTAAGTGTTACTCGTCCATCTAAGGCGAGTATACAGTCGGGCTTGGCCATTCAGACATTTTCAACTGGGGCCATATTGTTTCCCATTGCTCTGGGGAGAGTAGGTCGCTGCGTATAAAATTTCCGGTGACCGCGGAGTCCAGTAGTGCTACCACACTTTGGCCGTTTAACATTATTTCAATTTTAGGTGCTTCTGGTGGTTCTGCCTCTTCACCCATTAATTGGATTACGAGCCCTTTGGTTCCGACGGACTCAGCCCATTTGATGTGTCGGTATCAGTGTTTCCCCATCTGTGAGGATCCCTTCTGCGGGTTGGGAGTGAGTCGCGGACCACCAGTTGCGATCCTTCAGCTATGCGAGCGCGTGGCCCGACCATGCAATCTTTGTGAAGGTGATAGCCGGGACAGAATCAACACTTCGGAAGATTATGCACTGGTGGTGCGGGCGATGGTGGCTTGACCTTCCTTTCATGAGGCTTCTCTGCTTCTGCAGACTTGCTTCTTTTCGGACATTCTAAATGAGCCGGCGCCCAGTGGCGCTCTATCTCTCGCACCTGATCCACCAGCTCTTCTGTGTCTTGTGGCCAGGGTAAAATAAGGAGATTACATAGCCGTGGTAATAGCATGTGGGTTATGTGACATATGCAACTTTCCTCGGTTTCTTCAGGGAAAATTCATCTTCCGGCAGATGAAAATTTCGGTCTCTTCTCCGAGGGCCTGTGTTCGGCTGTAGAACTCCGTGGTGAGGTTGGCTAATACTTCTTCTCTGGTAAATTCCGTAGCAAGTCTGTTTCGGAATTGTGTCCACTCGGTGATGAGCTCCTCGTATTTTCCCCACCAGTCGAGTGCTCTACCTATGAGGCGTGCTTGTGTGCGTTTAACCCACTGTTATGTGTTATGGCGGAGTTTCTTGCTCTTTAAACTCCTTCTTACAGTATGTAAGAAAGGTGAGCGGGTCTTCATGAGGCCGACCAGCAAAGTCGGGCATCTAGGGCTCCCCTGTTGCATGGCTCGGTTCGGCTTTCTGTCAATGCCTGGGATTTTGTGGTCGGTATTCAGCGGCCCGCTGACAGACATCGCATCTATAATCCATTACCGGTCGGGTCACTCGTTCATCCAGCAATCCAAAGCAAACATCGTGGAATATATCGGTGCTTACAATGCACCTCATGGTGTATTGTCCTTACCTTTGGCAGGCACCCGGCTACAATATGCCATCTGGCATATCCGGCAGTCCTCGTACCGGTATTCAAGGTCGTCGGTGTGGCGGACTATGTCATCCCAGCCTAAACAGACATAGTGGAATTGGCGGTGACAATGTGCGAACTCAATTCTATGAACCCCTTCTCTGGGGCATTCTGTTCTGGCACCGTGGTTGCTAGGGGTGGAGTCCACGGTTTCATCGCAGTGCTCATTCGCTACCTCATTGGTGTCGGACATCGTTGGGGTTTCTTGAGCGCCACGGGTTGTTTCTCGACTTCTCGAAGTCTAGTCTAGGATTAAATTCAAGACCCGGCTGTTTCTCTCACCTCAGGGTCGTGCCGGCCTGGTTCGCCATAACTTGTTTCCAAATTATGATGGGGACCCCACGATGGGTGCCAAAAAGTACACTCCATTGACGCATGGCAGTCCTGGCTGGTTGACTGTCCCAGTCTCGGATTACTTACTTGACACTAAGTGAGTCTCATCTCAGGGTAGTTACTGGTGTCTGGGCACTGGTGCCCGACCGGAGTAGGTTCAGTACTGGCCTGGTAGGTCGTCGACTTGACACAAACTTTGGTTCAGTGAGTTTTACCCTGCATGGAGCGGGTTTAGGAGGTGGTGTGGTGGGGCAAAGTGTCTGCTTGGTGGGTGACTGTACTGCCCCTGTTCCCACTACCTGGGTGGCACTCGAGTTAGGGGTGCTAGGTCTCGGCTTTGATGTGCTGGTGGACCTTTCGCCAAACAGTGCATCTTACACTATGGAGTGGTACTATTCCGCAACTCTGGTAAGTGGCTCGAACAGAACAACTGGCGTGAGCAGGCTGTTCCCGCGATGTTAGCAGCCCAAACCCGCTAGGAAGGACACTTATTATGTAGCCCCTGTGTATTCTTTGAGATTGCCCTCGCCTTCTTGACCTGTCTCTCAACCCTACCCCTATGGGTGTAAGGTATTTGACACTATCTTAACATGGGGGTTGCAGGAGGTAGGGTGTTTACGTGTGTGTTTCCAAGTATGGGTGCCAATTACTGCCGCCAACACCACGCCTCAATCTTGACTCCCCCACCAGAGGTGGAGAAGACTCGAGCTGCAAAGCGATGGTTGCAGAAATCGCACGATGTTCTCCCAATGGGGTTGGTTCCTCTGCACCAGAGTGCAACCCTCTCGGCACCACAAAGTGAGCGGTGAGAGTAGTGCACCCTAGCCGGCAAGCCGATCCCACCGGGAGCATACCCAGTTTTGTGGCTCTACTGTTACACCTACCTGGGTGCAAGGAACGTGTGGTCTTCAAATACTGGTGAGGGTAGTGTCCAGTGTTCACTGGTCTCCCCAGACTCAAAGAAGTTCCCCTCCTCGGCAACACGAAGTGAGGGGGTTTGATGAAAGGAATAGCGGAGGGGGGTCTGTAAGCCAACTTCCAAGGGACGGTATCCTAGTGTCGTGGCTCTACTGTTCACTGCACGGGGCAGAGAATGGGTGGTTTTCCAAGGATATTCTGGCGTTTTGTACGTGTATCTATGGTACATTCAAACCCGGTCTCCTGCTGACTCTGCTAGCTCCGATAATGATACAAGGAAAAGATCTGGTAAGATCAAAGTTTACTGACCGTAAGAAAATAAACACAGATGGTGGAAGCATTATCTCCTAAATCCACACAGGCTAGCTGGAAGGTGAACACTGTAGAGTTAACAGTAAAAGGCGCCTTGTGCATAGCAATGGGGAAAGGCAGTAGCTGGAGCATGTAGCTTAATAACCCGGAGTGAACTTTACTCTCTGTTCGTAAGGGACCGAACGTGTCTCAGTGTGTGTCTGGTGATGCTGCTGGTACTTCCTTCATTATAAGGTTGGAGAGGATCTTCTGCTCCATGAGGAAGTGGTAAAATACTTGGAGAGGTACGAGCCTCTGCACCAATAGCTGGAGTAATGAGAGCTCAGGAGAAGAGTCAGAACACTAGATTGAGAACTGGACTTTTCTTAACATTCCCTATGTCTAAGTATTAGGTAGGGTTGGCAACCATGGCCAGAGTTAAGGCCATGACTACCTCCCTGAGTGTACCTATATGTGAAACTATATTCTAGAAGGGGTATGGTATAACCCGCACAGAGACGGCATAACCCATACCGACAGAAAATACAAAATTGTAGGAGCATCAATGAAAATGCTACAGTAAACAGCAGGCGTGGACTGAATGTCGGTTTAATATGACAGAAGAACTAGTAGAGGGAGTGGGGCATGTGGGTACATGCTAATGAGCACATGCACCCTAGAGGTGGAAACTGCAGCTAATGTTCCTGGGCAAGCTGCCTGCACAGCATCGGCAGCAGCATTTGTTGCAGGGCCCCCCCTGTTTCTCTTCGAATGCATCAAAAACCTAGGTAGCTCAGTCATGGCACTGACACAATCTTCTCTCTTCTGCGCCATCAGGGTCTCCATGCCATGGGAGAAGGTAGGGACCTGCAAGAGGGGAGCCACCTCATTCCTATCCTCCAAAATCTCAGTCGGTCTTGGGTAAGCACTTAAAAGTGACCAGCAGGACATCCAGGAGCTACCAGTGATGGAGGCGAATCTGCTGGGCCCGGTGTAAAGGCTGACATCGAGGCGCTTCCAAGGTCCGATGCTCTTCAATTCCATTCCTCACACATCGGCAGTCGACAGCCCACAGAATCCAGCAGGAGGAGGGTTCGTGACACTTTGCATGTTTCAGAACATCGGGATTTCCCTCCTTCCCCCCAACCATTGATCGTTTGGCCGCCTCCTGCCGACATACTACTACTATATTCAACTAAACCACCCAGGTAATCGACGTCCACAACGACGGCTCTATCTTGGTCCACGAGCCAGTATTTGGGTATTCCTGGCATTCCCAGTACCTGAGAATCTCCAATCCGCCAATTGGTGACGTGACTAGTTGCAGATAGGCGCCGCAACAGGGTGCATCTCTTTTATACTTCTCGGCCATCCCTTACTTCAATGGCATAGGGAGAAAGGGTACAAGCGCAGTGCCTAGACCCTTCGTACAAGTGGCATAGTGGAGAGCAGTGGTATCTAGGTATCTTACTTGTGGCCGCATCCGGCTGCACACTGCTGCACTCGCCACGGGCCTCTTGCATGGTCCCTGTGGCTCATCGGGTGAAAATAAATATTATTGGGGCGTCTGTCCTGGCCCGGTAGATACAAGAGACTTGTAGGCGGTAGCGGTAGCAGCAGCAACTCAACTCTGTATACTACCGCCAGGGATGTAGTTGCACTGATAAGTAGCAGTCAGTTATTGATATTGTGAAAGACGTCATGCGTCAAGATAGACGTTTTTTATTAAATAATTATTTAAATTATAATATTTATTCGGTAAAGTGAGTGTGTCTGGAAAGTCATCTAGTAGAGTACACAGTGTCGTGGATACAACGTAGTGAGTAAATACTTAGTTAATTTAAAAAAATAGGGGCTTTTTCGAAAAAAGAAAATCTCGGAATGTGGTATAATGCCACTCTTACTAATTACACAGAACACAAATTTTCTAGGAAAATCGACATTTGGCCAATAGAAACTCCAAAAATTATAGTGGGGAGGGCTATGAAGATTAGGGAAATTATGGGGTAAGCCCATTTGTACCGAGAAATGATTACCTAAATCGACAATGTTACCGATACAATTTAGAAATACGATAGTGGGGAGGGCTATGAACTGGAAGGAAATTGAGGGGTTAAATTTTCTTATGAAAACGAACAGACATTTTTTTTACCCCACAATTCGCCTGATTTTCATAGCTCTCCCATATGGTATTTGTAGCATGTGTTGGTAATATTGTCCGTTTATACACTATTTTGTGAAGTTGTTTTGCAAATTAATGTATTTTCGTGAATAAATATTGCATTATGAACATATTTTTCACTCGTTTTACCCCACAATTTCCCTGATTTTCATATCCCCCCCCCCTACCCACTATAATTTCTGGAGTTTTTATTGGTCAAATATTGATGCCCCCACTAAATTTGTGTTCTGTGTAATTATACCACTTTCCATTCGTTTTGTACCTCTTAGCCAGTCAGCTGATGTAACAGAAGCTCTCAGACTAACCTCTTGGCCACCTACTACACGTAACTCGTTTTCCTGCTAAGTCACACACAGGAAGTCCACAGGTAGAGGCAATTTTTATTCTCCACCAGCACGGCCACAGCAGAATAGCTAGATGAACACACACCTTTACGAGAGAGGCTTTTGACTGTTTTCATTTTAACTAATGTATTTCAATTTTTCCCCCCAAAGGTTGATTTTTTGTACCGTTCCATATATTGTTTTCTCTCCACAGGTTAAATTTGTTAACCGCATATTGTACACACCCAAGCCATCAGCTGTTAATGTAGAGTGGCACACTTAACTTTGAAGGCCGCGCAACACACACATACCACACTTGTAGAAGAAGACACCATTATCTACTTGCCTCCTGGCCGCCTGCTGCCGTCCAGCACAGAGACAGTGTTCGCATTCTACACATCAGAAAAAAGAAAGACTATGCCTAGCCAGCCCAAGGCACCAGGAGTAAGATGTTGGAGACAGAGAAACTGCTCTCCTCTGCGCCTGCTAGTGATAACTTCCAGCATGCCGCTCTCAAGCCGAGAGCACAGAATAGGGACAGTGCTACATTCCATCAAGTAAATTTTTTTTCTTTTCTCGTTCATTCGCACGAGTCTCTGTCACAACAAGGGGGCAGAGAATTGACACACGACTTCTTTTCATCATTATTAAATCAACTTGTACTCATCAGTGCGCATCACTTAGCCGCACATCTTAACAGAGTTGTTTGATTCTACACACCACGAGACGCCCAGATTGTACCGTCTATCCACGGCAAAAGACAGAGACTCCATGCCAGACTTGTACTATTCACCAGACGAGTCACCAAGACTATGCATCGAGGTCATCCAAGTACTAAACCGCACCGCAGGATGGCACCACTAGTATGATCGCCTCATGTAACTTGGATCTAGCACTGGGTGGTGACGTCATATGCCCTGAGGATGAAGCGCCACTTCACAGCTGCCACCCCCTCCACAGTCTACCAAGGGAGAGCCCAAGAAGAGTATAAATACCGGGGCTCGGCCCTTGGGATGCCAGTCTGTTCTGTTCCTTCACAGCACGCTCGTGCCGAAGGAACCATCAGCTCCCTGGTCTTCACAGCACCCCAGTGCAACAGACCATCTTCTACCTTCTTGGTCTTCACCACACCTCTGGTACCGAAGATTCCTACCAGCACATCGCCTATCTTCACCGCACGCTGGTGCCGAAGACTCCTGCGGTCTATTACTAAATACATACACACTTCCGACCCTTTCAGGTCAAACATAGTAGCGTAGCGATTAAGTTAATAGCACTTCATCTACCTATCCCGTTAGCCTAGGAACATGTCTCCTTCACCTGTCAATGCGTAGTAGCTTCCATTAAGCTCCCATTCATGTTAGAAGGTAGTGCGAAACAACCTTATATATATTTCCCTAAGCAGAATAAATAAATCTTGATTTACTTGAGGGTATCAATCCCATAGTCTTAGAACCTCGCCCTGTGAACATCAGGCCTATCAGAGGGACAGCAAGTGACGGAGAGATTTGCTGGAACCACCACATACCAGTAGAGTACCCACAAGCAATCTGGACGATTACTCTTTCTGTGCACCGTGGTATACAGAACGGTCAGTCCTGACACTAGGTATTCTGCCTCTTGGGGTTAGCTTGTCATCTCGGAGATTGCACTTCCCACCATGCTACTTGTACCGGAAGGTGCATTTCTCTGAGTATAAGGAAATTCAGCCTCTGGAGGCACTCACCCACGTATTGGGACTGTCCGCCCGTCACACCAGACTTCAGTATCTACCGCTCTGCTTGCGCCAGATACTACGATAGGTATACCACAACTTGGTTGGCAGACATGGTATACGATTGAACACCTGTAGAGGACCACACATAACCTGCTCCACTTCCACGGGTTTTGATAGTAGTGATTCTGTCATCATGTCCTACTCCCATTGGAGTACGACCACCCATTAAGCTAGCCGAAGATACACACCCCTTGTTTGCTGCATACCTGAGTAGTCAGGACAAATCCCTCACACCTAAAATACCAACTCAAGTCAACACCGACAGGCTTCACAGGACTAACAGGCTCCACAGGTTACACGTCGTCCAGTTATTCCCACAAGAGTGGTCCCCCCAAAGCGCAAGGTAGTTCTCGCCATACCAGACTTCGTGCCTTGCCACAAAGTCACCCGAACAGTGTTTTATACTGGATGCATTCCAGTACCATGCAAGTACTAGTCTTAAGCTTCAACCCCCGGGTGTGCCTGTGACACACCTTGCTAGCTACAGAACATCATGCATCAGTAGCCAAAACCCTGCAAATCTCCTGTTAGTGACAAAAACTATACTATAACCACAAACGTGCTTCTGATTCTTTTGCTGCAGGACCACAGGTTATTAGGCACAATGTGGATGAGTTTGGGTCACTAATAAACTACTTCACAAAGTCATGACTGCTGTCCAGTTTGGAGGGAAATGGCATCTCATTGTGACAGCAAACAGTGAAGAAAAGATGCTGACGCGTGACACCCTGTCGACTAAGCATGTGTCAAGTGTAAGTGGGAGAGTAATTTTTGTTTGGGGGCTAAGTAAGGCACACCCTTAATTGGAGGGTTCGTTATTCACTTAATCTCTATATGGGGTCGGTGCTTTCTCAGTGTAGAGTACCGTAATGGCCGGGTAGCTATTCAGCAGGACACAAAGTCTGATTCTGCCAGAACAATCTTCCGTTTCAGGCTCCGAGCCTTGGATGGCATACCTGGGTGACAGATTGTTATACTTCGTCTTACGCTTAGATTGCAGTACAGAGCTTATGGTACTCACTATTGCCAGATTATTTCAGCTTTGTGACGTAACTGGCAAGCTGAGAAACAAATGGGAGGTGAAGGAAACTGCCTGATTAAGATCATTGTTATCTGTTTACCTCCCTGCCAACTCATAAAGGAATCCAATCCTGCAACACAAAGCTAAGCAGCTCCTTTGAAACTGAAGCCTGTGAGAAACTCATATCATTGTGATTGGACAGTGCGCACGCACGTAGATAGTATTCTTTTTTGAAGTTGCAAAAAAATAACTTATCAGGCAACAGCGCCCACAGGAACAAGGATAGCGTTAACGACAGAAATTGTGCATTGGAAAGAGAGAGTGATGTCCATTACACCACACACTGCAATCTAAGAGTAAGACGCTCTATAGTTCTAGGGTGAGGTTCTGTCTGATTGACTGTATGTGAAGATGATCTTTAGTTTGAAGTTGGCTGGCTGTGATACACGATTTGTGTCGGTGGGGACAGAGCAACAGGCGTAAGGTAGGCCACGGCTGCTGTTTGTCGGATGATGAATTCCACGAGCCACGGGTGAACTTCGTTACTGAGGCGTGTTGGTGACTGGGATGTCTCACTGTACTTCAGGTGTTACTGGAATGAGCAGGTGTCCGAGTGCTTGAGCTTGGTCCTTAGACGTAAGCTATCCTAATGCAGCTACAAGAGCGGGGGGTCAGCTCTTGCAAGCACCCAGAGGAAATAAGCACATGTTTAACGTTCTCTCCTTAAGACCACTGCGTCTGAAGAACGGCATCTGGAGACACACTCACGTCTGCGAGATAAAAAGCAGGGTTTGTGGTTCTCTACTGTGTAGAGCCATGTAGTTGGCTGCCAACGAGCAGATAGAGAAAATTAGGCCTCGCAGTGTTAGTTTTGTCCGCGTCTTCCCAGTCTAGGGAACGTCCCCTCCGGCACAATGGTGTGACGGAAAGGACGAGCACCAAACTGACAAGCGAGTCCAGAAACCATGCGCCTGTGTAGGCTCCACCGTTCTACCTACCGAAGTATGTAGAAAGGTTGGCCAAGCGAGTGCTTGTAGGTAAGCAAGATGTGTACTGGTTCGTTTGAGTCAGTGTACCTGGGATCATGTGTGTTTCTCTCAAGGGTGAGGTCAACTGGGAAAGGTGAAACGTCTACATGAATGTGGAACTCAAGGATAGATTATAACAACAGTTTATTAAGTTTTACAGCGAGTAAACACGTGGCGACTTACTACTGCCTGCGTTTGTCAAGAGCTTTACGGGAAGCAACACTACGCAGTCCAGGTAGAGGCAACCCTTTTATACACTAATGGGGATTTTGGGGCAGAATAGCGCTGTGAGAACAACTTGAAACTAAACTGACTCCCTAATGCATTGTTGCCCAGATGGGGCAGAGGTGTCTAAGTGTGGACAGACAAGTGGCATGATGCTAGGAAAACTAAGCAAGGTGAGACAGAATAGTCCAACAATGGAGTTTACGAAAGGTTTACCTTCTAGTACAAAGGTACCCTGAACCAGTGTGAAGACTGTTAAGGTCAGGTCACCGGCAGCTAGTGCGGTGGACGACTGGAGACTGGTCTCAAACCAAATTTTTCCCTCCGTATTTATACTCTACGGGTTACTGCTTTGGCACTCATTGGCTGGCGCCTTGACGAGAGGTGGTCGCTGTGTTGGGGGGGTAGAGAAAAGCATAGAGCTCTGGTGTGACATCACCAGCCGGCTGGAAGAATGACGAACGAAAAAACATACCAGTGGCTCCATCTGTGATTAGTAGTACTCGTTGCCTTGAGGAGCATAGCTTCGCCAGGCCGGTGAATAATAAAATCTCCGCTGGCTGAAACGTCCATTCTTGCACGGTAGACAGTACAATCTTATAACGTCACTCATGTTCAATGGCAATGCAAACTCTATAGAAATCAGATATGCTGTGGGCTATGCTGATGAGCTGAAGTCGTCTGATTACCATAGTTGAAAATGTGTCATGCGTCAATCTTGTAAAGAGGAAGTTTAACTTGCTGGTAGAGAGATATAAAATATTTTGCTATTGGTGCAACTTACACAAATTACACTATTCTGTGGAAAACTGTCCCATAGCTGTTGCAATTGCCACTCCAGATGATTTACATGTGTTCATCATTGAATGTAAATAGGGAGGTTAGAGCTAACTTCTATTGAGAGAGGTCATTAGAGATGGAGCACATTGCTCAGAGAAGTACAAAAGGGGCAAGGAATTGGACCGCGACTGAAGTAAAGAACCAACCCAGAATTAATTTGGAGTGATGTAAAAACAATATGGTAAATAAAAATCAGAGTGGCTCAAACCTGGAATTGAATCTATTGGCAATAAAATTAATGGCGCCCCAGCAGTATGACTTTACCATAACAAAAAAAAAGGTAGGCTGGAATGGTAACCTACATTGAACATAGCATTTGTTTATTCTCGTTTCATTCATAGACAGAGCAGGTGTGGCACAAAGATGCATTGTGGCTGCACTATGCTTCTATAAACTGTCAAAATTTAGTGAACTTAGGTTCAAAATTCTGGATGCAACTACATTTTTTTAATTTTTTACGTGTCATTTGTGTTTACAACCAGTATTTCATATTAATTTAGGTGTTTTGTGTGTGTACAATCTGTGAAAACGACCTATGCCAAACAACCTACGCATGCCGCTTCTACTACTAATCAACTACGATTACGACTCATCGCTAAGTGTATCTACTTCCACTGCTACAGACATGAGACACGTAGAGAGAATTTTGCAGATGAATTATCGGTTGCCTACTCATAACAGGCAACAGGAATTTATAATTGAATTCTCTTCACCTGAAGGTTACGCAACCTGGCAACGCCATTGAAATAGAAATACCACTTTTCAAGTTTCAAAGCACCACTTTTTGCCCTTTCAAAACTACATTTTCTAGTCCCTATCAACAGGTTCAAAAATTGCATACCGTCAAGCACCATGCAACTTTTCGTTGTACGTTATGTCAATTTAATTACAAAAGCCATATCTTGATGATGAAAATACCATTACTTAACTACAAAAACTCAAGATACAGCTAAACCACTGATATACAACAAACTTAACTGCCAAATGTTTAGTGAATTTACAGGATTTTTTAAAAAACACATTATTTCACTGTGCCACCAGTAAGTTTATTCAAACCATTGTGTTATTTACACTACCAATTAAAACTCGAAAGATTGGATATCAACAACAAACACTAATCCAACCTGTTGGTATGCACTTCCTGTAAAGTAAACATCAGTCTTACCAAAATAAGCAACAACACAATTCATTTCTGGGCCAACAAAAAAATCAAATATTTCCACAAAAATTAAAATTACACACACTTATGAAAATTCTAAATGAACCTCACTCCAATTGTATATTGTGGGACTGCCATAAACTAAAATACTATATAAAAATAAATATGTACACTGATAACCATGTCTGAAAATACATATCAAATAACCATTTTGGTGTCTTACCCAAAAGTACTATTCTATAAATTCAACTGGTAGCAAATACCATTAACAGATCTCAGAATACAAGAGCATAGCTATGTTCAGCAAGCAAAATTCAGTAGAAAACTCCACAATGTTGGAAGTACTCTCAAAGTACAAATTTAAATTAATATATGCACAATTTTGGTCTAATTGCTTATGAGGCTTTAGAAATTGTTCCGATACTGATACCAAGTAATGGTATCAGCGGATACTTAACATTTTCCGATGTATCAGCATCGGGCCTATACGTTAGTATTGGTTATAAACAGTGAATGAGTGGGTGAAGAGATTTTGGCAGCTCTTAACAGTGAAGTCTTGAGAGCCAATTATAGACCATGAAATCGGGACACAAAAATTACATGGTGCTGCTGTACGTTTTACAGTATTAATCATGCGTGCAATAATTTGTTCACACACGTTCATAAACAAAATAACCATTCCACACACATAAAATTTAAACAAATTGGAGCTCTGTCATAGAAACCGTACATGCAAAAATAATTTCGCTGCTGTACAAGTGAAAGATTTCTTACGTAGTTCGTATGCCCGCCACAGCGCCACAAATGCAAATTGATAGACACCATTTTGTGTAATATGTTGCCATTGTTTCGCTTTCTTAAGTCACGTTACCATCTGTGGAATAGTAATCCCGCAACATATATTTGTAAACATTGCAACAAAACACAAATTTTCTATCACAAATTTTTTGTAGCGGAGACATTAAGTCAAAATTTATTATGTTTGTATGGAATCGTGATTTAACAATATTTACAGGAATACAAAAATTCAGTGTGGCCTATACATGGAATATTAATTATCCCAAAATGTTTTATTAGAAACTTCTGGTGCTGCATACATACGCAAAAAAAATACCTATATCATGACAAGATGGAGATTTTTGGACATTCACCATTGCAATGCAGATGTCTATCATGGGAAAATCAGAACTCACAACGAAAAAATGCTTAAAAAAGATGAGCAACTTCTGGATGAGAAAATAAATATACGTAAACACTGGAAAATTCCAAGCAGGAACAGAGTCAAAAAACAAACAGCAACTAATTATGAAACACCAAGTGTTATCTGTTGGTATCGGGGTGTCTGTATTGGAGAACATGGTACCTGAACAATTCTATACACATGCAGAAACTTAAAAGATCTTTGAAAAATGCCAATTTTTGTACTTTTACTACACCAGTGTATACATATATGGTACACATTTATATTTTTGATTCAAACACTATTCAAACTCAAGTTTTGTACAACTTGAATAGACTTGAGTACTCCCAGTGTACTACTTGTTTGACAGTCGTGCAAGCATGCACACACACACAAAGGACAACACTTTTTCATGTGGTTGTGTGGTCACATTTTGCTCGCTAGGCATGCTTCATAGGCGGTGAGTTGTAGTACAAATTCTTTGTGTGTGTGCCTGTCGACAAGTCCTACACTGTGAGTACTTGAATTGCCGTCATTTTAAATACTTTTGAATAGACTTCACCGTCAAGACAAGTTGACAACTCGACGCTGTGTGTGTGTGTACATGCACGCGCGCGCGCGCACGCACACACTCTCTCTCTCATACACACACTCACACACACACACACACACACACAAAAAAAATTAGGGTTGTAAGTTTTTTCTAACTCACGTTGAGGACAGCATGAATGTTTCTGTTGCAAGTGTCTTGGATATGGTTTTATGTATACAGATAACATTCCAACCTGGAAATAAAACAATTTTTTAAATATTTGTTTTTATGATTTTGCTTTACTCATTAAATAATCATTTTAGTCTTATCTAGATGGTATCTGATACTTACTGCTGTTATTCACTCAGCCTGAATTAAAACCTAAAATTAAGTATTTTACTCCCATAATCTAAAAACTTAAACTATGCCTATTACTTGGCGGATACATTTTTGGATACAAATTGCCAGTAATGGTTTCACAAATAAAATATTGTATTTTAACTTAATCCTGTTTAAGTATTTTGTGTTTTAACTTAAATTTCAATGTTGGGCAATGTAATAACTTGTATTTAAGAATTGTTTTGGTTTTATCACTATTCATTATATAATATTCGCTTTATGTATGCAAAACACTGCAGTCTGCTTTTTAGTGACTTTCAACATGTTCAGCAGTCTTTTTTACCTAACCGGTTTATCGTTTCACTCAGAATACGTTACCCTAGCATATAAATTTACATTTTAAAAATAAAAATGCATAATTTTTCATCAGACACATGTGAACATGGCTTCATGCACCCAAATAAAAAAATGTGCTAATACAATTTTCACATTTAGGGAGACCACATGGGTAGAAACTCTGCAGTACCGGTTTGTATGAACTCAAGTCGCAAAGAAAAATCTTGGAGAACCGTATCTGTCCAACTGAGGTTTGACTAGTCTTTGTGTTGAGTCAATATAGATTTTTTTACAGATAATGGAACAAATTGATACTTGCCAAAACAGCTGATGTCCAATACAAAAACAATGAGCTCTATAAAGTTTAAAGAAAAAAATCAATGCAAGTAATTTTTGCAACCAGTGTTATTTCCTTTGATTGTTTGTGTGAAGAGGTTGAAAGAATGTATATAACGTTTCTGGTACAACTTTGTCACCACCTTCTGTTCTACTTCATGAAGTTACTACACTTGTTGAGAACATGTACACCTAATTTTAATTTTCTTTACTTTGTAAACAAGTCGACCTTCCATGATGGCATTTGAAATAAAGCTGGGTTTACAATAGAAAAATTATGAATTAAGAATTGTGCAGCAACCATATCTTCCCACACATGAAATACTGTATGTATTCTAAAGTTATGATTCACAATTCACACAATAATTCTCAAGTCCAGTTACTTTACATCAACATGTAGTAGCTAAATGATCTACTAGATGGCTGGTGACCCTTGATCCTGTTTAGAGGTTACTCAAGATTCTATTCTCGTAAACACGCATCTACCCAATCAGTTTGACGGCTACCACAAAATTTTACATTGTTTTCTGAAGGACTTTTTCACGTTACAAAGCACGTATGCAATACAGTTTATTACGGAATTAATGTGAAATATATTCCACATCCTGCATACTATTCCACCTGTAGAACACGTTAACTTTTATGAACAATTTCACCTAGCATGTAAACATTAATGCATTTTATTGGAGACCTTGGGGACATAGTTTTTAAAAATACATCTTCTTTATTTTAAACATTGGAAAACTACTAAACATTCTAATTTAATACATATATATCATGAATGGCAAAGCTGTAACAACTAAAAATAATAATTATTCATATAAACAGTACCATATCACAAAAAATTTTTCAGGTCAAAAATTTATGGTAATGTACTTTATTCTAACTTGCATCTTGTTTTTAAAAAATATTTCTGGAAAAAAAATTGCTATAATTGAGTAAATAATGTGATAAAATGCAGCAAATAACAGTCACTTCGCTACTTAAATGTCGGGCACGTTTTCCTTTTTTTTTTTTGTTTTTGAATAGCACTGTTTACTACAGGGAATAAAAATTTTTCAATGTGAAGAATCTGCAGCATCAATTTATAATACAACAAGTATTGAGGGTATCGTAGCAACGAGAATCTGAATTGGCCCATCACTAATTAACACCCATGTATTCTGTATTACTCCTGGCATTGCTCATGTCAACATTGTAACCACCATATCCGCAGCTTTGACAGGCCCTTTCCCATGGCTTAATGGGACTACATAGTTCCTACTTCGGATGTATCTCAATCCACACTGCATCACCATTAGCAAAACAACCTCTCCAACTGTCCTCAGCCAGTTTGTGGACTGGGATGATACACCCCACAACACCTGAACTGCTACAATGTTTAACTGCAGTATACGGCTGTACTACATAGCAATACAGTGTACCAATTACGAAACAATATTTCTGAATGGTTTTTCTTGTTCCGCACAATAGTCCATTTCAGAAAAGAGTTTTGCTGTATTTTGCTGTGCTTATACATAACTGCTCTTGTACACGTGGTTCCAAATTTTTGATTAAAAACCTTTTGGCGTGTAAAATAAATTAATAACAGTAAAAGAAAACTTGCTTGTTTTACAATTTCCATGCCAGGTAAAAAATTTTCAAGTACAGAATTAAAGCATACCCAGCAAAGGCTGATAGATAAATTTATTCATGAAATTACTTATAGAACAAGAAAACAAATGAACCACACGTCATGAAGATGTATAATGTTTAACAACCGAGGAGCTTAACGGAAAAAATGACACCATAAGTATTTGTTTTTCAGAGAAAAAAGTTTTGAATAAAATTTTTGTCACAAAGTTTTACAAAATTACTTTTCATCATACAAGTTAACATTTCTGTGGATATTCATTTTTTCCTCTTAAACACCTCAAATGTATATCACTTAAGTTGAAAATGACAAGTTGGCTTAAATATAATGAAAGGTAAAAATAAATACTACATTACATTTGGTACAAATGACAGAATTAACAGTAAACATACTCTAAAAAAATACCCTTTAAGTTAATATTCTTACAAGCAGAACATAGTACTAAAAATATACTACCATACTATTACTAGCCAAAACATTAAAACACTTTCAATTATATGAATACACACGTAACAAATTAATAAAAATAGATTACATTTATTTAAACTCCAAACCTAATTTCACTCAAAAAATCACTGAAAGCAAAAAACTTAACATTTGAGAAACAAAAAGCATGTACATCACGAGTCCATTTCAATACAATAATACCTGAAGATGAAACGGTGCATAAACACATCACATCACCAACAGATGGATCATACAACTGCAACCGCCATGGTCACTACATTTACAACAGTCCCTCTGTGGGTCAATACAGAAATATGCAGATATGCACACTAGAATTTTTTATATCAAAAAGCTACACACAGTAACTACAGGGAAACTAGTGCAGAAATGGCATCACAAAAATACAGCAGTATGCGAGTATCAGTTTGTTAGGTCACGTCCACTATTGTTAGGAACACTACCATATTCTCTCATAGAATAGCAAGTATGCTTGGCTCTGGAGCACCCTGTCCTCTGTCACCTCGGAAACTCTAGAGTCGCTGACATAGTACCATTTCCCTGGTGGGGGTTCAGTCACCCCTGCTGCTTCGTCCAACTTTTGGGGCGATGCATGCTGAGGCCTGTTGCTATCGGGGGGCACAAACGCCCACCGCGGGTCGTTCTCTGCCAAGTCTGGACGCACCTGAGAAATACATAGTAAACCACTACATTATACAATAGATTAAGTAACTATGGAACAAGCACATTCAAATCCGGTGAATATCAAACCCCAAGATAAATATTTCCCTACTGTTCCAGGTACCTCAATTACATTATAAAACAAATACATGGCAATAATGATTCTGCAAAAATGACTGATATATCCTAGGTTGGCTGACTGACCATCACAAGCAGCATTTACTTTGAACTACAGCAGAGACCTGAATTTGTGAGGCCTCATGATGCCTGAAATTGACCTCGCAAAATCGCAAAATTGTTTCCGAACAATTTTGACCCCCCTCCCCCACAAAACTCAAACCAAAAATTGCATTAAAATAGCGGTTTTTGCGTGAAGTCAGGTTTAATCATCTCTAATCGCAAACATAGCATGTTTTTAAAAGGAACTATTAATTAATTTTAATATATAGATTGTGTATACCCCAGAGGGCATATATTAACTCCTTTTGCCCCCCCTCCCCCCCAAGTCACTTAAAAATGTCCAAAGTGCATTTCCAATAGCTTCTTGAGGGAAAATTGGACAATGTAGTAATGAAATATTGTGACAAAGTTAATTTAATCCCCCCTTAAATTTGTTAGGTTAAATTTTTTTGTTCAGATCGGGGTAGATCATGTTCTTGTTTGTGTATTAGTTCGAGTAGTTTCCCTTTTTGTTCTGATGTAGGTCACTTCGTATTTTTGACAGTGTAGACATCTTTTATTAAATTTTTTTTGGGATTTCATTATAATTTTTTGGGAGTTATTAATTTTTTTTTAATTTAGGGATTGTGTACTTAGAACCTTTTTTGGCTGTAACTTGGTAGTTGTGTTTTGTTTGATTTTAACTTATAGTATCTTCAAAATTTATAAATGCTCACCCATTTTATAGCCAGATGGCTTTGGTTAGGGACTTAGGATACTCGGGACCCTTGCAATAATGTATCGCGAAAGTGAGCTGGTGTTGACCTGGGTTTTCGTGCAGCCAGCTAGGCGCTGGAAACGTTCACATGCACTGTCGTGGCTGACCAAACGAAGGCACTGCAAAGGGCGACAGCTGGCAATGCCGTGACACATGAATATGCTGAGCTCTACACGTCTGAAGGATGGTCGTGCATTGTCTCCAGGGTACTCGAGGGGAAAGCGATAGTGACGTTTGCACCATCCATGATAGGCACAGTCGTTCAGGATGCAATAGAGCCTACGAGAGTAGGCTGTGAGCTACAGAGGAGAGCCGACGTGAGCGATTGAAGCGAGAAGTTTGAGCAATGGCTGGAGGAGTCTCAGCATGCTTGAGCACCATGAAGTCATAAAAATGTTAAGTGCAGTTTGTGTTTGTAGTTTAGTATTACATGTAGTTCGATTTCAAGGACTCCAGTGTAGGTAATGTTAGTTCAGTAAAGTTAAGTAAGTACAGTTTAAGATATGAAAGTTATAAAGTTGCTTTTGTATGACTCAACATTTTTAAGAACTTTTATTCGAATCATGAATTTAAATTTAAATATTGAACTATAAGCATGTTTGGTATTGCTGCAGTTATTTGGTAGAAAACTCGTTAAAGTTTAGATCTACAGTCATCTGCAGTTAATTTCAGTGCAGTGAAGAGATGAGTGTTTTGCCGTTCAAGTTAGACGTTCCTTTTGTGTGTGATGCAAATTTGTTTGTTTTTGAGGTTTAGGAACTTCTGTCCTTTTCCCACACAGCGATAAAGATGTGTTCTAGTAGAAAACTTTTTCTTAGTGATGTAACTTTTTTTTTTTTGGTTCATCGAACCTACCCCCGTGCTGAGAGCCAACAAGCCGTCAGCTACCTCAGGGCACGGCCGAGCGCCGCCGAACATTCACGAAGCCGAGAGATGACTAGAGGGTTGCTACCCCCACTCCAGCCTCGCACCAGAGGGACGTCACACGCACCCCCTCCCCGTGGCCTGCCGTCACACATGTCTTTCTGACTATATAAGAGACCGCGCGCGGCGTGGCTCGCGAGTTATTGGTTCCGATCTTTGAGTTCGCTCCACCACTTCTAATGCTGGGGTCTCCAACAACCTCTAAGTCTTCAGCAACCTACCAGAGGCTGCGCCCATTGACGACAACAGTCTTTGACAACTTACAGTAGCTTCTACAATAGCTGTCACCAGAGGCTCCTGCAGCAACAGTGACCAGAGGCTTCAGTGATGCCAATACCTACCAGTTACCAGAAGCTTCTTCTGCAGTAGCATTGAACATTAACATGCCCAGCTACTAGAGTAGTGGACTTTAACTTCTCTGTCTCTCATAGACATCCTTTAACTAGTTAGCTTCGCATAGTATTTATATTTAACAGTCAGTTAGTTATACTTCCCGAACAGTCTAGAACCAGGTCACCTACACCTGGACTGCATAGGTTACTTCCAGCATCCTATCTGCTTGGTAGGAGTTAGCATAAGTCACTGAATTTTATTACGGAATTAATAAACACAACTTTTTTCTTCTAGCTGCGAGTTTTATTTATAGAGTAATCTTGAATACACCTGCTAGGAACGATACGAATTGTGCACTGCAGACAGAGATGGGTTTTTAAAAACGAACTAGGTACGACTGGGGACTCCCTTTTAAAGTCCACCAGTCCCATACGTACACCAGTCGACGGCCACCAGTTCTAGCCGGGGATAGCACAGCCCCAACCATTAGAAACTTCCCCAACCAGGGAGAGAGAACACAATTGGGTTATATCCCTACTGGAGCACTTAGGTGCTGGCGGGGGTATTTGCTCGAGTGTTATGGCCTGGCCTTGGTTGTGATACCACACCCAGTAGAAGCAGGAAGGCAGTCCACACAGCATCAACATTTCTGGTCTGCTCGCCAGTGGTAGGGGCCTTCTGGAGCACTGAGCTTGTGCCGCCAGCTGCTACTGGAAGTACACTCTTCTAGGGATCTGTTTCACGTTCACGGAGCATGACCCATATCATTCAGTGGTGGTCTACACACTACGCCGTTCAAGGTGAGGCACGGCTCATGGAGAGAGGAGCAAAGGACAGCTCATCTTGCTGCCAAGCAGCAGTCTGTATTGGCTCCTCCAACGTTGGACAGACAGACAGAAAGGGACCGCGCTGCCTTGGTTAGACTTCTGGAGAAACCGACCTCTCCCGTATTCCGATAATCACCTTTCCGCAACACTACAACCCATGTATTTAATTGCTGTGGAGTCGCGAAACAAGTTTTTATTGTGATTTAATGCATTTTTCCTGGGATTTTTGTATTTTTTCAACAATTTTTATGATTTTTTGACGGTTCCTGAGAATGGCATCACAAAATCACTTCCTTGTTTAACCCAGTACTCGTAAATTTGGGTCTCAGGTGTACAAGCACAGGAATGTTAGGTTAAAATAGAATACTGTGTTTCAAGTGCAGCCTCCCACTACTAGTGAGCTTGTGCATGTACCTTTGTGAGGTACATGGCACACTCCTTATGAAGACATTTTCATGGTTACCACTCCGCTCGCGCTTGGCCTCTGTTTCTCTTCCCATATTCCTTGATCTTATTCCCGTTGACATTCCCCTTTCCCCTTCCCTTCATGCCAGTGCTTTTTCGTATATACAACTGCTTGAGTAGAATATAAGATAAGTTTTTGCTCGTTCAACGTCACTTTTTATGGTTAGTTTCAGAGTGCCTCTGTTGACCTGCGCTGCACCCTTTTCCCGATGGTTATGTATTAGCAATTTTAGCATTTTTGGTAATACATTGTATGGACTGGTTTGTGTGTAGCAAATAAGGTAGCTATCATGACTGTGTTGTAGCATTCTAAATTGTCTTTTGGTTGCAGACCCTAAATTATGTTGTGTGTTAACATGCTCACAGACTCACAGTTGCAGTTCCCTGAACATAAATTTATTTGATATGGTGAAATTGGCGACTAGGCTACTGATTACATTATAAAAATTAGAATACACTAGTAAAAGTCAGGCTTCCGATCAAGGCTAACCCATGTTTGAGGCAGTGTTACTTCGCGCAGCCCTGTGGCAAGGCATAAGGGGTAGATCTGGTAGAGAGGAAGATGGTGCATGTTCTGCAGAGGTGGACATGGCCTGAAAGGACGTAGATGTATAGTCCATTCCCGACTGGAAGCGACTTATGATAATCCACCTTCGAAAAAACACACTAGGCATAACACGTCAACCTGTTTTTTCAATAACCTTTATTCCACAAATATATAACACTGTGGTTAACTTTAGAGTACTGTATGATTAAATAAATAAACTTTACCTCAATATCTTCTATAACTTGTAATGTTTCTTTCTTTTTTAAAAATGAATTAACAACAGCAAGAGCAGAAAGAAATAGTTCACAGTTAAAATATTATTTTAAACTAGTTTTTTAGTATACTATTTGTAAATTAAATATTTTGGTAGGCCCGATGGCAACATATCATTTTTATAGTTTAAAATAACAACGGGAAATATTGTGAGTAGGCCGTAATGGTACGGTGTTGTTTTATCGAGATGGCAACTTGAAACCAACTGTCTTCTGGGCGAGGCTTGTCACTCTCTCTCTTTCTTTGTCTTTTTCACACTGGGGAAGTTTCACTTCACTAGTAAGCCATATCATTATACATGTTTTCAATTGTAGCATATTTCATACTTACAGCAAAATAATGATTTTTGAATTTGTAATTTACAACTGAACAGAGATTTTAATGTTTGAATACTTATTTTAATATATTAATAGGTTGTTCACTGTAAAGTGAGCACTTTTTAAGGCCCTTATAAATTTTTCCGTTCACCGCATCTCTATCTTCCTGCTGCTTTTTATTATTAACATTGCAATGTGACCAATAAATAGAGTGAATACGTTTAACCACTCTCAAAATTTTACGCCTGAGGCTGCAATAAGATATATTTATTTGTGGATACAGCCTGTTCAAAAGGCTTTAAAAAGTGCTCACTTTACTGTGAACAGCCTATAGATATAATGGCGGTGCAGTTACCAAATGAAGTTGGCAGACATGGCGTGTTGCTTTTTGCCAAACGAAACATAAATTATTCTTACTCCGAAAAATACTTCAAATTACATCACGTTTGTAGACATTGTGTTTTTTAAACCTATACCTAGGCAAGTTACGATGTTGTGATAAATCTGAGTGTACACGTGAAGCCAATAGAGCGTTTTTATTTTGTCTCGTGTATGCAAAGCCTTCAGCCAATAGAATTAAAGGAGCATAGAAAAATAAGTATTTGTTTGATAATATAATTTCCAAAAGTAGTAGAAGTAAACAAGTAACCTTAGTTCTGTATAGTGTGTTAAGAGAAGTCAATAGGATTATGTAAAGTAAAAAAAAAAGTAATATATTGTTTATTAGAATAATACTGCAATGCTGTTTGAATTGAATGATTAATTTCCCCACTGTAATTTTTTTTTCGTGGGATTTATTATTAGACAGTGAGCTTAATTGTTGATGTTCTTACTGTACAATATTATATTTTAAAATATGATATGGGAATAATTTAATGGGCACTTTCAGGAAATTCATTAAACTGTATTGTTAAATACTCTTAATTAATAAGAGAATGCTGTAATTGTTTCATGTCCATTTGTGTGAAGTAGGCTGCTAGTAGTTTCATATTGACAGTTTTATTAATAATTGTAGAAACTCGCTCGAGTTCGACTCGAAAGATCGAACCTTTTTTAAATACTCGGCTCGAGCTCGACTCAAACAAAATTTCAGTGTTCGCACATCTCTAAAGGTTTGTATTAAGTAATTTTCGACAGTTTGTATTTCACTTCCCCAACTAACCTAGAACCAGGTCATTTACACCTGGCTATCCTAGGATTGCTTCCAACCACCGGTCTTCTTGGCAGAAGAGCGCGTGTCACAGTGTTTAATAAGATCTTAATAAACACGGCTTTGTTTCTCTTAACTGCAAGTCTCATTCATAGAGTAATTTGTAACCAACTGCTGGGAGGACCTCGAGTCGAGTACCACCGACCAGAAAAGGGAAGTTATTATTACTACGAATTAGCTACAACTGAAGACTCCCCCTCAGGCGGCTCCAAGCTGAATACACACCCATTAGACGGCCATCTATTTTATTCCTACCAAGTATACAGGTACTGAAGGAGTAGAATAAAGGAGCACCGACCACTAGCAACACTTCTCAACCAGGGAGAGACAGTACATCAGAGTTGTATCCCTACCAGAGCACCTGGGTGCTGGCGGGGGTATTTGCTTAAGTGCTACGGCCTGGTCTTGGTTGGGATTGCATACCCAGTAATAGTTTTGGCAACCCGTACGGGTCATACACTTCTGATCAGTCTGCAACCGTGGGGGATCTTCTGAAGCACCAGAACGCGCATTGGCAAACTGTTAACGGGCAACACTAGTCTAGGGCTATCCGTGTCCGTGGTGCTCGATTCGAGGTCCTCAGTAGCTAAACCTGCTCTATGCAGTTTAAGGTGAGACACGGCACAAGGAGAGAGGAGCAAATAATTGTGTGCCTTGCTGCCAGGCAGCCGGCTAGTCTGGTATCACTCACAGCTAGTCGACGAGCCGAATGAGATTGTGCCGCCTTATTCCAATTACTGGCACAACCTATGTCTACTGTAACCAATCCACTTCCTTTCCCGTCAGCACCGCTGTGCACGCATCCGACCTGCCATCCCATTGTAAGAGGGTTAATTAATCTGTGTCATATCACGTTGTGTCCTCGCTACCGCTTGAGCCGAAGACGAATGACTCAATCAGATGTCTCTAGCTACCCCTCGCCTGCAAGGCAACGACAAGTCGCCTACCACTAGCACTTCCCGCCCGTCGTCAACTACAACCAGCTCCGATATGAGTCGTATGCCTGATCAATCAAAGGAACTCGTGAATCGTAAAGTCGATAAGTTTGTTCCATTGCGTAAAGCCACGTGCCCAACCACTATATCTAGCCACAAACAGGAGTAAGTCAACCTGTAAACACAACCAACCAAAGAGTTCCCTACGTAAGGACCCTACATCTCTCAGTAAGCAACGTAACCAGCTTGCAGCCTGAGTGTCATATTGACATAACAAGTTTGTTCTCCTCAAGCCTCAGAAAAAGGTACTCTCTCCCCTTGCCTCAGTGGCGCTAGAGAGCGGCACAACAAGCTAGCAATAGACATCAAACATTTAAAAGAGGTGGGAGCCCCCTTCAGTGGGGACTTAGTTCAATCTCTATTATGGTGATCATGATTTCACCCTGAAGTTGTCTAGGGGATGAGCACACAGAAGGCAAGGAGGGTAATATGAAAAGCGAAAGAGAATGAACAGACCAAAAAGAGATTAACTGGTGGATATATGTTTTATTCCGTCTGCGGGAGTTTACAAGACAAATATGTATCTCCAACCTGTGCTCGCTAACGTCTGATGGACGAGGAACCAAGTTTGCCAAGCTGTTTAGTGCAGGGTGGCAACGAGATATTAACCAAAGTTTGGGGCAAGAGTGACCCCGGTACAACTACTCCCAGTGCAGACGAGGCACGTGGCCAACACTCGTGGTTAGGAGAAGGCATTGCGCGAGAGCTTCTGCCTATTGTGTTGAGAAACACGAGCTCAAAATAGTAATGTAATATGGCTAAGTTTCACTGATACTGAAGAAGGCACGCAGTACATAAGCATGGCGAGGTAGCGAGAGTTGCAGCTACACATAGAGCTGATGCGAACTGCCTTGTCTGGAGGGTATGCAAAGGAATATATACCCTCGAGGGGAAACCTCCCCTGATGCATGGTGAGCATGCGCATCTGGTGCCTGCTGGCCAGTGCAAGGCAAGTAAGGGGGTGGGTCCACCCACTAAGACTGGAGCGCGGCATCGTGCAGAATGCCAGCCTCACTGGCAGCAAGGGGTTTACTCGCTTGTGGACAGGAACGGTACAGAGGCAAAGTGAGTGGTGGTGTTTGGCGCTACGGTACACTAGGGGGAGCATCATAGACAGACTAAGATATGTACACAACAGCGCTCATGGCACAACAATAGAATCCATTGACCTGAGTTGATCTCCATAGTCTTTTCTGCACAGCAGAGAATAGGTTGCACAGAAATTTATTATTTGTACTACGTTTTTTTCCCGAATAATGCCTCATAGGAAAAATCATAAAATTCCAAACCAAATAAATAGTTCTTTCAATTCTTTACCTGCTGGTTAACAAATTCAAGAATCTTTTTTTGCATTCAGTGATGCTACCTACCTTAACATAGGCAACGTAGTGACCGCCATGAAGGGTTCCACTGTGTTCAACGATCCCGAACAGAGCGTAAAGAACCTGCGTTTGCTCCGGATTCATGGTTGGTGACTCCTGTACATACATAATACAATGCTCATTTCATGATAATTGACCCATTAACAATATTGCAAAGAGTTCTACTTCCTTAGACTTCGCTAGTCTATTAGGGACATGCTTTTATTTTCCAGTAGGTTCTTCATGAAACCAAAAGGGAAAGAAAAAAAAGAGGGAGGGGTTATAAACTGTCAGACTTTTAATATCAAACCACACAAAAACAACTAATCAGCAAGTTAAATAGTCTCCACAGAAACAACCTTCAATCATAGTATTTACACAATAGTATTTATGTAATAATATCTATTCAGGGCTGCAAATAGCCAAATAACCTAATACATACAGTGAAACCTCATTAATAAAAATTTCAAATACAAAGTTCTCATTACAACAAAGTTCTCTTCTTTTCACTAATTTCTGTTAATTTGTGTCTTTATGCGTGACGTCTTTCTCAACATTATTAAATTGACTTCAACTCATCAGTGCGCATCACTCAGCAGCACGTTTCAACGAAGTTTGATTGGCAGTGCATTCTACGAGACATCAAATCTTGAACTGTTTACCCACAGGAAAAGACACTCTCTCCATGACTGAAGCTTTGTACTATTCACTGGACAAGACACTGAGACTATGAATCAAGATCATCCAAGTAATACAGCACACTGCCGGATGGCACACCTAGCAGCCCTGGATTCAGCGCCAGTGACGTCACAACCCATGTCACAGGCCCGGAGGATCAAGAGCCATCACCCCCTTCCACACCTGACCAAGGGTGAACCAGGAAGAGTATAAATACTGGGGCCCAGCCCTTGGAAGGCCAGTCTATCCTGTTCCTTTCACTACACTACCTGGTGACGAATATTCCTTCATCTAACGCCCTCAAACACACAACACACTTCCGGCCTCTTCAGTGCAACACCGTAGCGTATTCAAAGTTAAGGTTATCTTCATAGCTTTTGTCTACGGACCCCATAAGCCTTGGAACAGGTCGCCTTCACCTGTCAATGCATAGTCAGATTCCATTAAGCTCACGTTGATGGAATACACAGGTTTTAATCCACTTAAGTGTATCTTTCCCATAGCCATAGTACCTGACCCTGTATACACCTGCCCTGTCACTACATACTCCTCATGGGGTCAGCTTGTCAGTCTGGGGTTCACTCTTTCCACCGTGCTTCTGGTGCCGGAAGGGGTACTTCGCTGGGTCTGGAGAGATCCATCCTCAGAAGGAACTCACTCACATATTGGGACAGACTGCCAGTGAGACCTGACTCTCCGTATCCACCGCACTTCTAGTGCCGGGTACGGAGATAGGGATACCGCATTGGGTTGGTGGAGACGGTACGTGGAAGTATACTCAGGTCGGACCACAGATTTACCTGCTCCCTTCTGCGAGGTCCGATCGTAGATACTCTTTCCTCATGTCCTTCTTTCGTCAAAGTGGTATCCGTAAGAGGACTAAATAGGCAGAGACTATCTCTAAGTGTCAGCAGGAGCTTAGCCCTATCCTCACCGGACTCTAGCATTTGGGTCCCCAGTGCCGTCCCGCAGCTTGGAGAGACCCGTTTCACAAACTTAAGAACCAGCTCTCTTCATGCCACCCACCAGAGTCAACGGCACAACACACCCAGTATTCTTGGCCTACCTGAGCGGACAAAGATACATCTCTCGGCCTAGCTAATCTGTGGTTTTAGGGGACCCCCGATCAGTTACGACTACCCCAACGTTCAACAGTACCTGCGAATGCTCACTGACAAACACACCAGAATCAGGGGCCAACCATGCCGCTCCACAGTCTGAATCACAGCGGGTACAGCAGCTTCCTCAGATCAAGCGTCGCCCAGGCAAGCCTATGAGAGTGGTCCGACTGAAGCGGAAAATAGCACTAGCCATGCCAGATTTGGTGCCCTGCCGGAAGGCCACACGGCCGTTCCTGTTTTCTGGACGTCGTTCAGTTCTGCGTAAGGACTAGAGCTACAGCAACACCCTGGGTGCATCTGCCCTCGCACCCATCAAAAACACTTGGGGCAGTGACATACCTCAGTTGCCCACCGGACATCACGCGTCAGTGTGTTCTGTAATATGTGTTAGTTTGTATAACACTGTAACATCGAAAGCACAGGTAAAAATAAGTCATGCTGGTGATAGGAATGACAATATGCAAAATCACAAAATTAATGTCGAAATTTTTAAGAAGTTTATAATTAACATAAACACTTAGTAATACAACTCTCATTATAACAAACTGCCAAAATTCAGCTCCTTCTAGGTGTGTATTGCTGACGTTTTACTGTATCAATATGTACACCCCTATAAACTAAAAAGCATATAAATCTGATATTAAAATGGCTAAAATATAACAAATTCTGTATACTGAACTAATTTTAGATGTGGTTGTAAATATATTTCACTTGAAAATGACAATAGTATTTACAATGTGAATCATCCTTATAATCTGAAACAACTGAACCACATTTCAAATCTCATATTTAATAAGTCTACTATATTTATGACTGTTCTCAAACACCATCAAAAAACCCAAAAATACTGGAAAAACGGAAATACCCCAGTCAAATTAAATCAATAACAATTAATTAGATATACGGGAGATACACTCAAAGCGATCTCTCCAACTGTAATTTTCTGAATCACTCAGTATACATGTTAGGGAATTTATTTTCGATGTGTTGGTGCATAGCAGAGAACGGAAGATGGATGATCATATATGATGAACTGTGCCTCCGTGAGACTTTTGGCAGCCATATCCCGTGGACGGGCCGTTTCGTGTGTGTAACCAACGCCTAGTTACTGGCCCTCAGAATTCAAGGTGCGTGAGTGAACATTTTGGTCCTTCGGGTTGGATCTGGTGCGAAATTATGTTTGTGCGCGACTTTCGTGCATGTTGTAACTTTCAGTGTGTATGTAACCAGTTGTTTATGGACACAAACAATTATAAATTATAAGAAACTACGAAATAATGTACGTGTGTGAAATCAAGTCATTGTTTATGCACGACATCTCTTTGTTGAAGTTTCTTTGTTCTTGTGCACCTTAACCTAACTGATAGTCATGACATCATAAACAAAACAACCATTGTGACTGGAGATTTTCTGTACGAGGTAATTGATTGTTGTCCACCTGGATTATCTGCGCTCTGTTTACATTTTACGTGACGGACTTCTATAGCTTATCGTGCTTCATGGTTCCATTAAATATATTAATGTTTCTTTTTGTGTTGGATATGGTGAGTGGACATTTATAAGCATGATTGAAGCTTGGATCAGACTACATAGAGTTTTACGTTTACCAGAAAGGGTTGAAGAAGACAGGTCACAAGTAGAAAGTTTTAAAGGCACATTATGGGGACTTAGAAAAACTGAAGATAGATTTAGAAGAAAATCACATTTCCTTGAGCGTTAAAAATGTGATGCAAAAATTCAACAGTGGCAAACATGACCAGCTAAAGGTTGATTTCGAAGGGGTATATTACACAATTATGAAGACCCGTGCAAGAATTTCAAAAGAAAGGCCTAGCAGATAATCTGGATCAACATTAACATCATGTAGTGTCAAACTGCCCAGATTGTCACTCCCTACATTCAACGTACAAACCACACAGTGGAAAGGTTATCATGATCTATTTAACTCATCAGTACATAGTAACAGCTCATTAAGTCCAATTGAGAAGTTCCATTATTTAGTAACTTCACTGGACAGTGCTGGACTATAGTGACAGGGCTTCCATTAACTGAGGGTAACTATGCTTTAGCATGGGCTACACTGACCGATTGGTACCAAGACATACGTGTAATAGCAACTGTTCACTGGGACAAAATAGTTCCATTCCCAGCAATTACATCTAACTCACCACAGAAGCTACAACAGCTGCTGGGTACAGTTAATGAGAACCTTGGAGCACTGAAGATAATTAGGTTTTCCACGGACAAGTGGAGCTTCGTCATGATGAATTCAAATGCTTAGTAAACTAGATCCAGGTATACGTAAGCGTTTTGAATTGGCCCATGCAACAGACAAGTTGCCAACATACAAGCAATTATCATAGTTTCCTCTGAGCAACGATGATAGCTGGTCAAACAACACAAACTATGCTTTAACTGTCTGAAAAGCCACCAAACTAAAACGGTTCCTCAAAATCATCATCATGTTTACAATCTGGGCAGCGACATCACAGATTGTTGCATGCACAACCTCGAATTCGAGATAAAAATCCATCAACACATGTGACTAGTGTTAATCAGGAAACTCGGGAGGGAGCTACATCAGTGCATTCATTGACCAGTTCAAGCTCTACACCCGTAACAGTCTCGTTAGGTACAGCATTGGTACATATTAAGGATGTGCTGCGTCAATTCCAAATTGTTAGAGTATTGATAGACTCTGCTTTGCAGTCTTCATTTATTACGGAGGTTTGTGCTGTGCACTTGGGTCTGCAGCATCGCAACACTCAGGTTTTGGTTAAAGGTATGGGATCCGATACAAAGGCTCAGGTTGGTAGAGGAACAGTCTCATGTGTTATTAAACCATATAATGGAAGTTGTCCATGTTTAAGTACCGATGTTATTTTGCGAAGGATCACATCAGGAATGCCTGTAGTCAGCCTGCCACATGGAAGTCCAGCAAAGGTTCAGCAATATTTCACAAACCAGGTGCCATCGACATGCTGCTTGGAGCTGAACTATATCCTGAGGGAGACTATGGTGGGCAAATCATTTGTATTAGTGGTATTCCTTCTGCACTGCATGGCATTTTTGGATGAATTTTCATTGGTCGTGTTACGTGTTCAGAGGTAAATTTAAAGCTAGTGTCTTCATTCTTTGTACACACTGAGAAATCACTTGATGACACCACTATGAAGAATTTTTGGGAGGTGGAGGCATCCCTGGTTGTTCAGCATAAGAATCTGAATATGTTAAGTGTGAATTACATTTCTGTCAAACTCACACTAGTAACACTGGACAGTACATGGTGAGACTACCTTTCAAAGAGGACTGTGCTCCTGACTTGGGAACTCCCACCAGCAAGTGTTAAATCATTTGCACCATCTAGAGAGGCAGCTGTCAAGTGTGCCTGCTCTTAAGGGGAGTATATATACTATGGTCATGACACAGTATTAATAGTTTTCTCACATGGAATGTGTTGCTACAGACCAGGTGAGAAACTCCTCTGACTATATTCCACACGAAGAAAGAAAGGGAGGGAGGGAGGGAGGGAGGGAGGGAGGGAGGGAGGGAGGGAGGGAGGAAGGAAGGAAGGAAGGAAGGAAGGGGGGAGGGAGGACGGAAGCCAGTTCAACCGTCAAATTACGTGTTGTGATTGATGCTTCGGCTGTTACATCAGTGAAATCTCTTAATGGTACATTGTTAAAGGGACCACAGCTATAAAAGGGAATTATTGATATCATTTTAAGGTTTCACATTCACCCTGTAGTCTTTACTACTGACATCAGTAAAATGTACAGGCAGGTTTAGGTGCACCCAGATGATCGTCACTTCCAGATAATACTGTGGAGGGACTTGCCAGACTTCCCTGTTATAAAGTATAAACTGAATACTGTTACTTACGGGGTATCAGCAGCTTCGTATTTAGCAATGAGAGCCCTTCACCAATTGGCTTTGGATGAAGGCATTCAGTACCCAGAAGCAGCTAAGGTTCTACAAAATGATATTTTTGTACATTATATTGTCACTGGGGCAAAATCACCGGAGGAGGCATTTATAGTTCAATCACAGCTGATTTCTCTGCTACAACTTAAAGGATTTCATCTCAGGAAAAGGTCAAGCAGCCATCCTAAACTTTTGGAGAACCTGCCAGAAAGCCATCTTGAGCGAGTGAGTGAAGAGATTTGGGTGGCGCTTAACATTGAGGTCTTAAGAGCCAATGAGTGTGATTGGGGTGAGTATGGAGCAGCGTCAGGATAAAAGGGCGGGGAAATGGGAGATCACCGAGAAAACCTGCAGACCAACGGCATCATCCGGCGCGATTCCCACAAGCGAAAATACTAAGTGACCCGGCCGGGAATTGAACCCGGATCGCCTTGGGGGAGCTTAGCAACGTGGCCCCACCACCTTGAGGTTCCTCATTCATTTGATGAAGAGGGAGGTGCTATAAAGGTTTTGGGGTTGGAGTGGGATTCAAAATTTGATGGATTCTCATACCATGCCCTGACTGCAGATACCACAGCAATGAAAATAAACATTCTTTCAAACATTGCTACAATTTTTGATCCTCTAGGATGGCTTTCTCCAGTGGTATTTAGTGCCAAGGCATTTCTACAGTCACTTTGGACTCTGGATGTTGATTGGGATACTTTGGTCGAATCCCAACCCTACACCCCGGGAGGAATAGTGTCTCCAGGGTCACCACTGTTCACACAAAAACTGGCTCCTTGAAGCGGCCAATTGTCGAGTTGTGTCCACTCCCATCTCAGTGACATTTTACTCCTTGTGAACTGTATTTATGTATGTAAAATGATAACACATTTTGGTGGGCAGTTATGTTGGGGAATTTATTTTCGGTATGTTAGTGCAGAGCAGTGAAAGGAAGATGAACTGTACGTGATAAACTGCGTCTCCGTGAGACTTTTAGCGGCCGTATCCCATGGATGGGCCGCCAGTTTGTGTGTGTAACCAACGTCTGGTTACTGGTCCAATTCAAGGTGCATGTGTGAACAGTACACTTTCGAGCAATGGAACAGACCATCTTAAATGTTAATTTTAAGGCCCAGCCTGGGAGTTCTATGTCTAGGAAAAATTTGGGGAAAGCTGATACGAGTAGGTGGTTTTACATAGCATGTTAAATGGCAGCACTTCTCATGCATTTGTCATTGATGCTCGGAACTTTTGGTACAGCACTGGATACTGTAGATAAGCACAGAGTCTAGTTTCATCCTGGAATGACATAATGGTCATGCTGTACAGGTTGGGTTAGATGAAGCGGCAGCCATTACTTGTCCTCAGACTGCTTTCACATTCGAAAATAAAATTATTAAACATCTGAGTTTCAAGTCAGATGCAATGTCAGTTTGATATTTGTTACAGCAGCTGAAGCAAAAAATAAATTGACATTTATCTACTTGGTTTTCTTTTACTGTTGTCAGCTCCAGGCAGAAATCATCCACAGTACGAATAAAACCAAAAAACACAGTGGTTAGTGGCTTTAGTCCAAAGTGTGACATGCCGTAGGAAGTAGTTACACTCTGTATAGTATATCATTCATAAACATACTAAACCCGAAATAATAATTTTATTGTAGCAATTTTATACACTGTATTTTCACTGTTATATAACCAGTGTGAGAAGACATTTTATGTAAGACTGCAACATTATTTATTTCCGTGAACAGCTGTTTCCCAGCCCAGTAGACATTACTTTTTGCTGTTCGCAAAGACAAACTCTAAAACTTGTGCAAAATAATATATTTATAATAAAAGGGTTGTTCTCTATGATTTTCATGATTATGTAATATAAAAATCTCCACAGCCCATCTAACAGAAATGTTCAATAATGCATCAACAATAAAATATGTCATTTATATTGCTGAATTCATTTTGTAACAGCAATATTTTGCACATGAATACAATATAATACAATTTGTGGGTCCAAAGCAAGGTATGTACTGTGCAATCAATCTAAGAAACACAAACCTCATAAATATTGTAAATAGTGAAGAATTAGTGTTGAGAGACCTCATGTTCTTGTGAATTTTTGTAGTTATTTGTAATTCTTGGTGCGGTGTGCACTACATGGTATTTGCTTATACATGAATGTCGGATTTCTGAACAAGTTATCATCATTATCTAATAAAAAAGTAAATGGCTATCCTATAAATGACTAGGTAACATGATGTAGTAAACAGACCCCTAGTCCTACATCAAAGCGACTAGGGTTTGAATACAGAGAAGCCCAGTTCCACACATTTCACGTGTGGAAAATCTGGCGGAATTTGCCAGTGGGTATGCACAGAGAGCAGGTGATTAACCCAAAGTAGATGTGCTTCAGTATAATTATGTTCTACTAACATGTGACCAACAAGTTCAAAAAATAAAACAATGACTTCCTGGAAAGAAAGTTTCATGTTTCGCAGTAAAACCACCAATAGAAAAAGTCAATATGTCTTCATTGTGCCATTTAAAACAGTAACTGATGTTGAAGAACAAGACCTTGACGCATGTTGCTTTTATGCGCATTGGGCATGTGCATACTATTAGTCAACTTCGCCCCATCATCGAGCAAACAAACTCATGGGCAAGTCACATGCCAACAGACTATCAATCCCATGCCTACAGGATTGCTCCCAGTGTAGTGAGCAATTACATACACGCAATAATTATTTAAAATTTTACTGTCCACCCAAAAGCCGCCATGCGACTGTCCAGTTCCTGCCAGAGAATTTGAACTGATTGATGAGTCATCGACACAGCAGCTCCCAACACACAAGGTCATCACTGCCGCCAGAGCTTCGTTCCGCCAAGGAGATAAGAATGGTGGCGCGGCCCACAACCATACTTAAAACCACCCCTGTGAGGCGAGGCTAGCCATCCCAGCACTCTTCTGACAGCCTACAAGTTAAATTTATTTGTATATTAGGAGACAACAAACCGCAGCTCAAAACGGTCGTTGGCCCTCCAGCCTGTACAAGACTGAGCAGATCTTGACCACTAGGCCATACGTGACAGTCATACTCTGTAAAGTCTCGGTGCTCGTTACTCGCGACTGTCTCCAGCGATACAATCTGCAGCCGAGGACGCCATCTCCACATCAGCCAGAAGTATCTCGACGTCCGCACCCGTTTCCTACCCGCCAAACTAGTCCTTGTAAACTTTGCGGTAGCAGGTCATGCCGATGTCCCGTCTGGACTTCCCCCCTCTCCTGCCACAGTTACGTCATTTAGAAGCATTGCGTTTTCTTTTCTCTTGATGCAGATTCACTTTCACCTGCCTTAAATATTAACATCATTTTATTTATCAATGCACAGAGCTGCACATTTCCCATTGTGTTTCCACGTATAAATAAAAATATATTTAGTTGTAACTTGAATACTTTTGTTGCTCATTTCAGAAAAACCTAGAAAGTCCCTTATATTTAATTGGCTCATTTTAATTTAAGCAACCACTTGCTGACAGGTGCATACATCCCAAACATATCTGGTTATCCTCACCTTGCACAAAGCCAGGATAATATTCCTCAATATGTAGAAGATTCTCGGAATATCCCATATATTGTCCGGATCGCCCGCACCTCCAGTATGATTCACCCTCAGTTATCCAGCATCATAAATACTTATTACCTCAGTTCCAGTCTGGGTTAAAGAACGGACACAAAAGGGCTTAAATATATACGCCTAGATAAGTTGAGTGTGTGCATTTTGACTATTTCTTTATGAGGTACAAATTCAAAGCTTCCCAACTGCTAGGTCCTCTCGAAACCGGAAGTTTAGATAATCTCTGCATGAACAAGGCTGAAATAGTATTCCCATCATCTGAACAAGACCAGGAATACTCACGAAACGAATCAGGTTGATTGACCTATGGCCAGATACAAACCCGGGACTCCAGGTCATCCAACTACTCATTACCTCAGTCCCAGTCTGCATGAAAGACCGGACTCAGAAGGGCTTGTGTGTACGCCTGGCATTCAGGGGAATAAGCTGCTCCTGTGTGTGTTAAATAAATATTGAGATGCCTTACACTTCCAAAAGTAAACCTAGCAAATTACACCGATTAGCTTGTAGGGTACTGCAAAGAGAGTTAGCTGCACATGTTCCAGTCCACATACCTACCAATGGTGACGTATTAGAAACATCAAAAACTCTTGAAACACTAGTTAAACCAGTGATAAAGCCAAGTGACGAACAGCCACCCTCAGGTGAGGTTTTGAGCTTCGACTGGGATTCCTTACTCTGTAGAGACTGGCCGTGGTATAATCTGGATTATATTGACACGCTAGATCTGTCGGAATTTTGTTCCAAACCGAACCCACTGCCACCCTTGTACACCTGTACAAGTACCGTCTGTCACTTGCATAGTTCACACAGCCGCCAGTAAGGTATTAAATATCTGCATACCTCCTAAATCTGCCATTACACGTAGGATAGTGTCAGTTACACCAGACTTTGTCTCCTTACGGAAACCAACCGGACCAGCCCCCTATATGTGTAAGGTTAACTCAGAAGCAGCCAAATAATTTATGGCAGGGTTCTGTCTCAGTTATTTACCATAATTAAATAGTGACAACTGGCATCACAACTTTCAACAGACTTTACGGTGGGCTGGACCAAAATCCCTGGGAGGAAGACATTCGTGGTCAAGCTTACCGTGGGGTTTGATTAACCACCTCCAATTAAGGTTCCTCCATCTTAACAGTGTCGCCCCAGATCTTCCAACGTGGGAAAGTTCATGACTCAGCCAGGCAACCAACTTGATAAAGCTACAGACACACCAGGTGGGAACCAGAGTAGCAAATACTACGAGGGAATCAGCGCTTGCTCTTTTTATAATTCCCTCTCGCATAATAGGAAAGGGAAAATTCTCATTTTCTTGTGGAGCGCAATAGTTCAGAGCAGGAAAGCGCATCAACCTTAACATCAGTTCTGTTCTTCAAACTGGTTACAGCTACATGTTCAAGGGCATTCTAGACAGACTAAAAAACCAGGAAGTGAACTATGATGACATTGAATAGGGAGCAATAATGCATGCTATAACGAAGTGCCGTAAGTACTACGTTGAGATGATTGATAGTGGGAACAGTGCTGGGACCAAAGGTCTTTGTGACCTTAAGCAGTTCCAGTATTGATGAATACATTGCTAAAATTAAAATACCTTTTCAAAACAATGCAAAAAGAAACACAAATACAGTAGAACATCGATTACAGTATTTACCACATTGTAAGCCAACCTTTAATTATCATTTTGAATCTTCCAAAATCACCCCTTAGCTTAGAATCAGGACAGGCAAAATTAAATACAGTTCCAACCAAGTATATGTAAAACAAGCTGATAAAACTGGACAGTGTATATTTAGCAGTACTGTTGCAGGCCTAATAATAATATAATAAAGTGTTCCGAATACAAAAAAATGTGCAGTTTTTGTGTCATGTGCATCCCCTATAGCCTGGCTGGGTGTGACCTCTGACAAGGTCATGGCAGGCAGCAGCGGCATTCACGGAGTATACGTGACTATGGCACAGTGCCGTATCTACAATCTACCAGCCCCATTATCCATCTGCAGCTGTATTCACCTCTCAGAAATCTTATCTAAACTATCGCAGTTTAAAATGGGTTTATCATTCATGAATTTCAAATAAAATTTTCTGAGCAAATATTTGTTTACTTGAAAATCTAAAGCAAAAAGTTAGCCACAGAGAAGATAATTTCTAAAAAAACCAATTTTTATCAGATGCCGCAGCTATTCGTCTAAACTCTTGACACATCCGCGCGCCATGCCGCCTTCACAAACAAAGTTTGAAAACGAGGGGGCAGGACACAGAACAGAAGGAGCAAAGCGGGCGCTAGAAGGGAAGACTGACCAGGCAGTTATTCCCGAAGGTGGGGGAGTGTTGACGTCTGTTTTGCAGCCCCCGGGATGTCTACATAAATAAACCATTCAAGGACTCTCTAAAAATGATTTACAAACACTGTGCTCTTTCCAAGAACCAATAGAAAAAATATACAAATGAGGTACTCATCTGTGTCATGCGTTATTAATTATTACTCATTACAATTTTTTTACAGTAGCAAATTATGTTCATACAAATTCATATTATTATAATTAATAATGACTCATTATCATTACAAATTTTTTTCAGTTGTAGTGCTTTTCTTGCAAATTGATATTACAACTAAAAAACCAAAAACCACAGCAGTGTACATCATTTGGTGTAAGGTAACATATAAATAAATAAAATTTTAAGTGACATCATTAGATGTAATGGTTAAGTACTTTGAGACGTGATTTCATGGTGTAAACAAGCTCAACTGCATTCCTTTATTCCCTTTCATTATGCATCAGCTTCCCACAGCGCTTTCGCTCAATCACCAAACTTCATTATTTCCCTTTCCCTACTGCTGGCCTCTCCCTTCTACTACTTCATCACTCTCTTCCCCATGTTATCCTGTTCCTTCCTCCTCCTAGCCCCGCCTGAACCGCTCTGCACATCACACTGCCAGCCACTCTCACACCACCAAGCTCCTCTACCCCTTGTAATTTCTCTCCCACGCTGTCTCTTCTCGTCTTCTCCCCCCTCCTCAAAGTTCCAAAACCGGTGAGCACTGGACAAAGAATTCTCATCCTCTTGCTCCCAACCTCCCCCACCCGCTCCCAATCACTTCGACAATGTATCGATCTGTAACACACAGAGGCATTTTTTTGTCCTCTCCCTACATTCACGTGCTGTGGCACTTAGCTGTGACATCTTTCCACGACTTCCACTACTTTCCCTCCTCCCCCTTCTCCTTTCCTCATTCCTATCTACTCATGTCCGCGAATGTGAAAAATTTGGCACAAATAACTCACCACGTGCTCTCAGCTGATAGAGCGTGCGGGAGACGTTCAAAAGTCGGCTTGCATTCGGCATTATGTTATTTTTTTCCCCAAGGGTTTAAAAGTTAGGGGTCGGCTTGCATTTGGTGTAGACTTACAATGCGGTAAATACGGTATCCAAATACCAAGCAACCGAAATACTAGTTAACTGAAAGGTTAACTCTCATCGCTGGTACCTGGGGCAGACCACCCCCCTCCCATGGCATGCCACTGCATGTAGAGTAGAAATTCTGCTACCAGATGCTGTCGTGCTAGTGCCACTAATGGTTTCCCTTCCCTGCCAAATGGCCTACGTGACCAACACAGCGTCATGAGTAACATGTGAGCCTTCAATTGTGACAGACCGTGCTGTGTAGTAGTTGTGCCGTTCGCAGTGGCAACTAAATGTAAACGCGTTCTGTGTTCCCGATAAACTTAAAATAATAGACCAGATTAAATATGGTGATAGTGGACCAAGCTTAGCTCGGGAATATGGAGTTGGAAATGTAACAATATTGGACATTAAAAAGAACAGTGATGCCATTACAAAATTTACAAGTGTACTTGCCAGTGAAGATGGAAGCTAGTACAGAAAAAATATGAAAACTGCAAAAAAAAACAGAATTTAGACACGGCAGTTTACACATGGTTCATGCAGGTACATACCAGGACAACCAATAAGTAGCCCTTTGATTTGTGAAAAAGTTTGTGCATACCGCTTATACCATTTATCTACAACGATTATGACTTATCTCACTGCAACCCTAGCATACTACTTCTACACACATGAGATTCGAACCCCGTGCCATCTCGTATAGAGAAGTAACCGTCTGCCACAAACCTGGAGGGTGGCCGTACATGGATACGAAGGGTTGTGAAAGAAAGCAGTACATCACCCCCCCCTCCACCGTACTGAGAGCCAACAAGCCATCAGCCGCCTCAGGGCATGCCTGAGTGCCACTGAGAATACGCGAAGACAGAGAGATGACTGGAGGGTGCTACCCCTACTCCGGCCTTGCAGCAGACGGGCGTCACATGCCATCCCCCGCGACACGCGCTACCCTGACTATATAAGTCCGTGCGGGGTGGACCTCAGCAGTTGCTCTTCTTCAGTCTTCGAACTCGCTCCGCCACTTCTAATGCTGGAGCACCCTGACCACTGTTAGATCTTCAGGAGCCCTTCCAGAGGCTGCCACCAACTGCTCAACACTCTTCAGCAGATACCAGAGGCTGCCTAAATTGATGTCGCCGCCAGAGCTCATCAGCACCTGCGACCAGACGCTCCAGCGACGCCAATCACCAATAGCTACCAGAAGCTTTCTGTAGCTACCAGACATACTACACTCAACTTCTTTATCTCCTACAGACACCCTGATTAGAGTTACATTTGTAGTAAGCAATTATCAACAGTAATTTCACTTCCCCAATTAGCCCAGGACCAGGTCACCTACACTTAGCTACTGTAGGTTTACTTCCAGCCACCGATCTTCTTGGTAGGAGAGCACGCTTCACAGTGTTTACTAAGCTCTTAATAAACACTGCTTTGTTTCTTTTAACTTCGAGTCTCATTCATAGAGTACTTTGTAACCAACTGCTGGGAAAAGCTCGAGTCGAGTACTGCCGACCGGGAACGGGAAATTACTACTACGAACTATCTACAACTGGAGACTCGCCCTCAGGTAGCTCAAGTTGCAATACACACATATTAGTCTGCCATTTATTTTATTCCTGCCAAGTATACAGACACTGGAGGAGTAGAATAGAGGAGCCCCGACCACTAGCAACACTTTCCACCCAGGGAGAAACAGTACATAAGTTGTATCCCTACCAGAGCACCTGGGTGCTGGTGAGGGTATCTGCTTAGGTGCTACGGCCTGGCCTTGGTTGAGATAACACACTGCTTCAACGCTTCTTGTTCGCCTGCTAAGGTGGGAAGCCTTCTGAAGCACTGGGCTTGTGTTACCAAACCACTACTGGGCAACACTATTCTAGGACTACTAATGTCCTTGGTGCTCGATTCATAGTCCTCAGCAGCCAAAACTGCTCTATGCCATTTAAGGTGAGACAGAGTGCAAGGAGGGAGGAGCAAAGAGTTGCGTGCCTTGCTGCCAAGCAGCCGGCTGGTTCAGTTTCCCTTACGGCTAGTCGACGAGCCAACTGTCTGCAGCCAACCACAATTCGTCATAAAGACGTCTGCAATTAACCATGAAAGCACAACCGACCTAAGTGCAACCAAAGCCACATGACCGTGATCCAGTCTTAGCTAATCGGACATGCGTCAGTATGTACCTTAGATGTAAGAATTGATAAGTAGTAGTAACCTATGTTAAAAATTGTCAAGTATAGAGAAAGGAGAAAGAGAAATATTGTAACCTAGATTACGAGTGTCATGTGCAGCTAATGGTTGAAACCCTAGACTTAAGTAATTTTAGTACAAATGGTACGCCAAAAATAAGTTATTACATTGAGTGTGTTATTTCAACATCTGTGTGCCTTTAAAAGAGTATATTTCGCTGTGTTCTATCACCTTTTATTGTATGGGAAAATTCCCGGAGTCTTGTAAGGCGTAATAAATATTTTTTTCTTAAAAGCTTGCACTTTTAAACATGTAAGGCTGGTTTACCTTGCGACAGAGCTGGCTGGATACCAGACCAGTTAAAATAGTCCCACAGGGGCCACTGTAAACCTTCCCTGTTGCCAATTCTTGCGAGTGGGATTATTTCATAAAATTCGTTAGCTACACTTTTTTTCTTCTCAAGAACAGAGATTAACAATGTAAATAAAAATCTTGTGCAAAAAAATGCTGTACTACTCGCTGTTTCAAATTTTTGGTTCAGTTTTTGGTCTGTGAACTGCCCTAGAACTAGGAAGGTGAGGGTTCAAACGAAAACTACCTGTTCCTATACGCTTCATTTCCTAAAAACTCTCCTCCCTGCTGTAAACGAAAAAAAGACGGCAGCGAAGCAGACGAGATGGAACCATGTGCCGGCGCCAGCACCGCCTACAGCCGAAGAGGGAGAGAGAGGGGGCATGAAGAGGAAGAGGGACGAGGCAGTTAATCCGCTGATAATAACCAGATTCCGCGTGACCCAGATACAGGCATGCTCAAACCGACAACTGGCTGCATAAGAGACAGAAAAGGAGCGTGCCCTGAGATGCAACCACAGTGATGTGACTGTGGCTGTCACAAAAAAAACCTGAGCAAAAGTCGTCTCGTATGAGATGGGTCTCCGTCGCTTCGGGGAGCGGCTGATTGATGCATTCCACACTGCTGTGCACCCTACGAGCAACTTCGTCCCACAAATGAGCAAGCAAGAGCTCGGGGCAAATCACAAACAGTGGCACATTCTTCATGCACCGATAGAATCGACTCCACGCGTCGGAGAGACTCGGACATTAAAATAATTAACGTGTTTAATTATGAATTGTACTGCCCACCCAGATTCCGACATTCAGTCGCCACTCCCTTGAGTCAAGACTGTTTTACTTGACGAGCCACTATCCCAAGATAGCAGAGAAGGAAGTTCTACAGACACCACAGGATCACAGCACCTCTGCTGCCCCATGACATCACACCCGTCGAGCTTCATGCAGAGGTGATAAACTTGTCGCCTCAGCGCAGGGAGACAAGAAATGAGTGCTGCCGCCAACACAACCCTGATAAACCAACCCCTGCGATGTAAGGCTAACTTTCCCAGCACCCCTGGAAGATCGCTGATACAGGGATTTTCAACTATATAAGGAGGCACTAGCACCCTTTTCTCCAAAGTCGCTAGGCTCGTCAGCCGTATAGGTCAGCGAGCACTCCTTGGGTCTGACCAAGACCTCTCTCTTCCCTCCTACAGCCTACGAAGGCTTGAACCTCTCCAGCACTGCACGTCACTCCAGAGGTAAACCTGACATCCAAACCCTCCACCCCTTTTACCCCAGTCACTCCCATGACTCCGCGGTAACAGGTTGTCATGATGTTCCCTTCTGGGCACATTCCCCTTAAGAGGATATGCTGTAAAGAGCATAAACTAATGTAAATTCATAACCAGAATAATTTGGCTTTATTCTTTTACCAGGCTTACCTATGCCTGAATTAATTTGCAAATAATTAATTCTTTAGCTAGCTTGTATAATCCAACCGGGATTTCCCATTTCCAAAATCATAATAATAAATACTACATAAAACTGAAATTGTTTACTGCCGTACTTTTAATATTAGTCCTTGCTCATTAGTTAATTAATTAATAATCTGTCAGTGAAACATTTTGATACGTTAAATAAAAACCCACTAAGGAATATTCGTGAGCTGTGATGAACTCCATAGGAGATGGGGTTTGAATAAGGCTATTCGAGTCTGAAAAGACATTCTGCTATTCCTGGGTTTCCGGTGCTCCCTCACCTACCCTCGGTGGTGTCCTAATTTCGGACTGCACATCACTCCATCAGTGCCTTGGGTGTGTGTGAATAAAACGCACCCCTAGGACTGTACGTCTGCAGGAAGGACAGAAGGCTGGTCAGATGCACAGTAAGAAGGGTGGTATCCATAGCCGTAGCCGGCGCAGAGAACGACGAGCATCACAGAGATAAAATAACTCACAAATAGACACAGAAGTTAAGTTTGAGGACACACCCCCACCTGCAACCTCAAACCTTGACCCATTTCTCCACTTATTCCCCTTGATTACGAGTCCGAGTTGGACGCCTACTTGGGTACTTGTTGGCTGTGGCCCGATCAGGAACTAAGTTACCTCCAGCCGGAGACTCCCTTGCCTATGGTAACTAAAACACCACCCAAGCTAGCACAGGAAAAACGGATACGGAATAGGTGTATAATTCTCTAAGCTTCCGGGAAGGCAATCAGGGTTCGACTACCACCGAAGGTCACCCCAAAATCCCACGTAGTGCCGTCCCCAGTAAACTACATCCTCACACGCCGGCCTATGTGACCACTGCATATCACATCAATTCCTCTGGCAGGATCATCCACCCCTACCCTCATCATCGATTAATCCGTATCACGACACATACCCCTCCCCCCAAGACAGATTTATCCCCGCATTTTGGCAGCTCTTGCAGTGAGGAAGATTGTTCTCCCCGAATGGGGAAAAATCACGGTTCGACTCACTCCGGGGTTTGATTCCCCTCCCCCCAAGATGGTATCCTCCCACTAAGCGGCCCCCCATTGAACCTGGCATGACCCACCAGGCTAGAGTAGCAACAAACACGCCGCAGTAGGATCACCTGCTGAAATTGGGAGGGCAGTCAGCGCTCTAACCACTATCCCGAAGATAGAGAGGTGCGTCAACTTGAAATTGAGTGAATTTTTTTAAATTTATATTAAACTTTTTGTTTAGTATTCCTTCGTTGGCCGAGCCATACTCAATCCCTTGGTTAAAATGACAACTGATATATTTGCGACAAATTTTGTTAATTATTATTTGCCTGGTCTTACTCAGACCTTTAACACTCTAACCAAAACCTCAGCTGACAGTTTGCAATAAGAACTAATCTTGTCAAAATCTAGTGCATTTGTTTTCACTTTCAATTTTCAATGACAAGTGTCATAAATGTGTGATTCGTTTTCATTGCTGTCAACCTGCGAGTGCAGTAAATGCAAAAGAAGAATAAGAGAACAGGCTGCTTTGTCGTTGTCACCAACCTACAAATGCAGTAAAAGCAGTACAAATGTAAGAAGAAAAGAAACTTTTACGGGATGTAAACAATACTATCGATAGCACCAGTTTTCGATTAACTGCGAGGTTTTGCATTTATGTAGCATCCAAAAACGAACAATGCACACAATCTTAGGCTAATGTATGAACAGGAAATACAGTACAATGCAAACAATGGGATGAAATCATTGAAAAACAATTATTCCGAATACATTTTGGGTTTCAGACAGAATATCTAATTGATGGATGCAGAAAATTAATGCTTTACGATATGTAGTATGCCGACTTATTTAACATTGTGTTAAATAAATTAGTGCTACTAATCTGTGAATAATAATAGGCAAATGATGTTCAGATGATGCAGATGGTCATGGTATCAGCCGGTTAATTAGTATCGGTATCGGCCCATCATATTTATTAGTTTTTAATATTATGCTAATAATCTACACGCAATAATACTCTTATCACTTTAGAAATTTCTTTGCAAGCTGTCTAATGTATTTGTTTATGTTTTACAGTTCTATCCCAATAATGAGACACTATCCACCAAAATTGGCTATTCAAATATTTTATCTAAATATACAGAGAAAATTGAGAAAAGGTAAGTGGTGAAACATAAAATACAGATAATTGAGATAGTTTGGCACTTAATCTCAATAAACTATCTTACCTCGCGTGGTGAAACCGGCTCTTAGCTGAACGAGTGAGCGCAGGACATTCAAAATTTTACTTGCATTCGGTGTCATATTATTGTAATTTTCAGAGGGTTACATTTGGTGTCACAGTACAATAAATTATATACTGTATTTTGAGTCGTTACATATTTTCTTTATTTAAACGAGTTTAGGTGAAATGTTTTGTAATGTATTATTTACAATACTATTTCTAAAATTCTCATTTTGTTAATGTGTTCATTAGCTAAAATTTATTCACAAATAATATACAGCTCTTACTATACAGAACATAAAGTTTTATTTGGTTAAAAGTACTGTGTTTTATCGATGTACATGTCAGAAACCTAATCAACTGAAATCCAGCCTTTATAGACATTTTTTGGCAGTCGCCTGAATAATGATAGATTGAGAGTTGACTGTAAATAAACACGTCCTATAAATATACATGCTTGGCGCATGATGCGTACTGGCATAATTATTAATTATGACACCACCTCATCTTCACGTAACGTCACATCACCCTGAGCGGGGTTTGAACTCACCAGGATGACTTGCTTCCAGAGCCAACCTGCACACCCCTAGACAAGGGGCACCCAAGGTCACTAGCCGAAGCCGTCTACGCCATTTCGTTGAAGCCATCTACACCATTTTGTTAGATGTCACATGTCCTGTAATCACCCCCATGTGTGACAGAAGCCAGCCACGAAGCCCAGCGCTGCCCCATAGCTCGCGTGAGTGATGCAACCCTCACACAAGGAAAACTGTACTTCCAGTCTCCCATGTGAGAATGCGGCCTGCTCTGCTGAGAGAGGAGCTCACGTGTGAAGATGTACAACCAGCCAAAGGGAACCTAAGGATCCGCAGTCAGTCCTATATATACGCCAAAACGCAGTAATAAAATAGCAGTTTTATACTTGGCAGCTGCTTGACCATCTCGTGTACTGGAGAGCTCTGCCTGCCATTTTCCTCATGAGAGACCAGCCAGCCTTCCAAAAGTCTTCCAGACCTTCACCCAGTGACCCAGGTCCGCTTCACCTGGTTTACCGTAGCTTAATTCAGCGGTCACAGTTCAACTGATAGCTAGCAGATAGTACGGGCCACCGTGTATATTCCTCTGCGGAATAAACATGTATTTTTACACAACCCCGTGTGCTTATTCTAAGGTGATCGATACTTCCTTCCTCGTAGAAATCAGACATGGCCACGAGAAGCAGGAGAGGGCGTCTTGAAACCTCTTTGCCGAAACTAGTGTAGGACAGCGGGCTACCCTTACCCGGGCACATGTACGCCATAAAACACAATCTAGTAAACGACCACCCACACTGTGTATGAGGTACGCAAAGGTACCTGATGTGCAAGTACAGCAGAGCCCCGACTACTATGAACACGTGAGACGAAGCGGCTAGACATCCAGATCAGTTAACCCATTCCATCCACCACGTTGAACTTTGCCGGTTGGAATAACCGGACCGATTCTGGTTGGCCTAATCCCTTCTGGTTATACACTTAGTCAGGGAACACGTAGCCTGCTCCTCCTCCGTGTGGTAGTAGTACCTTCCTCTATGCCCTTCACTCATAGAAGTGGTGCAAGGTGAAGAGCTAAGAGGGCAGCTAATGTCTTTAAACCTAGTCAGTTGCACTGCAACCCATTGCTGTCTGCCCTCAGCAGTCCCTCCCTCTGGGACCGAGCTCATGCTGCCCGACAACTGGAGAGGCCTCACCTCTCAGTTCCCCCTAGCTCCCTCTTAAAATCACTCCAGAAGATCGCAGGAGAGCCGCATCCGCTTGTAGTGCACATACGAATGGGACTTCCGGTGCCACAGGACATCGCCTGCCACTACATCAGGCTTGCGAGGACCAACAGCAAGCTGCTGGAGCCAACCATCCAAGCCAGCATCAGCAGCCGAGCCAGGATCTACCCCGACTTTGTGCCATGCCGAAGGGCCATGTGCCCCCCCCCCCCCCCCACAAACCTCAGCAGGATTACCAATAGGCGACAGATAATCCATACTCCCCTCTGTGAGTTTTGCCAGTGTCTCTGTCAGGCAAAAAAGAAACCTATATCTGACGTGACATCGCTGCCATTTTAACCAGACGCCAAGCTGGAGAATGTTTTTAACTGCACAGCTGATTTAACATCATATGAAACTAAATAACTTTATCATTACGATTGACGCATGCCCACTTAAGGTCTGCTTGGCACAATCGCCTAGGATTTGTATGCTAGACAACAGCGTGGTTTTATACAGGTTTATCAGTGGCTGGTGAGAGGTGTTAACTACTGACTTATTCAGATCACCTCAGTGATGCTGATGAAGCTGAGGTTTCGATCCTTGGTCTCGACTCAATGGGTGTTGGGTTGCCCCATGCCACATTGACGATTCCAAGCAGCAGATTCCCGGCTCCAGAACCTGGGATTGGCCAGGCCGTACCTAGCCTCGGTCTTGTAAACCAGTCCTCTCGGAATAGGGCGGCACTCTTGGCTGGTGCAAATATGCAGTGGAAAATATACAAATACCATGGGAGCAGTCACAACTGCTTGGTGCAGACCACTGTTTGGCAGCAAGAAATGCTAGGTTTTGATCCCTAAGCCTTTGGCCGTGCCTTACCTTTTAAGGCATAGCGTGTCGCTGCTTAAACAACACACATAGTGCACCTTAACGAGAAACAATTTAACAGTGTCAGTCCAGTAGCTGCTTCCTGGCACGAGCTCGGTAAAAGTCTCTACTGATCCCCCATTCTTGGTGGGCTGATCAGAGACGTTGAGCCGTTTGGACCACCAATGCCTCTACTGGATGTGAATTCAGGCAAGGTTGAACGGCAAGACTCAGACTATGGTCACTCCAGCAGTACCAGTGGTCGAAGCAATGGAATAACCTGGGCTTGCTGCCACTCCTTGGATGAAGGTATTCCTAGTGGTTTTGGCTCCTCTGTTCCTCCCCTCCAGCACTACCAGTGCTTGGGTGGTTGGGAAGAAACATGTGGCTGTCTAATGGGTGCGTTTTAGAAAAATAATCAGTTCCTGTCGGCAGTGCACGCCATGAATTGTTCCAAGCGGATGAAACTAGATAGATACTCTGTAAATTAAAAAGCCTAAGGATAGAGAGCAAAATTATGTTTATTGAAAAATCAATAAACACGTGACTCGTGATACCTCCTACCGAACAGTTGGATGCTGAAGGTTACCTATGTTAGCCAGGTGTAGGCGACCTTGGTTCTAGGTTAAAAAGGGAAAGATTGTTCTAGACGTGAAAAATACTTTACTACTAAAGAAAGCGGTTGTCTAGAAGTGAGAAAGTGAAGTTAACAAGAGTTATAGTCCAGTTATGCTTTCTTCGGCCTTTTGGAATCAAACCTTTGAAAAATCACCCTAGGCATAACATGTCAACCTGTTGTGTCAAATCATTGGTATTCCCAAATTATATAAGCCTGTGATTGACAAAGTACTGTGTTCTTGAATAAATTAATAATCTACTTAGTATATTCTATAACTTGTAATATTCATTTCGTATTAAATACAAATTAACAACAGCGAGAGCAGAGACATGTTGGCAATGGCCAATAAGAAATAGTTCACAGTTACAATTCTCTTTAACCTCGTTTTTATGTATACTATTTGTAAATTAAACATTGCCAAGAGACATATTTTTATTGTTAGGTAGCACTGATGGAAACACATTTTATTGCTGCAGTAAAAAATATCAGCAGAAATTACCGTGCATAGGCATGCTCAAGTGGCACAGTGTTTTTTTTCCGTCTGGAAGAAAAGTTTTAGCGAAGTGGATCGTGTCACTCTCTCTCGTTCTCTCTCTCGTGAAGTTCGTACCACCAGTGTGGCAGGAAAAGTATAAATCTTATTTCTAATATCAGCACATTTTATACTAATTACAGCAACAATAATGATGTTTGAAATTGTAATTTACAACTGAAATGGGATTTTATTGTTTAACTACCTATTATCTGTTATTTAGAAGTGATGTGATGTGATGGCGGGACGCTTACAAATCCAGCAGGTTGGCAGACGTGGTGTTGAAAGGAGAATATAGAATCACGCACTTGCCCCAATACAACCCAATATGGCGGGTGATTATACCTATTGCTTTACGACTGGCTGTGATGAGGCAACGTGTCAAATGACACAGTGTGTTTCTGAACGAAGAGTCAGGTTCGTACTCGTGTTTTTTAAACATCCTAGCAAGTTACAATGTTGAGATAAAAATGTGTTTCCACTGCAGGATTAAAAGTGCTGTGATGTGATCGCTGTGTTTGAAAGGGCATGGTGGCTGCGTTGTAATCATTACACAGGCCAGGCGTGTGTGTGGATTTCAAATATGTGCAAAATGTATACATTTTAACCATGAACTGATGTTATGACGAAGTTACTTATTGAAATCCACGTCTGTTTACCACAACGTTGTACCTTTGCGCTAGGTGTTTGAAACACAGTTGTGTAACGAGCTTACGTTTCTGTGACTTGAATGTCTGTCGTTTCTGTGACTTGAATGTCTGTCACAATCCCCTCAAAATTCTGAGCCCAACCAGATAAATTTAAATAAATAATACAATAAACCTACAAACCAGTACGTACCAATGCACGTAAACATTAACGGAATAAATGTTACGGTAGGGCTATGTGTTTGCATGTTCACCACTATCTTTTAATTTGTCGATGCTACAAACAATAAATACGCGACACGAGTTGCGTGCTTGAATTTACTGTGTCCCTTAGTTTTAATTTTTATCCCAAATAAGGTCGTCCTTTTAACGAAATAACCCAACACATATTAATAACAACAGTTTAAATACTACTGTTGTTTCCGCCACAATTGTAACAAACACTCGTGAAAAATATTAATGCGTATTATGTGTAACGTGCTATATTGTGTGTAACAAATAGTTATAAAGCCGACCTAAATATTCTTATGGGTCTAAATTGCGAACATTCGTAGGAATTATGACAGCATGCAACCAACGCATTTGACAGTTATGAAAGTAGACATCGCATGGCAGTGTTTGTGTTTACGTGTAGCGGAAGGATACGTAATCAATAACCAAAAGTAGATATTTAGCAGGGCTTCAGAAAAGGCTGAAGTTATCATGAATCAACTATAGTGTGTTCACTGTTTGTTGGCTGACTGGTCATCATTGTTGGAAGTAGCCGCTGGGGCGTACATAAGACTTGGTAGATCTCTGGAGGTCCCAGCACTGAGCAGTACTTGGGATGTCACGAGAGAGGATGCCAGAATGACTCTCGAGCCCCGCTGCGCATGGGCTTATAAAGTGCTGAAATCTAGGCTGCCACAGCAGAATGCGGGGAAGGCGTGTGACGTCCTGCTGTGGAGGCTGGCATGGGAGATGGGAACCTTCGTCAGCGCAGGACACATGGAACTTCCAGACATTGACACAGACTCAACACACCTCCAACCTTGTGCTCCTAGTTATTACCATTGCTTCGAATCTCCAACAAGCAGGCAAGTCATCGTCCCTGCCTAAATAAAATACTGCTATGCTTCACCGCACCTGCTAGAGCAAGTGCGCACTTTTCAAACTCCGTGCTGTTAGAGAAAGTGGGCCAATCAACAACAGTCACTGCCTCCTTGAGCACCTAAGGACCAGAGGACTGGCCACCACGCTCTGAGAGGAAGGCAAAATAAGGATCCAGCGCTCATGCATGTGACGTCACAAGTTCCACCCCCGAGAGGTGGGATTAGCTCCTCTGCACCAATCTGAGCACCTATGGTCGGCCGAAATTAGTATAAAAGTCCATGCTGACCGAGACTCAGGAGTTGTTTATCCTCCTCGAGGTTTCAAAAGCCGGGGACGATACTAAGGGTGAAAATCCCTTAATCACTGCGGCAACTCTGCCTTGCAACGCAGCTTGGCTGAGAACACCAGGGCAACCTGACGAGCTGGATGCCCTCAACCACGCTGGTATCTGCAAAGAGAAATTCGACAACGCCAACTACTCCAGAGGGAACCGCCACCAGAGGGTCTCTACTTCTGCAAGCGCCTCCAACCTCCAGGGTCGTCTTCGCCATCGGCGACCAGCATCAACCTAAACCTTACTACCCCTCTACCTATTTCCACTAAACCAAGGTCACTGTGACATCATCCCATAAGGACATCCCCATAAGGCCTTAGCCTGGCCATCTTTACCAGTTGGGTAGAGAACCTTGTACACTACGAGGTCCCTTCTGGACACCCCCTAATTCAGGTTAGACTCCCCAGGGCGTATTAAGATTTTGCACAATTTATTTAATTAAAAAATCTTTAATTTATATTAAAACACTGTAACGTAGCGTAATCAGGTTGCCTTCACCTGGACTGCTTTGATTGCACCTCCACAGTGAATATTTGTAATAGCCTACATTTATTTAACCTAATTAATACTTTTCACTAGGGGTGGAACGATACCGATACCAATTCAGATACATCAACAGATTATCCCAAAATCGGAATTGGTTACGATCGGCCATGGTCCAACCTACTCATTTCATCAACCAAAACGATTTCATCATCATATAAATTACCGCACTTTATCTTGCGAGGAATGTTTTCACAGTTTACACAAAGAATTTTATTTTTGAAACCGAAAAACTATTTTCTTAATTTTGTTTTTATATTTTAGTAACAGGTGATTCGAAATTACTGATATGGCTGGCTTTGGTGTTGCTACACAGTCAACTCTATATAAGCCATACTTGGGGAAACTCATAAAATAAAATGTATTTAATAGTGATATTTGCACAAAAAAAAAAAAAAAAAACTTTACAGCTATAATATTCATTGTCATACATTTTCATTCATGTAAACGTCAACTGTATATTGATCTATTGCTCCCACATCGTATATCGATATTCCGTTCACAGCATGACAGAATTCATAAATCAATTTGTAGCAAGGTTGAATGTTGATATACTATGAGCTGAATCGCTATAGCTGTGGTGCCCGTTCAATGGCAGTATTATAACTACGTGTATTTTATTTATAAACAAACGTCTCTAACCAAAAATGATGGTGATATGACGAAAGTAAATAGTACGTATATATAAAGCAGATGAATATAATTTACGCACTGAACATGAGCGTGATATTTATAAACACTGCCGTCTTTACTTATTTTCTGTGTACCGTGGTTATGTTCTTGGGAAATACGGCATTTGCAACTATTGAGCAAGGTTGGTAAATGTAGCCAGCTGCTTACCATCGCAAAACTGAATGCCAAAAATAGTTAACTGTTTTAGATTGTGTCCTGGAGTTTGATAAAGGGAAATTATTTTATAAAATGACCAAAGTGCTAAACTGCAATGTAAACACAAAAAATTAAGTTTAGGGGTATTTTAAAGTTACTCAGACACAATATAGAAAATTACGAATGGAATTATTTGTATTGACACTATCGGTGGGACAGACCACCAACTATCGGTATCTGTAATATTGGCAAAATGTGGCCCCATCTCTTGGCTGTATTTATTTATTTGCAATTTATGTAACTGTGATGTGTGCCGCTCCTACTACTAATCAACTACGATTACGACTCATCGCTCTTTACGTGAAGTATACCGTTACTTCAACCTACATAAGAGTTGTCTACATCAACCACCCACGAGAGAGTTGTGCACACAACAATTTGCACATGAGTTCTTGGCTGCCGAGAATCTGCCGGGCAGCCGAGCATGTGGCCACAAGGTTATGCAACCAGCGCGCATGCCCCCCCCCCCCCCCACAGAGATCTTCCAAGTTTTAAGTACGCCAAGTCTTAAGTCTTAAGTGGCTACTTTCCGTCTCGACGACCAGTCAACTAGCAAATACTTATTAAATTCACTTGTCTCTCTTCTACACACCCATTTACTTAGTACAGTTTAACACAGTAATTCACTTTGTATTCATCTAGAACAATATTCTTTCCCTTGTAACCTAGAACCAGGTCGCCTACACCTGGATAATGCAGTTACCTTCAGCACTCCACTTTTCGGTAGGAGGTAACACAGGTCACGTGTTTATTGCGTTCTCAATAAACATCTATTGTTCTCTATCATTAAGCTGTTTCTTTTTTTTAGAGTACTTTTCTGTTTTACCGGCTTGATAAAAGATACGATGTACACTGCCAACTGGAACTGGGAGATTGTTACTTAACCGAATTAGTCGACTACGGACCCCCTTCAGGAGTCAGTGAGTCTAGTAACACGATGGTCACCTGTTCCTTTCCAATAACCCGAGCTGGAGGGGAGAAACAGCAGAGCTCCTATCACTAGTAACACCTTCATACAAGGAGGGGCTACAAGCCTGGGTTATTTCCTCACTGTGAGCAGTACGTTAGTGCTGAAGTTACCATAGCCTGAGACTTGCCACTCAATCTTGCCTGAACGCACAACCAGTAGAGGCTGTGTGGTCCACACGGCTCTCCAGCTCTGATCAGCCCACAAAGCATGGGGGATCAGTGGAGACTTTTACCGAGCTCATGCCAGCAAGCAACTATTGGGTGAACACTGTAGATACTGTTTTTGTCAAGATGCACTACATAAATTGTTAAGCCGCATTACTCTATGCCTTACAAGGAGAGGCATGGCCTCAAACATAGGGAACAATACCAAGCTTACATTGCTGCCAGACAGTAGTCTGCACTACCACCTCCTACGAAGGAAAGGCAGGCGAACGGGACCGCGCTGCCACACTTAAGATGCCAAGCAGTCGCGGCTGCTCCAGTTATAACTGTATACTTTTCACCATCCTTCCGTACCAGCCAGGAGTACCACCCGGTGCTGAGAGGGTTAGTTTATCAGACTGACGCTAGGTACGGCTTGTCCAATCCACACTTCTGGAGCAGAGTGGTCCGCATGGTATCGCCACTTCAGAGTGGTGCAAGCCAGCCACCACTGAGCGAAACCAACACAGCATTGCCAGCGCCACCCAGGACATTGTTCGGTCGGTAACCAACACACCTCGCCAAACACCGTTAACCATAATTAAAACCATGCTATTAGTCTAGCATTAAAATCCTAGACAAACGTGCCATTCAGACTAACCGGGCACGCGTCAACTGTAATAAAAACCATATAGCAATTGAATTCTATAGCCTTCTCAATTCTAGAGAAAAGTAACCTTGTTATCCCCAAGTGCAATGAGAGCTCATTCACTTTAATTATAAAATTATTTTACTTCTTTTGAATACGTCAGGCAACGCTGGCTTCGCAAACCAGCCACACTGCAAATACAAGGGACATCAAGCGGTATTCCAAGTTTGGTCACTGTAATGCACAGTGTATTGCATTGGCTAATCTTCCCGGGAGCCCTTCACCACGAATTCACTACACTGAGATATTAGACTGCCTACGAGTCCCTGCGGTATAACCCTTCGGGCTAGCAAATGGCTAATATCTGAGTGAATCAATGCATGAGTAAAAAAAAATCAAAATATTCCCGAAAAGATTTGATTTATCAAATCATAATCGCTTATGTGACGAGTCGATACATACAAAGTTTCTCGCATGGACATAGAACACTGTTTGTACATATTTTAGTTGGAACAACATACAGAAACGAACAAAATTTTTCCCAAAAATGTCAGGGAAAAAATTATTTTACGCTCGACAAGAAAGTAAGTGATGTACAGTAGACTCAAATTTCAAAATTTCCCGAAGTTTGGGATGCTGCACACTCCTAGTCAAGATGTGAACTGTTACAAACTTTAAAGAGAATGTTGAAACCTAATATGCTATATATCTCGTATTCTGCCGAATAAGAGTACTGAACTGCTCACCTTGCATTTGACAGAACAGATGGGGGCTAGGTCGAGCACCATTGGAAAGCGCACATGGCAGGAGATCTTGCGGAATATGGCTCGTAGCACCTGGAACCTCTTGAGGTGCAGGATCAGCACAGCTGGGGGAGCACTTACCAGCAGCTGCTTGGTGGCATTCGTGTACACCATCTTGCCCTCCTTGCCTGCACATATGCATACATGCTGCATAACCAACCAATTACAGCGCACTTTATCAACAATCTTACTGAAAAATATATATCTACTCAAAAGAAAAACTTCCTAAATTTAAAGTGTGCGAGAGAACAAATAGGTAAATTAATTACCTGCAATTTTTAGGTCCTCCTCATGGTACAGCCAATGCATGAAGTAAGAGTAATGAACACAAATAAGCAAATTATTATGTGTAGCAACAGTTTTTAAAGACAATAAGCAAAAGATGAAGCAGATTAAGATAACTGTTTACCACCAAAACAAGTAGAATACCTACTTTGCACAATTCTAGCGACAAATTTAAAATGTTGAAGCGTGACATCGGGTGGCTGACGGTGATGTCATTGTCAGGCAAGGTTTTGGTTGTGTTGGTCAGGAACACGGGGTTAACTCTGGCTGACCGGGCCCACGCACACACACACAGACGAACACATTGTCCATGTGGATGCGCGGTTGAACATTTTGCTGGATAGGCTAGCTTTTTCAGGCAGCGAGTGGTGGTATACTGTAGTCTATTGAGCAGTGGTTTGAGTCTGTCTGGATTAGGTGATGTCTTGGTGGGCTAGTTCCCAGTGTTGCAGTTCTGCACTATTGTTAGAAGGTGGTAGGGCCCTCACCACTTTGTGACAAGAGTCAAAGTTCTGGTTGCGAGATGCTGCATGTGCTGCAACTCTCATTCATTCTTTGTCAGAGTGTTGGTAGTCAGGCCAATATACTCTGCATTACAGTGAACGTACTGTAGCTGATAATATTTTCTGTTGCTCAGTTGTAGCTGCCCTGGATAGGATAAATCTGGTTGGTGAGCCTGCTGTCAGAGGAGATGGAGGGTTGGTGCATAGCACAAGAGTTACAACATAGGCTACTTGCAAAAATGGGATCCCCTGGGGGTGGTGATATCACTGACTGGCACTTGGTTGTAATTTGGAGTGCACCAGTTTGTTTTGAACATTGGAGGGTCGTTTGAAGACCAATCTGAGTACAGTGAAACCATGTTCGTATGTTCCCACTTAAGAAGTTTTCCCTTAATAAATTGAATAATTTTGCATCTTGTCTATATTCACAAGTGTAATTAGACCCTTTTAAGACATTTCCTTGGTTAATAAGCATTATTTTTTCAGTCCCTTCAAAAACAGAGTTTTACTGTAGTTGGGAGAACAAGTTTTGAGTGAGTGGTGATAAGGCCAGAATTTTGTGTCCATGCCCTCATGGTAAGGGACAACCAGAGGATGTCCCAGCTGCTGATTTTTGTTTGAGGATCAGTGGTTTAAGTGGAACACTGAATCTGTTTGTAAACTAGGGATCTGGAGTAACTTCTATTGAGGAATGCTTTGGCTATTCTTATTGTATCACACTGCTTGTTTACGTTAGTTTGAGTGAAGAAAATGCAATTACCTCTGGTGGCAAGACTATACAGCAGAGATTTCTTGGCATAAAATTGATGTTAGTTGTTGCCCAAATTCAAGGTGGTTGGTAGGGGTGTGTGAATATTCAAAAATTTTTGAATAATAAATTATTATTATTCGTATTCGATAAACGAATACCAGATGTTGAAATTTCAAAGCATTCGAGCAATTTCGAATATTGAATTCTAACCAACTTGTTACATAACTCTCTGCCTATACTTACCTGGAACCTATTTTATTTTTAGCCAATATTGAGACCTGATATTTTCCATTAAACCAGAGGATGATATGGTGGCAATTTGAAGTAAGAGGGGCTCAACTGCTGCTGTTTTTTAGTCGGCAGTTTCCGATCTTATTCCAAGTACTAAACTGACAGACTGTCCCTCCAGGACAGCAAGGAAGGAAGGGACATGCCTCCCTGCTGTGAGATAATCATCTACAGGAAGGGGAAAGAGTGAGGGAGAGAGAGGGAGTGTGAAGGAGGGGGGATATATATATATATATATATATATATATATATATATATGACACTCCCACTCCACTGTGGTGGCCTGCTGTGACAGACACTTTAGGAGATAATCATCTACAGTTTGCATTGCAGTGGGCCAAATTATCAGCTTTGCAGGCATCACACTTCCTTTACACTTGTCATATCAGTATTTAAAATCTTTTAAAAGCAATGATTCTGACATTAACCAGGGAACTCACTAGCAGTGCTTCAATTTTACTCACAGTAAAATAAGGGAGGGCTGAATTTAAAAAATATACATATTAATACTTTTTAATTTTCTGAATATAAACAAACTTGAATTATGCTGAGAATTGTGATACACGACCTTGTAGATTTAATCTCTCTAATTTTATTTGTTTAGAACATGCTTAAATTGCCATGACCTAAATTAAAAAATATATTACTAAAGTATATTTTGAGTGCTGCTTTTAATATATGATTTTTAAGAATTAATGTGAAATTAATTTTCCTAATGTTTTGTATGTTTACTTAAAGCATCTTAATAGTACATTGTGTGACACTGACTAACACAGATTTTTATCAGCTTCCCAAAATACTTTTAGTGCTAATAGAAGTCTTTCAGTCCATTGTATCGGTATCGGATATCGGTTGTATTGGCAGGAAGTATCGGTTTGTACCAGTATCTGTAAAAACCTGTATCGGCTCAGCACTAACTGTAACCAAAATTTATTTTTGGATATAAAGAGCTGTCGTAATAATTTCCAGGCATGACGACTCTTTAGAATGGAATAACTCAAAATATTTCGTTTCACACAACATTCAGCAAATATTTATTTACTAGTGGTATCTTATGTAGTAGGCTTAATGCAAATACAATTTTTTTACATGTAGACCTACCATCAATTTATACCATCCAGACCAAAAACTATTTAAGGTTTCTCGATTCTTGTGTAATAAGTACTAGTAAAAAGTAATATATTTTCTCTTTTACTTTTCTAAAAACATAAGCAAAGAACTAAAAATTACTTTTAAAATAATTTTTTTCTTACAGATATCAGCAAATGGCTGAATATTTATCAGTGGTGCATTCTGCAGTCATAGTGCACAGGGATTTCTTTTTGCATGTGTTAATAAAGAACTAATTATTTATATGTTGTGCCTTATATTGTAACTACTAGTGTAAAGTACTTTTCTTGTACTTTAAGAAATGCGAGATAAGAACTCAACTTTATTACCTGTACCAGCTGTAGCATAAAAGTATATTTTTGTTTTCTCATAAACAACAACATAGAAGAAGAAGAAAGCATTCTGTTGTAAGTACTGGTACAAAGTAACACATGTTGGTTTTCAAGACTCTTCAGGGTTTTCATGTAAATAAAACAACTTTCAGTGCATTTATTCATGAATAAAAAGTAGGTTTTTGTTTCTGTTTATGACAGATTATGCAATCTTTGCAATTTGAAAACTAAAAAGCAGTATTCATTTGAAAACTATTCGAAACACTAAAACCAGTATTCGCACACCCCTTGTGGTTGGTGGGTTTAATGTAAATAGCTGTTTCACTTTTGCCACTGTCAAGGACTAGTTCCCCATCCAGAAATATGGTATGTGATTTAGAGAAGGTCCAAGTGAACTTAAGTTGGCTGTGTAAGTTAAGATTGTTGAGGTTGTAGTTGAGACGGTCCTCAGTTAAATCTCGTGTCATGAAGATGTCTTCTATAAAATGCATCCAGCAGTGGCAGTAACCAAAATAAATGCAACAAAATTTCCTTCCAACCAACTTTTTTTACTGCCCCCCCCCCCCCACACGAAAAAAAAAAAAAGTTTTCACTTCAAACGGATTATAATGAATGAGGTTGTTTATGTTTTGTTGAAATTTGTAATAACCTACTTGTCTTTTTATATACATTATAATTTGTATTCTAACTTCCCACACAGTATCTTACACATATTTTTATGTTTATTATATTTGTTAAATGAGTGAAACTCTGTTTGAAATATAGCCTCCTATAACATTTTCCTGCTTAATAAACAGCATTCTTTTGGTCCAGAAAAATGTTTTTCCATACAAAACAACACACTTATAAAGTTTTCCCTTATATAACACAGACATGTCTTGGGCCCTTGTGAAATGTTATAAACAGGGTTCCACTGTATTTATCAAAGTTTTTAATTTGCCTTAGTTTGTATTTGAACTTTCAGTGTTCTTGTTGTACCACTGTATGTTGCTTGTGGTAGACTGTTGAAGGTTCTATCTCAAAACTGTTATTTACCCTCATCAATAAAATAAAATAAACATAATTTTCCACCTCACTGAACAAGTTTCTCAATTTTGCGTCAGCACACAATTTGATGAGACAGTAGTCTGGCATTTACACGCATAAAGATTTTAACATACTGTACATTCATACGACCTCCAGTTTACACCCAGGGCACCTTATTTTATTCCACTTTTCACTTGCCTATATGTCTTCTGAATTTCACTGATTTTTTTTTTTTAATATAAGATTCTTGTATAAAATATCTTTCTGACTTCTACACATGTCTGTACTTAGCAAAATTTTTGTATGGTCTCCTGTAAAATAAAAATAGTTTGAACTGCAATTTCTGAAAACCAGGGACACAAATAAATTAAAAAAAAAAAAGTTTATTTTGTAGTGCGATTCAGTGCAAACAGAGGTACTGAGAGAGTCCCAGCTCCCCGACCCTGGATGCAGGTGAGGTGGTATTGTTGGTTAAGAGGCGTGACCTGTGGAAAGGGGCTGGTGATGGTTAGTGTCTCACTGCTAACAGGTTCTGGACAGTAGTGTTATCCATTCTGAAATAATAATTTGTACGTGCAAATACTGAAATTTCAGCGACAGTTTACAGGACAAGCGTAGTTCATAACTTTCCTTCTATTTTCATATTTTTAAAACTGCCAGGGGAAAAAAAAATTTTGCCTATGAAGAACAAAGTTATTTATATCCATGTAGGTCACAAGGTAATGAGTTGTGTTACCGAAAATATGATCAAGAAGGAAATAATAATTTTTCTTCCTTAGGAAACCAAGCAAAACGCTGCGCAGAATTTTATACCGGTATGAGTGAAGCAATCATAAAATCAATACATAAGGAAAACAAAAGACATAATAAATACGACCAAAATGAACAGTTATCCATTCTGGGGAAGAAATGAGCAAGCAGATCATGCACACTGTAGTTTCTGTTGACAGAACAATGTATGATTTCAAAACACTATTCATGATTCTTACGTAAATGAGATAAGTGCCAACAATCACCAATCTATTACCAGTAATAAAAAGTAAACTAAATTATCCATGAAGAAGAAATTCACTCAAAAGATTTTGAAAAATATGGGTTACAAGAAGATGAAGTGTCAGTCTAAGCATAAAATTTGTGTAGAGAGAGGGTATTGTGACATGGCAACATGACTAACTAGTTAAAATAAGACACTTCTATGAAATTAGCTCCTAATAGTTAGGTTGAATCTTGGGTTCCCAATTATTCAGTGTTTGCAACATGAAGAACAATGTCGTGTACCTGCAAACAGTGGTTTGGTTATAAGATATATTGAAATATATGCAAGGAGTAGGAATGGGTTTGTTGCCAATGTGTAGCTTGTATACTCTGCCGGATCTGTTAATTGTGACTATTATATTCAAATGAACCAAGAAATTTTTAAAAGTAGGTGGTTAAAAAACTGTTTACAAATATGCCAGTAGATCTGTTTAAGTATTGGATAATGCACCTTGCTACTCCATGAAAGTAATAAACTAATATATCATGGCTACAGAAGAAAGGTGTACTTTGTGATGAACCTATGAGGAGGGGTAGTGGGAGGGAGCAAGAGAGAACGTAAGACAAATCATTTAAGATAGAGAGAACTAGCAATTCATGGTCCGACTGTTCTCAAGATTACCACCATACCTAAACTACCGGAATGCAATTTATTGAGGTAGCTTGGGTGAAAGTTGAAGGAACAAATGTGGATGGTGTCTTGTCACTTAAAATTCATACAGACCTTACAGAATCAGCTATTTCATCAGTCACTAGACTGGGATGGGTACTTAATACATGTAGAAAAATTAAACTAACAGTATTGACAAACAGACTGTATTGTCCACTATGGTTGGACGAATGCAATAATAAATTTAGGTGACAGTAACAGCAATAATAATTCCTTGCACACAGCATGGCTTCTGCATGTGAGGAGTCTGGGTCAGAGGAAGACTCGACACAGTCACTTTGAAATGGTGAGTAAATGTTTTTGCTCTGGAGAGTAATCTGTTATAACACCATTACCTCTCTGATGCTGTACTGTGAAATGGAGGCACATGTGTTGGACAACATTACCCACCCTATTCTGTATCCCCTCCAAGGTCAGTGATCTGCCAGTATACGAAACTGCTTTATTTGACAGCCATCTACCAGGTGGATCAACAGCAATATAATGTTTATCATCAAAACAGAAGAGACAGGGAAAATAATCTTAGAAGTAATATGCAATATTCCCAATAAGTTTCCTTGAAAATAAATATAGTATTTGGGATGAACACATTATGGCTACATCTACAATACAGCTCTCAAATAACTTCCAGATTTGAAATACAAAGATTTTGGATACTTTCCAATTAGTTCATATTCACACTAACACAATACATACAAACACACAAGCTGGATGCACAAAATGATTTTAGAGGTGATTACTGAGGCATTCAACCAATGAAACTATAAGACCACAAAATTACTAATGTTTTGAGTCAGTTTTGAAATCATTTACAGGACACTGATTCATTTGATGCATGTATGACTGTTACTCTCGCCATGCCCTTGCTCCCACAATTATATCAGTTTACATAAGAGAGAGCTATTAATAGTTATACAGAGACAAGAAGGTTACTAACCTTGGTTGATGCGCTGAGTGCAGTTCTCACAGCCCACCTTGTTATTGCCGGTCATGAGTTCAACAGCAGTGAACTGGCTCAGGCAGGACTGCACAGAGGTATCACCCTCCTCACACTGGTAGCGCTGGGCCAGCGTGTGGCTCCAGCTGCTATCACTGGCTCCTCCCACACTGCTACCACTACTGCTGCTTCCACTGCTCTTGCTCAACTCTTCCTCATCCTCCTCATCCTCATCTTGCACGTGGCCATTCTGCCACTCCAGTGGTATGATGCTCCCAGCCTGCGGTAGTGGCGGTGGTGGGGGTGCAGGGACCAATGCACGGCAGGCACTGCTTCCTAGCGATAGACGGGAGAAGTTGCTGGCCAGCAAGTCCGTGGCATGATGGAACTCCAGGCGGGATACTGGTCGGTCGGATGAGTCCCCAGGAGATACTGGCCCACCAGCACACTCCACATTCATCTCAGACGAGGCAGAACTTGGGGACAAAGGTGCAACCCCTGTGGCCCCACCTGGAGTCTCTATGGACAGTGCCTGAGGTGATGCAGGGCTTGTCAGCATTGAGTCTCCATTCAGCAGTGGGCTATCTATTGCAGAGTCCTCATTAGCTAGCTTTTCAGAACTGTAGCCAGACTCTCCAACATCATGCGGTGGCTTGGAACTCTTAGTGTCTTGATCAACATTGTCCTCCACATCAGCATCGCTCTGCTCTGTTCAAAAAATAAATAAAGAGAATACAATGTTGTACCCACATAAAAGAAACCAACTTATAATTCAGTTTATATTAGGTTAGGAGTAGAGATGTCCAGGAATAGAATTTTGTCATACAAAAATATTGTACAAGAAAATCAAATTTCCTAGGGGAATTCAAGAAAAATATTTTGGTTAGGTATCAAAATTTGTGGGTTGTTAGGATTAGTGAATCATCACTTATTCCATGAACACAAAAAATAAATACAGAATAATGACTGTTTATGCTCAAAGAAATGAGACTAGAGCTATACACAAAATATTGTTTTACATTCTTATTAACTTAGGCCTAGCTATTGCATTAAAAATTAATCCTCTGGGTTTGGAACACTTCTTTTAAACTGCCAGCTACAATTTTCAGTAGGAAAATCATTTGTATGTTTGAATCACGTGCACTGCATCAATCAGCAATTGATACTTGCAACGTATAAATGTTGCTTGCATAGAAGACAAGTCAGTGTGCACAATTCAAAGTAACGTCATAATAGCATGAGTTTTCAACCAATTATAATAATTTTCCCCCATAAATACATAGTAAAATGTATGTATACAAAATTTGTGTTCCTGTACAAAGAGCTTGGTCAGAGGACAACATATAAACACAGTGGCTACTGCCCAAATCAATCTCAACGCTACATTACATTTCAATAGCATAAAATCACTGCAGTGGCTCTTAACTTCAGAGAAAAAGTTACTTGCGGTTATTTCTGAAGCTTGCAAATATGAAGACACAAATTTTTATTTTTCTCTCATAATGTGGCGATGCAATTATTACTAATAGGGGAAATACATAATATCAAACTTATAAAAATTTCTGTAGCTCATGCAATCAGATTTTTAATCTGTAAATGAGCAGAAAAATAAAATATTTATTCTTTGACAAGATTTAATTGTCAAATCATATTCACTCACATGAAAAAAGTATACTTTAATTGGAACAATCTACAGATGTAAAAAAATTCTTCCCCCTGAAAATTCAGAGAAAAATATGTATTCCTGCCTGAGACAAGAAATTAGTAATAGTATAATTATTTAGTGTTTTGGCCCATCGGCATCTGAGTCGACCACCACCATCTTTAATTTCCCTTTTTACCCTCAAAATTCCCCTTTTTTCTTAAAAAATTTACCAAATTTCCTTCAAAATTTTCTTTTTTCCACTCAAAATACCCCATTTTCCCTTCAAAAAAGTACAGAGCGTCCCACTTGCAAAAATATAACAGCACAAAGGCACTTTTCAAATCCATCGGAAGGGATTTGGGAGGCTCAATTGTCAAGACATCTTAGCTGCCATATTGGATCTAGGCGACCTTGACCAAATGACCTTGAATGATCTTAAACCTAAAGAATACCGAAATATTCCCAAAAATTGCAATAAATTCCAAAAAATCCCTACATATTTATAAAAATTTTAAAATGATTATTAAAAAATTGATAAAAACAAATTATAAAATTAAAATTTTAAATGTTTGGGCTTAAAGGGACAATGGACTGGAACCGACCAGCTGCCATGTTAAGACATCACCCAACCATCATGTTGGACAAAGATGACCTTGACCCTATAATTGTGACCTTAGATGACCCAGAAAACAAAAACTAGATAAAAAATTATAAAAATGGAATAAATTCATAAAAGTCAATGAGCACATTACTTTACTAACTACTACCACCAAATTAGATCCAGGTGACATTTTACCTTGACTCCATAACCTCACATAACCTTGAACCCAAAGAATCACAAAATTCTCCTAAAAATTAAAAAAACTTCCAAAAATTAAATTATTAAAAAAATCATGAAACATTTTTAAAAACATTTCCAGAGGTTCCCACATCATAACATCCAGCAGACGACTAAACACCCCCCCCCCTCCAATCAATCACATTTGTCATAACCTTTCCCTTCCCTACCAATGTTTCTCATTGGTTAATTAGTCAGCAGGCCTTAACCCACCTCACAACTACTCATTCCATCCAATGCACTCCACCAGCTATATTGTTTTTTTGGCTGTCATTTGTTTATTTTTTATCACCTAGGCGGCACTGATGACTCCCACCACCATGTTAAATCTGGGTGACCTTCACCTTAACCCCACATCTGTGGCATTGACCACATGACCTTGAACCCAAAAAGAAATTCTAATATATATATATAAAATTTAAAAAAACACACACACACATTCCTCCTCCACAATTCACAGTAACTCACGCTAATCATCACACACCAATCCACACCATTTCTTCGCAATCCTCCTCCACAATTCACAGCAACCCAGGCCAATCCATTCTATCAATCCTAATCCTTGGATCAATCCCAACCCTTAGCAATACTCCTGTACAATCCATGCCAATCCTCCTATAAATCCCAATCCTTTGATTTATCCTCCGCTCAAACCCTATGGTTTTCCCCCACTCATATGTATAGAAATTACATTTGTTCTCCAACTGTCTCCAAATTTATACATGTAGACAGAATTAATGTTTTACATGCAGTCCACTATCCATGCAGATATTTCCATTAATAGTCTAGTGTTCATAGCACCTCTTTGAAGATGTGTGGGAAAAAAAGGATACGACAAACAAAAAAAAAATCCCATTAATTTTATAATAATTTTTTTTGCATATTGCAATCTCAAAAGAAAGCAGTTCACATCATGCAATATAACAAGGGGCTGGAAAAAATAGCATCGATTTTTTTAGATGCTAGAATTTTGTTAAATGTAAGAATTATTCAAAACATAAGTCTCATTACTTCTGGCGACAGAAAAAACACACTTTAAAATGTACATATTAAAATACAATTGACATGCCTTGCGTTGACACCTGCAATGCAAGGCAAAATATGTAACATAGTACAGAAATAATAAACAAAATTTAAAGTATTTAAATTTAAGGTACGTAATTTTAAACACTTGTAAAATTATTTATTTTCAGTAGAATAAAATAATTTTTCAGTTAAGCACCAGTAAAAAACATCACACTCATCAATTTAAAAACTACACCACAAGTACATTTACTTATATCTAGTACAAATAGAATTGCAGTGTCACTAAAAATTAAAGTAAAACCTACACACTGCAGTTACAGAACTTACAGAATATTGTATTTCCATCGGTAGCGTGTAACCCATGAATTTTATATTGTTCGGCCCTTTCCTGCGCCGATACTCTGTTCCTTCCCACTTTACTTATTTGTAGTGTGCAGTTAGATACATAACTTACAAAAAAAAAGAAGTGAATGGTATAACAGCAGGAACGCCATCTGCATAACTTAGATACATCGGAGTAAATAACGAAACCAAAAAAAAAAAAAAAAAAAAAAAAAAAATAGTCTCCACGTCAATGTTACAAAATACTTGCATTTGCTTATTTGATAACAAAAAAATAGCATGAACCAATGTGATCATTCTACATTGCAGTTAGTTTTTGATGACTGTAAGCGAGCATTTTACATTTTGTTATTTTGACTAGAGTTTTCACTGCTTATTTGTTTAGTTAATCTATGGTACATATCTGGTAAATACGGTGACCAGTAGTCTTGTACGCTGTTTGTTTACAATATATCTAGCATTGCAATCCTTTTCTTTTAAGTACTTGGCACTCGAAAAATGTAAACCGCATAAAATTAAATGAGTATAAATAATGATTAAAATGTATTGGCGCCCAAAGTACAATAAATAATATAATGCTTTCAAAATTTCACTTTGTTAGGCCTACTTTTTGCACTGGTATGTATTAATTCCACACGTTTATGGGTGTTCTAAAGCAAATATAAAGGAGTGATTGAATTGAAATAACAGTTACTTGGTATTTATGTGCAATTTTTTGCAACTATTTTGGAGTTTTAAACAAAAATCGCCAAAATATCATTTCGAAAGAAATGTAGCAAAAAATCATATTAAATTTGCAAATAAATAGCTTTTATCGCAACTTGTGAATTTTTCCGACCCCTAAATATAATCACAATTCTTCAGTTCATTGATGAATAAAGATATCTCAAAAATGTGCGAGAAGTACCTTGTTTTAGCATGTCAATCAAATATCTGAGTCTATCAATAAGTTCATTCTGATTCTGGTCTTTGAGAAATATGTATCGAGTGTTCTTGACATCTACCTTCTTCACGCCACTTGTAGAAGGAACTTGTTGGTGAAATGCATGTGAACATCGAGAGAATCACCACCCTTTTCACCAGATACCTACTTCAACAACACTGTCTTCATAGGCATTCATCACCAATGCTGTCTTCATGATCCTCTTCACCTCCCGTTTCATCCTCTTTAACAAATTTACTTTTCTTTACAGGTGTCACACAGTCATTACCAGTATTTAGAGCTGACAACTGTTTATTCTGGAGTTCTTTGATTTCATGTGAACGTCTTGCATACTGACTACCAAACCCCGTAGGTTATCACTCTGTTATTAGCATTAACTGTACCGTCATGCAGCAGGCAGTATTGACATCACTTGCTGGCTATTGATGTGGTTCTTCAATTATCACCTTGCATAAACTGCATGTGCCCATTGTTATAATAATAATTCATGACGTGAAAAGGACTCTTCATACAGGAGGTTCTCTCATTTTGCCGAGCATGGCAACTTTTGCTGAAGATCTTTCCACAGTAGCAATTACTGTTTTACATGTAATTTTCCAACAGTGGGAGTAGGTACAACGATAGAAGTATGCTGTACAGTAGACTTTCTACAATCATTGGCTTCCATCACCTTCATGAAAAAAACCCAAGTCTCCTTTCCACAGTGGCAAAATGTGTATGTATCTACGTTGTAGCATTGCAGCTAGATATATATAATTAGTATATTCGGGAAGTATTTCAATGGTCTATATTTCAGTCAAGGATAGTAATTCATGTAATATTTGAAAGGTAGTGGCAATGACAACTTTGTTCGTATTTCATATATTTTCGTTTTTCCAAATTTATTATTTTTCTTTCCTCATTTCATCAGTAGTAACAGACATCAACAACAGACGTCATAGGATGATAGCGCATCTTTTCCTTTTCACTGAGTTAGTAAACTAAAAACATCGCCACCGCAAGGCACAACATGGTGAAACGAGGAAAATAACTGAGATCACGTTTAGCTGACATGACCGACTGCTCGAAAACAATATGTTTTCAATGAGGAAACTTTCTACCAATATATAAGAAAACACAACCCTTCTCGGGTATCACAACAGTTCGTCGCAGCAGGATCGTTTGTCAGCTGTCAGTCGGACAGACTGCAACGTGTGGTTACTCGCACCGACAGCGCCCACGATTTTAACGTTCTTTTTTATTTAGGACATTTCAAATAACTAATAAATTTATTTTCTGTCAGTGCGAGGAGTCAATAGGGCGCAAGGAGAGAAAAGTAACGATTCTCTCTCGTCTTCGTAACTCATGGAGAGAGAAGTTTTGTTTTATGAAGGCTGCCATTGTCTTGTTTTTTTTTTTTTTGTTTGTTCTTTAGCTGCGGGTGTCAACAGTTTGATTTGTTTCGCCACGACGACAATAAATGTCCAGTAAACATTTAACTTCTTTTATTTATTGGCAATCCTGGTACCAACAAACTTTCATTATTATGTAGTCAAAGTCTCCAATTCATGCTGAGCTAGTTTGTTGGTGTTTACTGAGAAGTACGAGAGAACAGGATAGAAGCCTGTTACAACGTGGACTAGCTATTGCTGTGTGTGCGTGTGCATGCGCACACACGCGTGTGTGTATATATTATATATATATATATATATAAAATAACTAACAACACATTTCATCAGTGAGTGAGATTTAGGCATTTTTATGGCTTCAATCTACCAGACATTTTATCTAGTTCCGTGAACACATTACCATGCAGTTATATCAACAGTTTCTTCCAAGACGAGTATTTCGCTAAGCTTGAAATTATGGTAACAGTTAAAGCAGACCACTCATGCCTTCCAGACCAACCCTTAACAAGACTGACCCCACATACATCACTGTACCTGTACCTGCACCTGTCAGAACAGATGCCACTCCAGCGACCCGTCGCCCAGGTATCGCCAAGAAACCAGTAGCACCCAAGCGTAAAATTGTTCTATCCACACCTGATTTCGTGCACTGCCGCAAGGCTACAAAGCCAGTTCTTTATAATGGGAAGGCACCTGTTGAGTACTGTGCAATATGCAATCAGACTTGTGTATCCTTCTGCGGAGATCTCCTTTCTTCTATGGCAATGGCGTCGCCGCAAGTAGTTCCTAACGCCAGTGTGATAATACATGGGGACGTGGTAAGTCTGTAGCGGGCGTGTCCAGCAATATAAATGTATAATTGTGTGTTATTTCTCAGTCTATGTAAAAAAACACCCGTGCACCATCAGAATTGAAACTTCTAACATTACAAAAGTGCCTGGCTTAACATCTAGCTAAAAGTGTGGACACCATCTACTAAGTCAGACAAGTGAGTATATATTACCGGTATGTCAAGAGTCAACCTTTAATCAGGAAAGAAAACATATTTGCAAAATAATAATTCCTCGTTAAAATGTTTTGCATAACATTTTCAAGTGAAACCATTTGCTTTGAAATTTGAAATACAAGTGATGATAGGTCCAAAAATTTTGACAGACGCATAATATTCGTAAAATTTCTGTTTCCCAGGCACACATTTGCTCTAGGCCGGTGTGAGAAGACTAGTCTGCCCAGCCGAAAGACTTGTTTTTTTTTCTTTTGCTAGACACCAGCTTCTCCTCCCGTTGATTGTGAGGGGAGGAAGGAAGGGTGGGAGAGAGGATGCTACGTCGCCACGTTCGTTGCTGTAGGTAACCACTTTCCCTCTCGTGGACGTGTAAGGAGAAGTAGCAACTCAGTCTCACTCGCCGCACCACACTGCAGTGTCGACAGATGTGTTGGGAAGACGAGACACTAGATAAAACACCGCAGAGCAGTTATAAACTGTGGCAGTGTGATGTATTCCACATCCAGTTACTAGACATTTGCAAAAACAACCAGCTTAAAAATGATAGTTGAGAGAAATCTTAGGTGAAGGGACCCAAAATATACTTCGATTGACACACCATGCGATAAAGATACAAGAGGTTTATGTTCCCATTATTTACATAGGAATTTTGCTGAGACCACAACAAATTGTTGGTGGATGTGGTTTATTGATACATGCGATAACAATACGCTGAGAGTCGACTGTATTAAGAATTCGAGTGATTCAATGTGTTTTTATTTTTCTGTAGGTCGCATTTGTACTTCATTGTTAGGTCAGTTAAATGTATTTTTTTAATACTCTTATTTGTGTACATGTTAGAAACTCTAGTTTAAGAGTCCAGAAATTTACGGAAGGTTTATGACTGGCAACTGTCGCACGTAAATTTATTTGCCATGCAACACTTAGAGGCTCCAAGTGAAGCCAAACTTACTAATCTCCCTCAGGGCCACGGCAAATAACATGTAGTTAGCTACAACATGTCCTTTACGAGTGGGACATTTGGTTACACACGTGTCGAAAACTTTTCGTGCCAGCCTGTACTTGTATTTTACAAAAAAAAATTAGTGTTAAATCTGTTGTAGTTAACTACCCAAGCTCTCATCTATGTTTGTGAGCTGGCACTTTAAAAACGAAATATCCCCAGCACTTCTTTACAGCGGTCAAAACAGACATTAGTTTCATGCTCATGACCTAATTCCCCTGCCTTGCCTTCCTCCCCTTCTGCGGGAGCAAGGACCCTCTGCAAGACAATAGTTTGCTGCCACCTGCTGCTCTGAAGGTAGCAGAGAGGGGGGAAGACCAGAGGGCATGCACAAAGATGTTGCTGTCCGGCTGAACCTGATAAAGAAGAGACATACATCAAGAGCTCTAGCGTGCAGAGAAGGCGCTGCGCTAGATGCAAAATGCTATATACCACTGGTAGCTTGTCCCAGACTGCTCGAGATGGAGAGTAGAGTTTTTTTCTGTTCCAAGATGATGTTACGTTGAAACAGTGAGTGGGAGGGGGGGGGGGGGGGGGCGAGATTGATGCAGGACACATTTCCGCATCTTTGTTGATTACGCTATAAATAACTTCCCCCCATCTTGAGCGCAATGTTCAACCCTTCGGCAGGTCAATTACTCCCAACAGTACTGATGAGGCAGGACCCGTGCTTTGGGTTCGATGGCGTAATGTCAGAAGCGACTATACACACGTGATCCTAGTTTGTACTGTTCACCCCGAATCGCCAAGAAGCCGTCACATCAACCCCCCCCCCCCAAACGAAGATTGTACTGTCTGCTGAGCCACGCTCCCTTCAGCAAAGGTCACACTAGTTCCAGAGAGTGCCACTGGAGGACAGCAACCATTTTACCAGCACCCTGAGGCCAAGGTTATCACCCCCACACCATCGAGCACATATATGAGACCAGAAGTCTTAAGTCGCTGCACCTCCACCCTCTCATATATGGCTGGGGGTTGTCATCAGGTTGCACACTTGCTGGTACGTCCGCATATTCCACTCGCCTTGGGCCGCAATCTCTACCAGTGAAGACAACACTGACCAGAAGCCACTTCTGCTGCCGCAGCTGCAGACCAACTGCTTCTGGGAGACTGGACCCTTATGAAGATGTCGCTCTCTCCTTACCACCCACTGGTAATGACCCCGAAAACCCGGTAACAGGTCACAACAACCTTTCAGGACCTCCCCTTGCCAACTAGACGGTGTTGGCATTGTTCACACCACCCTATGGTAGTTGTAACCCTTCTTGTTCCTTTAGAACAAACACCAGTAAGTTAGGAAAGCGTTGTCAAATACTTAATTTTCTAACACTATCGTCTATTCCAGTTATATTAATTACCAGATCCCCATCACATGGATTGCTTAGGTTTAAACTTCTGTGTCAAAGTAATCTAGTGTAGGAGGTAGCATACTGGTACCATTTTTATTACTACGTTAATAAAACACATGAATCATAACTATTCTCAAATTTATTATTTTCTTAGTGTAAAACATTGTAGTTTCCCTACGTAGTTCAGCCCACTAAAGTGAAGCCAGTGACATAACCAGGCACTAAGCCAGAAGAATACAGATCTGCATACAGACATCGGGAGAGACAATACCACTAGGAATTACTCTGCCCGGCGAATCAGTGACTCACGTTATTCCATACTCTGCCACAGCTCTTCTTGAGGCCAGAAAGGAGCTGGAATTAACTCTGACTCTCTGACCTTTTGCAGGTGCCACACCTGTCAGGAAGTAATTTGAGCAATCCACGTTCTGTCCAGAGATCTTAGCGCCACGCGAAAGTAACACAGGATGCCACTCATGTTTCAAAACTGGGATTACTCATAGGAACGCTATAGGGAATTGCAGACACCGGCTCGACTTACATGCAGTTTCAGTTGTACGCTTAATCTCCCATGCCTTGCATCCGGTAGGGAGGTAAGAAGAGGTTAACAAGGGCAGTTGCTGCCCTTGAAACTAGATTGCATTCTGACCCTCAGTCGTAAGTTGCACTTTGCACTTCCACCCAGCGGGGCATAGTTCTTAATGCCCACCCTACAAAGGGGTCTCACCCATCCTTATTGCAGACACCTTTATTCCCCTTTGATTAAACTTGAAAGCCCCCTCTCAACCTACATTAGAAGACTTCTTAAGGGGTGAAAAACCTCCTCTTCACATCGCAAACCCCTGGTTGTTCAGTCTCATTCATTCACCTACAGCTGTCAGCAGTCTACCACAGAGCCAGAATACTTCACCATCCACAAGTCACCTAGGCCACCACCAGCCCTCGCCACGCCAGGGTAAGAGTCTCCAACTGCACCAATACCTCAGAAGAGCAACAAGATTCCAGATAATTGTGTACACAATGATCAGCCGACTTGTAGGGCCATGACAGTGGTTTTGGACTTTGTGCCCCTGAGATAGGCCACCAGACCTGTTGTATACACTGGCCATGCCAGTCAAACATTAAGGCGCTCATTTTCGTTTTTCTGGCATGACGTGTAATAAAAGTGTTAAGGTAACTAAGATTTCTACTTCCACACTTAAATGTTGCGTGACACAGTCACAGTAACTTTTAACCCCAAAAGTCTTAGGTCATTATTTGATACATCCAGTCCCTCTAAGTAATCGTTGTTTCAATTATCTTCCCCCTTAGGCATGTGCCAAAGTGCTACTACTGAAGAGGTTGAAGAACACACCACAAGAGGCAGTTGCATCATTTTCTGGGGTTATGCAACTGGCTGCGAGACTTCATGCCAGATATCGCCAGCCAGATGGCTTCCCTTCAGCTGCTCCTAGAAAAAGAAGCCCGTTGGAATTGGGCACCAGATCAACACCAAACTTTCCAGCACCTCAAGGCAAGTTTCCGTAACATTATGTTGCTACACTGCCTATGAGGAGACAGCCCGCTGATACTCCAGACCAGGAAGACACACAAGGACACCCACAAGTGATTGTGAATGCCTGCACCCACTTGAATGCCACGGAACAGCACTATCATATCAATGAACAAGAATGCCTCGCTGTTATATGGGCAGTTAGAAAACACAGCTACCACCAAGAGGGCAAGAAATTATCCAGTGAACACAAAGTAAAGCGCTACAGTGGCTACGGGAGTCATGGAACTCGAAGGCCAACCTCAGGGAAAACTAACGACTTACCCGATGCCATGTCACGCCAGCCGAACCTCGACGGGGAAGAAAAGGAAGAGGATGAGTGGGAAAAAATGGCCCAACCCCCGGTACCTGACCATAGCCCCGAGGAACATAACAAATTACTATAGCTGCTGCTGAGCAAATACCACATCTCCTATCATCAACAACAGGACCCTGACATACAGAGTCTCCTCTAGGGAAACCCTCAGTGCTTCGAACTCTGAGACAACATAGTGTGGTCCCGGACCACACAACCTGGGATGGACTGGCGGATATGGATATCAAAAGGCTTAAGGGCAGACCTCTACTGCCATTTCCATGGTGACCCACAAGCTGGACACCCGGGGACCAGACACACCCTGTGAGACTTGGGAACTTGCTATATATGGGACGTGATGAGCCACGACGTCCGGTAGTATGTCAACAGTTGCGAGACGTGCTGCCAAGGCAAGGCTTACCCCATACCCCTGCCAGCCTTGAAACCCCGTCGACTGCACACCGCCTGGATGCAGCTGGTGGCCGACCTGATGGGCCTTTACTCTAGGAGCACCCGGGGCAACCATTACTTACTGGTTGTGGCTGACCTCTTCCCACAATGGGTAGAGGCCTTTCCACTTCCCAGAGATGAAGCTGTCAACATCATCCAAAAGTTTAAGACTGAGATTTTTCCCCGCTGGGGATACCCCAAATGTATTCTAACTGACAACAGCACTCAATCCACCAGCCAGCGCTGAGAAAAGGCAAGGGTTGAGAACTTGACGATCCCCCTTACCACCCACAACCTTACCCCACTCAGCAGAGGAACCAGGGGGTCACGAAGAACCTCCGACTCTGTGTGGAGAACGATCATCACTAACGGAACCAGCACGTCCCGACAATCCTCTTCGCCCTCCGCAGAAAGACTAACAAGACAGTCAACGCCAGCCCTAGCCAGTTCGTCCTGGGCCAGACTCTCCACCGCCCCGGAGAATGGCAATAGGGTACAACAACCCAGCGAGATACCCCAGCCAAAAGGGGAAAATCTAGCAGCCATGGCCCAGACGGACAAAGCCAGAGAAGCACAGACTCACTAAATAGAGAAAAAATATCCGCAGACATGCACAGGGGTACGGGAGTTCGATATGGATGAGGCCGCTGTCTTCAAACACCATCCCCTGAGTAATGGCCGTCAGTTCAGTGCCAGACTGGCAGAGATATGGGAGGGACCATACAAGATCGTAGGCAGGCAGGAAAACATCTATTAGACCGAAGACGTGTAGGACGTATCAGTAAAGTTACCAGGAGACAGATAGCCCCTTTCTAGGAAAAGGCCCCACGCCAGAAGCCAGAACCCAGGGTTCCAAGGTCGACAAACAGGAAAAATAGGAAGACGACCCAGACCCCACGCCCCCAGCAGATGAGCCTCCCCCCCCCCCAAGATCAGAAGATGGCTATGAACCCTGCCCAGTGAGCTACCAAGCCATACCGGTGCGGGTCGACTTTCCGGCGTGACGAGGTGCAGAATCTGTCATAACTGCCCTCAACACACACCAATTTCCTGCATCGTGCCACTGCCCGACATGCCCAGATGTCGCTGGTAACAATTGAAATATAGCCACGAAGCTAATTTTTGGATTAACTAAATTTTTGAGTAAATGATGTTAATACTTTTTCTTATGATAGGGTTTGAGGTTGTTTTAGCCCTTTAGTTGTTTCTGAGAGTTTTGGTCCGTGTTTTTGTTCGGATGCAGATTATTTTTGAGTATTTTTGACAGTGTAGTCTGTTTATTTTTTTTGTAATTTTAATTAATTTAGTTCTTTTTTAATGAGGGAGAGAGTCATTTGTTTAGTGAATTTTTAATCTTAGAACATAATTGGCGTTAGCTTTGGTAGTTGTATTGTGGTGGATTTTAACTTGTAGTTTTATTCCAAATTCATAAAAAGCTCACCCAGTTTATAGCCAGTTGGCTTGGGTAGGAAACTTCTTATTAATTTGGGGCCCTTGCAATCAAGTGTTGCGGTCGTGAGCCGATGCTGAACTGGGGTCTCGTCCGGCCGGACTGAGCCGGATGTGTTTCACGTGCGTGGCAGCTGTCCGGGCGGGACACAGCAAGGAGGGCGGCGAGCGATGGCGTGACCGTGAAGTTGCTAAGTTACGGACGGTTGAAGGACGACCATGTGAAGCTCTAGGGTACCTGAGGGGGTAGAGGTTGAACCGCGTGGGTGAGGCGAGGGGCAGGCGGCTGCGAGTTTTCGCTGACACTTGTCTAGCAACCGCTACACAGCAGCGAGGGTGTAGGGTCGGGTCTTTCGGGACACAGCAGCGTCGGAGAGTTGTAGCTGAACCAACGTAGAAGACAGACGTAAAAAGTGTGAAGGAGTTCGTTCAGGAGGAGGTAGGCCGGAGGAGCCTATCAGAGATGCATGTAGTTTGTAGTTATAGTTGATTTGGTTCTTGGGTTTTCATTCAGTTTAACAGTATGATACAAAGAGTAAATTAGGGTACTCCCCTGTCCCCAGCCCTTTTCATAAGAAGTTTTGAGTGTGAACTGAAAAAGGATTTTGAAGTACTGAGAGTAAATTTTAAAATGAACAATGAGGTGTGACTGGTAGAATACCACTTAATAGAGGTTTAGTAATTTTTTAAGTCGTAAAAGTTTTTGTTGTTACAGGCCGCTATTTCAGTTTTGTGTAGACGAGAAAAGAAGTCAGGCAAGTTTTTATGAAGAAATAAAACCTTTTTTTCTTTCCTTTTATTTAATGGTCATTAAGGGCGGTGCCCTATCTTTTAAGAGGTGTAATAACAACCCCAGTTATCTGTAGTGAATTTCTAAATGCTATTGTGGTGTGATGTGTTGAACATTTTATTTTTGATTGCATTTTCCATCATGTCACATAGATTTGTGCCCATTGAATATCATGTCAAATAAAGAAATTATGATTATTGCTGTTTCTGGAGTATGATTAGCGTCCTTAAAGAAAGTATTGGAATACTATCTATTTTTCTCTTGTTTTGGTTACTTTTTTTTGTGGTGATGTATTAGAATCTGGCCAGATAATAAATTTTCATGTTGAGGTTCACGTGGCCATATCTCGTCCATGTGGCTATCAGGAAGAGGAGCCAACTGCCGAAGAATTGACCTCAGCACCCGTAAGTGACAGTACATCAACATACTTTGTTAATCAGCCATATCTTACTCAAGCAGAGAATGTGTAAAAAAAAAAAGAAAAGAGCAAACAGCTGTAAATTGTTGCAGCTTGAGACTTTTAACAGTGACGCAGTTAAATTATTATTATTATTTTTTTAGATTATTACTCTTAAAAAGCTCGAATTCTCGATTATTAGATTATCTTAGTTCCAAGAAAAATTGTACAATTCCAAAGTGTACGACAATAAAAACAAATGCTAATGAAAAAGAGCAGGACCTGTGCAGTTCTAATGTAATACTCACCATTTCTTGCTATTCCTTAAAAATTGAATGATTTTTGCATTTTCTAGCCAAGAATTCTTTTAAAACTATTAAGCCACAAACTAATTGCCCATTACATTGACTGTAATCGGCAATTTTCATTTTACGTTACAAATACTGTAATTTGCAATAAATTAAATTTATATTATAAATTGTTTTAATACTTCCCCGTACGTACGGAAAAGCATCTAAGCGCAAATTGTATTTATGTAGTCCTTTTCACGGAAGAAGTGTTGTGTACTGCTAAACGTAATTGAATACTTCAAAAAAATTGACTGCAAATGCTTTGATGCGTGCCCGATTAAGACTGATTTGGCACGTTAGTAGAGGATTTTGTCCGCTAGATCAAAAGCGGGTTAGCTTGGTTTATATAGTTGGCGTGAGTCGAGGGGTGTTGGCTAGTACTTACTACTGCTTCTTGAAGTTGTAGTTGGAGTAGGTTTGACTTAGGCACGACAAATTCTGTCTAAGTCGGAGCTGAGGTTCCACAGGTGTGCTTCATTATAGACCAGAAGATGAGGTTGTCCTAGCCTAAGCGCACTTCAGTACCAGTCAGGAGTCCTTTGACAACTGGGTGAAATGTAGGATGTATGCGGATACACAGTGGGAAGTCAATTACCAGAACTGGAGCACGGGTGACTGCTTGTCATCTAAGTTCGGCAGCGCGGTCCTGTTCCACCTGCCTCTTCTGCGTAGGACGGGGTAACATTATCTACTACCTGAGAGCAGAGTGAGCCAGATATTGTTCCCTGAATTTTCCACCACTTCTCCTCCCGTGATGCATAGTCAAACAGTTCTATAGTCTACGTGATGCACTTGGACAGGAAGGTTAATAGTGTAACCCAATAGTGACTTGCCAGCACGAGCTCGATAAAAGTTCCCACTGATCCCCCACATTTGCGGGCTGATCAGGGAGGTGGAGTCAGGCGGGCAGTCAAGCCTCTACTCGTAGTGCGTTCGCACTAAGATGCACGGCAACAGTCACCGCGAACTGACTTAATGCGGATGGTGAGAAGCAGCCTGAGTCTGCCGCGCCTCATGGTGTGAAGGCGTTTCTAGTGGTTGTGTTGCTGTTTCTCCTCGACGAACACTGACTTAATGCTGATGTGTAATTGGGAAGAAACAGGTAGCCGTCTAGTATGTACGTCTACTGACGTGGACACATGGAAAGGACTCCACAGTCAGGCTAAATCGGTTTAACAAAAACTCCCGGTTCCTGTTGGTCATGCACAGATTTTTATCAGCTTCCCAAAATACTTTTAGTGCTAATAGAAGTATTTCAGTCCATTACTCATATGTCCATTGTATCGGTATCAGATATTGGTTGTATTGGCAGGAAGTATCGGTTTATTACCGGTATCGGTAAAAACCTGTATTGGCTCAGCACTGCTTTACAATTCTAACCAAACATGCAGCCAATAGTTTCCGATAATAACCAGGCTCATCAAAATAACGATACATTTCAAATTTACAATAACAAGGCTATAGATAGTTGAATACAGCATCAAAGATCGTGTGATTCGTTATTGTCACCAACCTACGAGTACAGTAAACATGCAAGAAGAATAATACAAGATGGATTTTCATCAACCAACAAATGCAGTAAATACATATGAAAAAGAATAGTAGTCTATAGAACAAACTGTTGCGGAATGTAAACAAAACTATAGATAGCACCAGATGTCGTTTATCCGTGTTATTTTGCATTCTCATAAGAGTTCAAAAACAAATTATTTGCGTAATCTTTTAAACAAATAGTATGCGCAGTCTTTTAAGAGTCGTACCATGCAGATTTTTTTAACATTGTTTATACAGTATAGTTGTCAGGACTGTCTAAAAAAAAAAAAAGACATATGGGAAAACAGAATCCGGGGTTATAACAAGGTTTCAATGAAATATACAAAATTGTGCATCACTGTTGCATATGTGCCAAAACCCATACTTGCAGTGCAGTTCCCCTGTAATGAATATAGAAATTAAGTTCTGTGGAAATTAATATAAATCCAAGCGGCTTCAACATGTCCAAAATTAAACATACAAATAAATTTTCAGAACTGAAATGAACTCAATAATACTGAAACTATAGGCAGTTGTCCTTACCTGAATCTGCAGACTTGGAGCCAACACCATTCTCTTCAGCCGCTATTGCTTCATCTGCCTTCTCTGGAGACGCTGATGTCTTTGACTTGCCTTTCCGTATCCTCCTCGCCTGGTTGCGTTCCTTCTTCAGCTGGTACTTGGATGGCTGCTGGCTGCTCGACGAGCTCTCGAACATGTCATCCCTATGGCTGTTCTTACGCCTCCACACAGGAGGTTGCGGCTGGAAAGCAAAAAACAAGGAATTTTGTAAATAATAATATAAAAAGTGAGATAGACTACGCAAGTAATAACATAATGCTCTATTTTTGTTGGTAAACATCCCCACCAGTTAAATAAAGTCTAAAGATGATGGAACCTGAATAACAAGTTACAAACCACAAAGCAGAAAACAAAATGCTTTAAAGAGCACGCTATATTGTGTTGTGGCTGTACAGAGCAATCAGATACGTCACCTCATCACATGAACTGTTACATCCAAACGGTGTGGGGGATATTACCTTGTCAGCAATGACAGGAAGACTGAGGTCCAGAAAGCTCTCGACGCGGTGAGAAGAGTGGTGGCAGTCTTGACACTGCACGATGCTGACAAGGTAACCACGGAACACATGCTCCGGGTGGAGTAATAGCTCGCTGACCTGGGCTCCATATGCCTTTGCCTTTGCGCGTAGTTCATCCTCCACCTGGGTAGGGTCACACTTTCCCGACAAACCGAACTGTTGCAGAATAACCAGTTGGTAGCGCTGAAACCATCACCACAACAACACACATTATTACCAATAAAATATCACGACAGGAATTCTTTTAGAGAACATAAAACATAAATTCACTGAAAACTAGAATTCTTTACTTAAGTACAATGGTAAGAACACAGTGAAACCTACTAATTAAGATTTCCTGCTTAATAAGCATGCTTTATCGAGTTACTTCAAAAACATACAAACAAAGTTTTACTGTGTCATTACTAAGAGGAAATGAAAGGATCTGCCAATACAAATGTTAAGCACTCTCGATTCAGATAGTTTGTGCCACTTTCCCACAGTGTTAGCTAGACACTGGAAAATTTTACAATCACGCTAACGCGAAAAATAATGAATTTTTATGTAAAACATGAGTTAACACAATTTTTTTGCACTTGGAGTTACAATTCATGAAATTTACAAAATTAAGTATTATCATTAATCTGTATTTTTCATAGACCACAATCCTGCTTCTTAGACAGATTTGGTGTACTATTGTGGATTTGCATGCAAAAACAGAGTCAATCTGTTGTTTTCGGAGATGATATATTCACAATATACGTGAATGTTTATGTTTACTTTTCGTCACGTCTTTTTACGCCATAGGTGTAATGAGCACAGGTACAGGTGTTGATTCATCACTAAGTTAACCCTTCCATGCACTGAGCTATTATATAAGTTTATTTGGCCACAAGAAAATCAAGTAACTTTGTGAACTCTTCATGTCTGCCGCTCACCATGTTATCTATGGCAGGCCAGCTGAACTCTTACAGCCAAAGAATTTGGTGCAATACGTAAAGAAGAAAAAAAAACAAAAAGGGGGGGGGGGGTCTGTTTGCCATTATTAACGTAAACCATTGACGCATGCCCAATTAGACTGGCTTGGCATGTTAGTCGAGGATTTTGTCAGCTAGACCAAAAGTAGAGAAGTTTGGTTTATATAGTTGGCGTAAAACCAGGGGTGTTGGTTAGTACTTACTCATTCCTGTTTCTTGAAGATTAGTCAGAGTAGGTTTGGCTAAGGCATGACAAATTTGGCCATGCCGGAGCTGAGGTTCCACAGGTGTGCTTCGTTAGACCAGAAGATGAGGTTGTCCCAAACTAAGAGCACTTCAGTACCGGTCAGGAGTCCTTTGACAACAAGGTGACACATAGGATGTATGGGGAAACACTGTGGGAAGTCAATTACCAGAACTGGAGCAGGCGCGACTGCTTGTCATCTAAGTTCGGCGGCGCTGTCCTGTTCCACCTGCCACCTCTGCGTAGAACGGGGTAACATTATCCACGGCCTGAGAGCAGAGTGAGCCAGATATTGTTCCCTGCATTTCCCACCACTTCTCCTCTTGTGAGGCATAGGGCACGAGCTCGATAAGCGTCCCCACTGATTCCCCATAGTTGCGGGCTGATTAGGGGGGTGGAGCTGTGTGGGCCGCCAAGCCTCTATTGGTTGTGCGTTCGCACTAGGATGCACGGCAAGATGTCAGGTTACGGTCACAGCGCAATAATTTAATGCGGATGGTGAGAACCAGCCCGAGTATGTCGTGCCTCCTGGTGTGAAGGTGTTTCTAATGGTTGTGGTATCGCAGTTTTTCCCCGATGAGCACTGACTTGATTGTGTGTAACTGGGAAGAAACCGGTAGCCGTCTAATATGTGTGTCTACTGACTATGTGTGTCTACTGACGCGTGGACACCTAGAAAGGACTCCACAGTCAGGCTAACTCGGTTTAACAAAAGTCCCGGTTCCTGTCCTGCGGTTTCAGGTGTAGGCAACCCGGTTTTAAGTAAAAAGGGAAAAGCTGGTTGAAGACGAATGCAAATTAATTAAAGTAAAACTGCTAAGAAAAAGGTGTCTCGAGGAGACAAAGCGAAGTTAAAATATACGTGATCGTATTCGCTGGTCGTCACGTTGACTGGTCGTTGATGTACGTAGTAAGTAGCCGCGGGAGAGTACTTGAAAGTAACAAACTTCTCCGAAGATCCCGAGCACTGGTATCATGCTGTGGGAGGTTGTTGGAGATGTGAAAGAATGACTCCCGAGCTCGGTAGTGTCCGGACTTATACAGTGGAAGTTTGGAGGCTGCCGGCGCGGGCTGCATAGGAGGCGTGACATCCTCCAGCCCTGGTTGGCATGGGAATACTCTGGTCAGCGATTCTGCTTCGTGCCTCGTTGCAGGCTCTCAGCCTTGACCAGAGGTCTAGGCAGCTTGTAGGCTCTCAACATGAAGAGAGGGGGAAGAGAGGGGGCTGCTGGGTTGCGTATCCTCAAGGTGAAAAAGAATTGCTCATAGTTCCTGCTGCATATAGGGTAGGCCGCATGTTGCTCACGTCTGTAGTGGTCGAAGATGTACTCTAGACGATGAGTGGTAATTGTATTAGATTAGTTGTATAAGCAGCACGTGTCCCCTTACTATAAAATTAGAATTATCATGTCTTGTTATCTTGTCTTGTAGGTAAGTGTATTATTATTTTGTTAGGTCACATATTATGATTGTTTAAAATGTTTAAAAATGCAGTAAGTGCAAGACGACGGGTAGAAAACTTTCATAGTGATGGCCTTTATGCATCAGACACATATACATTAATGTATAAACACTGTAATTGTAAAATTTCATATGAGCAATGAGATACCATTTTAAAACATGTCAAAAGTGAAAAACATGTCTTGAATAAAAAAAAGTTTGTCAGCAGGTCCCCGAAAAAGAATTCAAACTTCTATTGCTGGAAATTTTAACAGTGCTGATGCATGTCCGATTAGCTAAGGCTGGATCACGGTCATGTGGATTTGGTTGCACTTAGACCAGTTGTACTTTCAGGGTTTAATTATGGATGTCTTGATGACGAGTGGTGGTTGGCTGCAGACGGTGCATGCTGGTGTAGTCTCGTTTTAGTGATCTGAGCAAAGCGGCATTATCGCCGGGTAGCGGTAAGGGGAACTGAACCAGCTAGCTGCTTGGCAGCAAGGCATGCAACTCTTTGCTTCTCCCTCCTTGCGCCGTGTTTCGCTTTAATGGCATAGAGCGGGTTAGCTGCTGAGAACTATGAATGGAGCACTATGGACACGAATAGTACTAGAATAGTTTTGCCCAGTCGTGCTTTGGTAGCACGAGTCCGGTGCACCTTAGCCGGCGAACCAGAAGTGTTGAAGCAGTGTGGGCTACCAAGACTATTCCTGGGTGTACGATCCCAACCAAGGCCAGGCCGTAGCATCTAAGTAGATACCCCCGCCAGCACCCAGGTGCTCCGGTAGGGATATAACTCAGGCGTAAGCTTAGTAAACACTGTGAAGCGTGCTCTCCTACCAAGAAGACCAGTGGCTGGAAGTAAACCTACGGTAGCCAGGTGTAGGTGACAGGGTCTTATGCTAATGCGGGAAGTGAAGTTAAACTGTCGAAAATTGCTTACTACAAATCTAACTCTAATCGGGGTGTCTGTAGGAGACAAAGAAGTTGAGTGTAGTATGTCTGGTGGCTACAGAAAGCTTCTGGTAGCTATTGGCGATTGGCGTCGCTGGAGTGTCTGGTCACAGGTGCTGCAGAGTGTTGAGCAGTTGGTGGAAACCTTTGGGAGGGCTGCTAAAGATCTAACAGTGGTCAGAGAGCCCCAGCACTAGAAGTGGCAGAGTGAGCTCTAAGAATGAAGAAGAGCAACTGGTGAGATCCATCGTGCACGGAATTATAGTCAAGGTAGCGTGTGTCGTGGCGGCCGCGGGGAGGTCGTGTGACGTCCCTCTGCTGCGAGGCCGGAGTGGGGGTAGTACCCTCTGGTCATCTCTTGGCCTTCGCGTATTCTCGGTGGCACTTGGGCATGCCAAAAGGTGGCCAATGGCTGGTAGACTCTCACTAGGGGGGGGGGGGGGGGGACACGCCACTGTCTTCCACGAGTTGGCGTGGGATTTGAAGTGGGATTTGAAGCTCACGTGTGTAGGAGTAGTATACTAGGCTGCAGTGAGATGAGTCATAATCGTTGTACATAGTGGTAATAAGCGGCACATGTCAGTGCAAATAGCCAAAACCTTGAAACTGAACACATTGCCTTTAGAACAACAGAGCTTTTGCGAAAGCAATTATACCAATTGATAAAATTGGAAATTTTTTTGAATTGATGAGTGATCTTTACTGGTCCATGATCTATGATTTTGCTTGATGTGTGTGTAATTTCCCTGGTGCACCGGACGGGGTCCGAACTAGTGTAATATCAACCGGAGTGCCTACAAGTTGTTCCTTTGTTGCGGGTAACAATACACACATCAGCGTTATACTGTTCCATCACCCGCTGTCAGTAAGCTATACCACACCACCCCCTCAGAAGATGACGTATGAGTGAGCCAGCGGACTGAGCTGCCGCAGCCACCCCAGAAGTAAAAAATTTGAAGGGTGCACCGAAAGATAGCACCACCCGTGCTCCAGCCAGCAATCGATGTCCAGCAGGCAGCCATTAGCTCTGGCCACGAACAAGTGAATGACCACCCCCACCACGAAGACCAGGCGAGGGCCGGCCGGCAAATATATGTACATGAAATTCAGAATTTTGTCAGTTGGTCTTGTGCTCTTGTTAGAGCCACATTAGTGACGGCAGCTCGCTTCACCGCTCTTCGTCGACTAAATAATCCAGAAGCTCTTCCATATATTCACCATCATCTCCTAGACCTTCCAGAGGATCTCCCCCAGCAAACCACCATGAAGAAGTCACTCATTCCCAGCTGACGACCCTTGGCAACTTCTACCTCACGACCCCTCAGGAAATGGACCCCTTCAGGACACGGTACAGAGTAGACAGGGAAAGTTGATAGTAAGATTGTGCGAATGTGACCTTTTTTCTCACAAAACGAAAATGAAAGATATGTTATGAACTTTCGTGAAACTGAAATGAAAATGAAAAATAATATCATTAAGGCACAGTCTTAATAAAAGCTTAACAAAATTCCTAACATTATAGCAGGGGTTTCAATACAACAAATTCTTTGGAAAATAAAACCACAAAATTTTCTTTGCTGGTGCACTAAATGAATATTACTTAAATACATGAAAAGTCATCGAAATAGAGAATTTTCATTTCATTATGACTTTCGATAAGCAAATTTCTTACCAAAATGAAAATGAAAGCTGTTGTTTTTCATTTTTGTTTCGTTATACAGAATATTAGCACAACCAGCTACACAATCGAAACTGCCACCATATAGTTTAGGACCAGGTCCCCTTCACTTGGAATCAGTGTAGTCTATACTTCCGGTCAGCTAAAGGTAGTTAGGAGATAGTACAGACCGTGTTTATTCCTCCCCAGAATAAAACACGTTCCTCACCTACATAGCCTTTCATTTTTTTAGGTAACTGTGAGAACCCCAGTAGACACCACGTTGGCTGGAGTGAAGCAGGAGACTGCGATTTAAACCACTAATTTTACTACCTAGTGTAGGACTGCAGGCTCCCCTTTAGAGACTTGTACGTCGTAACACACACGTTCGATGACCACCCATTTGATGCACCCCGTGTACCAAATGGCAGAGTCCCAAACACTAGTCATGTACCCCTATGGAAGATAGCCACCAGAAAAGTTTGCACTCCATTCACCGCACCACGTGAGTTGCCAGAGGGAGTGTTTGACCGGTTCTGGGTTGGGCTTGTCCCTACACCCAGAGTAATTGTTGGAACGACACAGAGAACACAAGCTCTCCAACCACCGCACCACTTGTGATGCCAGTTAGGGTAAAGGTATGGATCTGCATCGGCCCATCTGCCGCTGCAGGAGAACACATTTGCCAAGGACCAGACATCTGCTCCCCTCTCTTGTGACAGGTCTTGAACTCCCTCTTCCATGACTTACACCAGGAGTGATAAATATTTCCAGGAGGACACTGCAACTTACAAAACCTGGAGCTGCACCCTGTCTGACAAGGCATTCTGCCAAAATAAATCCCGGGGCCGAGCTCCGGCTGCCCTTCAGTTAGTGGGGCTTCACCCCAAAGTTCCCTCCCCCTCACCGTTTCAGCCTCCCCAGGCGATGCCAGGAACACCACACACCATGGTCGCCACCTTTCATCATGGAGAAGTAGTCCTGCTGGGTATAGCATCCCCGTGGTTCCGCTGGATCCGCAGCACTAACCCAGGCCAGACACAATTAGGCCAACCGAGTAATTGCAGCATCTGGGGACCAGCCAGCGCCCCCAGCGCCTACAACCGTTAGCACCAACCTGCCAGACCAGTGCAGCAGCCCAGCCGTTCAATTCTCGGCATAGCTAAACAGCTGACCTTCAATCACGTCACCCGGCAGGTAGCTAAGCCCAGACTAGAATTTCATACCTAGCCGCCAGGCGACTCGACCCACACTCTACACTGTTCGGGCCCCTGTGGGCAAGTAAGTTTGCGCCTGCCATCAACCCTGTGTGTGACGGGTCTGCACACTAAAGACTCGTTCTAACCATGACGTAGTTCAGACTGTCCCAAAAGTGTCATGCGTCAAGAAAGGTTGGAGTTCTTTCATGGCATCCAGCGTGGGACTTAAGTGACTTTGCGAAATGAGTTGTGAAGCAGAACCAGACCAGTATGACCCTCAAGAGCCAGAAACTAGCCAGACTAAAAGAATCAGCCCGTTAGTCCAAAATAACCTTGTGGTGCCCAACCACAACCAACGGCCCAGGGCCACCATGGCCAAAGCCCACGAAAAACCGGTTTCTTATAGACACATGCCTCGGCACCGGAATAAATTCAATCATGTGCACCCACTGCCAAAGCGTGTTTCACTACCAGTGCCTAGGTAGGGCAAATGCCCTACAGCCAACAGCGGTATCTTGAACCACGGTTTGTTATGCACGGATCTGTTTTTGTAGACCTTTTCTCCAATCATGGTACAAGTTTGTATTACCCACGATTTTCAATCTATGGAAAACTAGCATTTACTGATGTTAGTGATCTCGCATTTCTCAAGCAGACATTATTGTTGTCTAAAGCAGTTTGAAGCAATAAAATACTTCATGCCAGAAGGGGACACTGGTGTATTGTCTGTTGTTTCTGGGGGGGGGGGGGAAGGGTAGGGGGGTTGTCGGCCGGGTCAGTAAGGATTCTTTATCCTAGTCACATGCCGCAGACTTTGCCTTACACCCTTACACTCCCCGTCTTTTTTTCGCTTCCATTATCCCTACCCTTTTTTTGCTATAAAAACAATGGCACATTACAGACTAGTTTCTTAATCAGTGTACCATATTTACCTGAAAGGAAGACGACCCCTTCCTGAAAAAAGTATTTCTGAGGGAAAAATATTTAAACCTCAATTCAAAACTAACCCTGTGAAGTGCTGAAAAAATTATTTATATTGAAAGTATTTTTGCATGAATTTATTACAAACTCTTCAAGAAGACTATCTCTCTCTCTCTATATATTTTTTTTAAATTTGCTTTTAAAGAAAAGCTAATCACAATGAAATAGGTGTGTAACCTGGTTGTATGGTAGCAGCATTTCTTACACTGTAAAACTTTTGTAGGTGTTATATTAGTGACTTAAGCCATTTTGCTTCCTCTTTGCAGCCATTTGCAAATTAACTGGATTAGGATTAGCCACTAATCCACAAATCTATTTTTAAACCATCCCTATCTATGTAATTCACCTATTGAATTAGAACCCGCCCGCCCCTACTACTGCTATGTGTCTGGGCGACATCAGAGAAGGGGACCCTTGTTAAAGTTGACAGGTACAGTCTCAGCATTACAAAAATACTTCCAACAATAGGACACACTGTATTTAGACATGAAGAGCATTTGTCAAAATCCTCTCTCTCATAGCATGCCAATTTTGGAGGATTAACTGCTTCCCGAGTAAAAAATAATGAATCTAAGCCCATAGTAATGTTGTGCATATAACACAAACTTAACTACTAAACTAGCTATGTCACACATTTATGGTATTTGTGGTCCTTTTTTTAATTGAAGACGACCCCTTATTTTTTCTATTCCTTTTCTGTAAATAAACCTTGTCTTCCTTTCGGGGAAATATGGTATGTATGATGACTTCAAATTTAATTCGACATCCTTTTTTAATGATTTTTTAAAGTTTATGTGTGTACATGCCTATGTAATATGCTCATTTTTTATGGTGGGAAATTGGTTTTCTTCCTAGTGAAGTAAATTTTATGCATAAAGCGAATAAAGTAAATGAGTGCGTGGAAATAAAATGAGTTCTTATGTTACTATATTTTAGCGATTAAGGCAGTGTGCGTGTATAGGCAACGTCAGAAGTTTTTGATGAAAAATTAGAAATAATTAATATTTCAAGTAGGCCGTACTAAATGTTTGTATTCCCGTAAAAATTGCTGGACCTCATCGTCCAAGTACAGAGACAAACACACCGCCTACATTTTGTACAAATTCAACATATTGACATGAATTGCAGCAATCAGCATGTTTTCCCAATGCTGGACCACTTTTACAAAGTGAACCAGCCCTGTAACGACAGCAGTGGCGGTGGGCGGGCGCTGCCTGCCAGAGCAATCTTGTAGCGACCGACAGGCAGCTGCCCAGCCCGAGGATCTAGGGTTGACCTACACAGCAGCAAGCCGCTGCGTAAGGCTGCACTGCAAAGGATATAGGTGCTCGCCCAGCTATGTGCACACGGCAATGGATTCGCTACCAGCCCCAGCACGCAAGTGGTTTAATTTTTTATTATGTATTGTAACATCTATTATCAATAAATAAAGTGCTGTGTTTTGCTTCAAACATAAGGCATCTCCAACAGTGTTTAGTTTTGTGTGCAATACATCCAATTTTCTAGTACTGAAATGCTAAATAGTCGGCAGACTTAACCTATACGCCTCTTCCCCATAAAAGCTTGTATTCTTCTAAGACAGTTTTCTCAAACACTGTGTTTTTAAAAAATGTATCCCTCGTGGTTGGCGAGGGATTACTGTACTCTATATGGACAGATTGGAGTACCGATACAATGATTGCCATATATGCCAGTCTGCCGTTTATAACTGGATTACCTGCCTGGGTCATGGGATCAACTTGGTACATTGCATTATGTGCACTCAACCATTTCATCGTTGCAAGGTGTGTCGACATGCGGCAGATTATCCACCCAGTAACCCAAGACTCTCAATCAGTCCAGCTATCACCTGAAGTGCCAGCAAGCCTCAGTTGCTAGAGTTCGCTGGATGCCCACATGAGGAACCAATCACCTTTACCTAGGAATGCGAAAAGGAGTTCCAAGAACATGAGGTAGCAAGCAAGCAATGGGTATCACGTATCCATAAACAACTCTGCGACTGTGCCTGTCAACACAGTTCTCCGACGAGGAAGTTGTTGCGCACCTCACGACCAAATTCTATGAATGAATCCTGCACTCCAAGGTAGTGGCAGAGATCTTTATGTGGCGGAAAGTTCCGTAAGAAATATCGCCTGGATGCTCCTGTCAAAAAAAACATAATCTTCTCCGAATTCCGAAGCCACAAATGATTGAGGAATTAGTTGAACAAGCGCATGAAAGCAAAAGGAATTTGGAATTCCTTTTGCTTTCCCTCCCCCTCATCTTTACTCACCCTACGTGCCAGGACTGCCAGGAATGGCACTTTCAGGGAGGTTGCTCAGGCAAGCGGAGAGTGTGGGAAGAGGATGCAACAAGATCGTCAGACCTCCCGCAGTGCCAAGCAGGAAAAGATAAACCAGCCAAACGAGAAACGCCACAACTGGGGTACAAGCAAACCTCAATCTCCACAGTCCAGGGTGCCGACCGATGCCAGACCGTAAGAGAAGAGGACCTCCCATACTGTGATCAATCAAGGCCCCGTCAACAACCTTCAGCTGCTCCAGCTTCAATTGACACGAGGATAGATACACTCCTTCCCAGGGGAAGGGCCCGAGCCCAAAGCCAGCAACCAGGGATTCGAGGTCGATGAACGGGAGGAGCGAATAGAAGACCCAGACACCATGTCCACAGCAGCAGAGCCGCCTCCACCCCCCAGACAGACGCCTCCACTCCCGAGACAGAAAGACTGCTACAAACCCCGCCCGGTGAGCAGTAAAGCCACACCGGTGCGGGTTGACATTCCAGCAAGCTGAAGAGCGGAATCAGTTGGAATACTGCCCTCGATGCCCACCAGCTTCCTGTGTCACACCGCCACCTGACATGCCCAGATGTCACCGACAAAGATGAAGATATTGTGGCGCAGCTCCCTGAATTGATAACCTCACCATTGGCAACAGCCACCGAACCAGATCACGGTGCAAGAAGAGAGACCCCGGGCTGACGAAGATCAGGAGCCTCCACCTCAATTTGCTAACTCAAACACACCGGCTCTTGAGGGCCCAGCCAACCTGCCGACGGCCACGCTGGATTACGCAGCAAAACCAGCAGAAACACTGCCTTCCAAGAGGGAAGAACCCAGCAGAAGTACCGAGGAGGTGAGGCCACAATGGAGGCTTTGCCTCTGCTCGCACCCCCGGGGCGGCATCCAGTAGGTTGCTAAAGCCACCATCTCCCTAGTCACCAGCCATGTAAGAGGAGGAAACTAAGTTGCACTTGACCATGTCAAGTATCATCCAAGGACAGTCAAAACTTATCCCTCAAAGCCAAACATACACATGTACATTGGAAACTATGCCATGCAAATTCGGAGACTCAACGCACTAGGCTACTGTATTATCTAACAGACATGTGCTTCAAATTATTAATAATGTTTCATCTAAAAAACTTGTTTGCTTTATTTTTACAGTTCCTCTGAATGTACTTGTGAAATTGCTGTTCTCATTAAATCAGCATCTCAAGATATGGGGGTCCGACATATTAGCATAATTTATGTGATCTATGGCCACTTCCTTCTGCATTCATGTAATGTGCAAAGCTATATGCATAAAGTTAGTTCAGAGAAAAATCACTATCTCCCAATCAAATTTAATGTCCTGGTGGATCTGGAATTTTTTTCTACAGTAATATTGTGTGATTGGGATGTTCCCTATTTTCCCCTTTTTCAGTTTGTTATCCACTGAATAGCCAATTCCTTGGGTAGGCCAGCTTGCTTTGTTTAGCACTATCACACACCATACATTATCTTAGATGACACTACCGCAAGCAAGAAACAACATTGGGATAAGTCATGTGGTAGAGTATGTATCACATTTACCTTCAGGTCCTCACTGCGCACGCCCTCCAGCATGTGTCGCAGCAGCTCGTGGGAGTCATGCTGGTCACCGCCAGCGAACTGGGGCCAGCGCAGCGTCAGTTTAGACAGCAGCTTGCGCGGCACAAACACCTCTGCTCGGTTTGACCGCAGTTCTTCCAGGGTGTCTGCCAGCGTCTCTGCCAGCGCACCCCATCGGCTCAGCTCCCCATTTAGCGGTGGCTGCAACCGCACTTTCTCACTTATGTTCTGACCCACAACCTCCAGTGATCAAAAGAGGCGACATTTCCAAATGGCGTCTTGCTCAATCACCCCAAAATAAAAAATAATTTTAAAAAGCAAATATTACATGTCTTTACAAATAAACTTACAATTTATTTTGCAGTAATTACTTATACATTCTAATTCTTCATGGAGATATTACAGCTAGTGGAATTCAAGGGTTTTTGTGCTAAAACTGAAAATGTTAGGGATGTGTGAACAGTTTGAAAATCTAAGTCGAGTTACAAATCCAAACAACTAGATTCATTGCCACACAAAGTGTTTGAAAACTCAAGTCAATATTTTTTGAGATATTCATTTTTTCATACCTGTAAATTGAATACAGAGATCACTCGACTTACACAAGAATATTCTGTCCTAGTATTAATAAAGTTTTCCAGCAGACATACCACAACCACCAGTTTTAGGAAACACAAGATTTTTCACATAACTCATCTTCCAAATTACTTTTGTGGTAATTTCATGCCTTATATTACAATATATTAAGTCATTATATAACTTAACATTTTAAAGTTTTCTTATTTTATTGTTTGATGATTTTTGTAAACAAATATTTGTTATAAAATTTTCACACACGAATAGTTATTGATAAAACAAAGCAAGGAAGAAAGTGTGCATGCATCAAAAGCCAATGTTTGTCCTGTAGTGACATTCATATATTTATTATTCAATGAGCAAAGTGGTATCAAAACACAATGCACATAACTTAACTCGACTCAAAATTCTACCATTTAAGAGGTGTTTGACTCAAATCAATAAATTGATGTTCGCACAACCCTAGAAAATATATTTTAGAAATGTAAAATGGACAATGGAAAATTAGAAACTGTAACAAACATGCACATATGGGCAAATAAGCAGTTTTGGATCTCAACACTCCAGCTTATTTAAGGCTCGGCTTCACCTGTGTTGCAGAAATTCTTTGTTTTTGTTGATGCGTGACATACCGGGAATAAATACTCACTATACTGTCTTCACAGAGGACATCCAGGTTTTTTTGGGATAGATGCTGAGCCAGGTGCTTCTACGTGTTCAAGGGTTCAGTACTGTTTGGGTGCTGGCGCCTTCCCATTGTACAAAACTGGCAGTGTGGCTATGCGCAAGGGCATAAAATCAGGTGTGGGCAACACAATACTGCGTCTAGGTGCCACTACTGCCTTGGATATAACTGGGTGAAGGATTTTGGGAGCAGTATTTGAGTAAGGTGTGACTGATGTGGGTGTAGCGTGGTGGTGATGAACTGAGACCCGAGGCTTTGGAGAAGGTGTGGGACACAAAACAGCTGGTAGTAGATAAGCAACTACTAGTGTTGGTGGTTGGTTGGGTTGACTCAGATGCTCGGCGATCCATCGAGGGTACTCCGTAGGACCAATCTTCTCTGATGGGTTGAAGAGATCTCTGGGTACTGGAACTTTCACTGGGTCTTGTAGATGGCGTAGCGCTTGTGCCTGTGCTTCAGGTGTTAAGCTAGCTATTAGTTTAACCAGGGAAGGCTGATACAGATGATGAGAGTATCTGTCGCACCTTCTCTTTTATACCTTTCCTCTGGGAATACGGCATTGGGAAAGGGACTTTACCCTACTGCTACTGTACCACATCTGCAGGTTCCTTGTACAGTTATTCATGTGGCACCTTGTGCGGACAGAGAACGGTCGGATACCATATTCTAGAGTCTGGCAGAGACTGCGGTACACAAGGGAAGTCAGGCCTCACCTTGTTCAAAGACGCATACGGATGTGTGGCCCTGTCCCAGTCTTCCCTACCTAGGGGACGACAGACTCTCCCGGCAAAGCCAGCAAGGAGTCGTTGGCAAACCCAGACTGACAAGCTGTTTCCAGGACAGTGTACCTGTGTGTCTCCTCCTTTCCTTTAATCCCAAGGTGGTTGATGGGAAAGGCATCCAAAGCTAATGCATGTGTGTGAAAACAGTGTTAGGATCGTTTGAATGAAATTCCCCGGATCACCTGCAAACCTGTTATGTGAGGGTAACTATGGAAGAGTGCTGAGTCTACAGGAAAAGTACTCAAATAAAAGGCTGGCCCACGTTTTATTCCGGTAAAGGAAATAAAAATGTCGTGAATGCACTCTAGCTCCTGGTCAATGGCGCAAATATCAGCTGGAAAGCTACAAGTACAAGTTAGGATGGCCGGTAGAGGTGACCAGCGTACAACCAAGGGAATGCGGTGTATGATGCTGAAAATCTAAGCGACAAACTCTTGCATTGTTGTACGTACTGATGCGTAAACGACGTAACATAAATGCTGACACCTAGAAGGGTGAACTAAGCAAGGACATGACAGGATTTGGTGTAGAAAAAGACTAAGGATGGGACCACTACAGATACGTCTGTAACTGTGGGGTGACAGGGTTTGCAGGATACGTAGCAGGGAGAGCTCCTAACTATCGCAACCTAGCCCTATTGCAAGCGTAGCTTAGGCAAAGTGAACGGGATGTTGTGTCCGAACAACGGGTGCAGGAACTAACATAGCAGGGTCATTTCCAGAGCGGGGAGCGCTAGAAACGAAAACTGCTCTGTGGAGACGTGGGTCATCACCGCTTTTATACTAATTTTGGGCCACAGCCCGCTGCTGAATGGCTAGTGCCACTAGTGCGAGGGGTGGTAGCAGAGCGGGGAATGCGAATGAATGGCTTGCCTCTGTGGCATCACCGGCTGGTTGGAAGGGGATGCACAGAACAAAAGACAAGCAATAATTACTACTATAGCTATCTAGCGGGGAGTAATAGAACTCGTTGCCTTTAAGCATTGTTATGGTGGGCCAGTGAACAAAACAATCAGCGAGGCGGACAGTACCATCTCGCATATTAACAGGACAAATTCAATTTCCAACTCCGCAACAGCTAACCTAGGGATGGAGCGGAAGTCGTTAAATTTCCATTACTGAAACAGATATAATGCATCATTGTGTAATAATTTTGAATTCAAGTAGTTACTGACAATGTTTGATTATAGAAAATTTACATTTTTATTAGTTGTTTAGTATTTTTGATTTTCATTGGGGGTTATCTGCTAGTTGTAAAAAATCAAGAACATATTCATTTATATTTTGTATCAATATGTTTCTTTCAGACTCTTTACAAGCTGGAAATAACACACAGTGAAAATTAAATACAAAAGTATTGAACAACTAGTAATTGCAAATTAAGATTTCCTATGACACGAAAAAGAAGACTTTCCGCATAATTGATGAAACTGAAACTTAAGGTGCTTCAGGACAAGGGTCCCCTGTTTTTGTATAAGGTGTTTTTATTTTATTTTTTATTTTTATTTTTTTTTTAAGAAAGTTGTTATATTCTCTTTGTTACTATGAACAAGGTCCCCTTTGGAATACTTTTTTTTTTTTTAAAGAAATTCTACAGGGGTACATGGTGTTCTAGAATTCTAATATTTTGTTATGATGAACAGAGATCACCCAGACCAATTCAATGATACGATTAACACAATTTTTAATTTTGGTGGACAAGGCACCTGTTGGAAATTGGACACCTCGCAGTACACAATAAAATGTGTGAAGACACAAAGAAAACAAATGTAGCATGAAGCTGGCTGAATACTGTACCAGGTTCTGGTCTGGGTTCCCAGCCAGTTGGAACGTCTGCCCTGACTCTCGCATCTCCTGCAGCATTGGCAGCAAGTATGGAGTCTGGGCCAGGCACTGCAGCACTGCATTGAAGAAGCATGTGTTGCCCAAGTTCGACAAGCCCTGCACACACAGTACAATTTACACTAACCTCCACAATTTCATGTGCTTATCATTACGGTATATTCACACTACAAAGAATACAATCAGACTTTGAATTTTATACTTATACGGTAATACTGTAAACTACTATATACTGAACATGTATTTAATGATGCTACATCTGCCAAGTTTTTGAAAGATGTATAAAGTGAAATACTTTATACCGAAATTTTACTGTAACTATACTAGGCTACATCTCACTACCAACTAAACCTTGATTTCAAAGTTGTGGTAGAAGGCTAAGCAAAAACAATTATAAGTTTGAGGTGCTTAGTAGGTGAGGATGTCGGGGTACTTGTTAGATGACGATGACCATGACATGGTAGTAACCACAGCCAATGAATAACCTAAATAGTTTAAAACGTAAGTTTGGTCACCATCATGCTCACAGCTCCGCAATGGCCAAAGGTAAATGAACATGCCTCATTTTATGCAGCTGCTGAATAAAACATTACAAGAAATTTAGTAAACAGTTAAAAATAACAGTGCATGCCACCCATTTCCGAAAGACATTTTAAAATTTTTCTTTCAGGCAACACACAATACTAGCCTTTTGTAACTGACAAATGCAGGCATGGGTCATGAGAAACAAGCCATTTACAGAAGATATGGGGATTCCTAAGTTTTGTAATCCTCTACTGTTGTCATATAGGATGTTTTGCAAGAGAATAACTCTATTAAATATATATATATATATATATATTAAACGCTTTATGTCATTTCTATATTTACAGCCAGTCAATTTACTTTTGATTTACTGCCTGCACATTAATGTTTAATTTTGTGATTTAAACTTAACTGGTAGAGCCCCACATTTAAGGTAAATAAAATGAGCTGACTTTTTTATTAACATTTTTTAAATTCACCAACGCAATATTTTCATTTCATCAAACTTTATACTCAAAAATGCACATATTTATGAATATGAATCTGTTGCTTTTGTAACAACTTCAATCAAACTAGATGAAATTTGTTACTCAATTTTAATGAGTACATATTTCAGGACAATGTTAAAAATTTTTTATATATAAGGATAGACAACCTGAAAAGAGCACACATATCACATATAATGTAATACACTACCACAAGTAATTTTGGTGTGATCAATCTTGTACTTTTCTAGACATTTTGAACAGGCCACAAACACTCAATAGTTTTTGAGATTTCCAAGATTTTTACACCACCGATATATGTACAGTTTCTGTTCATTTGTAGACAATACAATAACCAACCACTTCAACAAGTGTAAAATGAAAAAAATAATAATAAAAATAACTGTTATAACAAACAATTGTTTTGGTCCCTGACAAAAAAACCTATGCAATAGACTGATTTTTTTTTAAAAATGAAACATTCACATTATGATTTTTGGCATGTTATTAAAATATTCATGTTAATGAACACATTTTATGCCACATTTTTCTTAAGTAATACACTCAATTTTTTCCCTCTCTATGGTAACCCAACGTTTAGTAGCATACAATGAAAACTTGCCTGCTTAAGCTGCCCTCTCTTGGTTCACAAACACGGGTTTCAAAACAAAATTCCCCTTCTATAAAATTTTCTGTTATATAAGGCTGATATTTCTTGGGTGGGTGAGAGAAGTGTAGAGATTAGGGTGGCTCTTAACAGCGAGGTCTTAAGAGCCGATGAAGGTGAAATGAGGCGAGTTTAAATATTTTTTTTTAATTTTAAGAAAACTGATGATTGGTGGAAAAAATACATTAAAAAATAAATTAAAAAATAAATAAAAAAAATGCTTTTTGAGAAACTTACTTCTGTTTGTGTTTCCTCGCAACCTTATTGCTAATGATATTGTTTTCTAAATAAATTTAAGAAATTAAGTTGTAAAATCATTGTCAGCTATGTAACAAATTTTTAAAATATTTATTATAACTGAAAGAATTTTTTTTACTAACAACCTGAAGTTACAGACTTGTAAACAAAGGGAAATCCTAAAAAACTGTGCAGTTGTTACACCATGTTGGTAAAAATTAATCTATCTCTCTCTCTCTCTACACTTAATGTTTACTTGATGCTATCAAATTACACAATAAGGTTGAAATTGGTTAAATACATCCCAGGATGACATATCACCCTACATTTTCAAATGACCGCCATAGTATTTGACCCCATGGTCAAATACTACAAATGTCTGATGTCTTTACTTAAATAGCTTTTTGTAATGAGTTTGGTGAAATTTTATTTACTTATTATTTTATTTATTTATTAAGGGACACACACACAGCACACCAGGGAAGTGATTTTATAAACCTTATTTCTCCTTTGGGAAATAGGCTAAAAAGATTAGGGTGGGAACAAAGCCACAGAAAATTGACAATCCCGAACACTACTTAACTGAGTCTTACTAAATTTAGCGCTTAATTAATAGTATGGTCAACAATGTAATAATACACTTATTTTCAAAATGTTAACTGTACAAATATTTTATGTTTATTTGATATATCTACGATATAACAGTACAACCAATAAAAAAAAAAAAAATTATACAATGAAAGCAGGGCTGAACGGTTCTCATATTTTTAGTTCGGTTCCATTCGGTTTTTTGTTTAAAATGTCGGTTCTCAGTTCGGGTCAGTCTTGGCTACACAGTTTTTTGAATTTCGACATATAAAAATCCGATTTATGAAATCATATTATATATTTTGCTGCCCACAAAAATTAATATTTCTCTGCTAAATGTTTTTAAATTCTGCCAAATTTAGCAGAAAGTCAGCTGAAAGAACTAAACAAATATATGCCGCAAATAATGCAAGCGGTATAATGGTGGGTTTACGATTAAAGACTGAAGAATTAAGAATTGTACTTAATGACAAGATCAGCACAAGGAAAATTAACAATAATAAAATTTGCATTTATGATTGAATTAGCAACTGTTAAGTCTAGCCAACCAAAATAGTAGCAGATGTAATAAACCGAAATGACCTGGAAAAATTGACATTTTACATATATTTAATTATCTATGGTTACTGATGATGGTGTAATCGTTTTAAAACACCCGTGAAATCCTCTAGAAGGGGATGCCAATGCCAACATTAGGCATTTACATCAATAAATCTGAAAAGGTTAATTAAGAAAATTCAATAACCTCTCCCACGAAAGAAAACATGACCATGAACTATTCTTTAAATTAAGAGGATATGGACTCTCAATTAAAATCATTAATTTTGTACAATTTCACAACATGACATAACATAAACACAAGTTGTAAATATAGTTTCCGCTAAAAAATACTGTCGCTGTGCTCCGATTGGCTACTTGGTCTTGACATGTACTGAAGATATAAAATTTAACAATCTCTTAAGTCACGCCAAGAACGCACATGACCTGTCGAAGACCCGGAAACGACAGTCATTAACTAATACCCTTGAACACATTGAATCATATCTTAAGCACACGAAAAACTTATTCTGTTAAGCAATTGTAAACCAACCTTAAGACCTCCCAAAAAATTGCCAGCCTGAAGCAAAAACAAAAGAAACTTTATTATTCTTTTAACTACATACACTCTTACAGGCAATGAAATACGGCCTCACATAATAACGAGGCCATGGCTGGTTTATTAAAATCAGGCTGTTAAAAAACGTAGTGGTTAACATAAATTGATTGGTGTTGCAGAAGAAAATGACAAAGCAGTCAGAAAGCAGAGAAACCTAACAAAAAAAAAATGATCCTGTACACTATTGTGTCAGTGCAATTAACAAAACTTGAGTCAATAACTGTTCACTGGGAAGGTAAAACTGCATGCTCAAGTGCGGCAGCACTGGTTCCGTAGCATCGCTAAATATTTTTGAGGGAACTGTTTACAAGCTTTGTTAATATGAAATTATAATTAAGGTAATTTATATTACTAACATCTACGTACACAATTTGAATATATAAAAACATTTAACAGAATGAAATAAAATCAGACACAAGAAACAGTATTCGTGTATTAGCAATGGATAGTTTATTGTGAAACCATAACCTCTTTATCCAGGGAAACTGTTTATAATGATTTTAACACTGCAATACGTTAAGTTGTAATATTGTAAATATAATACCACAGCTATGCTACATACTGTAATATAAGTGGAAGTGTCATTATTTGGTAGATTGTTAATAATTTGTTAGTTTTAATTTCGGTGCAAGAAAAACCCATACTGGTTGGTTTTTTCCTTGGAATTCGGGTCAGTTTCGGTTTTTGTAAAAATGACTCAACCGAACCAAAAATTTGGTTAACCAATCAGCCGTAAATGAAAGTATTTATAACAAACATCATTTCAACACAGTAGGCCAGACGCTTATTTTTAAAATGACTACCATAAAGACATGTTAGATTACAGGTTATTCATGGTAAAGTGTACACTTTTGAAAGCCATTTGACTTGGAATAACAGTCAATAAATATATTTTATTTTAGCCTTAGATGTTAAATTCTGATTGCGGTTGAATATACAAACTGTGTTACTTATATGGCAGTATTTAAATTAAAAAATGGTTAAAGGATAAATTTTTTTTGAAAGGATCAGTCTCCTCAGACCCAGGGAGGTAGGTACTCCTTTCTTCACCAGAAGCGTGGTGGGAAGTGCAAAACTCAGACTGACAAGCTAACCCCAAGAGAGGAGTACCTAGTGTTGAGGCTCTACCGTTCTATACACCGGGGTGCTTAGAAAGGGTGGCCATCCAAGGTATTGTGGGTGTCTACTGGCAAGTGTAGGCAGTAAGAATAAAATTTCCTGGTCACCTACTGTCCCTCGGCAGGTCTAATGTCTATGAGGCAGGGTTGTATAGCTACAGGGAATGATATCCTTAAATTAAGTAAAAACGTGTTTATTCCAGTATGTAAATAAACAAGGTGGTTGCAACTACCTCCTATCAGCGAGAGTTTATACAAGCTAACCTATGCTTGACAGGTGAAGGCGACCTGTCCCTAGGTTATCAGTGGTAGGTAGACCTAGTGCTATGAAAATAACTTTAACGACACCATGGTGTTGCCCTTAAAAACCCAGTCGACAGGATAGAACTCCAAATATGCATGCATTAATCAGAAATGCTAAAGTGTTTGATGAACTTAACAGCAATGAACTTTGGAGCGATGATGGTTACTCAAGACTTGGCTTCGGCACGAGAAGCGCGGTGAAGACGAAGCACAGCCAATGGTTCCTTTGACACCAGGAGTGCAGTGAAGGAACAGACGCGTGTCTGGCTACTGAATGTATGGCACGATCGTCGAAGTTTATTGCGCTGGACCAAGTGCATGGTTATTGGTAGCTGACGGGAAGTGTTAGTTACCCTGACTTACTCTGACGGTCTTCGGTTGGTTAGTAACGTGGCTTTGATGGCTAAGTGGAGCCGGTGCTACACCCCTTGGGTGAGATTACGTCGCACTGAGTTGTCTCACACCGTACTCCAAGTTCCAGGCCACTGACTCTAGAATCTACGATTGGCTAGTCTGTACCTAGCTTCAGTCCTGTATACTAGACCCCTCAACAAAGGATGGTAGTCGGGACTTGTTCGGACATGCGGTGGGAAATATATATATATATATTGTATCACATGGACAGTTGAGACTGCCCGCAATCTCAGTGAGGCGGCCCGGTCCCATTCTGTCTGTCTTTCCTGTGTAGGAGGGCTAGGGAATTCCGTTGCTTGGCAGCTAGATGAGCAATCTTTTGTTCCCTACGCCATCGGCCGTGCCTTATCTTGTAAGTCATAGAGTTTGGTTCGCAGCTGAACAAGACACGCCGTGCACGCCAGACAAGAAAACTATTCCCTATAATAGAGTAGGTCCAGTAGCTGATTCATGGCACAAGCTCTGTAAGAGTCCTCACTGATACCCCACATTAGCAGGCAGATCAGCGATGTTGAGCAGTGTGGGCCACGAATGCTACTACTAGATGTGATATCCAGCCAAGGCCAGGCCGCAATACCCAGACCAATGCCGCCTCCAGCACCTAGGTTCTCTAGTAGGTGATATAACCCAGGCTTGCTGTCTCTCTTTGGTGGAAGGTATTCCTAGTGGTTGTGGCTCCTCTGTTCCTTCCCTCCGGCACCTGGGTCCACGGGGTAGTAGGAAGCAACAGGCGGGCATCTAATGTTACCAGACTGGAGGTCCCCAGAAGAGGGGCCTCAGTCAAGCTATTTCAGATTTACAAAAGTTTCCGGTTTCTGTCGGTAGCACAAAGTGCAACCTATTCCTAGTGGGCAAAGTAGATATTGCTCTAGAAATAACAGTGTTAGGATAGAGAGCAAAGCTATATTTATTGAGGACTCAATAAACACAGACTCGTGCTATCTTCTACCAAGCAGACGGTGTACTTAAGATAAACTACGTTAGCCAGGTGTAGGCGACCTGGTCCTAGGCTAGAGGGAAGGTGAACTAGAAAACTGAATATATAACTACTCAACTAAAGCTGTCTAATTGCGGGTGTCTGGAACAAACAAAAAGAAGTTAAAGTTAGTAGCAGGGTATATTCGTGTTCGATGGTTGTCGAAGACTGCTGTCGCAGGGAGTAGCCGCAGTGGCTACTGAAGACTCGAGGTTCACTGGAGGCCCCAGCACTAAGGAGTGCTCAGGGTTAACTCTAGAGAAGAAATACGAATGACTGCTGGAGCCCTGCCGTGACACGGACTTATATAGTCAGAAGTATCCAAGTTCCAAGTTAAAAAGTGAAGTTGAATGCGTATGTTCATGTTCGTTGGTCATCGAGACGTAGTAATTAGCCGCTGGGGCGTACTTGAAGTTTCCAAGACCTCTGAAGTCAGTGCTGGAGGTTACGAGAGAGAATGCGTTATAATGACTGCCGACCTCGGCAGCGTCCTGACATATAGTGGAAGCTGTCGGTGCTGGGAGGGCGTGTCATCCTGCCCTGAGTGGCGTGGAAATACTCTGGTCTGCGTTTCTGCTTTGTGCCTCGGCGGTAGCGCTCAGCATTGCCAGAGGTCTGGGTAGCTTGTAGGCTCTCAGCGTGGGGTAGAAGGGTAGCATGCCTGCCAAGTTGTGTATCCTTCAGGTGGAAAGAATTTGATCATAAATTCATGTTGCCTGTATGGAAGGCAACGTGTCCATCTGTAGCAATGGAAGTAGATACTCGGTGATGAGCCGTAATAGTATTAGATTAATTGTATAAGTGGCATCCGTTAATTCGTCCCCCCCCCCCCTGTTTCAATGAAGACTCATCATGGAATAGGTGGCGGAGAAAGGCGTAGGCCCCCTCTTTGGAAGGTCTACAAGGTCTAGGTAGGAGTAGCGAAGAAAGTAGCTGGTGGAAAATTTTTTCCAGCAGATAGGCAGGACCCTGAAAGTTGGGGTGCTTGACCGCTGTAGTGGCACGTGTTCTGTGTGCTCAGGGCCACCCGGCCGGCGAAGCGTAACGTGTGAGACATAGACTGGTGGCGGCCGGCCAGCGATCTTGGTTTTCTCTCTCTCTCTCTCTCATGGGTCCTCTGAACCTCGCCCGGGTGATGCGACTTTGCTGATGCTGCGAGTGTATGTATTCCCCCGTGTAGCAAAGATTACTGGGTTAGGAAGCCGCGTGTTTCGAGTGTCCCAATGGCCTACATTTTACGCTTCCCATTGACAAAATCCAGCATATCGCTGATGGGTACTACAAAGGAATCTTATATAAAAATCTGAAAAAATAATTTTATAAAACAATGGCACGTCAAAACGAGGGGATTATAAATGATGACAAAAAAGTTATGTACAAGCCTTACTTGCGGAAGGCGGGGAAACACCACTACTATCTTGAAGCTTGCTGCAGTGAGTTAAGAAAGAAAAGGAAAATCTTTCCAGGGAACCTTTGTGCCTGTCATAAAGCTAAATAGTTACGTGTGACAGATTGCGAGGTGGACAATCACAGGCCCTTCAATACCTGAGTTGACCGGCTAAACGAATACAAAGCGAGTACACTACATGCATGACTATCGCGGCAAATTGTGCGCATGTTGGTCACTTAATAGAATATACATAAACACTCAAAAATGGAAGTTTACAATATCTTGCACCAGGTTTGGAGAGCTTGGATGCTCAGAGTCTTTGGGTTTATACTGAGTTTTCAAACAAAAGCACTCACAAAATATAATCATATCAAGCATAAAAAACAAATACCCTCCAAGTGGGCTGTCGGCCACTAAAAACACTTGAACGTCGAGGTGTAAAATGTCTATAAAGAAGTTACTGACGTACAGATGTTTATGGCTGCATTAAATAGTTAATTAGCACATAGTCGAGTGACTAATTACAGGTGCATTTACCTCGGTTCTTTATACTTGTATTAGTACTGGATACTTTTTTATTTAGCCTAAATGTGATTGTTCTGCTTACGTCTCTGTCTTTGGCTTGCGGCTAAATTAAATGTGGTTCATGTTACCACTTTATAACGAGTCCTTTTGCCACGTGCACGTAGTAGCGGTTTCTGGCTACTGCACTGTTTTTAATATTAGCGCACTTACAGGCGCTCTTTGGACTCACGTTTAGTGGGCCTCCCCCTCGGACAAAGGGCAGCGTGCAGATGATATGGCCACATGTACCTGGTTGTAGGTCTCCATGGCGATTCTCTGTACCGGCCAGTCATATGAGCGGCCTTGGTGGTACGTGGGGGTATCAGGCGTCGTGGAGCAGCCTGGGGCGTTGTGGAACTGTTTCTGCCGCAACAAATTGGGAGGGCACTCGTTCAAGGGACGTTGAGGCAGTGCGAGGGAGTGTCAAGGAGTGCTAGGCCTGTTGCACGAGAGGAGAGCCAGCGACTTTGGTCCCTAACTAAGCGTGTTCTGCCCCAGCGGCGACCAAGCCGATGCAAAGCCATACACTGGCAAAACAAGTGGTGCAGTGGTTGTAGGTCGGAATTTTTCCGAGTTATTAGACAACAACTGCAGGTGTAGACCCTAGGGCGGTCAGACCCCCAGAACTGGTCAAATACTCCCTCCGGCAACTTAAATAGTACAGTGGAGTGCAAACTGGCCTGGTTATCTAGCCTGTGTAGGGGTTGTATGACTAGTGGTTGGGGCTCTGCTGTTTGATGCACTGGGTGCACCGAATGGGTGGTCATTGAGCATGTGTGTGGTATTGACGAACGAGTCCCAAAGGTGGAGCCTGCAGTCCTAAACTAGATGGTAAAATTATGTAGTGTAAAAGCTGGTCTTCCTGCTCCACTCTGGAGGGTGTGGCGTCTACTTGGGAACTCACAGTCACCTAAGGAAAAGAATGTCAGAGTATGTGAGAAACATTTTTTCTATTCCGGGGAGAAATAAACATGGTGGCGTGTAATACCTCCTAACTACCTTGAGCTGACTAGAAGTATAAGCTATGCAGATTCCAGACGAAAAGGACATGGTTCGAGACTAGGGGGCGATAGATTTGACTAGGTAGCTATTAACTTTCCCTGTATACTTTGTGCTGTGTCCTGAAGGGACTTTGGAGGGCCTACTTCCTGAAGAGGTTGTGGGGGTAGCCGTTACCATGGGCAATCGACTGGGGAGGGTTGACGACTTCTTCAGGGATGGCCAGGGAGATCTTCTGGGAAGGTCTGGTAGATGCTGGCGATGGAGTTGAAGAACTTCTGGGTCATCTAGGTGATGAGAAGCAGTCAGAGGACTCTTGCACGAGGTGGTGGAGTGAATTGCCGGGGCTGATGTGGCTGTAACAAAAGTCGACATATAACTGGTGATCTTCAGCTGCACGCAGGTACATACTGTCTACAGCTGGCCGGCCCTCACCAGGGCTGCATGTTGGAGGTGATGAGTCACTTGTTTGTGGGCGGAGCTAGGGGCTGTCTACTTGGCCTCTATTGCTGGCTGGAGCACAAGTGTCGCTATCCCTCTGTGTGCCCTTGAACTTCTTGACCGCTCATGGGTAGTGCGGCCACTCGGCCACTGGCTCACTAATACCTTTACGTCTTGTGAGGGACTCATGTGGCATAGCTTACTGACCACGGGTGACGAACAGTATAACACTGACGTGTCTGTATTACTCCCCACAACAATGGAGTAACCTGTAGGCAGTTGGTAGTATTACACTAGTTCGGACACCACTCTTTGCACCAGGGAAATTATGCACAGATGAAACTTCGTAGTAGTTGCTTGGAACAGTAAGCGTCAAAAGAAAGCGTAATTTTTGCAAATAAACATTTGAACACAGACACAATTTTTGAATTTTTGAGGGGTCAAAGTCAATTCAAATAGGTCAAATTTGATCTTACAAGCAGGTAGATCTTACAGAGCTAATTAATGGGAGGCATCTGAATCTAATTTACAAATATAACATGAAATTCTGCAGCTAATGCAGTGCAAAAATGGCCTAAAGTAAGAGATTAACACAATTTTTGCACATAGGGGTTGGGGGTGGGTAAGAATTGGATTGAATGGGAATTGGGTAAGAATGCCTTATTCCTACTATTATGGTAGCTGCTGCTAAGTCCATAAGGCTGAGAGAGAGAGAGTGCCAGCAGTTAAGGACTCTTTGGTCCCATAGTGAAAGTCCCTGGCACATCTCAACCTCTGCCAGGGCCAACACTCCCATAGTTAAGTTGGTCAATGCAGGCCATTTCACTTGAGGTAACTTCAAATCTCCACTCTACCAGCAACACCGAGATTTGTTGTACAATGGTAAGTGTGCAGTAGCAAATTCACAACTCTAGCTAGAACCCACCTTGAACTGACAACTGCTTGGGATGTCAAAGATCCCCTAACACAATACCTCGGCGTTCACCTTACATGCAGTACAAGTGATACAACCACTTGTTAAGTCCACATTCCCTCACCCAGTGGGCAATCCAATCAGAATTGACACATGCCTGCTTTTTCATCCTACTTAAACTCATCGCATATCACGTCAAGTATTCCTACTTCAACCCACATGAGAGTGAAACCCGCAAACCTGTACACGGATGTTGTGGGCCGCCACAATCCTGGAGGACGCATGAACACATGGATATCAAGGTTGTGTAACCCAGCGAGCATGCTGTCCTCCCTCCCCTGCGCTGAGAGCCTACGAACTGTCAACCACATCGGGGCATGGCCGAATATTCCTAAAGCCGAGTGCTGACAAGAGGGTTCTTACCTCCCACACCGGCCTCACAGCAGAGGGACGTCACCCCCTCCCCCCACATCGTGCAGTTCTGACTATACAAGTCTGTGCGCAGCTGGGCTTGCGAATATCTATCCGAGGATACCTACCTTGGACACTGTCCATCAGTTTTCCGCAGCCATCCACGGCTGCCTATTTGGACATTGTTCAACAGTCTTCAGCAACCACCAGCGCATTGCTGTTACCAAAAGGCTTCTGCAGCAACAGCGACCAGAGGCTGCTGTGACATCAATACCTACTAGTTACGAGAAATTTCTTCTGCAGTAGCTTTCACATTCAACACAACCTGCTACCAGAGTAGTGGACTTTAACTTCTCTGTCTCGTATAGACATCCCTTTTACTAGTTAGCTTCGTATTGTATTTTCATTAACCGTTAGATTGTATTATTTGCAATTTGGCCTAGGACCAGGTCACCTTCACCTGGATTGCTTAGATTACTTCCAGCAACCCGTCTACTTGGTAGAAGTTAGCACGAATCACTGTGTTTATTACGGTGCTAATAAACACAGCTTTGTTCTTCTAGCTCAGGGTTTTATTTTATAGAGTAATCTTGAATACGCCCACTAGAAATGATACAAACTGTGAACTGCTGACCGAGAGTGGTCATTTTTAATACAAACTAGCTACGACTGGGGACCCCCTTCTGGAGTCCACCAGTCCTGAAATACACATTCGACGGCCACCTGTTCTACTCCACCAGAGCACCTAGGTGCTGGTGGGATAGAACAGAGGCACCCCAACAACTAGTAACTCCTCCAACCAAGGAGAGACAGTACACTTGAGTTGTATCCCTACCGAAGCACCTAGGTGTTACTGCCTGGCCTTGGTTGGATACCACACACAGTAGGAGAAGTGGTGGCCCACATGGCTCAAACGCTTATGGTCTGCCCGCCAGTGGTGGGGGGCATTCTGAAGCACCGGGCTCATGCTACCAGCGACTACTGGAAATACACTATTATAGGGTTTTGTCTTGCATCCATGGTGCACAACCCGTGTCAGTCAGCAGTGGTTTCCACTCTATGTCCTACAAGGTTAGACAAGGCCCCCGGAGAGAGGAGCCAAGGATTGCTCACCTCGCTACCAAGCAGCCAGCTGTAATCTGCGGTACCGTGTTGACCAACACGGTACTATCATCCCGATGCCTGAAGACTGCGCCATCAACCCCTGTCTACAGTCAGCCACAATTCTCCAGCAGCCTGAAGAAGTCGTCAGTAAGTCTGTTGATCCAGACACCTCCCGCCAGTCGTCTACCATAACCCGTAAGTAAGCAAGAGGGTAGACAACCATAAGGAGGTAGCCAGCCGGGCTATCGAAAACTTTGTTCCGTCATGAAACGCAACCTGCCTAAAAAAGATATCAAGCCGGAAGCAGACATTGGAAAATCCCTAAACGCGTGAGCTGGCCTAACGCAAATAAAGTCACGACGACTGTGCCACAAACATAGTAACCCGGGCACGCGTCAAATTACACACACAGACCTCAAGTCTGCCAGCCACCTTGAACTGCAGACACTGAACTACTAGGTACGAGCCAAGCCAACAGCTGGCTAATATTATTAAACTTGTTCCCACAAACTTGTGTTGTGCATCAATATCTTTATTTTTTATTTCCTTGGTCATCTAAACACAAATTTGTTACCAATGCCGCTGCCTTTTTATTTTTTTATATACACCACTATAACAGAATCACTGTGCATATGGTACAGCAGTATTTATGCATGTGTATATTCATGCTCACTCAATGTTTGCATTACAGTACTTGCAATATGTTCAATTGTCAAACGCACAGAACCTTTCAGTTTCAGACTCAAACATTTGCTATTTTTTTTGGCATTCTTAACTAATTTAGCAACGTAAGCAGCCGACTACAATAACTATCCTTGCTTAATTGCTGTCAAGAACCTAACCAAAATCCACAGAAGGTGAGAAGTCAGCAGTATTTACAAATACTACACGAATGTTTAGTGCATAATTACCGTATTTACCCTAAATGAAGTTACCCCTTCCTAAAAGAAATATTTGACGGAAAAATATTTAAACCTGAATTCAAGACTACACCTGTGAAGTGTCGAAAAAACTATTTAGGTTGAAGTATTTTTACATGAATTTATGACAAACCCTTCCAGAAGAAATACTATTATAATGTTTTATATATATATATATAATTTTTACTTTTAAAGAGAAGTTAATCACAATGAAATAGATGTGTCTAACATTGCTGTATGGTAACAGCATTTTTCTTACACTGTAAAACTTTTGTGGGTGTTATATACCTATTGCCGACGAGCCATTTTGTTTCCCATCAAAGCACTTCCCCCTTTTTGCCCATGACCAGGCAGCATCAGATAAAGGGACCCTTGTCAAAGTTGACAGGTACAGTTTCAGCACTACAAGAATTGTACAACCATAGGATATACAGTAATTAAACACGAAAAACCTTTGTCAAAATCGCCTAGGTTTTGAATTGAAGATGATTCCTGAATTGTAGAGACCTCTAATTTTTTCTATTCTCTGTCAAAAACAGTCTTCCTTTCACAAACACTTCAGCAATTTGGGTCAATGTATAAAACTGTCAAGTATATATAGCGATAATTTTTTGACCTTCCTACTGAAGTAAATGAGAGATAATGCTGTACAAACAAATGGAAAAGTATTAAAATTTCATGTCTGTAAGAGATTTTGTGGTAAAAGAAGCCAGCATTGTGGTTTTAGAAGCATTAAAATTTCCAATTTCATTGATGCTTCGTGAATACAGGAATTATAGCAAAATTTTGCCAATATGAATAATTTATCCGTATTTTGCATTATTTCTAGTTATTTTGCGATTTGCGAAAATTTCTATGTCCTACCAATTAAGGCTAAGATTTGTTATTTTTCACCTAAAGATAGATGTGATTTTCAATTTCCACGACTTGCCATCTATTCCACTATTGTAGTCCTCTGATTAAGTTTTTCAACCCTTGCTAATATGCGAGAAATTGATAAACTTACTACGATAAAAATAATTGACAGAATTTAACAGTTTCTCTGCTGACACAGGTAACAAATGTTGCACGAAAGCTAAAATTCCATTACACTGACAGACTGATTTTAGTACATTTTAAAGCAAATTTCAATTTGAGAAGAACATTTTAAAATTTCTCATTTTAAGGCTTGGCCTCCAGTCATGTTGAATTACTGGTTGCTAGCTTATTTCAGTTGTTTAAGGACACTTATTACGAAAATATATCACTGGATTATTGCTATTTCATAATTACCAGTTGATGCATGGATAAAATTTGGTAACTATATTTGAAGGCATTTGTGAAATATAAATGTGCTATAAGAATTATTCAGTAATTTCATTAAAAATAAAGTTATGGTACAAAAATTTCAAATTTAATATGGTAGGTGAGACTGCACATTAAATATTGCACTCCAAAGACATCAATTTCAATATTCTACATCTATCACATAACAATGTAAAATCCGATGCAGGTATTTACGAATAATGAAAATGTCTCACCCTGACTCTAGGCAAGTTGTTGGGAACAGTCGTCATGCTCTTGGGCTTACTAGATGAGTCTCCTGCCATGAACGACACTACGCGATTTGTGTCCACTGGTGGCGGCTCCTCATTCTGCACAGCAGTTGCTGGTTCAATCACTATAACACATCACAGTTGTGATACCTACAAAACCCAACAAAGAGCAACAAAAAATTTTTACTTTTTTTTTTCAACTTGCTCTGCAAACACTAGTCACTTCCCCTCTGAACACATTCAAATGTCTTTTTATGAAATTTCTACTTTGGTTTAAAATTGTCCCCAAAAGCCTAGTTATTAGAAAATTTCAAAAATATCACCTAATTCCTACAAACAGGAAGGTACAATATCTCATTGACAACAAATGTACAAAGTTTTAAGTTGTAACAGCAGCACTATATCAAAACATGCAGAGTCCAGAGTCTATAACAGCACTGTACTGCAGTTCATGAAATCTCTACTTTATGCTATGTTTTTGGTTAGCAGGTGCCCAATAGACCCCCCCCCCCCCCCTTCTCAAAGGATGAAAACAACCAGATATCTGATTTCATATTTAAATACAAAAGTAATTTTTTAAAATACACAATTTAATGTTTTTATTTTGGAACAAAATTTCAAAATGAAAAATACTGATTTTACTGGGTAATTTTTTATGAAATTAGTCTGCAGATGAAAGTAAAGCTGTGCCAGAACCAAATCAACCGCGTACTGATATTGCTAACATTTTTTCATATCAGAGCATCAACCAATATTCAATACCATTGTATAAAACTAGCAGATACCTATTATTTATTACCTAGGTGATATACATAACCTAGGTTAACCCCATTATCAACAGTGTACAACAGATATTTTGTGTAATTTAGCTCTATAAAGAAGTAAACAAATATAGCATCTAAACACACACAGAAGCATGTATAAATGATGCTCTATTGATTTAAAAGATATACATTTCATGTTGGAAGTTTAACTGATTTTGATAATGTGACTGCTCATTCATGAACTCCTTTCTAATGGTATTCAGTGACAGTAGCCCACTCTCAATTGCCAGTTTCAATTGCTAGTGTGTAAAAATTACTTTTCCTCTCATTCCTACTGAAAATTGGCAATTTTTTCATAAGAGGGGATATGTTTTTCTTTTTTCAATGTGTGCTTCCAGTACATTGACTTTAAAAGCATGTAAATTACATTTTTCATGATCATACTCAAACTAAGAAAAACACCTTAAAGATAGTAACAATATTACATACTTTTCATATGTAATTAGAGTATAATTTTATTGAAACTGTGAAATAAAATATGTTTTCAAGAAATTACTTTAAATATGTACAAACACGGCCCAGAAAAATTAGCAGCTTGCTACAAATGCTATTAATTTTAAACCCCAACATACAGCTTGTAACGTTGTAATGTGCAAGCAGTATTTATAAAATAAAATAAAATAAAAAAAGTTATGAAAATATAACTATTACAAAAAATACATGGATTGCGAGACTTCATCCCAGTTACAATAAAGTTTTAACATGCAAGAAAACAGGACAAGAAATAATGCTGAACTTTATAACAGCACTTTCATTATGGCATGACGGCTGTCAGTGATGCCGTTAAGACCACGTACCTATTTTGTGGCTTTTTTTTTGTGATATTTAGGACATACTAACTTGTTAGTAAGCAGTACTTTCATGTTTTTAATCACACCACTCACCATAACTTATCATTTTAAAGCCAAAGATGGATGCATGTGTGATTTTATGAGACTGTTGTACCCAGGCACACAATTTAACTGAAATGTTCTACAAAACTACACATTTCGTAAAAACTTTGTGTATATTCAGTTTAAAAGGTTTTTTTATTTACATTAACACAGTTTAAGTCCCTGCATTAAAAACTTTCAATTTAGAAAAAAAAAAATGCTAATTTTACAGCCCTTATATATAAATGGGTTAACCCATCTTACAAAGGGAAGACTGTGTTTGGTGGAGGGTGGACCATGCTACAATTATTGTGAAAACTATTTTGGAGGCCCACAATCAAACTACGGATGGTTAACTCTTGTTACCACATTTAATAAAGGGGCTTCTAGACCACACTGAAAATAATCACTGAAATTTATATTTAATATGACGCACCAGCCTTTGTGCTGTCCACCCACCACTCATTACGAAAGAACAATGTTCATTTTTCCTTACAAAATACAATTAATAAATAAATTCAAAACACTAGACTATGAAATAATTACTACCTTTACAATTACGGTGTTTACAAGATTCAACCAAAGTGTGTTTGAATAACTATACAAAATAAAATTCCAAAGATAAACGGCTGTAACATTTTGTGATGCGACTACAGTTTTTATCTCTATGCTTTACATTTTTTTGATTTTGAGTTTGGATCTCTATGAAAACCTTCAAGTATATGTTCTATTCTGAAAAATTAACTTTAAAGGCAACATCAATACATAGTATAAAAGGAAGTCCCTGGCATGCTTCTGTCTGTATTTCTGCACTAATCTTGAGAACAACTGAACAGATTTGAATGCGGTTTTTACTGTTATGATCTGTATTTATCAAGAAAGGTTTAAGTGCATTAATAATTGCTGTAGTACTTATTGGAACTGAGCATTAATAGTATTAGTGAATTAAGTCAGGAAAAATGAGCTATTTTGCTGCTTTCTAAGCATGCTCTACCAAAACTGCTGGGCCGGTTGTTACAAGTCTTTCATTGTTAGCAAGCTACATTCTTCTATATGGCTCTAAACATATATCAAGTGGGGCCACATAGACCCACAAGTTGCGCCCCCTTTCTTAGTGCGGTCTTGTGGAAAGTGACATGTCGGAAGGTTTTGAACGGGTGGCATAGGAGGCTGCATTTTACCTTCCTTTCTGGTGCCTTTTAGGTTCCACGTGTTTGCTGGTTTTCGGTTGTTCCAGGTTTGCCTGAGTTTTAAAATTATGTTCTATTTCTCTGGCCCTTTCCACCAATTCCTCCACTGTAAATGGCTTCGGTATTATGAGGTGATCTCACAACTGTGACAACAGCATTTGCATCACGTGTCGCACACAGCTTTCTTCATTTTCCTAGTGGAAGATGTGGCGGAACATCTGAACCTTTCGTCACATAAAAAGCTCTACTTCCTAGCCTGGGTTTTGTATTCTGCTGGAGAACTAGATGGTGAGGTTCATTAACACCTCCTCTCCGGTGAATTCGGTGGCAAGTCGGTTACCTAACTGAGTCCCGTCGGTTACCTAACTGAGTCCCGTCGGTTATAAATTCACCGTACTTGTGCCACCAATTCAGCGTCTTGCCTTTAAGTTTGCCCTGGGATCGTTTACCCATTGTTTATGCAGGATTTCCTGTTCACGGAGTTCTCTCTTGCATTCAGCGAGAAGAGAGGGCCCTCGTGGAGGTGACACACAAAATCAGGAATTCGGGGCTCCCCTTTGTATGTATGGTACTGGTTTGGGTGGCATGTCCCAGGTTTTGCTGACAGTATTATGCGGCGTGCCAACATATCTCACACCTGTAGACCATGACAGATTCGGTTACCAGTTCGCCGGGCCAGCCAATACAACTGTGGTGGTAGGTATCCGCACACATAATGCATCTGATGGTGTGGGTCCCATGCCCTAGGCAGGTTACCCAGCTGCAATATGCAGTTTGTCTGAACCGACATTCTTCACATCGAACGTCTGTCCTGCCCACACAGATGTAATGAAATTTCCACCAGCAGTGAGCGCATTCAATGTGATGTATTCCCTCACCAGACAAGTTTGGTTTCGCACAATGTCCAGCGCTGGCTGCGGTCATTGTGGGTTCGGCTTGCTTGTTCAGAATAGTATCTGTGACTGATGTGGCTGATTGAGCACCACAGGATGTTTTCAGACTCCCTAAAGTCTGTGCTTTACAGTTGTTTGGTTCCCCGGCTAGTAAGCCTGTCTTGGGGTCGGGGTGGCCTGGTTGTGTTTAATTAATCTTTCAAATTAATCTAATCTTTGCGGGGAACGGGAGCTTGACCAGTGCAATGGATATTTAGAGGCAGCATTTGTCTGTTTCGTTCTCTTCTGAACACAGCAGCTACGGTTAATGGCCATGAGGAAAGATAAATCTACAATCCGACCAGGCAGAAATGAGGCAGTCGATGTGTAGGTTGTGTAATAAGTGTGCATAATACGGCTGCCTGCCAATTCTGTATCTCAATCTCAAACTCTAGCACCTGGGGTGCAGGGTTAAAGAGCTGCGCAGCAATGGCGACAGTCCCAACTTGGGGGGTGAGGTCCTGATAGGGTTGGTCTTACCAAACCCGGAGAAATACTCCTCTCGGCACTACCAGTGCACGATGAGATGAGGATTTTGTTCGCCAGACCAAAAGTGGCCGATTTAGTTTAGATAGATAACGGGAGATGACGGGTGTTGGTTAGCACTTATTCCTGTTTCTTGGGTCGTGGTGGTTTCACCCAGACGTAGCAAGCTTGGCCCACACCAAAGCAGCAATTCCAATGGTAGGCTTCGTTGGTCCAGAAGTTGACGTCCCAGCCGAATCTCACTTCGGTACCAGTCAACAACCCTTTTACAAGAATGACTGCCCAAGCCCAGCAGCGTTTGAACTTATATAGGTGAAGCTTGTAGGCTGCTGGCGCAGACTGCAGGGAGGACGAGCATCCTGCCCTGGTTGGCGTGGGAGTAAAAAAACTCTGGTCAGCGTTTCTGCTTCGTGCCTCGTCGATAGCGCTCGGCCTTGCCTGAGGTCCGGGCAACTTGTAGGCTCTCAATGCGGGGTAGGGGAGGGAGCGGAGTGCCCTATCCATGTGTCTCTCACGTCTGTAGTAGTGGGAATAACAAACTATAATCCATTCCTGATTGGAAGCAACTTATGAAAATCAACCCTTGAAAAAACACACTAGGCATAACATGTCAACCTGTTTTTCAATAACTTATAATCCACAAATATGTAACACTGTGGTTAGCTTTAGATTACTGTATTATTGAATAAATGAACCTTTACCTTAATATCGTCTATAACATGTAATATTTACCTCTTTTTTAAATATGAATCAACAACAGCGAGAGCAGTGATGTGTTGGCAACGACAGGTAAGAAATAGTTCACTGTTAAAATATTATTTTACCCTAGTTTTTTTAGATTACTATTTGTAAATTTAACGGTGCCTACTGAAATATTTAGATCTCCGATGGCAACATCGAGTGAGAAAGCAACTGAAAAACTGTCTGCTCTGTCTCTTTCACACGCGGGAAATTTCACTTCACTAGTAAGCACTATATTATACACGTTTTCAATTGTACCATTTTTCATACTTATTATAGCAAAATATTGATTTTTGAATTTGTAATTTACAACTGAATAGAGATTTTAATGTTTGAATACATATTTTAATATATTTAGATATGATGGTGGGACAATTACCAAGTGAATTTGGCAGACGTAGAGAGCTGTCACATGGCGTGTTGCTTTCTGCCAAACAAATCATAAATTATTACTCCAAAAAATACGTCAAATTACCTCATCACGTTTGTAGACTTTTTTTAAAAACCTAACTAGACAAGTTACGATGTGATAAATCTGTGTTTCCAAGGCAGTAATAAATATACTGTGACGTGTGTTTAGTAAATCATTGCATCTGCGAAATGGCATGCCTTTGTACATCGTGGTCGATACACTGGCCCTGTGTGTGCGTGATTTCAAATATTTGATTAGCACTATTTATACGTTTTAACTGTGAACTGTTTTTATGAAGAAGTTAATTATTTACATCCACGCCTGTTTATCACAACATTGTACCTTTGCCCAAAGGGGTTTGAAACACAGCCGTGTAACATAATTTGCCACAATCCCAGAAGAAAAATACTAAGCCCAGCCCAATAAATTTCAATAAACCTAATAACCAGTAAGTAACAATACATAGAAATATGAGCAGAATAAAAGTTACCATAGATTATTAGTGTGCATGTTCACAGATATCTTTTAAAGTTTGTATGACAAAAATGAGCAACACGTGTCGCGTGCTTGAATTTAATGTGCCTTTTTCGTTTGACTGGTCGTTCCTTTGTTTTAATATTCATTCCAACTGAGGCCGCCCTTTTAGAGAAATAACATAAAAAAAAACAATAACAAAAGGATAATTAGTATAGGCTGTTCACAGTAAAATGGGCACTTTTGAAAGCCCTGCTTAAGATCTACCTTTTATGTACGTTGTGTATACTTCCGCAATATATAAAATTAACATTGCTAAGAGCCTCATCACCCTATTCATGTGCCGGCCAAATGAAAGAGTGAAATTAAAAGAGAACTAATTAATTTACAAATTTCGCCATATTTACACCTTGATGAAAAAAAAAAAAAAATAAATAAATAAATAAATGTTATCAGACATTTTAACCCAAAACTTTTTATTCAAAGTTAAGATATTAAACTACTTTTCATCCATCGTTACAAGCTTAACTAGGCGCACGTTCCTCAGTGAGGCTGTTAAAATATATGCAGTGTCTTTTTTCTAAGCTTGACTTCAAAAGTGTTCACTTTATCATGAACAGCCTTTACAGCAATTTACTTTACAGTTGTAACAGTGTTAAACACAGTAGCAGCAAAATACTAATGTGCATTACATGTATTGTGCTATGTCATGGAAAACAAATATGTTAATGTAAAATAACCTTAAGAACTGTAGTCAAATCAGGCATTTTTAAAACGTCATAAAATTGACCTAAATAATGTTAATAGGCCTAAACTGTGAAAATTCATACGGAATGGTTTTTGGAATACAACAGAATTCTACGAAAAGCTGTAAACAGTAAACAACACATTTGACAGGTATAAAAGCAGAAGTCACATTTCAATGTTTATGTTTAGGTGTAGCGAACGAACACATGTATACACACAATGGCATGTAAACATTGATTCTGACAGATGCTACATGGTAGTCACATGGCAATGTTTGTTTACATTTGGCGGAATGATACGAAACGGGTCTGCAAGTAGATATTTAGCAGGGTTCCAAGAAAGTTGCTACCAATGGGGAATGGACTATAATGATGAGTCGTAATTGCAGTTGATTAGGAGTATGAGCGGTACGCATCAACTACATGTTTTATTCCTCTGGCAGTAGCTGGGTATGCAGGATGTTCTGGATGCGTGCCATTTCCCACACTTTAAACTGAATGATTTCCAATAAAACAGTGCATACATTATTCTGTAGATCTCTAATATACTCCACCACTTTCTTGTCAAATTCAGGAAACTTGCCATCTTTGAGTCCACACTTCACCCTTACTAGTGCAGCCTGTAAGAATACGCCACTCAAGGGCAATGGAATTCCCAGCTGTCCATAATGACTACATGTTTACCACTACCTACAGGGATGCCCAAAATCATCTTTCAACCACTAGGCGCTTTACAAATAAAGTGTGGGGAATATGCTGGGAATATTTATATACCAAATGATTCCTCTCAAAACATGATGGTGATAATTACACAAGTGTATACGGTATAGGTATCTAATTAATGAAAACATATCAAATGTATATGTAATTTTTTCATGGAAAATTTTAATATGGGCCAAATATCTGATGATGTGGTACACATATACAAAACATTTCAACCTGCTTTTTCATCACGTTTTGCTTGCTCAGCTGTCTTTTTTGCATAACTGGAGTACTGTTTTGCTCAGAATGCATCACCCAATTAAATTAATTTATATTTAATCAATAAAAACAACATAAAATGTCTTCTTTCCTAATTGGTAATGTAAACACTGGCCATACCGTCACTGTATTTGCTATGCATAAGTGTGAAGTTGCAGTCTACTTTTTAGTTCATTTTAACTTGAAGTCTTTTATGCATAACAAAGGTATCATTTTACTCATAATGCATTACCCTAATAATATAAATATATGTTAACCAATAAAAAATAAAAGCATATAACTTTTCCACCAGACACATGTGAACATTACATCATGTACAAAGTTAGCAAAATATACTGTTTGGATGCAATCTTGACATTTTAGGGGGTTGAAAGGAAATTAAATTTGGCTGTTATGAGTCATACAAATTTTGGGGAATCATGAGTGTCTGTAAAATCAAGTTTTGACTGTATTAAAAATGTTTGGCTTTAGTAATAGCAAGTGATTGTCACTAATTTGTGTTTATTGTGAAACAAACCACTTAAAATAATAAAAAAATTAACAGACTATATTTTTATAATTACAAAAATATGGGATCATAGTAGGAAAGAGTGACTTTCTTACATTTTAATGCAAGTACTGCAAAGAATTAGCCAACTCAAAATTTGGGTCTTCCTATAAAGAGGTATCTAATGTACATATACACTTCAGTATTCCATACCATTAGCATTGCAGTTTAAGGGGAGCAGTAACACAGATGTCTGTCTCTTCACGAATTCCACGCACTCGAGAAGTTTCCGCTTCTGAGCTGATGGTATCTGGTCATCACAGCTGTAGCACCTGTAAACATTTTGATACACTTTAAATACTACATTCACAAAATAAAAAAACCTCTCTTCAAGACTTTTCACAATTATAATTACAAGCAGTCTAAAATCAACGTTCACATATAAAATTTCCTGAAGTTTTCCTTTTATCTCCTCACATTAGTCTAAAAATTTTGCTGACCCTATTTTAACAAATCTTACACCTCACTCTGGGGTTTCACTCCACTCTGTTCCAATGGTAGGACCCCTTGAGGAACTCGGGATGGTGGTCAGCACCTTAACCAGTATCCCTTGAGATAGGAGCGCGCATCAATGCACACTCTACCAAATTACTTCTCCCCATCTTGGAGTGCAATATTCCTAATGGGGCAAGTCAAGCATTACCAACAGTACTTGAAGCAGAACACGTTCTTACAGAGTACTTGGGAGCATCCAACTTTTACTATAGACACGTGCCTCTAAATTGTACTGTTCACCCAAATTCGGCCAGAAGCTATCATGTCAATACCTATCTCCAAATCTTATACTGTCTTAACGAGCCGCCGACACCCTCCAGGAAGGTCACGCTCCTGGAAATGTGATAAGATATGTAGATGCCTCCATCACAGGCAATAAGAAATGAAAGGTACCCCTTTTGAAGGAGGAATTTCAGCCCCCGAGAAGCCAGGCTAGCTTCCCGCTCACCATTCCGAGGCCATACAAGCTTCAAAATTTAGTATAAAAGGACCAGCAAAGCCAAACCTTTGGGCAGTCTACGGCACTTCCACTGCTGTAATGCCCGGAGGAGGTGTCAGCCACGGGTAGTGCTCGCAAACCCTCCTCCACCACTGTAAGGATGGAGATTAACTGCAGGGTGCGCCAGCCACATGACCCTAGAGTCCCACCGCTGTTATGGCCGGGACATTGCACAGATAGTTAACGTCAACCAGAGGCCGCAACTTCTTCAGCAGCCTTCAGATGTTCAGCACCAGCAGTTCCTGGATATCGATGCCACCCCAAGCCTCCCGCCGACGTCACAGCTCACTGACCTCCCCCTTCCTTCTTGGTAACCCCCAGAGGTAACAGGTCATGATGACATCCCCTCCAGACAACCCCTTCTGTTCAAATTACAAATCACCCATCTAGTAATCTGTCTCCCTTATTAGATTCCTTTAAAACACCCCTACAGTGAGGTTAATTTTTTCCTTAAACCAATTAAGCATGTCTTACATTAGAATAATCACCACATAATACAGTATTTATTCATTTTTTAAAATGACAGGAATCCAAGTACTCACAGTCTAGTACTTGATAGGCACACAAGTAGAACGACACATTTTTTCCACGCAGTTGTGCGATTGTGACATTTCGCTGGCTAAGCCAGCTTTACCAGGCGTAGCCAACAAAACGTCGTGATTGTACAACAGCATGAAAAATTGTGTCACCCTACTTTGTGTGTGTGCCTATCGACAAATATTAGGCTGTGAGCTCTTGGATTCCTGTCCTTTATATATTTTTAGTAGCCTAGCGTCCTATTTGCAATCTTACTTAATCTTCATTTTATTATCATTAGGAGACTGCAGAACCACGTGTCAAATACTTAGTGATGGGACGATTTAAGGTTTTGGAAGATTCCGATTCGCAATTCAATTCCAAAATTTTTGTTTAGATTCTCGATCCTGGACTCGATTTGATAATGTTATATACAGTGAAACATTTTGTATACAGTTGTACAGTTCTACATTTCACATGACTTACAGCAGGGATTACAGTACCGAGAGCGAGATAAAATAATTTTTCTTAGTTGAATTAGCAAATTTAGTGGCATTAACTGTTTTGTCCAGTACTCTGCGGAAGAAATTTATAGTTTTGTCATGTAGAAATGGCCCTGCTAGGTAAAACAATATAACTCCAAGAATATACTGTAAACATTATGGCAAGTTGTATATATTTTAACATATCCATGTACTCTCATTTACATGTCCCGAAACTAGATTAACATGTACATTGTTTTGTACCATATGACACCTACATATTTTGTATATGTTTAAGCACTTTTTTATTTATAATTGGAACCCTTCTGCAATTTTACATATTTTATTTTTCATGATTTTAAATGTGTAATATGAGTTAGGATCCACAATTCTTTTCAATTTGTGTATGTTAATTTATGTTACTCTATGAGTACGTGAGTGCATTATTCTGGGTATTTGGCAACTTTAATTAAGTATGCTACTTAATGATTTTTCAGGATTTTACAAGTCTCAGAATTTATTGTTTTAATTTTTAATACTATTTATTTTTTTTATTTCCAGTTTTATATTTTATTTTGTGTTAAGCTATATTTGTGTCTTACTACACCGGATGTAGCCGAGCTCCATTGATAGGACTTGGTGATGAAGTTGCCGGACGTCAAGGGCTTCTGGGTACAGATCTGTAGATCCACAGACACATTTTTTAATAGCTGGTATTTCGTGTGTGATATCCCAGGCAACTACCTAACCTAGGTCAGTGTTTTCAGTACCTGAAGTGAGTTTAAGTAAGGGCTAGCTTGGCAAGTTAAGAGGAGGCTAAAGCCTAGCTAAAATAGATTGGATTTATTAGCGGACGCAGTTGATGAGGTGGAGCCTACACTGACGCCATGCTGGGAAAGTCAGCATTACCTACATCTTAAGGTGATGCCACCTAAATTGTGACAAACAGATTTATACCTGGTAGCGCTTTAGACAACTTTGTCATTGCTCCTGAAATGTTAGTGACATTATATACTTCTTGAAGATTTAGTGAAGAACTATTTTATTATTTTAATTTCGATTTAACTGTGTTTGGAGAAAATCAAAATTTTTCTAGTTTTTAAGAGATTGCAAACTGGAGTTAGATAGGTGGGACAGTGAACTGAACTTGTAACGTGGTATAATAATGGAGCTGACGTGAAACTTTGTTAAGAGGCCCTGAGATTACAGACACTTTTATTTGGAAACAGTTTGATTAATCTACGTTTGATTAAATTATTTTGAAACCAGCTTTAAAAAAACTTTATTTTATTTTCAGATTAAGCAATCTTTTTGTTTGAATGGTGAAAATATTTTAATATTTTTAGTCTACTTGAAGAACAGAATTTTTACTCAATTGATTTGATTATTCGCACACAGTCCGTTTTATTCTCATTAAAATTTTTTTTTTTCTGCTTTGAAGTAAAGATCATTAATAGTATTTTGTTTTTTTATTTGTAATGTTGAACAACACTATTTTAATTTTCTTTTACAAAGGTAAATATCCAATAGAAGTGCTTCTTAATAATACTGAGGGTTTTATGTATTGTGAATGCCAGTCCCCTAGCAGAGTTCCTGAGTCAACAGCTACACCAGAGAAATGAAAGTTGTGTCGATAAGCATTACAATGTGTTAAAATCACACAAGGCACAAGGCCCAAAAGTTCCCCACATACAGAATAAATTAATCTCAGCAGTTTTATCAAGTCAACCCAATTAATTCTCTTTACACATCCCTCCACACACCTCCAATGTCCAATTAGAATTCCACCCCCAGTCAACCAGTATAATATTACAGTGGCACTCATGCATGGTGCTTTAGTAACCAAGTGTTAACTACACCTATTCCCTTAAACCACCATTTCCACAGATATACATTACAATATGTATATTCTATTCATAAATTTTTCAGTGTGATGTATTTAACTTTTGACTTTGTTGTGACTAACGGCATTTTATAATATCGCTGAATGCAAACAAAATAAAATCAATTGCAGTGCATTCAAGGTTATATGTACATTAGCATGGACAGAATATCCAAATGCTAAGACTGTTGCTGTATTTTAAATTGGCTGCATCATCTTCAATAATTTATTAGACTATAGATTTTACTAAAACAGGCAGTTAAAGTATAAAGTTAGATATAGCACTTTCGTTTCACTAAATTTTACACGCAACTGTCAATGTAAACAAACGTTCGATGCTGTCATAGATTACTGCACACATTCTAGTTGCGAGTGTGCACTCTGCACGATAGTATTCACTTTACACCAATGTTAGTAGCGCTTGGAGGCAGTTTGTTGTCAAATTACTGCAGCTTATTCCATCTTATTTCATGTATCATTCAAGGGTCTATGTAATTTTGTAATTAGTATACGGTGCAATTACTCCCATCCTAGCCAGCTCTGTGTATAGGCCGGCACCACACTTCCACGTGCAGGAGGGCGAACCCCGATGAGTTGGTGTTAGTGATGCAGAGTAATCACACGTGTTAATGTATATTAAGGGTTTTCATTTGTAATTCATCGGGTCCTGTCTCCAGGGAAAAACAGTCCACCCTAGCAGCTGTCGGCCCTGTTCCCTTATGAAGGCTGTGCTTTCACGCACCTCAGCGAGATCATCCATTTAGGTGTGAGCTAGATTAATTACGAGCTGGGGAGAACCCAAACGGAATTGACTAGTCACGACTGAGATAATCATTTCATTGGCACGTTGATGTATACGAACAATATCAATAAAAACAAGTCTACAGTGAACTCAATTCTTTTATTCAGCAGTGACATTGTCCTAGCCACAAATGTTTTATCTATTGTTTATTTCAGTGATGTTTAGTATTGCCTATGTGTTTGTAAGTACACACAGGTGAGACGGACACACAGAACCCACATCCCTGAGAAACCTGAGTCTCAATAGTGCGGTGATTGGGAAGCACTGCTGGTACCCAAATTACCAGCAAGTATTTGTGTCGTTTGTCTCGTTTCTCACCCGATGGCGTATAATATATATATATATATATATATATATATATATATATATATATATATATCAGCATCAAAATTGAGAAAAAGTGCAATTGTTACATCCCTACTCAATCTTGATACCAAATTAAAATTGTTATGAACACAAAACAAACTGACCAAAAAAATTGCTCATTTTACTAGTGTTGTTGACGTGCACAGAAACTATATAAAAACCCACATTAAACTTGAAACAAATTATGGACGGCCTGCAACTCAAACGTCCTTAACCAATGACAAATGAACACAATCACCTTTGATTTGGTTCTTTCCCTCCCATCTTTTCCATGCGTTATGACAAGGCTGAATAACAATTCGTAGATGGTTTTCCAGTTTTCAGTATTTGATAAAATTATTGTGCAACTGTTACGTGGTGGCAATAATTATGCGATTAAACAGAGTATGGAAATACAGTGGATTCTCTATTATTCATTTTTCAGTGGACCAACTAGAAAAAACCAAGCATGCGGGAAAACAATAGATGCAGACTTGGATATTAAACCTGAGAAATATTGTATACAAGCTCAAAATGCATTTTTGTTTAGAACAACTTCCTAAAGATGTTATTAAAACAACTTATTCAAGTCAATTTATGATAAAATATAGTTAAACGCTCCTAGGATATTTTCTATTAAGAAGTTTTCCTGCTTAATAAGCTTTAAAAAGTTTGCACTTTGTCTATTACAAATACACAATTTTACCCTATTAAGAAGGTTTCCTACTTAATAAGCACATTTTTGACTATTTTTCTAAACGTTGTAACAGGGTTTCATTGTATTCACTTTACATTAAAAACTTCAATTTATTAAATTGAGCTACATTAAATTTATATTTATATAAACATTGTTGTTCGGTGTTCCTTCATTGGCTGAGCAATTCTCGACCCTTCGGATAAAATTACTACAAATGAATTATCTGAGACAATTTTTGCCAATTATTACTTGCCAAGTCTTTTTCAAACCTTTACAATTCTAAACAAACATGCAGCCGATAGTTTCTGATAATAACCACGCCCGTCAAAATACAGCCACAGCTCTAACCTCATTCCAAATTTCATTTACAATTACAAGGTCACAAGAAGCATAAGAATATGCTATGGTTTCTCATTGTCGCCAAACTACAAATGCAGTAAATACATAGGAAGAAGAAGAATAGTGGTCTATAGACCACAAAAAATTGTTGTGGAATGTAAACAATACATACTACCAATAACACCTGTTGTCGAATACCAGTGTTTTTTGCATTCACATACCGTTCAAAAACAAACTATGTGCACAATTTTGAGCAAAGGTACCAATGAGAAATACTCGTAAAATACAAACTGGAGTGAATCTTCGAAAATCCACCATACTTCATAGCTAAATGATTGTTCCAAATATACAATGGCTTTCGGGCAGAATAGCTGATTGATGGATGGGGGAAATTGAAGTATTAAAAGTTGTAGCAGGCAGGTTTTCTAACATTGTTTACATAGGATAGTTGTTAGGACTGTCAAAAAAATTGCTGATACAGGAAAAAAGAATAAACAGGATTGCAACGACACAAGTTTCACTGTATTATGCATATTTTGTAATTTTGTGCCTTATTAAAAAAGTGCGCCGTAAATACAATTCAGTGTTAAAATTCAATACTTTAGGATATTTTCCTGCGATACTCTATACTTAGGCACAGGAAATTTTCTGTGTTTTCAAATGGCTAAAAGCGGTGGTTTAAAATTAAAAAATTGGTGGTTTCAACATACCAGGTAAAAAGTATTTTTGGGGAATTTTTAAACGATTCTGCACAACCAAATTTACTATAGAAACATTAGAATGCAAGGAAATACATTATCAGGAAAACAATGTTTATATACATTCAACAGCCAAAAGTATCAGATATGTATTATTTACAAAACTAAGTTAAAGCATCATTAGTAAATAATTTTTACATGTAGTTCTTATGGAAACCTTCAGATCTAGCTCTCAAAAAATAAATTTCACTAAGCAATTCTAGATTTTCCTGCTTCAAGCGATGACGTTGGTCACTGAGCATGTTATTGTAATTCGAGAAAAACCTCTCGCAGTCTATACATTGGCACATGGCAACCACATAGACTGTAAAGCAGAGTGAGCAAAGTCAGAATGATTGACTGATACAGCCATAAGAAGCGAAACAATGTCAACACTTTCACATTCACCCAACTTTTTCTTCACCAAAAATTGAAGTTCTTTTAATCTCTGAAGTATGACACTTACACACTCAGATTTGAAAACGAAAATATTTTTAAAGAATGATACAGGTATAAGAAGCAAAACAATATCAACACTTTCACATTCACCCTACTTTTTCTTCACCAAAAATTGAAGTTCTTTGTATCCCTGAAGTATGACACATTCATTCTGCTTTGAAAACAAAAATATTTTCTGCAATATTTTGCTCAGATTGGGAGTTATGCTTGTCAGCACAATTTCTGAAGGATTGAAAACAAAGTATTCATACAAATTATGAGCTAGATCACTTGCCTCCAGTGAAAGTTGTGTGTGAGAATGTGCAGCAGCATTCTTCAAGGCTGATGTGATTTTTGCTTTAGTAACAGTTTCCTCGCAAGCATTCAGACAGGCCTGGGTTTCTTGTGGAAGTCTTCCCATTGTAGCAAGTTGAAGAACCTGCTCTACTTTACAAAGTTCACCAGTGAGTAAGTGACTGCATGGGTAAGACGAACCTTCCAACTTGAATCTTCACACACTGAATTTCTTCTACTGAAGCACTTGTGAAGAATTCAATACATGCATTGTGGAGACAAGAAATTTCACTGCGTTTCGAAAATTCAACAACAGAATTCAAGTGTTCAGCAAGGTAGCACACAGATTCATACCAGGAAAACAGACCATCTTGTAAGCTACTGGCATGGAAAAAAGAGGAATGTCTTGGTCTGCATATCTTTCATCAAGAAACTGTCAAAACAAGTGTTTCCTCTTGCATGTGTTCAAGAATGCCAATTTGACTTTAGAGATTGTGTTCTGAAGTTCAGACAAATGTTTTCCAATCTGATTTATTACTAAATTAAGCTTATGTGTCCAGCTTGTACAACTAGTACATGATCAGCCATGATGTTTTTCAAAGTGTCAAAACATTTCACAATGTATTTAGCAGAGTCTGAAACAAGAACTATGACACTATTGAAGTCAACAGAGTACTTCAAGGTATCCAAAATAGTCCTGGAACAATTCATTGCATTTGCAGATTCCAGAGCATGGACATATCCAACAAAAATGTAAATCTTCTCAGTGCTGTCAATGATCTTGAAAAGAACAACAAAACAACAACAAAGTACTGCCACTTGTTTTCCTCTCACTTTCTCCCGCTCTTGTTTCGCTGTTGGAAAGTGCCTTTCTTTCAAGACTTTGACACATGGGATGTCACCAGCACCCGCAATAAAATATTAGGCCTAAATCCTGTGTATAGTTGATTCGCAATAACTTCGGCCTTTTCTAAAGCCCTGCCAAATTTCTACTTTTGGTTACTAATTACGTATCCTTCTGCTACATGTAAACATAAACACTGCCATGTGACCTACTTTTATAACTGTCAAATGCGTTGGTTGCTGTTTAGTTCAAAGAATTGTCATATTGCAGAAACCATTTCCCACAAATGTTCACAATGTAGGCCTATAACAATATTTAGGTCAGCTTTATAACTATTTGTTACACACGATTTAGCATGTTACACATAATACACATTAATATTTTGCCACGACTGTGTTTGTTACAACTGTGGCGTAACAACAGTAGTATATAACCTGTTGTTATTAATGTGTTTGGAATAAAAATTAAAATTAAGGGACAACCAGTCCAACAAAACAACGCAGTAAATTCAAGCACGCAAATTGTGTCGCTTATTTATTGTACATCAACAAACGTAAAAGATAGTGGTGAAAACGCCAACACATAGGCATACCGAAACATTTATTCTGCTAATATTTACATGCATTGGTACTTACTGGTTTGTAGATTTATTTTATTATTTATTTAATTTTATCTGGGCGGGCTTAGTATTTCGTTGGGATTGTTGCAGACATTCAAATCACAGAAACGTAAGCTGGTTACACAACTGTTTTCCAAACACCTAGCGGAAAGGTACAACGTTGTGATAAACAGACGTGAAGGTAAATAATTAATTTCGTCATAACATCAGTTCATGGTTAAAATGTATAAATTTTGCACATATTTGAAATCAACACAAACACCTGGCCTGTGAAACAATTACAACGCAGCCACCATACTCTTTCATACGCAATGATTACAACACATTTCACTCTGCCGTCGAAACACATATTTATCACAACATTGTAACTTCCATACAATATTGCAAAAACATGAAGCTTCATTGAGAAACACGCTGTGTCACTGTATGACACCCGCCGTCGCCATATTGGGAACGCTTTCCACACCACGTCTGCCAACCCGCTGGATTTGTAAGTGTCGTCGTGCAACAAGCTATGTCACACCATCGCACATAAACTATATTGTTGCATCTAAATAACATACAATAGGTATTTAAACAATAAAATCTCGCTTCAGTTGTAAATTACAATCTCAAGACATCATTACTGTTTCTGTAATTAGTAAGAGATGTGCTGAAATTATAAATAACAAAATGTATACCTTTCCTATACAGGTGGTACGCTCTTCCTGAGAGAGAGAAGAGAGAGAGAGAACGAGCGAGACACGCTCTGCTTCACTTATTCAACCCTTATTCCGGACGAGAAAAAAAAACACCAGCCTACCCACGGGAATTCACACGGATATTTTTAACTGCAGCAATGAAATGTGTTTCCGTCAGTGCTACCTAAGAATACAAATATATCAATTGGCAACATTTTATTTACAAATAGTATACACAAAACGAGGTTAAAAAATATTGTAACTGTGCACTATTTCTTACTGGCCATTGCCAACACGTCGCTGCTCTCGCTGTTAATTTGTATTTAATACAAAATAAATATTACAGGTTATATAAGATACTAAGGTAAAGTTTCATTTAATCAAAAATACAGTACTATAAGGTTAATCACAGTGTTAAATATTTGTGGAATACAAGTTATCGGAAAAACAGGTTGATATGATTGATGCGCCTAGGGTGATTTTTCAAAGGTTCAATTCCAAAAGGCCGCAGAAAGAGTGAATGGACTATAAGCAGCATTACTACAAAACTCTGATTTAAAACATGGCAGACTATTTTCAGCATTCATTAAAAAAATATTAAACATGTTCTTAAATCCACCCCCCCCCCCCCCAAAAAAGTAAACCTTTTATGCTATGACTATTTAAAACTATAACAGTATACCTTAAGAGGACAGTTCGGTATGCAAGTCAAATACTTTAATATCAAAGTTTTAAAAAAATATGTATAACTTTTAATATTATTTTATGAACACTGTTGAATTATAAATAAATAAATAAATAAAAAAAATGAAAAAATTAGGAAGCAATTCTGTATATTATTATTATTAGGATAAACCAGAAAATTAGGAAAGTGTTAGGATATAAAACTAAACTTCAATTAACTCGTGCATGAATGATTTCAAGTGGTCATTTTCTACTTTATACAGAGGTATGTTTGATTTCAAAAACGTTTCAATCACTCGTTTTCCGAGGTATTCTGCAGTTTTCTTTTTTATTTCAATGCTGCTGAAGGCCGAAGCGACTAGTCTGACGCTTTGAATTGCGGCACTCGTTTAGTTCGTCAGCCACATGCTTGGTGACCGAATATTAACTTTCCCATGCAACATGGCAATTAAAAAATTTGCACATTACCATACGGCTATCAGTGCAATAAAAACCATTCTTCTGGTACTGAAATGCTATATCTCTGGCATTGAGTTTATCATTTGGCATCTTAAAAACACTCGGACAATTTCAACCACAAAAACTAAAGGAAAAAATACAAACACTCTAGATAGTAACTTTGCTATTCAACATACACATTTATAAAACCAATCAATATTAATTTTCAAAAACATACATAAAAAAAAGCTATATTGGCTATACTGTTTGTAAACACTACAATGTATTTTTTCTAACACGTGAACCAAAGATGAGACAACAGCAGCAGAAGACATCAAGAGTTCACAGATTTGCGAAGCGGAAGCAAACAACTAACGCCATCTCTTGCTTTACTTCACCTGTCAAAGCGTACACTCTGTTACTCTAGCGTACACTCGCCACTAACGCCGCCATTTATTTTCCAGTAACACTACAGATGTTAGATTTCAGCGTGCGCTTGCTTCGTTTCCAGTCTTTAGTTTTATTCATTGTTTACATTAGCGTTTGAATTTTTTCAATGTTTTGTAGCAATAGAACAGTTGATTTGCGGTAAATTCCTATCCCTATCTATACTACGAGGTATCTTAGGGTATCGAGGTATCACAGCATCGAGGATCCCGTACCTAAAATACCGTATTTCGGTCGCACATTTTTAACAAAAAAAAATTACTACAAAAAGTGGGGTACGACTTGGCATGTGACCCAGTGGCAAGGCTGGAGCACGGCCGCGTGGCTTTGGTTGCACTTTAGGTTGGTTGGGCGTGCATGCTGGCTTAGCTTTATTTATGACTGAATTTTACAGTCCGGCAAGTGGCCTTACGAGCTGGTACTACGTTCTTAATTTTACGGTTTCCTAGTAACTTGAATGTGTCGGGCTCGTGACTGGTTTAGGAGCTAGTCGTATTCGATGATGAGCAGGAGGTGCTAGGGGTTAGTGCCTTGTCAGTTTACGGGCGAGGGGTAGAGGAACAGGTCTGATTATATTGCTCGTCTTCAGCTTGGGTGGTAGCAAAGGTACGACAAGATACAACACAGAACTCGCCATTCCAGTTCGCTGAGGCCCTGCTCCAGAAGTTACTGATAGAAATGCCTAGCCAGTCCTCGGTATTGTTCAGCAACTCTCTTACCACTGGATGACAAGTCGGCTGTGTGCACAGTGGTGCCGACGGAAAAGTAACCGGGTCAATGGCAATCGCATAAGGTGGCGTCAGTGACCGAAGTAATGCGGCATGATCTTTGGCTCGCCGGCTAGCTGAAAGTGGGGAGAGACCAGCCAGTTGTCAGGCAACAAGGCGTGCAACTCTTTGCGCAGTGTAATTAAGGAAAATCTCAACAGGAGCACCATGGACGTGGACAGCCCTAACTCAGTGTTGCCTGGCAACAGTCTTGTCAACGCCAGCTCCAGTGTTTCAGAAGATCCCCCACTAATGCGGGCTGATCAGAAGCGTTGGAGCTATGTGTGTTGCCAAGACTATCACTGGGTGTGTGATCCCAATCAAGGCCAGGCCGTAGCACCCAAACAAATATCCCCGCTAGCACCCAGGTGCTCCGGTAGGGATAAGACTCGGATGTACTGTCTCTCCCTGATTGTGGTTCGTCTAATGGGTGTGTTTTCAACTTCGACCCACCTGAGGGGGAGTCTCCAGTTGTAGCTAATTTCAGAATAGAATAATTTCCCGGATCCAGTCGGCAGTGCTCAGCTCGAGGTTTTCACAGTTGGTTACAGATTACCCTATGAATGAGACTCAAGGGTAAGAGAAACAAAACCGTGTTTACTACAAACTTATTAAACAAGGTGACACGTGCTCTCCTGCCATGCAGACTAGCATACCTGCCAACTTTTCAAATCCTAAATCAGTAAAACATATTTAAAATGTCAGTTATATCGTAAATGGGGTACTGCATTTTTCCAAAAACCTGGAGTACTTTAAAGAAAATTTCATCGACACAGGCCTATTTTCTTACATGTTAATTTATCATGTTAACCCTAAATTCCGAAATAAATACGAAGTAGAAGTTAAAAATTCTTATGCGCAAGACTTCTATAAACTTGCAGAAAAAATAGATTTCATAATTGTAGGTTAACTCTGTGAGAATGGGCGTATGCCAACCTGAAGTTCAAAGGAAATTGCTGTGCAAGAAAGTGACAAATCATTGTAAATTGTATACTAAACTAGGCTTACTTCTTAATAATAAGTTTTCTTTTAATTTCCAGAAAACTCTGCAGCTTAAGTGCACAATAAGAAGTAATACTAACAGTAAACATTAACACATTAAAAGCCTTACCTTCACAGCAACTTTCCTTTCACTCAACTTCAGTTATTAACAGTTCACATAAACACTGCAGCTGTTGTGTTGCATGTTATTTACAACAGACTGTCTCACATATTATTTAAAACAACCAAACGTAAAACAACAGTTAGAACTTTAATCCTAATTAATACTGTTGACTGGCCATCATATACTTTTTTGACACTTCCGAAACAGGAAACATCTTTTTGAACATAGATCCAGCATGGTATGCTTATGCTACACTTATTGGAATGTTCTGTTCAACTAGAAAAGACATGAAACAGCATTCTGCTCCTGTAACGTTATCCGCATCAGAACTTTTGATAAAGAACTGTCCAATTTCATATTATTAAAACCGCCTTTCATATTTTAAGTGTGGGTTCCATACTGCACGTGGTTGAAAACATATTTTCTGCCGCCTTGTGCAGTATTTACATCGCGCCTACAAACACGGCAAAACACAAACTTCTCTCCTTTGTTAGACCTTACTATACACAGACATTCTTCAGTATACTCTTTACAAAATAATCAGAAAATAGATTTTCTTACGTTTTCCACTCATTTTGCCAACTACTACGCAACACGACGTTGTAAAAAATATACAATTACAACACAAACATGGCCGACCAGTAAACACAAGCACACTGCGTGATGCAAAAATGGCCAGATACGAGCCATGAACACTTAAAAAAAATACAACTTCAGCACTGTCTAAAACTTCAATCAGCCAATAAAATTCCAAGATTAGCTACCAGATTCTTTGTTACAGTGACCCGACTATCGGGGGGGGGGGGGGGGGGGGGGGGGGGGAGAAAAAAAAACCCCACCACCCCCCTGTTATGATGAACAAGAAAAACTGCAAAACTTTAGTCTTATTCCGTAAATACACTATAATATTCGTACATTTTAAGGACAAACAGTACAAGTTGGCAGGTATGGACTAGTGGTTGGAAGTAATCATACGGACTCCAGGTGTAGATGACCTATTTCTAAACTAATGGGGGAATTTAAGTGAAAAACTGATGATTACTTACGCACAAACCTAACTCTATATACAGTATGTCTGTAGGAGACAAAGAAATATTACGTGTGCTATGTAAAATGCTACAGAAAGCTTCTGGTAGCTATTAGTGTCGCTGGAGCGTCCGGTAGCGGAGCTCTAACTGCAACGTCAATGTTGGCAGTCTCTGGAAGGGCTGTTGAAGGCTTGTAGTAGTAGTCTAGTCTCCAGCACCCAGGTGCTCGGAGAAGACTGCAGGTACAACTCACGAGGAACGTTGCGCACTGCCTTATATAGTGAGGCAGCGCATGTCGCGGCGGAGGGCGTGCGACGTCCCTCAGGTGCGAGGCCAGAGTGCATGGCCCGAGGCGGCTGATGGCTTATAGGCTCTGGGGATGACGTGTCACTGTCTTTCGCAACCCATTACTTCCATGTACGAAATGGCGTGGGATTTGAATCTCATGTGAGATGAGTCGTAATCGTTTGTAGTTAATTAGTATAAGCGGCATGCATCAGGCTTATATACGAGATATTGGCAAAAAAAGTTTGCCCCCAAAACATGTTTAGAAATTTGTCAACATACTATATTGTAATGTTTTAAATTAGTTTCAAAGGAAGTTGGAAGGAATAAAGGGAAGGGAATAGGAAATATATAAGGGGGAAAAAATATGCAATTATTAATACAAATTTTCTGTCTCAAATGTTTTGTAGGGGAAACTTAAGTACGAATTTATTATGTTTGTATGGAATAGTGACTTAACAATATTTACAGGAATACAAAAATTCAGTGTGGCCCATACATGATATATTAATTATTCCTAATTTTTCATCAAAAACGTGTGGTGCGGCCTATACACGCCAAAATACGATATATTAAAGCAAGCATGGAGCTAAACATTGTGGTAACTAAAATCATAAGTTCCCCAGCACATCTATAGGGCCGACAAAAAAATTATCTGCAGGAAGCAAAAACAGTTTCTCAATCTTTACTTTCAAGTAGTTCCAAGATGTTCCTGTAAACAGCTATTTAAGATATGTACATCTGAGACACATGTAGGTCAAATAAAGACACTCGTAACATGCTAGATCAAAATACACGTACTACACTGATTCATTATAAACTTACAACAGTGGCAAACACCAAGTATGATAAAACTATTTTTGAATAACTTTTAACTTAACCTATCACATAAACATTTTCTGGAAACTATCAAATCATCACACTAGACAAAAAGTTTGGCACAGTGAACCTACAGTAACTGACAAATGCTTGTGAACATATTAAATAGCAGACACACATGAAAAGTAACTCTTGGACCAACTGTAAATTGTATTTGTGCACACATACGAGAGCGTGTGCACACACACAAACATACATACACGTGGAAGGGTGTTCAAACAATTTCACATGCAAGGAAAGTTTGAGCAGCCTCAACTTACCAGACTCTCCAGTCATCAGTGTTGAGAGCCAGGTCATGTGCCTCTGAGTGTGGGGTGGTGTAGTGCTTCAGGGCATGTCGACGACGCATGCGGCCACATGCCACGTTGCCGCACTTGAGACACAGCCATAGGTTGGGCGTCCAGTCCAACTGCAATCAAGTGTCTTTTGAGCAAAGGGAAACAACTCAGCCCAACAAAGAAGGAATAGTAGATAAGACCACAACCAAAAAGCAAAAAACCTAATTGTTACTAGTAGAAACCACAGTTTGCTCAACGGTTGAGAATTTCAATTCTTGCGCATTGCATGACACTTATGGGAAAAGGCTTTTCACACAGTGTTACAGTTGTTTTTCAATCTCTACTAGGGGTGTGCAGTATCCCGAACGCCAGGTACAATTTCGAGAATACACAAAATTTTCTTGTTGAGCGGGAAATAAATTCTTCCTTATATTTACAGGAAAAATTTATGTCCATATGAGTAAGTTGTTGAAACAAAAATACATGTCTGGTTTTTATGCGAGAAGCATTGCATTGATTCTTTACATAAGTGATTATAATATGATGAATCAAATCTTGTAGAGAAAAATTCGATATTTCCGCGTATACACAGATTTCAAAGTTTGTTACATAAGCAAAAATTTTTTTTTTGTATATCGTATATTATGTAATGTTAACACAGGCCTGCCATTTTAACGAATTTCATCTGCTTTTACAGATTTTTAACACTAGAAAAATCCAAACAATTTTTTTGTAGCACTTTGCTCAAAGTGGCTGCTGCATGTGACACTAGCATCCACAGTGATGTGTATTAGTTACACTAATGCTTTTGTTTGAAAGATTCTTACACTAGAGGTGAATAATTAAGCAAAATATTTTGGAAACACACCATTGCTTCAATAGTGTACGTCCAAAATATTTCACTTAATTATTCACTGGCGCGGGTATACAGTTATCTACATATATCTGTTCCTGGCTGTATGATCACATTCAAAGGGCAAGACCAATATTGCCTTTGCTGAGAATTGCCGTTTTCACGCACACAATCCGAACTTGGTGACTGTGTTTTGCATTTAGCATTGATATCACAATGGTCAGGAAACTGAAATTGACGCTGATACAGTCGTCGCATAAACAAAAGTATAAGTGTGAGCAGAGAAAAGAATTACCATGGTGTGTACATTCCAAACAAAAACAACTACATTAAATATGTAAACGCCCTTGATATCTAATTTTTTCCTGTAATTTGACATTTTTGTAATTCCAAGGATTTTACAGGATTTTTATATACAGCAACCAAGATTTCAGCTTCAGGACTGGTGGCAGCCCAGCAGTAACACTATACATTTATAATGAAAATGAACTAAAACTGGTTTCAAACTGCACTAGTATGAAGATACTGTTAACCATGTACACAATGTCTATATGTGAGAGAAATATAAGTTGCAAGAATTGATTGCTGGTTAGATGTGGGACACGAGTTTCAATGTACATAAACATTCACATAAAAATAAGCTAGTGCATGGTGAATTTTTAATTCAACTCCAAATGTTCAACTATTTTACTGAGACCAAACAGAGTATTTAATATGGGTTTGGTTAAAACAATTTGTAAAATGCCAGCAAATTGTCTTTGCCGTTCGTTTGGAATGTGTTTAGGTTAAATTTTGCTTTATGAACACAAACAATTATAATGCTTGGTATTTGAAATGGAACAGTTCTTGTGTAAAATGTTCATACCCAGTATATTATATCATTTTATTATAAAAGATTAGTGGGACTTAATAAAATTTCATGGTAGGGTTATCACTTCAGACTTTCACAAACCTCAACCATGACTTAGGTCTACTCTTTTTGTAATTCTACAGGCTGTAAAGTAAAACTTTAATTTTTAATTGAAACTTGTTAACCTAAATTTCCAGTTACAGATTCATTATGTGACAAAATATATTACAAGCACATAACGGGACATCTCATTACGTAGCTAAACAACAAATGCAGGTTAGGTGTGTGTAAAGTTACAATACTGTGGTCGCCAAAAATAAACACACACATGCATGCTAAAATCCATAAATGCACTAAAATAAGTCTGTATAGTAGTACTTTGCATTGTGCATAAATGAACGTGGTATAACATTAGACACCGTTTAGGCATTGTGACGAGTCCTGCATAGTACAAATCAATCTGCTATTTATGCCACATGTAAGCATTGCAATCAATCTAAAAAAATAAACAATGTATGAAGTATAAGTGGTAACAGGCCACCAGGTTACTGAATACAATACAAAAGTACACCAAATGCACAAGTACTCCGATGCGTGATGTCTTTATTAACCTACTACGACGACATTGCCTCATCAGTGTGAATTTCACTGTTGTACCCGACAGTGTTAGAGTAACAGTACAATCTTCCAGTGAGCCTAAAGGATACACCCCTAATTGCGGGGGCTATTAGAGATGCCAAGCAACAAGCGATTGTACTATTCACCCAACACGCACAACCCCGAAGAATGAATGAGCTGTCGGCCAAGCCATCGAGACTGCATTTAAAGGTTACGTAGTACTACAGCGTGCCAGGGAATGGCACCACAAGTATACACGGTGACATGTGTCGCCCCACCATGAACTGGGGCCAGCCCACATCATACGCCCTGCAGATGTCACACCACCCACCTCCCACCACCCGGACGAGGGCAAGCTGGCAGGGTAAGTACCTATGAACGGCCCTTGATCGGCAGTCCATGCTCCTCTATCGCACTGCAAGGTTCCGGAGGAAGCCACCAGTCTCTGTTCCTTCACCGCACTGTCTGGTGCCGAAGGAAACATCAGCAGCAGTTCGCTCCACCACCACGTGTGCTGGGACTGCCACTCAGGTCTTCCAGATCTACCAAAACGTCTCCAATGCCTGTGCAAGCATCTTCCAGAGAATCTTTCCCTGCAGAAGTCGTCAACCCCTCTTAACACCCCCTTCCCTTCAGGAACATCAATATGTATCACTGCCCTTCTGGCCAATGGCACCCACAAGTCCCTTCTTAACAACAAGTTTAGGACAGTTAGGTTGAGTTGTTCTAATAGCCACCCAGCCTTTTCTACCTTACGCAGCCTAGAACACGTACCACAGGGTGTATTCCTACCGGAATAAGTATGTTTTTATCTGACCCCAGAGTATTATTTCCCCATGTGATTGTACTGTTTCCCACGCAGACACCAGATCTGCCAGGCATAAGCACGAGACTGTAGAATATTACTTCACCAAATTTGCAAACCATAGTGCAGAACTGTGGGCTCCCACTCAGGGACGCACGTACATCACAACATACAAATTTGATGGAAACCCGTTCTGTAAACACTGGTGTACAGAAAGGTAGAGCAACCACCCCTAGGAATACAATCCAAAGGGCAACTAGCCAGTCAGCCCAGGTTATACTTCTTCCACTATGCTTCTGGTGCCAGAGGGAGTATTTCAACTTCAACGTGAAGCAGAAATCATAGCTAGGGACCTTCATCATCTGCTTCACCTTTGCGGGACTGGTAGGAGTCCTCACTCATATGCCATACTCTCGTGAGTGTGGTATTCAAAGGAGACATAAAAAGGCACAACAGCGTCTAAATACAAACAAGGACTTAACCCAATGTCGAATGCACTTAGCAGTCCTAGTCCCCCAGAATGAGCTCAAGCCACCTGACAACTGGCAAGGCCTCACCTCCCAGCTCTCATCCAGTCTTTATTCACAGCTCCCGTTAAGACTGCAGGGACACCTCTTCCCATTGACAGATGCCAGACTTCTGCGCGACCGAGATGTGCACTATGTGGCCAACTTTGCCCCATCTGAACGTGCCAAGCGCGAGGCGAATTAAAATTCATTGACCGCTGATACTTGGAAATAATAGCATCAAAATGACTCCATGCATTGGCTAATCATCCATGTAATTGAACTTCACTTCTGAATTTTTGCTCGTCCACATCCCATCAAGAAAGAATGTGCCAGAGCAACACCGACAAAGAAATAATATTAATTATTTAAAATGAAGTAGGCACAATGCCTGGCCAAGAAGTTCCAAACAACCCACAGATAGCAGCACCCCCGTGGCCTCCTGACGTCACATCCCGCCTGCCTCAGTCCGGGCTGCATGAAACTGTCATCGCCTCCACCAGGGGCGATAAGAAATTGAGCGGTGCTCCAGAAACAGATAAACCAGTCCCTGTGTTGGAAGGCTACGGTACCTCCAGCCCCCGGAGAATCGCTGACACAGGGCGATTTTCGTATAAATAGAAGTACAGCCCCGTGGTCCAGCAGACGCCGGAGCTCGCAGGCCGCAAGGTTCGCGAGCTGTCCTACAGTCTGCGGAAGATTCTCTCTTCTCCTCTGCAACCCGCCCAGGGTTCAACTTCCTTCGCTTCAGCAGCCAGAGGCAGGTTTCGAACCACTACCTCCAGCCGGCAGCTTGCAGAAGGTCGCCAGCACTCCAGCCCCAGCTTGGACATGGCTTCCTTCAGCTGACCTGTATCATTTTTATTGTTTATTAATTTAGTGTTGTGTATTCATTCTGTGCGCAGTTATTTCTAACTAATTTCACGTCTTTACCTGGCTATGTAGTGTGCTGTATCCCCTAGGAGGTAGGGCCTGACAAAAAGGGCCTAATACCTGAGAGTTCAGTACACCCGCCACTGATACAAGGCACAAGGTTACGTTACGAGGGTTGCCCTTGTGAAAAGAAGGTCCGTGGGAGTGACTGTAGATTTTGCCCTGCCCAGGACTGCTCATACGCAACCCCTATTGACAACCTTAATTTTATTTGTTATCTTTCATTACTCAATGCGCAAACAACACGGTGGAACCGGAAGTCATCAGAGGCGTGCCTTATTGTAAGAAGCTGTATTAAACCAAGTAATTACGGACTCACACACTAGTGAAACTAGTCACTAGTGAATCAGCGAATGACCCTATTGATTTGAATATCATATTACCCCCAGACCATGAAACCCAGTTAAAACATTTGTTAGGCCGGTGTGAACTGGACGAAGAATCAGACTCCGAAGAAACCCCCATTCAGCCAACCCTTATACAGACATCAAACTCAAATACAGACACACAGAGCCCCTCTAGCTGATCAACCATTGTGAGACTAAACTCTGGCAGGACACTGGGTTCGACACCCGAGAACAGAAGTACTCCCCAACTTCTGCACCATAACGTTGGCTTCTGGAAGGACAATCAGGGTTCGAATCCCTCCCAAGGCAATACCCAGCACGCAGCCAGAACCATCCGTAGCCAACATCAGTCCCGCTCGCCAACCAACGAGGTCGCGGAGGACCAATCCTGCCAGTGTAAGCCAGATCGCTCACCATCACAATCACTCATATCTCGCAACAGATTGAGCTCATTCACCATTATCGGGACAGCTGCCGTCTCGATTATTGACGCCCCTTGTGGTATGGAGAGTAAGGGTGCCCAGAAAGGATAGCTTAACACTCCGAATTACTCTAGAGTTTGACTCCCCTACACCTCATAAGGTCCGAGACGGCAGTCAGCACCCTAACCACTTATCCGCAAAGAGGAGCATACGTCAAGTAGCCCCCAACGTGGTACCATAAACTGTATACAGCTAAGACTTGGGAGTTGGAAAGAGCTAGTCCCCCCCTCCTTTAGGCACCCACTTTGGTCGTATTGACTACATGTAAAGTGGCACCTAACATAGGGCGTAAACGCAGCTCTAGGTAAGTCAGACTTGAGAGCTGGGACAACGCCAGACACCCACCCCCCTTGTGTTATTACGTGTGAAGCACACATCTGTTATGCCATTCTCCGCAGGGGAGATAAGTTTATTTGTTCACGACTTCGGGGAGTCCTAACACCCTGTGGCGCCCAGTTGTAGTATCCCACAATGTCGGACTCTGAAGCAAGTCTTACCTGAAACTGTTGCAGTAAATTCTAAGCATAAGAATATATATTTAATACAACATCAATTAGGTCAAAGAGTATGCTACCCCAAACATATAAAATATGTCACGAATAAATAGTATTTTAATTATTTGGACAGAATACTCATGATTGTCATCTTAATATGGGTAATCCGTACAGAAAACACTCACATGAACTCTACAGGAAAAGTTACACCATGTGGTCAACATCAGTACATGAAAACAGCGAACCCACAGATTTTGCATGAAAACAATGGCTGCCCTCAGCTGCATCAAGACGTATGCGCATAGCACCCCCTCCCCCAGAGCCGGCGTGCCCTCAGCAGAAGCAAAATATATCCCAGTGCAGAGGCTCGAAATGTTAGTTGTTCATAGCCTCTTCTGAGAACCACAACACCAGTGAGGCTGCCAACTCCACTGTGCTCATCCGCCAGAGAGCTTACTAACATATCCCGCCGAAGTTGTTCATCAGCTAGTCTACAGGCAGCACCAACTGGACAGATAACTCCACCACGCTCATTCGCCAAGTCCTCATCAGACACCGTTATACCACCCTGGTATCACTGCCACTTACAGCAGTACTTCTGAAGCCCTCCCCCCTGCAAAGTCATCCAGAAGATATCTGCCCCTCTTAAGATGCTTGCCCATGGCAACGGCTACCCATGCGCCCTTCGGGATGTGGGCACCCTAAGCCCCATCTCGGCACGGGTACAAAGACAGGGAAAGTTGTCATTAGCTACCTAGTAGAAACTGCCACCAGTCAGATTAGAACCAGGTCCCCTTCACATGGACAGCGTAGTTTACTACTTCTGGTCAATTCTGGGTAGACGAGAGAGTACGGCCCCCATGTGTTATTCCTCAAGGAATAAACACAAACTGCACCTAACTACTCTCTCATTTTCCCTTGTATTTGTCCAAACTACAACAGTAAACACCTACGTCCTGTAGAGTGGAGCATGAGACCGAACTTGCCAATAGCATTTGCCACATTGTGTGGGACTACGAGTTCTTCTGGACCGGGGAAATATGTACATCAGAACACACACCATTCGACGGCCACCCATTCGGTACACGCGCTGTATGGAACGGTTGCACCACTAGTCATACACCTGCTTGAGAAGATAAGTTGCTAGACCAACTTGTACCTGTCCACCGCACCATTTGTGTTGTCAGAGGGTGCTTGGTTGGCTCTTGATCGGAGCTGTCCACTCAAGGGGCTCATCCATAGAAGCTATGACAAAACACGTTTAGATAAGGAAAGCACGTTGCCTGCTCCTTTCTCCCGGATCCAAGGTACTTGCACCTAATGCTCTTCACCAAGAGCAGTAGAAAGGACGTTAGGGAACGACAGGCAACTACTGCCTACCAGTCTACCTGGGGTTGCACCCAACCCAGTAAGGAACTCTGCTCAAGCCACCCGTACGTCGGTGGGGAGTAGTCCCCCATCATCCTCTCCGTCTTTGTATCAGCCACCCCAGAAGCTTCCAGACCCTGTTCACCCCATCATCGCCACCTTCAACAGGGGAGAGAAGGTTCCATTATGAACAACCTTCCCGTGGTTCAAGATCTGACACTACCCCAGCCAGCCAAAATCCTTCAACAAAAGCAGTTTGCGTTCTAATTGCAGCAGCTTGTGGTGGGAGTCCTTATCCACCAGCAGCAGCACCTGAACCAGCAAGCCAGCAGCATCGGTCAGCCGCCCCAGCACAGAACTGAGTATAAGCCACCACCGGCACCTAAGCCAGTCAGTAGGCCCATTGACAAATCAGTACACGACTTTGTGCCCAGACAATAACCAATGCAACCCACTCTGTATACAGGTAGAGTCTGCCCAGTAGTAAACGAGATGCAGATAACACCCAAAAATGTCATCCGACAGACACTTAAAGCAGCCGCTTTGAGACATAGCAATTATCACTCTGAACCAGAACCCGTAATGCACCAACTGGCAAGAGTAAAAAATTTAACAGCATGGCACCCGCTTACATGCAAAGATAACCAAATCATGAAGCCAGCTCTGTGCACACGAGACTGACAAGTGATTTGGTTTGGTGTTTGGGCGCAAAATTCACAAATTTCGGACTACGACGACACAACTTAATAATTTCAAATTTAATTAGAGGACTTAAGAAAGCAATATTGTTATTTACAGTTGATGAATATTTTTATTTTAAAATTTGTTAATGTGCACTACTTTCAGCCAAGCAATGCCAACCAACAGGTTACAAACCAGCTGACAACATGCACTGGAAATGGAACCATGTGTCGTTACTTAACTAATTCGATGGTTCTCTCTTTCAAAATTTCGCCAACTTATATGATACAAGAGAATATCTTGGAGCCTGACAGTAACCCCTAGGAACAGTAGTCTTGATACAAAGTACAAAAGCAGACTTGAAATTTTATACCTAATACAGAGGAACCTTGTAATTGCGAGGCTTGATAACAGTACAAAAAATCCTCGTACCTATGAGTACTCGTAGTAAACAAATGTATGCATTAAAATAAAATTCAAAGAAACTTAACATCATGAGTTACTAGAAGGGCGGGAGTTGTATTACGATATAGCTTGGTTGATATCTCTTATATTAAGAAATACACTACACAAGTACGACAGGAATTTATTACGAGGAATGTGATATGTAATTGCTTTGTAAGTTATTTGTGAACTCTGGATTCCACAATTTACACATGTCACCACAAAACACAGTAAAAAAAAAAAAAGCCTGGCCGCATTGAACGAGTAAATAGCACAGGCACCCGCCCATTTCTTGTGATATTTTTATATGTGCGTGCACTGCTTACGGCCGTCTTCCAATTTGGAGCTGTAGTTAACTAAATGGTCACGTGATGTTTTAGTATACGAAAATGAGACTTACAGTAGAACTCTGTTAAGACGTTTTTCAAACGACTGGATGCTAAAAACTTCTTATCTGCAGGATAGAAACCAATAAGAATCTATTATAGGTATACAAAAATAAATTATGCATGTGCTTCCTAACCCTAGTTCTTTGACTAAAACAACTGCCAATATAAACAAGGGCATGAGCCAATGAATGATAACCTGCGGCACGTCCGCCTACAATGTTCTAAACCTTTTCCAAATGTTTTAATGCATACCTACGAAAAATGTCCATCAAATAATAAATTGTAATATAAGAACACCAAACCCCCTTAAGACTAAATCATTTTTTTTTTTTTTTTTTTTTTTTACAGATTTCGCACCTGAAAAAATATGTATTATTTGCACTGGCGCTAGCAGGTACAGTGAACAACCAGAGTATTGGATCAGCTTGTGACATGCTGTTCAGGTTTCACAAGATGGCCATTATAATATTGGAGCACTAGCATTTAGTTATAACAGCGACACTGGACCAAAATGAGCACGAGCTGCAGGCTCATGGCAGGGTTACCAGATGCAGTGGCCATTCCATCATTGCCACATCATCTGTTTCGACGCAATGCAACCGACCGCGCGCTAAATGAACGTGTCATCATGATACAGCAATTATTACACGCATCTACATGTAGTATATTTACTGTAATTTTAAATTTTCCTAAGGCAAATCACTCGTATCTACGAATGTGCACATGAAATTACCACTCGTAAATACCAAACACTTTTACTGTAAATATCATATACAAACTGATGGTGCATTACAAAACACTCACAACTCTGAAGGCCTTGTTAAAGCCCATACTCACACTTGCGAGGTTCCACTGTACTGAAAATTACTTTATACTGAATACATATTCAATGATATTACAGTAAAACTGCCGAGGATTCTAGATGTACTTTAAAGCAAAAAGTACTTTAAAATGAAATATTGAGATATTACTGGAGATGCAGAGAAAGTTGAGTAGGCAGACTCATTGTCTAACACTTGTCAGCATCCAGGATAAAAAAACAAGGAACCCAACCAGCTGTTAGTCACATCTCTCAATACTGCTCAACTGGCTGCCATACTCACGTCATCCTCCTCTTCCACAGGCTCCTTGCTCTTGACGCACTCTGCACACTCACGAGGAAGGGAACCACTCTGCTTCAAGGCCTTCTTCACCTTCTGCAGATCAACTGCCTTGGCGATATGCGGACACGCCACTGCCCCTACATCACAACAGTGGCTGTCTAAACATGTAAGTCCAGCACGAGGGGACAAATCAACTATTGGCTGTGCTGTTCATGGTAAACAACACAATTTAGAAACAAAAAATTAAAAAAAAAAAAAAAAAAAAAAAATCATCTCTCATAACTAAATATGTAATACATTACACACTGGTATGGTAGGCTCGTAGTTAAGTTGGTAGCGATTTAATAAAAATAGTTCCCAACATTTAATGTAATGTGAGCGTAATGTTTAAATTTATAACTAAAATTATTTTTTGTTTTATACACATACACCTATGGTACATGGCAATGTTAATATTACGCATGGCAGGACACAAAACGAGAAGTAAAAGGAGACTCTAAACATGTCTTTCACAAGTGCTCAACTAATGCTTGAACAACCTATACCAACAAGTAAACCACTTTAGAACAAAATCATGGACCTCAATGAACAACAAAGACAATACCAGTCAACAAACCAATTGTAAACAAATCATAGGCCAAACGTATCCTCTGTAATCTATTTGCAAAACTCGCTCAAAATGTACTACTGGCACATGGGCCCCAACAATGTTGAATGAGACACTTTTTAGTAAAGTGGATGAAAACTGAACAATGTGTAATATGACACTCGTCCTCAGTATACATCAAACACATCACATCATGCACCATGTATGTTTATGTTAACTCTGTTCGCTATACACCATAGTTCATCCTACAGTTCACTTGCTATTACCACTAAACATCAGTTCTTTTACCACATTTACTATTTTATTACAATATTCCAATTACTATAACACCTGTTACGCGTTTACATTTATACGTCATGTCTGTTAGACAACATCCAACTATAATAATACCATCTTAATTTCTGCTACAGTAGAGAACGTGATATATATATATATATTTTTTTACTTTTATTCATTTCCAACACACACATTCTTTATTACAGTACTGGTACTACCAACCCGATCATCTGCATGTACATTGTCTCATCACAGACAAACATTACTGTGGTATTGAGATGTACACTGATGTAAATGGCACTGAGATCACTGTAACTTCTTTTGATTTTAAATGGGAATATACCCATGTCTCCCAATGGCATTACATGTTATTAAGCAACGATTTCAGTGACATTATTATTTTGAAAATCTGACTAGCACTTTTGGTGTGTGCGTTTGACTTGACGCAACTCACTCTCTTGGGAATTAATAATATTAATTCCAAGAGGTGGGTAGACTGAATTCCCTCCTAGGATAAGATAATTTAAGGTACCCCTTGGGAAAAAAGTGTTATGAGAAATAGGTTTTCTGTCTGGGTTGTAGATCGTACCATGTCGAAAAGTTGGAGTTTGTGCCCTTTAGGCTAGGTAAGCTTGAATGGAGGAGATACAAAACCTAGAGTGAGTCCAACCAAATACGTCTCCCAACCCAGGAGTTTGGTTATGCTCACTGTAAAGGTTGTCAAGAATGTTCGTGATGCCAGCTGTCATGAGAGTAAGGTGGTGGGGAATCTATGTGGCGTCGGTGGGCTCCAATTGGCAGCGTCCTCTATAGGAAGCCGGAAGCCAGTCTAATGGGGATGTGTGTGGGCACAAAGTTGGCTGAGGAGTCGCTATTTTACATCGGCTGGCCGTCTGCGGGGGGATGCGGAGAGTGATAATTTTACCTGTCGCTGTGTGCACTTGGCACGTACGGTTAAGAGGCCCTAAGTTATGTGTAGGAGGAAGGGGCTGTAACAATTCTGCAAGTGGTGGATCTAGCTTACAAATTTCAAAACAATCAATTGTATAGAAGGGCCAATCTATTCCTAGTATTACGTCCCCACCCTGCAGTATTGCCTCACTTCCAAAAGGCGTGCGACCGTCTAAATTAATTCCCGGCCCAAATAATGATTCAGAGTCAATAACTGTGTTGGCACTAAAATGAGTAGCTTCACTAATTGATGTGCTATTTGCTCGTCGAACATTTAACTCTCGTTGTCTGGCTCGTTGAGCTAACCTCCTTAGATTACTTCTACCACTTTTAGCATCATAAAGCATCTTAATAAATATAATAAAACACTAGGATATATTCCAGACACACTACGCTTCTTCAGCCTGGCCTTGACTCGCGGCCCCTCCGGCATATACAATTTTAATTAATTTTCACACTTAAGGCATTTTAACAGCTTCAGCCGATGTGGGGTTTAGTTCCGTGTTCCCGCATAACCGCGTTGCAATCATGTACCATCGCACTTGATTTATTGAATAACACAGTCTTTATTGAACTCTAATGTTTCTGACTTTGTTCTCGCTTGTCGAGGTCTTTTAAATTTAATGAAATTATTATTTTCTGAATTATCCACCACGTGTTGCTGACCACGTGATTACAAGGGTTAATATGCATGTCTTCGCCATCAAGGTGTGCTGGGGAACCACAATAACCCAGTTCGTGTGCAGATCTACGTAATTTCAAAGTATTCAGTGTGTTCTTTTTGTAAGGTGTGCTGGGAAGCCATAATATCGCAGCCCAAGAGTAACTCATATGTCTGTTAATTTTTGAACGCTATCAATCACCAGTGCAAACTAGACGCTAGGGAACACAGGGTCATTTAGCCCGGGCTTTTCAACCACAACCCACCTCACGTGTGTCTGTTAACCTGAGCGGATTCCCCTCAGAGGTTAGCTGGCGGCCATTCAATATTGATACTCGTACTCGAGGCTCTGTGACCATCCCATATAGCACTGAATCGGCACGCCCATACTTGGACTTCACCACGCCGATCCCCGCTAGGGGTCAACTATTTCCATGGGACATAATACAATGCTCTCATAAATTTCAATAAGGTAATCCTTGAAAAAGCAAAACACGCAATTTCTATACTTCTCAAAAATTCTTTTCAAAAAGCAGTGACTTTTAATAATTACCCAAGCAAGCATTTTTGGACCTATGTTCTTCAACATTTCTGTCTCCTTCAGATGTATTGAATACGTACCCACAGTTTTGATATTTATTTTATACACGCCCTATATGGTAACAATATTTGAAGTGGAAAAATTGTGTTTACTTCTAGCTCTTATCTAGAAAAAGACAGGCTCATGTATTCATGAAGCCAAATCCCAATTCTTTATTTCTTATAGTGTAATTGTGAACTTATTCTGCACACACTTGCCATTGTAAGAACGTTTTGATACACGTAACTGTATTTACCTGAATTTAAGAATGTATTTCATGCAAATTTTTACTTCCATAAACATAAGGGTCGACTTACTTTGCTTAAGTAATAGCATCAAATGATAAAGGTTTTTGAATAGACATGTTTCTTTACAGTAAAAGCCACAAGAAAAACCTTAAAAAAACATTACAGACTATGCTTTATAAGAAAAATATAAGGACAGACCACGAAAGTTTTACCACCACTTACCAATAATGCTAGACTGTGTATCATCCCCCGATTCAGTGGACTCCTCACCATTAACTCCTGGTTCCTGCTGACGAATCTTCTTTTTCTTTCCCATCTTTATCAGTTTCGTCAATCACACCACACAAAATATTTCTCCCACAGCAGAATTACTGAAATAACCAAAAAATAATCACTGTAATAGCCATAAAATAACCTAAGAATAGCTAGAAAAACTAAAATCATTTCTCAGACTATTCAATGAGAAGGGGGGGGGGGGGGGGGAAGTTAGTTTCTAGGAACTGTAGTTTAAAAAACCACTTAATATGTTGTATAGTTACAAACATTTATAATTTTTTAAATAAAATACTTATACATTTAATACTTAATGTCAAATTTAAAAAACTTGATGCAAAATATACTTGAAATTCCTCTGAACCTACTTATTCCAACTATCTGCAGTAACATCTAAAAGAACTCACTTGACAAAACAACTTTTACACGTACAGTAAACAAACTCTGTCTATTTTTACACATGTGCAACTATTCGTTCTATTGTCCATTTCATGTAAGTGTGGTAAATTTGGACAGTTCTTGAAAAGTAGCACGGCCACAATGTATCCTTCCACCGCAGATGTTTTGTCACTGAAAAAATAAAAATGGTTGTAAACAAATGTTTTGAGTCCAATGCACACATGCATTTTCCTCTTTCCTCGTGTTTCCCGTCATGGTAGGCACTAAAGTCTGGCGTCAGCTAACTTCCATCCAGTAATTAACGCAGGATATTTTTATTTTATTCTGAGGGAAAAATGAAACGGTGAGTGCTGAGAGGAGATGGTGTGAATAGGAGGGGAGGGGGAGGGGGGGGGGGGGGCACACTTTAGTTTAACGCCTTTCGTGAGACGGCATTATCCTGATGTTCTTAAGAGTGTGTGGCATTTTGAGTTGTATATTTTTTAGATACAGCAGTGGAAAATTTTGCTCGCGTGGAAATAGCATTTAAATTAATTAACTTCGGAAAGTTTAAATTTATTGAAAAAACCAAACGCGATACATACATCACTGTTCATATTCATACAGATGCAGCAATATTTACACGCACACACTTTGACCAAAGTTAACCTTACACACGTTGAATTTACGATACAGACAAATAAATATTATTCACTCACTATAAAAGTGTGGAAAGTGCATTTTTTTTCGGCCAGGTAGATTTCAATAATTACATTAACGGTTTACAAATATATTTACAAAACACACAAACTTAATGTTTGTAAAATTAGCAATCTCTTGAACACACGTTTTTCAATGGCAATCCTTGCAAATTTACACTGAGATCACATTTGTTCACCACTAACATTAAATAATTTATTTGCAGAATCATTCAGTAAAATCAACACTGCGCACAGTTCCTGAAACCAACAAACTTAAACTTAGATACATAAATTATATTTGTGTCACTTATTGCGGACGGCAGGAAGGAATACGATGGAACAGGCAGTTTTACGCGGTGGTAAAAAAGCAAATTAATATTACATTTCACTCAAGAAAACGCACTACAATGGTACCTACAACCAATTATGCTTGAAAAAGCAAATAAAAAATAATTAACTACGTCGCGATTAAATATTCCAACAACATCAACAAAGATATTCGTCTAATAAACATGAGAAAAAGGGACACACACAAAGGCCTTCACCGGGCTGGAAACTGGAAACACAAACATGGCTAGCCATTGGTTGGAAACATAATTTAAACCATAAATGTTGCTAGTATAATTAGAATTTTAAATTACAACTATTAATTCTGAGTACTATTTTCTTCCAAAGCTATCTTCAAAACAGCCAACTTAACAACACGTATCATGCAGCCGTTCATCAGCTGATACAACACTTTACGAATGACAGCATTTACTGTTTACATAGTGTGTAGGTTGGTCACATTGTCAGATTTTACCCCACTTATATGAAATTGACAATATCACTCGGTTTGAATCTTATTAATTTTATCTATGTGAAGAAACATACAATTTATTCAGTCTACAAACATTTGTCTATGTCTTTAATAATACCATACATTTTTTTGACAAAAATGTCAAAATAACAAAAATTAATGGCAATTCAAAACTAACATATAAGCCAGAGTTATGGGCCATCTTCAAGAGATGCACAACACTCTAGTGTCAGAAATGAAATTGCTTCAGCATTTAGCAGATTATACTCTCCCTGCCCATAAAAGGGTCGAGACAGCCACCACATACTGCACATATGAAATATATGAGACGCATTAATCAATTACAGACTGCTGATTTGGAATAACCATTTATCTTCAACAAACAAGAGATACACATCATCAATAATTAAATGCCGCAAACTGGAGGGAAAACAAAGCAGGGGTAAGTATATGAAAATATGGAGTGAAAAAATAAACATAAGAGATTGAACAGGCATGGAGGGCCTTGCACATTAAGGTAACTGTATGCGTAAAAGAATATCTGAAAAAAATCATAATTATGTGAATTTTAACATAAACTAAGAAAAAAAAAACACTATATGCAAAAAATTCCTGATGCATATACCAAAGTTCCATAATTTTAGATGTTTAAGGGAAGAGATTGAATGGAAACGTTAGACTGGAATGATTTATACTATGTTAGAGTACAGGAGTTTCAGTACAGTCTTAATCCTTGGCTAGGCGGTGCGTCTCTTTGATATGTAGTTAGGCACGTAGGGGACAGGTGTGAACCACTTGCTTTTTTAAATCCACTAAACACTTTTATTATAGAAACATTTTTTTCCCACCAGTTAGGATATCTGCGTGTGACGTGCATCAGAGGGTTGGTAGAAAACGAGCGTTTCAAAAACTCTGAGACTTTGTAGTGGCATTTACACATGAAAAGCATCAAAGAAACGTTTTGCATCCAAAGACAACTTACAGGTTCTCAGTTCAGTTCCAAATATTTTTTTTATTATGAAAATGGCCAAAACTGCACTTCGAAACAGCTGCATCATGGTTAACCAAAGCTACACTAACCTAGGTTTTTAGGAAATTAAAATGGGTTTTTGTGATCAATTGCATATCTCTTTTTCTGTGTATAAATCTACATTTATAATACATTTGCAAAAGTGTTTCCCTTCAATGTCTATGATACAAAGCACCATTTATGGTAATGTCCACATTTTTATAATGCTCATTACTGACATCAATAAAAAGAAGCATTACCATACAACTGAGTCTTTTTTGACACGGGAAGATGTTGCCGTATTCAAGCAAGCTTCATTATCAATGTTGCATAAGAAGATTTCCAAAAGGTAAGAAATCATGTGGTCCCGTTGTGCTGTACGAAAATGACTGCTGAAAATTTATGGCATGTCAAAAAGGAAGCTGGAAGTCCAAATATCAAATTCCTGGTGTGTTTACCCCCCCCCCCCCCCAAATCGCTTTCCTAAATTGTTCACCGTTCACTTTGTCATTCAAAATATCATCACATTTGACAAAAAAATACATAAAATGTTAAGAAATACACTCAATATGAAAATACTCAATACTATTTTTAAAAATACAAACTAGCAATTTTTAAAAACACTTTATGACATTTTTGCTCTCTACAAAATCTATTAAATTTCATTGACATTATAAAACGTGTTTTACTTTTTCTTAATTGAGGCTATTTTACATCTCAGTATCCAACGGTTTGTCTCTATGCATGACGGCAATTATATATAATAGGGACTCTTTTCCAAAAATAGGGACAATAATACCTGCAAATGTTATATGTGGTCATTACTAATGACACATAACTTACATAAATTATACTGGGGATTCACGTAAATCATTGTATATACCATGAAATGTGATTACGAGGAGGGCTATAAATATCTGGGTCTGGGTGTTTATCGGGTAAAACATGTAAAATTTATGTCTAATATATTTATATTGGGTCACTAAATTGTGTTAAATATGACAATACCTTTGGAAACCAAACCTTAATTCACAAGATCTGATTCACAGGGTATATTTATGCCAATGTGCTAAAGTTATACATGTATAAACCACTGTAATCAAGCAGTGTGGGAATATTATTAAATTCTGTTGAATTTCTCAAGGCTCACGTTGTCTACATTCACGAGATAATTGTACTATGTAACTATTAGTAGTATAAAACATACATATAAAATATGAAACAAAAAGACATTCACAGGAGATGTTTACAAGCAGCTGACATGTATCGCTATGATACATTCGTTGACCAATGTTGCACAGAGACAGGAAACCAATACAAACCAATTGTGGTTTACGTAACAGTTGTATGCTGGGAGAATGCACAACTTCAGTGTACCATGTGAATTTGACAATGCAAAAACATGTGATGTAAGACTGCTGATAAGCATGTTTTGTTGTGATTCTTTTCATTTGAAGTGTTAAATCAAATTATTGTGAACAAATAAAAGCATTTCTTTGCAATTATGTCCATGTGAAGTGTTAAAATATAATTGAATTGACAAATGCAGAAAGGGAACATGTCCAGTTTTACAAATTTGTGGGAAATGACAAACTATATTAAACCCATATGATACCTAGGATAAGCTTTTGTGGTAATGGGCTATTAAAAGCATATTATTTGAATGTTTTTACATGGATTTTCAATCATCGAGGTAAACAAACATGATGTAAATCATACATAGAAGTTTTGGGAAAGGTTTCCTTTCTGCACTTAACAATATATAATTTTAATGTTAATTGCTGTGGAAGTACAAAACGCATAGGTTAAGGTTTTGTTGACATTTATTTATGAATCTATATACTTGATTTCAAATTACACTACATTTAAGACATGTTATAAGTCATGGAACTTACTGGAGGTTAAGAAAGTGTGCTGTTGTATGGCACTGTCATGACATCATGGTGTATGTTGTTACACTAGTTTGTTGACCAATCAAATAATTCTCTCCAGGAAACATTGCACATGTTTGGAATATAGTTTTCACATTTCTTGAAATCATCTCTCTTCTGCTTCAGGATGGAAAGTTCCCCAGAGTAGACTTTTTCAGTCGGCAATTCAATTTCTCCACAAGCAGTATTCCTAAATTTGAAATTGTGGCTTACTAAGCCACCAACGACATCACTAGTCATCACATACCCTGGTTTAGTCAACAATATTCGAAATAAAAGTACTTGAAAAAACAATACGATCACTTGCTCTGCCTCGGGACATTATTTCCCCTTGTCCAGACTGAGTAACAAGTTTTCTTAAACAAACATGGCCACCATGATTTCCAACTAATAATGCTGTCCTGATTAACTTCCAAAATTTTTAACTTGTTCTTCTTGATAGATGATCTATGTACGAGTTCTGTAGTGAATTAGGCCTTTCGCCTTATGGGCTTTAAATCTGCTGAGATTGAAATATGGCTGGCCTGACAACGTGGGCGTGTGTTGTCCGTGGAGTAACCCTATCTGACATAGCCACAGAAACTGGCTTTGCTGGCAGCATAAATTCTATTCGCGATATGACATCTTGAACTTTATTTTCTGTAGGTGCACAGACATTTCTTTGAACTGGGTATTGTTTCTGTGCATCAGGGAGGTTAGTATGGGAATTAAATTTTGTAATATCTGTGTACGAACGCTGTGGTACAACTTAATTGAATATAGCCCTACAGGCATCATGGGCTCGGATGTCGTTTTCCTGGGTGGGGTAGAGACTTTTTTTGTAATTATCCCCATAAACGTGCCCCTGTACCTGACTGTAATTTCTTGGTTGTGCCCTGAAGGGACCTGTGTGGTAGTGTGCGCTGTGTTTATAGGGGCCTTGGTGTGGTGAATATCTGTATGTTGCCCTTCGCGTTGGCCATACAATTACCATGGGCTGGTAGTACCTGGGCTTAATGTACGTGTTTGTGTGGGTGGTGTGGTATATTTGTGCGTTTATAACTGTTCTTTCAGAATAGCAATTTCCTCATGTAGTTTAACGTGTTGTGGGTTGGGTGAGTTCTGTTTAATGTTTAGTGTGTATTTGTACATGCCAAGCTCAACGTTTTTGATGATGTGTAGCAGCTGGGTTAGTGTTTTGTTCTCTAGCGGCACAAGTTTTTTGGCAAGTGGTAGCAGGAGAGAGTCCAAAATTATATTATGAAATTCTGTTTCAGGCAATTGTGGTGCACACTTATTCTTGTTAAGAGTCGCCTGTACTTGTCTTGTGTGTCGAGTTTCGAGAATGTCTGTAATAGTTTTTCCTCAATTTGCTTCCAAGTGATATTCACCGCACTGGCGTAATATAGGTTCTCATAGGTTCTCCTTGCAACCCCTACCAGATAAAACTTTAGTAGCTGTCGTTTGGCAAGTTCTGACCAACCGTTAACTTCACTTGCGACGTTGAAGGTGTCTAAAAATTCTTTGATACTTTCGTTACTTTCCTTTGAGAAGGTGGGGATGTGTTGTGAGGGTTGTAAAATGACTTGTGTGGGCATTGGAATGTTGGGTAAATGTGGGATTTGTACTGTGTCAGTGGCGTTGACAGACTGATGTTCTGTTGTATTATTTATGTTTGTGTACCCATGTTGAGGAATGTTAGTATTTGTGTTGGGAATGGAAATTAAAAATGGGCTTGTTTGTAGTGTGTACGGTCGGAGATAATAGCAGCTTGTACTAGATGCGTGTGTGTTGTGAAATGAGTAGTCTAAAAATGTGTTCTGCTGTGTGGGGGGAAGTGTGCTCAAGAGGTGTTATATGTTCAGTGTCATCTCTCGTTAACTGGGTTCTCAACTGTTCGTGTAATTCTACAGCACATCTAGCACCGCCTAAATCAACTAACAGTGTCTTAACGAATTTCCGCATTTTGTGTGGTGTGCTCATGTCGACAAGTTAGCAAAATGTTTGTAGTTTAATGTAGTTGGTGCCACCCACTTTGAGTAACTTACAATCAATACCAAATACAAAAGATAAGAAAATTGGAACATCTCCTAAATACACACATAACACAGGTGGAGATTTCCTCGCTTAGCAGAGAACAGGGTGTTCCACATGCATTAAAAGCAATTTACATGCATTATACTAGTCTACATAAAATACAAGCAGTTCTAATTGGGGGTGGGGGATGGGTAGCGTGACGTGACGTTACTGCTAGCCTGGCAAGGCTGCCTATGCGTAATGCTGACGTGCATGACGCACTGATCTGCCACACACTGTCGCTTACTGCGTGTGCCATGGGCTCGCGGTGACTAACAGCTGCTATGCTTAGTGGCACGAATAGAAACAATTGGCAAGTAATGATTATAGCAAACTAATATTGTAACCTGTTGTAATTGAATTCCTGTTTTCCCATAAGCAGCGCAGAATACTGTGGAGATTGAAATATACTTTAAAGGACATAAGATAATTACGCCTACACACTGTGTGGATAGCAGGAAGCGCATCTGCGTCGGTGTTTCGCTATGTACAAACCCTATGCGAAGCACAATTGAATTCTAAAGAAATGGAGCTCACTCGCATGGTGTGCGAGAAGTACCGGGATCGATACCGGGCGCCTCCACCAGTGTAGAGAATTAGACCTTTCACATTATGGGCTTTAAAACAATTCATACTTGGGAGCGAGTCAGACTGTAATAAGACTTTATTACGAGGGGCTAGATGTAGCTGAGTAAAACTCTGGGATATTGTCTTACTTCTTTATATACCATTAAATGCTCAATTAAACACAGATTCAACACAATAGATTACTTGCTCTAAAACAGGGGAATGATTTATGTCTTAACTGACTCCAGTTAATATCACCCATGTATATTTATCTAGCAGTCTCTTGTAGCTCCCATGGATTTATATTACCTCAATATGATGCTGAAGACTATTTGAACTCTCTCTCGTACAGCGGTGGTCCCGGAATGCCTCGCGTCCTTAGGGTGGCGACTGTCTGGCGGTAGGTCAGCGACAGGCCTAGTTTCGTACCTCTGCGCACGCTATGTGGTCGGCGCCATAGGGTGTTGCTAAATCATGTTATTGAAACATCCTCTTCGCCTCGAGTTTCCATCTAAGCTCAGGAAGCTACTTGGTCGCCCGCTACAGTTCGCAGAATTGCTGCACTGTGTATATTCTATCTGTCTTACAAAGTACTCTCTTAATAAGATGGAAGCCCTATCACAAGGCAAAAATGAGTGGCCCTCTCTGGGGAAAGTACTGTTTTATTACCCTGAATCGGCCTGTTTAAGCTAAAGCCCTCAAGAATTTCACTAATTATTGTTTTTGTTCTGTCTCGGACAGTTATCACTGAACAAGTGAAGTTCTGAAATGCTTGGGCTTACTTCATTGTCAATGTAGTCTTTCAAGAAACTACACAATTCATCTGGTGATTATTTCGAAATCCCTTCATGATACACAAAACATTTCATATTATGCGTTCTCAAGTTATGTATGCCAAATGTATTCACACTTAACTGCCTGTAACAGTATATGTCTTGCACCGGAATGTGTGGTAACGAAACCGTTGCCGTGTAATCGAAACACAGACCAAGCACATTTTCCTAGTGTTGACATATTGCAGTTATTTTTTTTAATGCACCATACATTTTTGGCTTCTGCTCTTCTGTATCAACAGTTCTGCAGCAGCAACTCTTTTGGTACTCTCACATAGAAAAGTAGATGATTAAACATGACACATTCACTTATATTGATTTTGACAAAATTCCATACACACTCTGTTTGGACTTGTGACTTTGTAAATATAGATTTAACAGAATTTTAGATCAGCAGTAATTTAACAGCAAAACTTATGTAGTGTATTTTAATGACCCCTTAATACTTGTGAGACTCACTTTTAATTTCCCGCGCACCTGCATTGGTGTACACTCTTTGTCAATGCTGTCTTAAGGGTTGGCAGCCCTGAGCTACAGGAAGAAAAGAGCAGTTTCGTGTTGAATATCATGGTGGTAAGTCGAGATGTGTGTAGCTGCCGACAGTCAGTCGTTTTCTCGCTGAAATTCGTTATACAGTTCACTGATGGAAATTTTATTTTGTGTTAAATTCGCCGTAACATTTTTGGTCCTCCAGGATGGAATTTTTGCTGGCATTTTTTTTAGTGCGCAATTTAGTTGTTGTTTTGCTTGTGTTGGCGGCAAAACAAGTGCTTGCTACAGTGATTTTTGTGTGTGCGTGCGCGTCGAGAACAGTACAAAACAAGTTCTCGTTGTCAAGAAGAAATCTTGTGGACGCCGTGGACAAAGTGAACAGGATAAGTTAATGGGGTATTATTTTTTATTTTCTTTTTGCCATAGCCCTTTGAGTGCGCGTGTCGGCTCTCTCTCTTCGTCTCCATTGTGTCCACGTGTCGGCACTTGGGCTCTTTGTTTTTGCTCCAACTCGTTGCTCCTGCTGCTCATTCTTATTTTCCTGTCTTTCAAAATATCATTAAAGTATACACTTGATTTGTGAGGTGAGTGCAGCTATATGCTGTTCACGATAAAATGAGCACTTTTGAGGCCCTAGTTACTTTTTCCTTTCAGCCATTTTTGATCCTTTAACCACCTTTCTAAATCAATATTGCCGTGTAAGTACTAAACACTGTATGTATATTACACCGAACACAGAAGTTAACGTCTAAGGTCAAAATAAAATATATTTACTGACTGTTATTCCATATTCGAGGGCTTTCAAAAGTACTCACTTAACAGTGAATAACGTATAGCAAAAATATGTCACATTTTTTGGAAGTCGTTCAATTGATCCTGTCATTTTGTTCACATGACCCGGTCTGTTTGTTCACTTGACCTGGTTTTTTTGTTCACTTGACCCATTCGCTGCAAAGTGCAATTTTGTGCGCATTTGTATTTTTTAATACGGTTTCATGTGTTTAGGTATTCATTTTTAAAGGTTTTAGGTATTCCCAGTTAGTGCCGTATGACTTTGTTCTCTGCTTTTTTTTAGAATACTATTGACAGCAGTCGCAATCATGGTTTGTTTGATACCAACTACAATTTCATGGTTTGGTAGTGTAGTTACTTGGCTGCCATCGTATTTTCCCTTTCTCGCCTGATTGTTGTTTTTGAGTTGTTGAATTTTTGTAGCAACAAGTCTTTGTTTGGCAGAAAGTTGCCTCAAGTGCATCCACGATCTCGCTCAGGTTGTTATGAGCGAACAAGGTAAATGGAATTTGTTTGTCGCTACCACTCGGAACTTGCCTAAAGTCCACGAAAACTTTGATGATTTTATCACTGTACAGTTGTGAGTCGATAAATTGCCTGATTTAGATGTTGCTGAGTAGTAGAGTTCGAAGAAAAGTATTTCTTCATAATGGAAATTGTAGACTCCCTCGCAGATGAGTCTAAATGCCAAGTTCAAAGCACTGTGAGCATCAAGGCATACAGTTCAAGGGTAGCTCTACCCAAAATCACTTTGCCTAATTTCGATAGTAACCCCAGGCAATGGCCTAAATTTTCTAATTTGTTTGCCATTCTGGTTTCACATAACAGTGATTTGTCTCCTGTTGAGAAACTGGCTTATTTGAAGGGTGCACTTAGTGGGGATCCGCTTGGTATGATCCAGTCTTTACCCATGTTTGACGCTAATTTTGAGGTTGCTTGGAAATAGCTGGTGGACAGTTATGAGACCAGAGACTTCTTGTTAACGTAAATGTGGAGGTATTACTTCAGGCCCCTTCAGCTTCTGTTAAAACACCTACCTCGTTGCGTCGACTGATGAGTGTCATCACTGAGAATGTGTCCGCACTTAAGGCTCTTGATGTCCCAGTAGATAAGTGGGACTTAGTGCTGTTACAAATCATGTACAAGAGTTTAGATGCTCAGCTTCAAACACAGTGTGAGCTCACACTTGGTCGTGAGTTACCCACACTAACTGAATTAATTTTGTTCCTTGAGAAGCACTGTTGTGCCCAGGAGACAGTGAATGCAGCAGCAACCAAGACCTTTGGGGCACATTCTGCGATGCAGAAACCCACATCTGCAGTGCCCTTCTGAAGACAACCTCGTTACCAGTCCAGCAACCAGTCGTCTAAGTGCTTGGTGAGTTCTACCCAAGTAGAGTGTTGTTTGTGTAAAAGTGCTCCAAATCTTTAAAAGTGTTCAGAGTTTGGTAATCTTAACCCTAAGCAGCGATTCTGGGTCGTTAAAGAGCACAAATTATGTTTGACTTGTCTCTTGCCTTCACACTGCTCCAAAGGTTGTCCATCGTCCTTGTCATGTCATCGACGTGGTGCTTGCCACTACACATTGCTAATCTTTCCTCCAAGGAGACTGAGGAAGTGCAACTCATCATTGCAGGCTGTAGTAGGATCCTCTCAGTTTACTAACTAACATCCCTCAACCCTGTCTGCTGTTACACCAGTACTTTTAACACCATGTTCTGTGGTGCTCTTGTCCACAGTCCAGGTACACATCCTTGATGCAGCTGGAACACCTTATGTCGCCAGAGCCCTACTGGACATAGCCAGCCAGGCTAGCTTCACTTCTGAATATTGCTGCCAAAGGCTTGGTTCGGCTTGTAAGAAGATGCATCTTCCCATTCAAGGACTGTCTAATGTAGCTGTAAATGTGGCCAAGTCATTCGCATCCATTGTAGTAACCCTTTGTGGAACTCCTGACATGCAATTTTCTCTTGATGTGTTTGTTCTCCCTCATATTACCAATGAGCTCCCAAGTGTTCAGTTGCCCATTTGAAACTTGCTGATCCAGCTTTCGATGTTCCTCGACCTGTTGATCTACTTATAGGGGCAGATCTTGTTCCTCAATTCCTTAATGGAGGTAAAATCAATGGCTCACCCATGGCTCTAGATTCAATTTTTGGATGGATTTTGATGGGCAAGGTAGAAGCAGAACCTCCTGCTTTGCCTTCAGCATCCTATTGCATTTCATTATTAACGTTGAGCCCCCTGGAGGATGTCAGGAGGCAGTTTTGGGAGGTTAAGGAGTTCCCACCATTAAAACACAAATCTGCTGAAGATGTTCGTTGTGAGGACTTGTTTATTCATACCCTACTCTGCAGTGGTTTATTTACGCCTCACCACATCTACAGGAGTCATCACACATTTAGTTGCTGGCACAACGGTTGCTCCAGTCAAGGTTCAGTCCATCTCACGGTTGGAACTTTGTGGGCCTTTGTTGTTAGTTTGTCCACTTCATCATGTGGTAGAGTTGTCCACCCCTGCCATCACCTTGTCATCGATCAGTGCCTGTACAGACTCGCAGATTGTTCTTTCATGGGTGAACTCGTCCCCTCACCAACTGAAAACTTTTGTTGCCAACAGGGTGAGATCCAGGAGCTCACCAGTCCATACTGGTGGAAGCATGTCCCATCAGAGTCCAATCCTGCGGGATGTACTTCTCGTGGGCTCTTGCCCTCTCAGCTAGTAGGGCATACCCTGTGGTGGACTGGTCCAGCATGGTTACGGGAACCACCTGCTCAGTGGCCCTCCTGTTCTGAAATTTTAGTTCCTGACCCAGTCTTGCTCGAGTGGAAGATTAAGGTATTGGGAACATTTCTGAAAATCTGCTATCACATTTTAGCAGTTTGACAAAGTTGCTTCGAATGATGTCGTTGGCGCTGCGTTTTATTCACAATTGCCGTAACTCTCGTGCAAATTGTTTAACTGGGCACTTTACCCCTAGTGAGTTAGACAAATCCCTTCACATTCTATTGTTGCATGTGCAGTCTGTGTCGTTCAAAGAAGAGCTTGCTTCTGTGCAGAAGGGTAAAAGTCTCTCTCCCTAGATTCAAAAACTCATACCCTTTGTTAATGAAACAGGTCTGCTGAAGGTGGGCGGTAGACTCCAGCACTCTGATGTTTTCCTGGCTGCCTGCAAATGTTTTGTTTCTTGTCTACAGTGACTGTGGGACTATGCTGGGCCCCTCACTTTGGAGGCGTGTGGGAGGCCGGGGTCAAATCTTTCAAAACCCACTTGGTACGTGTCATTGCGGAACAAATCCTAACCTTTGAGGAGTTTTACACTGTCGTACAGGTGGAAGCTGTTCTGAACTCCAAATCCTTATGCCCTCTAAACAAAACTTATGTAGTGTATTTTACTGACCTAAATACTTGTGAGGAACTCATTTAAATTTCCCGCGCACCTGCATTGGTGTATATTCTTCAAATTGTCAATGCTGTCTCAAGGGTTGGCAGTCCTGAGCTAAAGAAAGAAGAGCAGTTTCGTGTTGAATATCATGGTGGTAAGTTGAGCCGTCTGTAGCTGCCACGTCGTTTTCTCACTGAAATTCCTTATAGAGTCCACTGGTGGCAATTAAATTTTAGCTGTGTTACATTCGCTATAACACACTCAAATTACCGAACAAATATTATTTTAGCATATTCCATGTAAATAATGGCACAGAAACACTTGTATTCCCCCACAGTTATATCATGTAATCCATCAAACAGAATGGATTCCTATAAAACAGACGAAACAGAACTCTTACATCACAATATTCCTAACAGTCAAATACACTACGCACAGTAACGCATATACCAAACCTATGGCAAACGTTTACACATCCACATCTGACAGGTGATTGTCGATGCTCATTTTTTTTATGTTACTACATAATTACAGGACTATACAACATGGTGCTCTAAGCGACCAAACTCCTATTTTTATATACTTACTTTCTAGTTAATATATATAATCATTCCTCCATAAATATCAAATACATAAGTTATGCACAACTTATATAAATTTATTTTGTTGGTCTACTACGTCTCCAAAAAAAGCTGCTATTCTTAACAATTATCAAATAAGTGGCACATGTGATGGTTACGTATTCAATTGCAACAGCAGCTTTGTCGCCGAACTGTGCATACTTGGATTTACTGGCTATGCATCTTGCTCTTTGGCCAACTCGTTCCCCTCCTTTGCTATCCTTTCTGTTCACTCCTCGTTTCCCCTGACGGTGTGGTTGCAACAGCAGCTTTGTCGCCAAACGGTGCATACTTGGATTTACTGGCTATGCAGCTTGCTCCTTGGTCAACTCGTTCCCCACCTTTGCTATCCTTTCTGTTCACGCCTCGTTTCCCCTGACGGTGTGGTTTATACAACTCCTTGCACAGCCTCTCCTAGTGCTTTTCCTTCTCTTCCATGCCTACTGCGACATTATTTGCGGCCATCCACGTCCGCAGACATCATATTGGATAGCTATGTAGGCAAACTGACAGCATGATAATGTGGGTAGTGTGTACCCTTATTCTGCATGAACGACAACAGTCTGAGACCTCCCGACATCTTCAGTAAGTCAACCGGTGAGTCGTGACACTTACGCGGGAGTTAAATTCTGGATTAGCTATTTTAAATAGTAATTTTTGTAGAGTTTTCTTAAATGTTTTAATAGTGAAACCATCTGCTCACGAGAGTTGTAAAAGTAGGTTTTGGCACGGTTATTTCTTTGCAAAGTTTCCGGCATCAAATATATGGAATGTCTAGAACTGCCAGTTTGTTACTACAGGGTCGAATGTACCCTGTATGACTGCCACTGTGAGCGGTTTTCTGTATAGTGGAAAAGGTTGTGAATATTGATTATTTTCAGAGCGGAGCTTTATTGGGGCAGTAATTTGTGGCCTCCACCTTTGATATACTTTACTGATTGTTTTTATTATTAATTTTGGAAGTCACGTAGGTCCCAAGCAGCTTGGGTAGGGCTGATGTGTCGCTTGCTTGTACCTATACTTGCTCTCACCATCAAGCATGTTTCAAATCAATCTTGGCTATTAAATTTCAATTATTTTTTAAATATCATGAATGTTAGTATTTAATACATCACAGTTGATGCGTCTACAGTGAGGTCAGAAGTTATTTACAGCAAGTGTCATTAAGACAGAATCAATAGTCTGTAACAATAGAGTGATTTTCGTGCCAAATTGGATTTGCTTACTGAATTTTCAGGTTGCATAATATTTCTGAATCAATGTGCCTTTTTGCAAGTTTTTTCTACATGCCTTTCTGATCCTCTTTAGGATGCATTGAGTAATATTGGGCTGTTCTTGAGCAAAGTAGTTGATTTAATATGGAAATGAGGCGTCAATAAATTGAATTATACTTTGTCCATGTCCGAATTGTTGAATGAAAGTATTTACCAATTATTTTAATAATTTGCTGTCACGTGGACACATGAAAAAATTAACACCACACTGGTTGCGGTTGGCATGTATGGTGGTCTTGAAAGGAGAGATTGTTTTAATCTGCATTGCTTTAAGGCTGTAATTTATAAAAGGCTAGAAGTTAGATTGTTCAGATAATTCTTAAATGTTATGCCACTTATAATTCTTTTGTTTTCCAGGTAATACTCTACTACACTAAGGCATGAACACATGCATTCTATTAGAGCATTTTCGCTATCATGTATTTAATGTATTTTTACTATGGCTAATCCTTATAGGTACACTTACACTTCATTATAATAAAGTTGTGATTAGTCAAATATGTTACCACACCTTTATGGAGTAAAGGGAGTGATACTACTAAGGCTCATATATTTTGTGGAGATTTAATTTTAATGGATGTGTATTGTATTGGGAGCCTTAAGATTTTTCCCTATATGTTGAAACGTAATTATGTTCAAGCGAACGTCATTGATAAGTAATTATTACCTATAAAACATAGTCATTTTTTAGTGTTGTCTCTGTATGAGAAAATTTTCTATTCACGGTACATATTTAAATGCAAAGACTGTATACAATAAATTCATTCTCTTTTGAATGTGTAATGAGTTCTATGTACCTTGTTTCCAAGTATATTTAGTATGGTATTTTAATAAATATTGTAAATGCTTTTGAAAGTGCTTTGTTCTGATTGGAATAATTCCTTGAGTCATGTGTACAGCAGACAATGTGAAGAAGTAAGATGAGAGTCTTTACATGGAGGAAGAATATGAAAATGTTGGGAAAAGGACGTGTGGAGTTGTTCAAAATGTGAATACCTGTTTAAGTAAACACAAAAGTAATGTAGGTGTGAAATAATAGGTATGGTATATGTTGAAGTGGAGGTTAATTGGAAAATCTGTTAGTAATAGGCCTAATAGATATAATAACATAAAATGTTATAGTTATGTGATGTTACATTGGTATTGTGTAATGGCAACAAGTATTTGCGGCTTTTATTTTACTACCAGATAGCAATGCATGTTATTATATAATACTTTGAAGGGTATAATAGTGGCATGTAGTGAGTTTTTTTACAGGGTAAACAATATATATGTTACACCCAGTGTTAGTCTTGCTAGTGCCGGGCTGTGGTTCTATTTTCAATTTCTACTAACAAATGCAACTTCCACTTTGCTTAATCTCCACATGTATTTAGTTTTATAATACCTACCTAACATTCATTATAAAAACTGAAACAAAATGAATGAAATAATAAAACTAAATGTTATTTAGGAGCATATTACAAATTATAAGAAAACTCCCGTTTTACCAAACACTTTCATCCACTTTCCAAGGAAAAAGTAAGACTGTAGAAAGCAAAAATAGTGACTGCTTACCCTGCCGAAAGAACTTGGAGCTCGAGTGTGCGGCGTGTTGTTGCTTGTGAGTTCGATTCATCGCTAGTGCTCCCGTTTGTGGAAATACATACTAGATAGCAGCATTATGTGTGTAGGTACAGTAGAGTACGGGAGTTAAAGAAAATGAAAACTTTGTTTCTCGAATTGGAAATTAGGAACTTAGAATTAAAAGTGTTTAAAGTTAAAGTGAAAATTATAAAGGTCACATTTCCAATATGTATAGGGTAAGCATTGCTTACCTTGCGTCTATGGAATAAACGCCACTGGACCCTAATAAAGTGTTGTAGATAAGGTAATGTCAAGTTACAGTTCTGTAGTGGTAATGAAGTCTGCCATTTTTATTTAATAATTAGATAGTGTGTGGTATTGTATAATACACCCATACACCAGTGGAGGATAAATGTGTATTATGGAGGAAGTGTAAAGAGTAGCATTAGCAAGCAAATAGTATGAATGTAACACACTGAAGTGAATTTTCTAATACCATTTGGGAGGAAAATTGAGTCCATCTGCCCAAATGTACTACAGTGAGCGACAGAAACGAGCGGCCATGGCGGTGGGTGAGGTGGGGATGGAGAATTCCTGGGAAACCCGGTCTGAATAGCAGTCTTTTACCTGTAGCCAGACAGTAGTAAAGTCATGTGTGTAAACATAGGTCCCGTGTTCTAACGTTTCCTAGATTTTGTTGAAACGTCTTGGACACACAGTTCTCATACTTCCCCTTTATGTGTTATTTAAATACAATTGAACTAGCATAGAGTAAATTCAACAGGCTAGTTAGGGACAGAAACATTACGGGCGACTTGTCACTTACGAAAATTAAGGAAATTACTGAAACTCCAATCTTTTCAGTTAGAAAAGAATACTAGGCAGGATATTGTAGCTACGTTCAAAATGTTGAAGACGAATACTGGCGAAAGGATGGAATTATTCCTGATGTGATAAACATCATAATAATTAACTTGTACGACTACGACACTGAAAGTGACTCGGAAAGTGAAGTATCACCAGATGGTGGAGCGTCAATTAACAACAGTGATTCTGACTCAGAACTTGCACAGCCATTATTGCCTGAAGATAAAAATATAGGCCTTTGGAACCATTGTTGTTCATGTTTCTGTTTACGATCCGGCAGTCTAAAGGACCTAGTGGATTGATACACAATATATATTTAAAATGCATGTTTATCTGTTTGTGTGTACACGCCAATTCGATTTTTTAAAAGGAATTACTAAGTCTCTTCCCAAGTTCGTCTTTTTGTAATCTTATTTAGAAAAATCACTTACTTATGACATATTTTTACAGATTGTGTAGAAATATGAGTAAATGTTTGTTATTTGCACAATAGCATGCCCTCAACCGCCAGTCCAGACATCATGCCACCTCCTCACTTCGGCTTGTCCGCATACCTTCCAGGGCTGCTGGTTTCTGTCATGCACAGTACCTAATACCACCAAAATATTTAAATACATTAGCAAGGTCACAGTAGGTTTGTTCGTGTGTTATGCTATTTCTGCTGTGAGCAAGTAATATTTCTCGAGAGCAGCAAAACCCCAGGAAGAGAAGTTGGTGGGTGTAGTGTAGATCTCAATACCACAGGAATGTTTATGTCTGTGATGAAGTTTAATGACGTTAGGACAATATACATATATACATACATACATACATACATATATATATATATATATACAGCACAAAACGTTATATATATATATATATATATATATATATATATATATATATATATATATAACGTTTTGTGCTGTAACAGAAAAGAAGATAGAATTATTACAGTTGGATGTTGTCTAATAGAAATGTTATATAAATGTAAACGTGTGACGGGTGTTACAGTAATTGGAATATTGTAATAAAATAGCAAATGTGGTAAAAGAACTGTTATATAATAAATATGTTGAGTGATATAGAGAGTGAATTGTAGGATGAACTATAGGGTGTATAGCGAACAGAATTAACATAAACATACATGGTGCATGATGTGTGTGATGTAGCTATTGCGAGAATGAGTGTCATATTACACTGTGGCAAAACATTGATGTGTTAGGTAAAGGTACGAGCGGAGTTTTATAAAAACGATTATGTATACAGTGTGTAACACATCGTGTTGTAGTCATAGTCTAGAATCTATCATGTTGAGCTAACTTACTTGGACATCTGGGACAGTCTCTTACACACAAAGGACAACATAAGAATGTATAATACAAACAGCAATCTAATTTATCTTAAAGTAATAACAGTCAATACATGTGCTAACAACTAGGTAATAAACACAACTACCATGCATTAATTACTTCAACACGGCACCAGTAACATTGAAATTACAAATTCGATACACTGCACATTCCACACGCTGAATTTCTTACTACTCAGTGAGTATTTTATTTGTTAATTACTTACATTTTCTTTCGCACAGAAAATAACCGCTTCTGCAGGTGCCTATAGCGTTATTCTGGGATGTCCGTCGTGCCCTAATTTTTTTCAGTGCCTTGCCGATACTACTACTAGTATTTTCAATAACTACGCTGCCTACTAAAAATGGGTTCTAGTATTACTAAGATATATAGCAAAATAATTTCAGGCACATGCAATTGCGGTCCATATTTCTATTATGATTCACTGCTAAATGTCCACACGACATTCTCCCTATTCCATTACACCAATATGCATAGAACCAACGAGCATCTAGCATAGAACATAACATGTTTAGCAACGAGGTCATTGATATCATTCAAAGAAATTTCGACTATTATAGGCATCTAGCATAGAACATAACATGTTTAGCAACGAGGTCATTGATATCATTCAAAGAAATTTCGACTATTATAGAATTTTTAAAATAATATTGTGAATAAAAAGTAATACGAACAGACCCATTGCGTTTAGTAGACATCTATTGAAATAAATTATTTTGCATATGCTTGGCAATAGGTTCAGTGGAGTTCCAATTTAAAGAATCGTTATGTAGTTATTTTCAACCCATATAAAGCAAATACACTTTGGAAAGGACTGATTAATTTGTTAATATAAATAATATAATAGGCATATTTCATAATTCTAACAACTCTACAAAAATGTTAAAACCACATTTGGTTGCAGGACAAGTTATTGCAATTATCCATAGTTAGATATTAAAGAATATATATGAATTATATTGAAACACTAATTACATGAACAGTCAGCATCAGCCCGTTCTTCCCGCCGTCAGCGCATCTGCCAGAGCATCTTTTTTGCGACCATCTGGTACGTCAGTGCCATAGCCTATGTTCCGTACATCAGTAATAAAGAATCGATGCAGTGGAAGTAACGTATATCTGATTGTTTATTTTGAAGTTGCCTCTTTAATAATATTGTTGGTGTTCATAGTGATGAAGTGTGTTTCCCACGTGTGCGCCGCGGTGACCAAGTGCACATATAGTTTGTTTACGTTTTGAAGGATAAAAATTTTTTGTTATGTTCTTGTTGTAATAATGTGTTCATAAAGTATCCAGATGTCTGCATAAGGTAGTGCAGTGCACCCAAGCCGAGTACACGGAATATTCATGCAGAATATATGAGTAAATATTAAGTTAAATATTGATAGCGACGTGAGCCGAGCTCCCTGCCCTTAGACCGTTTGCCCACCGTAATAACATGAAGCAGCAACTAGGATGCGCACTCTATCATGTACAGTAGCGATATCAAGACAGTGCAGTATAGTGCGGTGCCATTGTCTGTTTCAAGTACACCGAAAATATAGGGGTGGACAGAGGCCACACTGCCACGAGCACTTGGTGCACTGATACAGGAAGTATCAGTGTCAGGAAGTATCCCATATTATTATTATTTCCTAATATTACATTAATAAGGCAGGAGTTGTAACAAACTATTACGAATGCAAATTATGACATCAGCAATAAACTCTCAAAAGCCCTAGAGTCCTTTTTCAAGTGTTTGCAAATGCTTATGTCAGTATTTTTCATTCACGTGTCATCGCCCCCACATCACAGCACGTATTTTTTCAAAGTGCCATGTTTTTTGATTTGTCATAAATTTTTACACAAGTTATTGTAAGTGTGTGTTATGTTAGAATAGTTTTTTTAGTGCAAGGGGCAAGGAAGTAGTCCCATGTGGCGTGCTCTGGAAGCAACGAAGGCTAGTGTGCCATGTTGGGAGGACAGTCGATGCAGATAGCTTAGAGAGATCTTTCGCATATTGTTCGATCCCGCACCCGGGCAGCATTCACCATAACTACCAATAATTTTTCACTGAAATAGCTTCATTTACTTCAGAACATTTTTCATTAGCTGCCCCAGACAGCACCTCTCATTTCCTCAGTGTTTGCATCACCTGGGGGAAGCATAATTATACACCTAAGGTTGCACACGGTCTTCGCACCATTTTTGTACAGTGTTACCGCTGCCGACCAGAAATTGTCTGGCTAATATATTTGTAAAGTGTTGCCTTCGGGGCATGTTTCATCAATGCCAAATAAATTTCACCTCGTGAAACGAGTGTTCTCTTAAGGTAAGTCACAAGGTGCTTCAGGGTACGAGCCTTTACAATTTCCCACCAAATTGCACGTGCGTTGAACTCTCTTTTGTTGGTAAGTATTTCAGTTTGTGGCATAACACAGGTGTGTGAATGCCCTTAATAATCCACCACACAATATGTGTACCGTTCATCAAGATTCATCAGAGGAGTGTAGCAGCATGGAAGGATAGCTGCCTTTGGCCATCGACGACACAACCCAGTGAGAACACTATGCTCTACCACTTTACGACACTAGGTTAGGTAGTGCCTAGAGCCCCAGTTAAAATACCTCACTCAATTCACCTAATTACAGACGAATTCACTCTTCAAACATTACATTTTTCCAAATTTTCATTCGGGCTTCTGGACGACCATCCATGTACCACACCTCACGGCACTTGGACACCATCAACAGGCGTGATGTTTACTTTTTTCGCAGTGTTATGTCATCTTATGTTTTGATTCACTAAATGTGTAATTAAGATCTCATATGAATTGAATAAGGTAAGTATTGTGTACACAAACTGTGTAGACATGATATTTAATATGAATACGAATTATTAAGTGTTGTGTATTACTACTTGACAGTTATAGTGTAATTGTTTTGAAGTGTTCTTGTTAGCTATTATATGCACTAAAGTGCACTGTTCCACTAAGGAATATTACAGAATATTCTTATAGGCATTCTGAGGGGTTTAGGTATTTTATTAAATTTTTTTCTCCCGTGTTTGTTAAGGTGGATTTACGATTATGGACTGAAGAATTAAGAATTATACTTAATGGCTCTATAAGAATATGGAAAATTAAGATAAGAAGCTTTGCATTATACGATTGAATTAGCAACTATTAAGTCTAACCAATGAAAGCCATAGGATATGCAAGCAACTGAAATAACCTGGAAAAATTGACAATTTACATATATTTAATCATCTGTGGTTACTGTTTGTGTAATCTTAAAAAAAAAAAAATGCCATTATTTTCTGCACTTATAACCTGGCAAGTGTTGGGTAAAATTAACCTCAAACATGGCCTCTGAAATCCATTTTGCATCATCATGAACAGTTTTGATGTAGATCGTATTTACCAAATTAAAGCAGACCATATGATATTCAAAAATTTTCTTGAGATAAATAGTTTGCAAACATTGTGAGGTATTAGTTGAAGAAAGCATGGCTTGTGACTGTAGCAATAAGTGGTTTCACTTTCATTGTGCTAGGATTAGTACCATTACTGTTCCTGAGGGCGAGTGGAAATGTTTTTACTGTCTGTTTAAGGAAAAGTTAGACGAAGCACAGCTCCAATGTGTGAAAACGAACACTGGAAAACATTGTGCGAAAAACAGGTAATAAATTAGCTGTGGCAATTAGGGAAAATTGAGAAATACTCCTATATTTCTGCTTACCTCCCGAAATGCCATTTCAAAAAGCCAGAGAAACCTACAGTGTCGTGGCAAGTAAGCATAGGAAAATTAAAAATCCCAGAAACTCATTTCCATCCCAAGTGTGTACACAGGTTTCTGAACCAGAATTGCCTTGTAGCAACAGTTTTACTGCAATCATACACCTGAAAAAGGAAGAACAATTAGTGAACATCCCTCCTCCCCCAGTGACTAACCCATCAAGGCCAAGGAGGAGGAAAGTATTAATCCTCGGTAGTAGCCATGCAAGAGGTCTGGGAAAGCACATCAAAGGAAAACTGGGTGAGGAATACGACATTCTTACTTTTTGTTATCTAAATGCTGGCCTTGGCAATGTTGTGGAGGATATTGGTAGCCTTTCTAAAGAGTTTTACAAAACAGATCAGGTTGTTATTGTGGGCGGAATGGGAAATAGCATTGATAAAAATATAAATTAGTCAGTTTGATAAGATATCAACAATATTGCCAGAACCACTAGCCACACCGGTGTGTTGATATGTGAGATGCTCCAACGGCATGACAAACCTTTCCTTCAGACAAAGGTGCAGAAATAAATGCCACCTTGTGGAGCTGTGCGAGGTCTGGCAGATTCGGCAACATCGGTGTGGTGGGGTTAGAGGAAATAACCAGGATGCACCACACTAGACATGCTCTGCACTCGAATCTTGCTAGCAAGAGGAAACTTGGTGACCTCATTGCGGGTAGGATTCTTGCAGAACATGGCTTTGTTCTAAAATATGAGTGGTTGTTGGAAACAGTCAATTTTTTTTTTTAGGCTAAAGAAACCCATGTCCTTTAGGCCAAATTCTTGTTGTAAAGAAATATCACTTACAATTTCAGCTACAGAAACCCCTCAAAAGTACAAAAAAAACTTACAGAAAGTAGTAAAAATCAATTATTTCTCCTTCATCAGAACATAAGAGGTGTGTCTAGAAAAATTGATGAACTCTCTATATGTCTGGACCAGCTTTCCACGAAATGCAACCCAGACATACAAATATAATGTTTAACAGAAACTCATATCACTAGAACTTCCGCTAAGCAACTTAGTATTCCTGGATATTACATCTGTTCCACATACTTTAGCACAAGTATGAATAAAGGAGGTACTTGTATTTTTATAAAAAAAACAATATTACTCCCAGTAATTATAACCTGCAAATTTCTTGTGAAGACCAGGTTTTGAATGTTATTCTGTTTACTTGGAAATTAATATAAAAAAAGAGTGATTTTAAATTCATACCTTCTGCTAATTATAGTCACTTTATTAAGAAATTCGAAATTACTGTTTTGTCCATATCTAGCCCCAAAGTAGGAATTATTTTTTGTGAAGACTTCAATATTAATTACTTGAAAGTAAATGATAGAAAAAATCCCTAGACAATCTCCTTGAAACATTAAATTTGAAATCAATAGTCACATTTGCCACCAGAATAGAAGAAAATTCACAGACAGCCATTGATAACATATTTGTTGACTTGAATTTGACCAGGCTGCGTCCATGTTTCCCAGTTGTAAATGGATTGTCAGATCACGATGCACAATATCTGACAGTAGTATCTCTTGGTGTAATCAATGAACATCAGTACTTAAAAAAAAAACCAGGTAGTAAACTTTTGAAAACATCTTAAATTTCAACTGTAACCTCAGCAATGAACTGTTGATTGATTTATACGACAGAGCCGAAACAAACGAAGAGTACAATTTATTTCTAAATTATGTCCTTGTTCTTTATGGAAAAAAAAAAAACCTTTCCGTCTAAACAAGTTCGTTGTAATATCATGCCAACTAAAAAATCTTAGATGATGAAAGGAATAAAGATTTCTTGCGAGCAAAGAAAATAGCCAGAGTAAGTAGAGGTCATAACTTAACAACTCACTATAGAAAATATTGCAAAGTTCTGAGGAAAGTCATAAAATCAGCAAAATAAATGTACTTGAGTTCTCTTATTCACAACTCAGAAAACCAAATCAAAACTCCATGGTCCATCATAAAAAGTGAAACCGGAAAATCCTATGAACGAAACCCGGGGATAAAGCTAAGAGTCAATGACATGGAGCTGTCAGGTTCACCTACATTTGCCCAAACTATAAATCCATACTATTTAAATGCTGTAGATAACTTAATAAACAAAGCCTCTAATAATACTAATAATAATAATTTTACAACTTCACTAAATAGATATTACCCCTCTACTAAACAGTTGTGTACAACTTCAGGAGAAGTGAAATAGTTATAAAATCATTAAAACCAAAATTATCTTGTCGCTATGACGGCATTAGTTGGAAATTAATAAAGCAGTGTGCATATGAATTTAGTGTCCCCGCAAGCCACATGTGTAATGCCATTTTTATACTAGTGTTCTCCCTGACAGACTTAAATGGGTAACTATCATTCCGCTTTTCAAGAAAGGTGAAAACGTAAATGTAGCCAATTATAGACCCATTTCACTACTAACTTCCTTTTCGAAGGTAATTGAAAAAATAATTTACAACATACTCTTGGAAGACTTTGAAGAGTACAGAATCTTCTCAGACTCACAATTTGACTTCAGGAAACATACATCCCCCAGTGAAGGAATATACAAACTGATGGATAATATCCTTAATGCTCTGGACAAAAAACTGCCAACAATTGGAATTTTTTGTGATCTGGCTAAAAATTTTGACGGTGTAAATCATGACGTACTTGACGTGTGCCCACGTTAACCCCTTCTCCTTAGTCCGTTTTCCCGCCGCACCAGATTCCGTAATGGTGTGTGTGTGTGCACGTTCTATGAGTGCAAGTGCAGTGCAGAGCAGAGTGAGTGCGACAATGTGCGTTTGGCACAGGAAAACGAAACTTTACCCGGTAATATTTCTGTTGTTCAATTTGTGCAATAAAAGGGCAAGGTAAGTTCACAAAAGGATATGCAACTAATAAAGGCTAATAAAGGCCTTCGCAGCTCTAAAGCCCTCGGGGTTTTCAAAGTGTCTTTTTGTAATTTTCTGTCATTCACATGTCTTTCATCTCCACATCATCCACACAGTGCAATGTTTTGGTATAATGAATAATATTTACAGGGTTATTTTTATGAGCAATATATAACAACCATCATGCAGGATATGTGCCCAATTTGCAAATGTTGAGTGCAAGGAAGTAGTGCAGCACAGGGTGCCAGCACGCCAAGCAGGCTGGCACACAACACTGAGAGTAGTCCTTCGTCTTTGCGCAGGGTGCGCCGGGTCATGTCGGAGCTCGTGTTTCGTGCACTTGGGCAGCCATCACCATGTTGGATTAATCATTTCACAGCAATAGTTATTTTAGCATACCATAAACTTTTCATGCTTCAGCTGCCCGAGTCTCTACCACCCCTCGCACCATCCCAGTGTTTGCATCGCTTGGTAGGCTTATATTATACTCAAGTTATTTCATATGACCACGTGCATTTTGCACATTATTACCCGAGGTGATGGGTTCGTAAGAAGAACCAAATGTAAGCTTTTCCTGACGGGAATGTAATAATGGAACTGAATAAACCGCAGCAGTGACGAGTTGCCATGTGTGGTTTATTTCCAGTTCGCCGCAAGGTATCTAAGGTACAGGCCTTCTCCTGCTAATTTTCTCAAATTGTGACTTACTGTGCAAGTATGTCGGAAATGGTCACAAGTCGGCTAAAAGGTAACAGTGCTTTGTATGGACGTATGAGGAGCCGAAATATCCCACAACACAACAAGTAAGGGAGTTATTCAGTCAGTATTAATTTTGCTATGCAAGGAGACAACAACTGCACTTGGAGGATTTGCCTTTGTTGTCGGTCGAACGACTCTGAGGAACGCATCCACAGCTGCTTTCCCACTTCACGATATTGTCAACGAGATAATATCTGGCATTGGGAAATTATCTCCACTGAGATTCCAAATCTATATTCACCACTCTTCACCTAAACAATATCCTTATTATTGACCAACACCTCGGCACTAGTTGCCAGCGTCCTGCAAATTAGACAAACGTCAACTTGCTTGCTCAAACATGTCGAGTTTCTACCGCCTTTCCGACACCTTGATTAACGTCATACACATTGACAAACTTAAACATTACGGAATAAGAGATGAAATGAATAACCTAATGTGTTCACATTTTTCAGACAGACAACAAGTTTGTATTACAGACAATGCGTGCTCTGTAAATTCCAAACCGGGAAGAATAAAGCATGGTGTCCCATAGGGCTCAATTCTTGGACCTTTGCTTTTTCTTGTGTATATAAATGACTTACCCTGCTAACTTAATCCAAGCATCACTCCAATTCTTTTTGCAGACCACTCCAGTTTTGTAGTCTCAGCCAGGACAAATGAAGCACTGGGATGGTTAGCCAGGACCACTTTTAGTCAATTAGATGCCTGGTTTAAAGCCAACAAATCAAGCATTAACCTTGAAAAAATACGCTTTATCCAGTTCCATACTAAAAATTGCAAAGAAATAGACTTAGACATCCGCTATGATGCAGAAGTAGTAAGTGAAACTGAGCATACCAAATTCCCAGCACTGTATGTAGACAATCACATAAATTGGAAACTTCATATCGAACAAATTTGACCAAAACTCATCTCTGCCTGTTTTGCTCTGCGTAATATTGTAGACATTTTAAGCGGAGAAACTGCAGTAATGGTTTACTTTACATACTTTAACTCAATCATTACATATGGTGTAATTTTCTGGGGAAACTCATCTTACAACAATAAAGTGTTTCGTATGCAAAAAAAAAAAGACTTTAAAGATACTATTTGTAAATAAAAAACAATTTGATTCCTGTAGGCCTTTGTTTAAAAATGCTAGAATCCTACCACTAGCATGTGAATATATTTATGCTTCAGTTAAGTTCATTTCCAAAAAGACCAGTTTATTCCAGAAAAATGGCACTATCCATAAACATAATACAAGAAATAAAGAACTAATTAATTTACCCGTTGTCAACTTAAGAGTATCCCAAAAAGGGCCTGTTCACTCTTTAAGTCAGCTGTTCATCAACCTACCCCATTACATGCAGAAATTATGCTTTACAAATACGAAACTCTTCAAAAAAGAACTAAAAGAGTTATTAATAAGCAAACATTTTTATTGTGTAGACGAATATTTATCATAAACATAAAACATACTGACCACTTTGTTATTTTAATCAAGACTAGAAACACCCATGAATATTCAATGTGAGGTATTGTGTAAAGACAATGGAATGTGTGCTTCTGCTGTGTTTATTTATTTATAGATTGGAGTGACTCAGGATGCAGCAAAGATGTGCAGAAGAAATTGAAGAATGAATATTAAATATTTAAAATTCAAGACTATTTGTATTTCATTTCATAATTGTTTTAGAATTCGATAGTAATATAATACTTTGATGTTTTGATATTGTTCTTTAAATAATGTATTCATGTTCTGACTTATCCGATGTCTTTGTACAAACTTGTACTCGATAAAATACCAAATCGATACAATAAATAAATAAATAAATAAATAAATAATTGAAATCTTATAGAAGGAGAAGCCAAAGCCAACATTAGTCATTTACATCAGTAAGTTTGAAAATGTAAATTAAAATGCATTCAATTATCTTTCTGCGAAAGAAAGAATGACCATGTACTATTCTTTAAATTACGAGGATAACTGTCTCTCGATTGAAATAATTACTTTAATACGATTTCACAGTTCGACATAACCTAAATACAATTTGTAAATACAGTTTCCTGCCAACAACTGTCGCTGTACTCTGATTGGCTACATCGTCTTGACTTTTACTTAATATATAAAATATAAAGAACTCTTAAGTCACGCCAGGAATGCACATGACTCGTCAGTACCTGCACAAGAATCATATATTAAGCACACAGCGAACTTAGTCTATTCAGGGTTGGTTGCATCAGCATCGCCCCTAATCCAGGATCGAATGATCCTAGTTTCGAACCAGAATTCAGTTTGATCATTTTCCAAAGTAAAAGTGTTGCACCAACAAAATTTTATGATACTGGACCTCCGATTCGTCTTTCTTGGAGAGAACGATATTAAGCATGAGACAAATTTTGCTATTGGTTCGTAATATATGACGTCATGGAAGTAGGCATATTTTTCATTATATATAAAACTAGATGTGAGATATTTATCTCTTTTAAGATAGTTATTGTTGTACGAATGTTACTGAATAATATTCAAGTACTGACATCAAGGTAGTGGAGCAAAGTGGCGTTCATTAAGGTTGGGAGCGGGACAGGTAAATGTTCCATAGATTCTTTCCAACTCTTCTACCTGTTGATGACGGACGTCAGTTATTTTAAGTGAAATACCAACTAGCTAGCATAAAGCAGTCACTTCTCCTCTCGGGGTCGTGTGCTGTGGGCAGTGTCATCCTAGTGCTCCGACCATCGTGATTAATACAAAAACAGTTATGTTACTAAACTCTGCGCAGTGAGATCTTGGGGCTGCTCATACACCCATAGTTAGTTGATCTAAATAAAAACAATGATACTTATCCCTTAATGATGGGTTGGGGGAGGGGTCCCACACCCCTATGGCCTGTAGGCAATCCGAATGAGAATGCTCACCATTTTACATTGAATCATTGGGTCTTATTAATAGCTCCTCCAGGAAGCAAACTTATACACGGTGCTGGGCTTAACCTGCCAGCTGGGTGACACTGTACAAATGGCCCGAAGGCGACAAAGAACTTATGTGAAATCTTAAGCATTCCTGGGCGATGCTATTCCACGGGAAGTGAGGAGTGGAGAATCTTGGGCAGCTGCGAAGTAAACAAAGGTTCCGGTAAATAAATGTCTATTGCTATGATGTGATTAATGAACAAAAATGAAGCGCCGCCTAAGCACACGAAACGTGACCCCGTTGGTCAGCAAAGTCCAACTCCTCAAGACACCACGGTATGACGAATTGTTCTGTGCAGTGTGCTGGCCGAGGTTTGGCGGGCAGGCCAGCAACACGGCCCATTTTCTTACACTCTCAAACTCCAGTAAAAAATATCCACGTTACTGTAACAAAACTTACAAAAACAATTGCCCGTGGTACAGGAATCCTTTAATTGACATATTACCCTGTACGAAACGAAATGTGGATGAAACATGTGCTAATGAAAAACACTAAACACTATAATTAAGGCCCATGGGGACATCAAAATATTATAGGGCTCTTGAATTGGCCATTTCGTGAATGGGCATCCTTGAGCGTTTCTTAATCAAGCTTGATTACACTTAGGCCGAAATTTGCAAGGTCTCCTTTTAAGACATGTGTGTGCACGGGCGCACGTGGCTTGCTCAACACTTGCACTTTCCTGCTCACATCATGAGCACTCTCTTCGGCCCCTGCGGCTGCACTCATAACTGAGGTCTTCGCTGCTCGACCACTCGGTGCACTCTCCAACCGGAGCACACAAGCGCCCGGTAGAGTGCTGGTAGCTGCAGAGGCTGACGGCGACGGCTGGCAAACAGGCTATGGGGAAGCGGATGTCATGAGTACGTATAATGTTGTTACAATTTCCCAAGAAAACAATCGATCATAGTTCTATCTTTTGGCATATTTTCAAACTATATTTGTCGATTATGGCTGCTGATCTTGGATCGAGATTTCGAACAACTAATTTCTGTGGCTCGAAATTAAATTAATCTCGATCTCTAGTCCAGCTTTGAACTCGAATGGTGCAACATTTTTCAGTGTCCATATTAGATAAGATCTCAGATCGATTTTCGAACCACAATGGTGCAACCGGCCCTAAAAGCCTGTACACATTTGAAAACATTAACATTTGACTTTACCATTTTACTTTATGGTTGCATTCCGACATGTTGTTTCTTATGGATCTTGACAAAATGGAACTGTCAAAGATAAAGCAACCACTCTTGACTTTACGATTCCGAAATGTTGGAATTAAATTTCAAAGTCAAGAAGTCATTTTACTGAGAATCTAACAGAGGTTATGTGGAAAGTAGGTTAATATATTGTAGGTCGATTTTAATATCGGTATATTAAACTAAGCTCGTCTTCGATTAAATAAATGGCAAACAATTATAATTTTAATAGGAAATATATGAATTGATATATTCTAATAAAGTAAACAAATTAGTTTTTTTTTTTGTTTTGAAACAACTTTTAATATAAATTTATGCCTTTTTAAATAAAAGGCGAAATAAAATGGATTCCTTAATAATATAATAATTATTTACATAACAAGATACACAATTTTACAAAGCTGGCAAGACCGTCATTATTGTCTTAACTCTGACTTACAATTATATTGTGTAGTGGTGTTTTCGTCGGAGGAAAGGAAACATGAAGTCAAAAGCTAAAGTTTTCTATTGTGTAAGAAGCCCTGGGCCGTGTTCCGTTCCCTGCACTGATGCAATCAACTGTATAGCAGCCAGTTGTTGTTCCGTTACTTCATGCTTTTAATGCTATGCTGGGGATCGGAACAACTTTTGTGCTCTATTTTCGGTTCGTAATTTGAGCGTTTTGTTTACGAATGGCAAGACATTTACATGTACGGCGATGGTAGACTGGTGATTTGGCAGGATAATTTGTTGACAATTCTCTTATATGTAAATGGGGCATAATAAAATAAATCGAATATTAAATATTTAACAGCCACCACGAGTACATATAAATCTCAAAGTCGTACGCACAGAAGATTATGTCACAGGTTGGCATTCCAACATACTTTATTTTCGCCTAGTTACGTTTGCTTGGGTTCTGTTTACTTTATTTCAATGGAGGAAAGGAAACACTGTTTGAATAAAAAGGCGGGAAAGGGAGATGGGGTTCTTTGGATTAATGTCTTTCACGAGACAGATTTGTTTTGATGGAGGAGTAGAAAATTTTTCTCGTATTGAAATAACATTCAAATTATTGTAACTTCGAAAATTTATAACTTCAATGGACCAACAGAACGCGATATATACGTCGTTCGTATTTGTACATATGCAGCTCTCTCTCTCTCATATATATATATATATAATATATATATATATATATATATATATATATAATATATATATTTTAATGAGGTTGTGTTTGGATGTAGGAGGTAATCTTCGAAACTACTCATCCGATTTTAAAAATTCTTTCACCAGTAGAATGCTACGTTATCACTGAGTGTCATAGGCTATATTTTATTTAAAAAATCAATAGGGATCCCTACTAAAACTCCAATAATGTAACCCAAGTATAAATAAATGACCTATAAAATTCCTTACATTGCGTGCACTGCGAAAACTATTGATAGAACAAAATAATGTACTACGGCTTTGCAGGACGGACAGATTCGGAAAATAAAACGTGCTGTGTGCTGCGTACGGCGCCAACCTTAGAAGCTCTACTGCCATTATGGGGGGAGTTACTTTTGTGTTTGCTGGGGATTTTCGGCAGACACTCCCTGTAGTTACAAAAGGGACGCGTGCAGATATCATCAAAGCATGTCTTAAATCATCTCCCTTATGGAGTTCTATTCAACACCTAAATTTGCGAACGAATATGAGAGCCTATCTTGGTGGAGACATGCATGAAGATTTCCCACAACAATTGCTCAGACTTGGAGAAGGAGTTTTTCCTTCTCTAAATTTGGGCACTAATTCTGCTGAAATCATTTTAAATGAGACATTAGGTCAGATAGTCCACAGTCTGCATCATCTTATAGAAGCAGTATATCCAGGCCTCGAAAATTTACTAGTAAGAGACTTTCACTGGTTGTGTTCCGGGGCAATAGTATCGCCTAGGAACGACACTGTCAATGAAATCAACAATCTCATTATACAAAGAGTTCCCGGCCAAGTCAAAACCTATAAGTCGATTGACACAGTCACCAATGTTGACGATGTCGTCCACTTTCCTGAAGATTTTCTAAATTCGCTTAATCCTTCTGGCTTGCCACCTCACGATCTATCATTAAAAGTCGGTACTCCTATCATGTTTTTAAGGAATACAAGCCCTCCTAACATGTGTAATGGCACAAGACTGCTCATTAAAGACTTGAAAGAAAATTTGATTGTCGCGACCATCCTCACTGGTCCAGCAGCCGGCCAGCTGGCAAACATCCCGAGGATTCCCATGATTCCCACGGATTTGCCAATATCTTTCAAACGGTTGCAATTTCCCGTAAAAATATCGTTCGCGATTACTATTAATAAGTCCCAGGGTCAAACTTTCTCTTTGGTTGGAATCGACCTACGAAAATAGTGTTTTTCCCATGGCCAGTACATTTTGCTACCAAACAATAACAGGACGTCAAACATTGTCTACTGAGAATGTCTTAGCCAATAACATATTAAATACTTCTATCTCAGATAAATTGCATTGTAATGTAATTTATATTAATATGAAAAATTATAAAAAAGTAAAAAAATATCAAATAAAAATATCAAAAAAACTTTAAATTATAAATTATTTAATTAATTATTAAAGTATAATGTGCTTTTTTTTAATGCTTTAGGAGAGTTTACCCAACCTAATTAACGCCGGGTTAAGCAGTTTTTTTAATCTTAATTCCACCCGTGCGAAGCCGGGGCGGGTCGCTGGTGTGTGTGTGTGTGTATATATATATACACACACACACGTGGGCGTATGCACACATACACACACACGCACTCACTCACTCACTCTTTCTCTCTTTGGCAGAAAATAGCTATACACTCGTAGAATTCACGATATAGGCAAAGAAACAAATATTATTTACACAATACAAAAGTGTGGAAAGTGCGATTTTTTAGGCTACGTGCATTTCAATAATTATAGTAACAGTTTATAAATACATTATTTACAAAACACACAAACTTACTATTAGATAATTCGGACCTCATAAAATTTGTTTTCCTATGGAAATCCTTTCAATTTTACTTCACCAAAACATGTATGTTCGTCATTAGCATTATATAATTTAGTTGTAGAATCATTTACTACAATCAACACTGTGCACTTTTCTTAAAGCCAACAAATATGCCCTTGGTCGCTGGCGATACTAACCTCCGAATACGCAAGTTTCTGGCATTTTCCCGCCATTGTGACGTCAGCGCATGAAGCTTTTTTGCTTTTTCCTCGTGCAGGTTATGCTAGAGATTGGCCGGAAGTAGAATGACGTAGTAGGTGCGACTATGCATCTGTGCGAAGGGATTAGAACTACTTTGTTGCATATATTTCGCATTGTGAAGGTAACGGAACACAGCCAAAGTCAATCTTAAACTAACCTTTTGAAGTGCACCAGAGATAAACTCACACAGATTGACATAGATAACATTACCAACGACTGGCCACCAGGGAGAAGTGGCGGAGGCCACGTGCCCATCGCATGGCCTAGGACTGTGTCCGCAGCATGGTCATAAAAATAGGTCTGGACACTGCCATTGTTTTGCGTATGCATAGTGAAGCTAGAATAGAAATAGTAATAGTAGAAGCGTGTCCCAAAACAAACAGGTTTCTCCCATAAGAATACATGCACAGCAAGTGTCTTATCGTAATTTTATATTTCTTAAATTGAAATAATTGTTGTGTGACAATTAAAAGCATATTAAATTTGTATAATGCAATGATTTTTGTATTATAGTATTCCGATTTAACGTAAACAATCGTGTTTATTCGGAATTTAAACATACATATGCTAGCAAGAATGTTAAGTGAGTTGTAACTAAAGTAATTTCGCATTTTAAATTTCTTAAATCGTAATAGCGTTTGTATGACGATTTAAAGAAGATTAAATTGGTATAATATAATGATTTTTTGCTATAGTATTGCGATTTAACGTAAACATTCGTGTTTATTCCAAATGAATACGTGCAGGCTAACAAGTGTCAAACGAGTTTTAATTTTAATTATCTGAATTTCGCGTTTTTTATTTTTAAAACTGTGATGTGTTCTTTATATGTGACATTGGAATAAGAAAAAATTTCCATAACGCAAGAGTTATGTTGTAATATTACGATTTAACATTAATAAAAGGTGCATGTTATAGATAACCTACAACTCATTAAATTCTTAATGTCTTCTTTACACATGACAAGTTTTCATAGCAACAATAGTTAATATTTGGTTTTTTGTCCAATGATTGTACTTGGATTCGAGTCAAAATTTGTTAACCTACTGTTAGTGTAACTAAAATAAGATAAAAAATTGAAAAAAAAGCATATTTGAGAAGTATAGAAATTGCTCAGTCATGCCCCAACATTTTATTTTTGAATTAAGCTTAATTATAGCCAAAAATTCTACATAGTGAGGATAGTTGCAAAGATCAGGGAAATTCTGAGTTAAATTTTTTTAAATATAATGGAATATTTTATTTAAAAAATGTCAAACCTACAATTTATTGCCATCCGCAATAAACGGTCCCCCTTCAGAAAAAAGTGTGTTTACACTAAAGTAAATATATTCTATTTTCAAATACTCATACCTACAAAGCTCTATTTCACAAAAACAAAGCATGAGAAGATACTGTTGAAAGAAAAAAAAAGTTCATCTTATTTCAGTGTTCATTCTCAAAGTAACATGTTCGTTTAAACTGACTTAATGTGTGTGCTAATTTACGAGCCAAGGGTCCTTGCCTGGCTGTGTGTCCCTGAAAATTGCATTATGGCTGTGACGTTGAATTGTCACTGCCTGAATTTGCGGTAAGGGCATGAATGCGCATTGAATATCACATTCGACTAGGGGCAAGAGTTATGTCGTCTACACATGCCCTACACTGCAAGTTTAATTGTTCATAACAATTATCCAGCTTATTCCTGTCGTTTGCTGAACACTTGTTCGTACAAAAAACCAAGCAACATAAGAAAATGTGCTGAGTTCATTGATTCTTAAATTGCGTATGCATTGGAACTTAAAAATTTCGTAGTAAAAATGGGTGTTTGAAATTATATCCACTTCCTCAAAAAGGGATCAAGGGAATGCGTAGAACTGGGGGTGCTGAATGGGTCAAGGGTAAGCGACAGTGTGTGTGTCAGATAGTGAATTAGAACACAGCTCTAAAGTAGGTAGTGGTGAAACAAATGTTCCAACTTACGTTAATTCAATGTTAGCACTTTTCCTAACATAAAATACCAGATGATGTGATATAGCAGTAAAAACTATTGGGCATGCATTTAACAAGAAAATGGAACAGCAACACGTCTGCAATTTGTAACACAACAAATAAAATCAAAACAATGGCATATTTTACTGAATTAATGTTTTTTCCTTTAAATACAACAATCCGAAAGAGGCAAGAAATACCATACGGCAAAGTCCAATAATGACTACTTTTTTGTGGAAAAAAAGTACTTTACATTGACAAGCAGCTTTACTAACATTTTTTATTTGATTTTTTAAAAAATATAGACCAGGTACTAAGTATTTCACATAACAATAGCACAATGTCCTTAAAAATAAAAAAAAACATGTCTTTATCTTTAAATAACACCATTCTTACTACACATATTGGGATGTAATTACAATATGCTGACTCCAAGTACAATTAATAAAAAAATTTTGGGGTATGTATTACTGATCACAGCTGTGTTCACTACCTATTAGTGTTGGACTATACAGAATGTTAAAAATTATTTCGGTTTTTAATATGTTACATGCCACAAAAGTGGTTTCAGTTTTTAACAGTTACATTGGTCTATATTTTTATAGCAGGGCAGCTATAGGTTGTTCATTATAAAATGAACACTTTTGAGAGCCCTGCTCAAGATCTACTTTTGTGCACATTATATATTATTTTGCATTATGTAAGATTAACATTGCCATGTGCCTCATCACTTTATTTTAGTGTCGGTCAAGTGAAACTGTAAAATTTTTAGAAAAGTAAATATTTAACAAATCTGCTTGTTTTTACACTTCGACGCTTAAAAAATCAGAAAGCGAAATAAATAATTTTCGTTATCACAAATAGGTACCTTAACACTTCTTATTCGACATGAATATATGTAACTACTTTTCATCTTTACTTGGCGTATTTCACTTAGTGCGTCCGTTGTAAAATATGCAGGCAGGGGCAGTGACTTTTTTCTGAGGTTGATTTCAAATCTGCGCACTTTATCGTGAACAACCTTTACACTAAAACTTTTTTATTTATTTTCATGGCTGGTTGTATACACAGTACATATTTGACCCCATATTTACTCATGTTATTTGTGATGTACGGTGACCTAATTTAACACCTCTCCAAAAAAATACTGTACACCATAGGATGCAAGCTGATTATTATGCAAGTCAAATACATTGATTGTTAATGCGAATGGCTCCCCTGCATGTCATCACGTGGCAGTCGATGTCCTCCTACATGCCAGTATTTCATGTGCTACAATTGACTGTTGTACCTACAGTACTGATGTATGCACATCCCCAGCCTAAGACCGTTTGTCCGGCCCTACTCTGTAACACCAACGAAGTGCAACCTATGGTTGTCATAGCAATGCATGATGCAGCAGAGGAGATAATTAGGCTTGTGTATTGAACTGGAACATTCCAGGCCTAATTAAAAGACTTTATTATGTTGTTAATTAAAGTGTTTTCGGTTTGTTTTGCAGCAGTGGTTTTATTTGTTGTGTTTGCAAGGTAACGTGTTATTATTTGTATTCACCTTCCGCAGAGTTTTTGTCCAGCTCGTTTCATCAGAGTTTATGTAGCAGGATTATTTGTATTGTTTTCATATGTCTATTTAATTTCTTTCATTAATGCTACAGTCAATGATGCAAGCCATCTCAGAAAGTAGTCATGTTTCTGTGCGAATGTAAACCGCGGCGAGCCCCCGGGGTAGGGCGGGAGAGTCAGTTAGTTGGCAGCAAGTCACGGAGGTGGAGTGCATACGGTAGGTTTCGGCATTTTCCGCGCACGCCAGGCGACCATCACCTTTTTGCAACCGGACATGTAAATACAATAGACTTCATCATCTGGAACATTTTTCTATCTCGTCGCCCAGTAAGCCACCTCCACTCCCCGGTGGATTACCATCACCCCAGGGAGCTTAATGTGCACGTGAATGTTTAGATTGTCGCAAGATATTTTCTGTTTCACCGCACATCTGGTCCGACTAGCCGAGTGTGTTTAGTGTAAAATTCCATCAGAGAAGGGGTTGTAATCGTAAACGTAATAAATAATGTGTTTTCAGGTCAGTTAGTTTTTTATGACCGCATCATATGTTTAAGGGGAGGGGCCCTGATAATCTCCGCTCAACCAGTACATAAGTTCTCATTTTCAGCGTAATCAGTCTTGTTCCAATCTGTATGGGCATGTGGGAGGCCCTGACAGCTCACGTACACAATCGTAATGAGTAGGAAGTTTCCCGCCAACATCAACAATGGTGTATAGCCGGCCGATGGGCTATCGTTTAGGAAACAATCTTCATCTTTCAGGCAGATGACAACAATTTAGTAGCCATGGTGAGGAGATTGGTCCCAGGTCGACGGCCCATAACCCCGAGGTTAAGAGGAGCAGCATCATCTTTGAAGTCGCCTGCCGGCGTCTGGTTCCCTGGGTATATTTATTACGTTCTTTCACCATCACCAGTACAGAAAATCCCACTCCACTCTTTACCGGCATCAGCCATGTATCAGTACCTGGGGCGATTCAGATGGTCAGTTAGTTTCCAACCACCTAATGGAAGTCTAGGATCTCACACTTGCAAACGGTGAGACGCATCCAGTCGCAGTTGCTGATGCTGCTTTTCAATAAGTGGTGCGTTGCTGTTTACAGTAATGCCTCGAGGCACTGCGTTCTCTCAGCATTGACCTTAAGTTATGTTGATTCACACCACAATTGGCAAGTTCTTCATGGTAACAAAATGGTTTTCAGAAATGAAAATACTCAAAATAACACAGGAAGTATAGTGCAAAAAATAAATTGGTATTTTTTTTTGTTTTTTTATTTTTTATTTGCCAACCTTGAATAATAATGCAAAATTTAGAATTTTCAGAAACTCCACATAAAAATTACTAATGCTAAACACAAAAAAACAGTTATTTATTCTAAAACCTAAGACACTGAACAGAAAATTTCAAACATAGGCTATATATTTGGTCTTCCTCAGACAAAATTTCATGCACTGTAGTAGAGAGATTTGGGCAGCCCTTAACACTGTGGTCTTGAGAGCCGATGAGAATGGAGCAGTGCCAGAATGTAAAGGCAGGGTAAATGGAAAAGCCCAGAGAAAACCCGCTGGTCAGCACATTTCCCATGTGCAAAAATTCTGGAGTGACCCTGCTGGGAATCGAACCAGGTTCATCTTAGAGGGACACGAGTAGTCTAACCACTACACCACCATGGCCAAATTTCATGCACTGATCCACTATACTTGTCACTTTCCATTTCTGAATTCTTCTTATACTGTAGGCCTCGTATCATGCTAGTGGATGCTAGTGGTATTGGACAGGATATTCTTTTTTTTTACATGCATTAAAGTAAATATCCGCATGCTGTGTACATATACATTACATATGTACAGGTACTTTTTGTGTAACAGTTTAAACTATATTTGTGTAAACGGTTTTTTTTACAGAAAGTAATACAACTCCTTAGGAACATAATTTATTTGTTCACTGCAAAATTCACTGCAATTTGGCACTGTTCTATAATGCAAATTCTGAGATGTATGAAAAATAACTGCATATAAGACAAAATGCAACTTTCACATGTCGTGATCGGCCAGGCAAAGGTTTGTTCCACAGCATAAATAGTTTTGATTATGTAAACATGGACAAAATTATAATACAATGAAATATTGCTATGTTTAAAAGCTCTAAGTTATACTATTACTCAATCCAAATCAGTTAAGAAGTTAACAATTTATGTACTGATTGCATGGCAGCATTCAGTGAGCATGTTACATGTCCCACAAATCACAGTCACGTGACTCTGGCAACAGAAGGTGGGGATCTCTCGTCTGCCATTCACAAAGTCCAAAATGCTATGGTTAAATATTGTAACCTTAAATCTAATTGATAAAACTTGAAATGTGGATTTTCACCAAAATATTTTCTTCAGTCTCCATAGTGGGGAAGAAAGGAAAAAAAAAAAAAAAAAACACGCAAATACCAAATATTGTAGAAGAACAATATGGGAAAGTTGGCGAAAAAAACGCGAGACACCTATGCCAGCGCTCCTAGCCGTTTGTGCTGTTCGTACGACAATAAGCTGTGCATTGCTGGGTAGTTTTGAGTATTTTGGATGTGTTTTAATTCAAATATTTTAGCTTGAGTGGTTATTTATTATGGCAGGAAAGATTTGTGTAGTTTTGGCAGCAATAATTACAACATTGTAAACTACAGAAAGTCCGTTTTAAGATTTTCAAACCATGCAAGTCGGTAAGTACACGAGCTGTAGTGGATAACATTCTCCATTAGTGTTTTTATTGCAAATACCATTCACACAAAACTTAATTTACTTAAATATTGTTTTTTGTTTCCTAGGTGTAAACAATAGGTGCAGAAATGTAAGAGCAGACCTGAATGTAATAAAGAAAAAACACTGGTGGTTTATACCTACACGAGAATAGTGTGTTCCAGTCTTTTCAGAAAAGAGGATTTTCGCAACCCAAATTTCCTACCACAAGACTAAGAACGAAGTCACTTGAGTGTCCTAGCTGCTGTTTCTAATCTTGTACACTGAAGGGCCTTGCGAAGTTTGATAGCCCTGAACCTGCAAGGTGCAGGTTTGTTTTTATTGGAGCGACACCTTCGAAAAATAAAAGTAAACAACGTTTACAAATTCCACATTCATATATTAAACTGGTCGAAGTCTCTTGTTAAAGCGTGTGCTTAGTTCAGCAAGTTGAGCTAGGGCTATAATTGATTGATTGCTTCAGAAAGGTTGTTTACATAGGTATATGTGTTGGTGATTACTCATATAATGTTTACATAATCAGTGTTCGTGTATTAAACTGGTAGGGGCCCAAGTGTTCGTATAGTTCAGCAAGTCGAGCTAGGGATAAAATCGATTAATTGCGTCAAAATAGTGTTTTCATATTTGTGTCGGTGATTGCTTTTACAATCTTTACATATTAGCCAAACATTATGCACAGAGCCTGAGTCCCAGCGTCAGCAGGGGAATAAATCCCCAAAACAGTGATTCAAGGTGTGCCTGCAATTTATTTTAGGCGTAACGCGAAGCGTAATGCATCATGGAAACTGGGAGCTTCCCCATAAATGATTGCCATGTATAGCCTATTTGCACTGAGAAATAAAGTGCGTGTGTTTTGCAATTTAACATATTTATGCACTATTTGTAATATTACTGTAATATTGTCTCATGAAAACATGTTTAGTTGCAAAAGGATTGAACTGAACATTGGGCACTGTACATAAATTGACAATGTTACCAATACAATTTAGAAATACGATAGTGAGGAGGGCTATGAACTTGAGGGGAATTGAGGGGTTAAAGTTTATAATAAAAATGTACATATTTTGTATTTTTTACCCTCTATTTCCCTGATTTTCATAGTCCTCCCCACTATCGTATTTGTAGCTTGTGTTGGTAATATTGTCTGTTTAGTTAATGCACGGTTCAATTTTTTTTTGCAATTTAATGCATTTTCATAAATAAATATTACATTATTTACATATTTTTCACCTATTTTACCCCACAATTTCCCTTATCTTCATAGCCATCCCCACTATGGTTTTTGGGGTTTCTATTCGTCAAAAGTTGATCCCCATAGTAAATTTGTGTTCTGTGTAATTAGTAGAGTGGAATTATACCATTTTCCTAAGTTTTTCTTTAAAGCCCTTCATTCTTAAAAATTGCGTAGTTTTCAGCATATTTATTTTGTTTATGTACATATCCATATTATTTATATACTTTTTCAGTGTATTTTCATACTTTGGAATGTTATTGTTTACAATTGGGGAACTATGAATTTGAATATTAATTTGTATGTTATTTGGATTGTGTTTGCACCAACTACCAAATATTTTTGATGATCCATTAAAGAAACAACTGAATGAAAACTGATAGTTTCTTTTCTAGGTAGTCACTTACCCTTTACACACCCTAATGTCTACATATAATTACGGTTTTACTGTGCAAATATTTTAATTTCTCTACGTACTGACTTTGCAAGTGATTTTAATTTAAATGAATGGAGAATTGTTGAGTACAGATTACATTGGCAAGAATAATTCTTCTCCAGCAATTGTATCAACAGTTCATTCTGTGTGCTAAACACCATGTAATGCCACCACACACCAGACACTTTAATTGCAGCAGTGGAGATATCAAGTTGTCTACAGTTGGCAAGTCAGTGTGTACATTGCAGAGTGAGAACCAGCTGTCGAGTGAGGGTTACCGTCGAAACCAATCAAAAGTAGTAGCAACATCCCTCCCTCCACTCCATACTCACATTTGTTCACACAACTGTGTACGAAACTTCAAACTATAATATTTTACTCCTGAGAGTCATCATTACATTTCAGTGATATTTATTACAAATTTTTTACAAATAAGTAACTGATTTTTTTTATTTCGCTTCCTCTTATTTACTCCCTGAAGTACTCAGTACTTTAATTAAGTGCACATACCTATAGTATTAACTTATATGAGGTGTTTTTGAATTAGTTATTTTGTCACATTCTGCAATGCAGATAAGTCACTTATAGTGATATGCACACATTTCTTTTGACCTGTTAACCTATTTACACAATTTTGTTTGTAGTGATCACAGTATTGGAGGAAGTACTTGCAAATTGCATTACAATAACAAGTGTCCTTAAATTTGAACAAAATGTATGTTAAAATCATGACCAAGATAAGTTATTTTCAGTTCAGCTGCTTTTGAATTCTGCAACATGTTTTCCAGTCTTCTTGCTATGAAGCATACGAAAATCCGTGGTAAATTTTTTTGTAAAAAGCATGTATTTAAGTTGTTTATTAGAAGTAACTTGTTCATGATGATCTAATGTTATAAAAATTCGGAAATAAGCTTTGTTTATGAAAGTGAATTACAAAATTAAATTTGCTTAACGCATGCAAAACTTGAGATGTGAAGTAAATAAGCTGAATGGCTTGAGTACATATGTTAGTATGTACTATCAAATATTTTGACCAATTGAATTTTCACCCTAGCGCCAGCTGTACTGCATAAATTTCATTAGTAAATGGGGGGAAATGGTTGATTAAAATGTTCAAATATTGTCATCGAGTTATGTTCTGAAATACTCTCCTTAATATAGTAGACCTAATTTATAATTGGTGTATTATTTGAATTATTTATCTCATCTATAATCTCTGGAATGTCACTTAAGTGGCATGATATCAGAGGTGATGGTACATTTTTATATTTGGTATAGGTGTACCATTGTGTTGTTGAAAACGGTAAGCATTTTGCAGTCAGTGTTGCTGCTTCCTCCATGGATTATCTACACTAGCCAAGAACATGTATGTCTTAAGTAGGAAGTTGTGTTCCAATGCATGTATGCACTATATGAACACACCATGTGTGGTGATCAAAGTAATTATCAAACTTAATAGTTCTACGAATTTTAATTGGGGTACTTACATAGTATTCTAAGAGGTAACGTGACCTGAATTAGTCAAGTATGATAAAAACCTGCTAAATGATGAAGTGATCAATTAGTGTCTATGAAACCAGCATCTGGAAATGAGCGGGAGGAGGAGGCGATACTCTGGCCCCTTCTGTACTTAACTGTGCCTTTAGTATGGTTACAAATTTGACAGTACACCCATTTCGTTTAAGATTTCCCCCAATCCCGAGTTGCTCTGTATTACAAAGATACTTTGTTTTATTGATGAACAAGCACTAGATAATACCAAGCTACAGAATAGTCCTATGTGTATAATTTTTGGTTACAGCCCCCAATATTTCATAACTGGTTGAATCAGATTATGGAGAAGTGACTGAGGTTTCAAATGTTTGTTACTTATGGTTGAAGAATGGCTGCCAGTGGGTTAACCATAGCTGCCTGTATTTCACTTGAGGCAGTGTAGTTGTAGCATAACTGCACAACAAAACTGATTTATATGTGTAAATGTGGACTCGCAACCATCCGTCGCACCTGTCAGGCGGTCACATGATCTTCGACCAATCACAGGGCAACATTTGTTTTATCTGTCAAACTTTAACTTTCTAGGACCGACGGATGGGCCACCACCTTCTAACGAGATTCTGTAGATACGAATACGCACTCTGAAATAAAATGCAATGTGCTGAATATGTGTTTATTGATCTTGGTGGTAAATTGAGAAAATTAAAACTTAAACAAATATTTGGTATACATTTGTATCATGTAAAAATGTATTTCCCCAAAATGGTTCTCTTTTGAAAATGTATTTCCAACCAAAATATACCTTCTACGGAAGAAGAAATCAGAATAAAAACCATATCGGCTAGGAATAGAAATTTGTTAACTATTTATTTTGTTGCTAACTTAATGATAACAACTTCAAAAAGCAGTAAGTTAATATTTAGGCAACTTAATCTGTTGCTAGGTTAATCTTAAATATATAAAAGATATTGCTGATTATAGAGCCAATAAAAGCCGCAGTGTTAAATCACTAACTGTAGTAGAGCTATTTTTAATTAATCTTTCGTTACTAAAACACAAAAAAGTTGTGGAGATTTTTCTGTCCAAAAATTTTTTTTGTTATGGTCATTCCCAATTTTTTTGCAGGAAAATAAGCTTGGTGGCAGCTCCATTCTCAATAATTTATTGAATAAATGCTGTTGGTAATGTATCAGGCAACTGAAATACCGTTTAGCATTCCATTCTCTTAATTATAATGGATTAACAATTGTCCTTTGAAACTTGCAACATCTATATCTGTGCCCAGTAATATGATTATGTTACAACTGATTGTCATTGTTTCAAGTGACAATACTTATGCTTTAAGTGAATTTTTCTAGTACGGCATAGTAATATGAATAAGCAACTATTATATTACATTCGGTAAAACAACACATTTTAATACTACGAGAGGACAACTGCACTTAAATCGTATATGCCAAGACATGTAAATTTGAATTTCCCGGGTAATCGTCAGCACAAGCGGCTAGGAGCACTTTTGTAGCGTGTATCGCATGTTGATAATGTTAAAACACCTCAGTTTCCCATATTGTCCTATTATATTTGCAAATACCATGTAGACATTGCACCAACAGGTTTCTTATCTGGTGCATAATTTGCATGCTATTCTCTATTAATGTCTCGAAATTGCTAGTAGGATTTGTTAACCATGTGAATAATCACAAGTAAAACAATTTTAAAAAAATGGTATAATGATGTGAAATTTGGATCATCACTTGGACGTGTTGCTGACGTCCACGTATCCCTTGTGGCCGTTTGTTCCTTCGCAGACGCATTAATCACACAGCAACACTCGTCCGATCGACATTAGATCACTGTCTCGATCAGTGCAGGTCGACAAGTACGGCATTACACTTTTATTGCCGCACTGTAACTCGTGGCCGCGTGTCATAATATTTAACAGTCATCACAAGAGATAACTCTTTTCATGAATGGATATGTGGCCTAAACGAGTGTGTCCCGTGAAATAACGACCATTAGATGCAAATACCATTGGAGGGAACACTGTGATAAGAGGCGCCGCTTATTCCCACAGCTTTCCGATGTGCGCGATGTCGACGGGCCCCGTGGCCGAATCTGGAGTGCGACGTGGTTCCAAGTGGTTTCAAAAGGCGGGGATTACACTCCCGCAGGAAGTGTGAAGTGGCGAGCGGCTCCCTAGCCACATTAATTAATAGGAGCATTTTAGGCATAGTTAGCGGTGATTGCACCACAATTAAATAGGGAAACCGCTTGCTCCAGCATAGAGAGTAGGTAACATTCCATAGAAAACAGGGCGTAGCTCCGCCCTTAGTTACTAAATCCGTATGTCGTCACATACATACACATTCCTGAAATTATTACCATTACCACACATGCCGATTCTAATATGTTAATAATAAGAGTGGACATGCAATCACCTATTGAGAATCAACCACCTCAGGCATCATTTCATTTAATATCATCCTCCAAATGCGGTGACATACTCGTGACATCACATTCTTAGTCATATCTGGGGATCCGGATTTCACAAGTATTTCACCAATGTGTTTTAGTATAGGAATCATAATTATGCACAATATCAGTTTCACTTATCATGTTAACCATTAAGTTCCACTTTCTTCATGTTTTCATTTTGATGCCGGATACGTCGGACGTGCTGCGAAACCGACGCCATGTCGTTAGTCAGACTTCAGCACTCCAGATAACCGGCAGGGCAGACGATAAGCTCCACGTAACCCCTTCGGCAATTCAATATGGGCTGCGATTTCCTTCATATTCATGGTTAATGTATTTCAGGAACCGTTTTAGTACTTTTATTTAGCCGAGGGGAGATTTCCCTGCATCCTGAAGTAACATACCACTACTGCACGTGCGGGACACGTTTCATGTAATTACAACTTAAGGCCTACGCCTTATTTTTCAGCAGCAGCGACCACCGGCAGGTCCAGAGTTCCGGACCCGCTTAAGTAAGGTACATATTCACAAGTGCATTAACATTTCGTTGTATCTTTACGGAAATATAACAGTCATACCATAATTAGACATGTTTTATTGCATTTAACTCTCCTGAGTTCATAGGGTACTGCGCCGTAATAGCAGCATCAAATTTACAAGTGTATTTCAGGTTTTTTTTTTGTATTTACGGGCCTGCCTCCCTCAAGCAGAGTAAACTCAGTGGTAATATAGGAGTGTGAAGTGGCCGACAGCTTCACCCGAAGGCAATGTTTTACTTTTACTTAATATAATGGGCAAATTAAATTAGCTCTCCTTCATATTAACCGTGTATCCAGAGTCGCCGTCGGCCATACGACCCCTTCAACAATCGTTCTCTACACCGAATGTGGCGCCAGTCACATCACCATTTCCTGTTCCCCACCTGCTCTCAGGCAGGACACGAACACATCCCAGCACCTCTGGAAGCGCAACGAATCAACCTAAGTTTAAAGAGTGCATGACCAGTGGTTGTCCTACGATGGGTATGGAGAATGGTTTGAGGTAGGCATTGTTGTCTTCAAATTATGCCTGCCACTTTTGATGGAAATTATCTTTTATCTACCAAACACAGAACAAATTGACATGAATTTAGCAAATGTGTGAAACAGGATGGATATTTCCCAACAATTTGTAAAAGTTGAATCTATAGCATCAAAGTAGCTTCAAATATAATATACAGAAACAAAAAAAAATAACTTGTAGTATTGGCCTACAAATTTTAAATTAAGAGCTGATATTCCACTATTATTTTTAGGTCATACAGAGAAGTGCTAGTCTCACACCAACAATTTTAAACAAAATTCAGGTCCTGGGCTGACTTCAGTCCATAAAATTGTATTTTATCCTAATATTGACCCACAACATACAAAAGTGGAGATTTCATGAGCTATAACTTTTCAAAGTTAAATAGGGTAAGAATTTGGAAGGTTCTGGTAGTCAACACTGTTGTAGTTAAATACAAGTACACTAAAAGTAATCTTCCTTAAACACCAAACCTGTTTTTTAATTATTAAATACTGCATTAGCTGTACTGATGCTGTTTGTACCAAATAATGAAATTACTTGACAGTATAAAAGTATTATGTAACAGTAGGGCCTATGTTTGTAGAACTGTCCAGGAAAGCAAGAGATTTTATTGTGTAATAATACTTTCAGCACAGTATAAAAAACTCTATTGTCAGTACGTTGTTACATTTTTAAAATAAATGTTTGTTTTGTTAAGTTGATAATGACTGAACAGTATATGTATTCTGAAAGTTTGTAAAGTATGGAATAAAACTTAGCATGAGAACAGTCTGAAATATAGTCTGGATACTATCCAGACAGACACAAACTCGTATCTAACAATGTATTTAACAGTTAAGAAACAATAAAAAACAGAACACAAAACTGTTTTCATACAATTTTCATGGTGTTTTTTTCAGTAGGGGTGGCAAGGGCTACTACATCCTTATATGGGTGAGACAGTATTCACCAGCTAGACACCATTCTTGTGATTTGATATTTGTTGTTATAATCAAATTATCTCTCTATCACAGTTCTAAAACTATTACAGTAAAATGAATTTGAGAAGTTAGTGTAGAGAAAATTCAGTAATTATGTCAGAAAATGTGTTTTATTAAATCATACGTAGTCTAAAGTTTATGGGCAAATGTTAGAATCAGCACATAAGGCACCACGTATTTGAGCAGACTGCCTGTTGTACAATGTGTTATAGCAATTAACAAGTGTTAACGGATGTAGCAAGTCAGTGCATTATGTGAGATTATTTTCAGTTTGTTTTAACTGGATTGTTCCAATCAAAGTGTGGCCCAGTTGTTCGGATACAGCTGGTCGTCATAGAGGATGATCTACTTTTGTTGTGACAATTTTTGTTGGCTATAATTGTTCCAACGTCAATAACCTGAACTTAGTCTTTCTGTAACCCTCCGTGTTCACAGCATCCCTCTGTCTACTCACAGGTTATGTTTATTTTTAATTTTGTGTCAAGTGATCTTGTTTACGCCATTTTAGCTTTTGTCGCAGCTATGTCTGCTTGCAAGTCTTGGGAACCAGATAAGTTTTTGTTCACTTGTACATGTGTATTTTGTATACGTATTTATTCAACTGTACTCCAAAACATGTTATATTCAAACAATACCGAACCATGTCAAATGCAATATCACAATTTATGCAAACAACAAGCCAATTACAACACTTTATTTATGTCCCCCACCACATATCAAGAAATTATGCACATTGATGGTATGTCGTGGTCTCAAGAGCAGATAGGAGGGAGGTTTAACTTACGATACCAGGTTTTAGAATACAGTAGAAAGTCGATTATCCGAACGTCGGTTATACGGACAACCAGTTACCCGGATTTGTTTGAAAAATAAAGAGAATAGTAAAAACAGGAAAGTCTCTTTTGTCACAATATTTCCCTTACCCATGGAGGAGAGACAAGCACTTGTGTGTGCTTTTGTGATGTGTCCTTTCCCGTGTTGTTCACAGTAAATACGTCTGGGAGGAAGGTGGTTATTGTTAACTGATTAAACATTTTATTTTATGTACAGTTTCTGTTTTGGGTACGTTAGTGTTCTATGCACGTATAATATATTTTATGTTGTGCGAAAACTTTTTTTTATTTTTTTTTATATATTCAACATATTTCCATGATCCGAATTTTCGATTATCTATCCGTTTACCTTTGGTACCTATTAGTCGGGATAATCTACTTTGTATTGTATTCGTAGAGTTGCAAAGGGTGCCAGAGCATGAGAGACTCATCCCGGGTGTGGGCCTTTCGCCTATGTGGCTCTCCTCAGTTCACCCCACGATGAGGTAATGTTGAAATGATGCAATAAACCTGTAATGCCTATGTAACGAGAGTGTTGGTCCTCTCGTATACCACTAAATATTGAGTGAGACTGCTGAATGGTCATCTCACATGCCAGATACACACAATAAGTTAAGATGCTGTCAGGAGGTTGCAGTGATGCAGTGGTTAGAAGATCCAAAACAGTTATACGGCTGTGAAGCGGCTGGCAGTGAAATAAAAACAACCACTTTCCAGTGAATTGATTTTTACTCACTGAATTCCCTCTAAGGAGGCACATACTTTATCATGGTCTACATCTTACGTGTCTCATAGATATCAGCAGGTTGCAATAAATTCAGATAACGTAAATACAAGTTGAAAAAAGGGGTTATGTAATCATTGTTCCCAAAGGTTCCATTTTTTGCCATTTATTATATATATATTTAATATGCTAGATATAAATTATATTTGTATTCCAACATTCTACTCATTGTGGATTTTACATACTAAATTTTTATGCAAAGATGAGAATCCGACAGCACCTATGGCGTCATTAACTTAGACTATTCTTAACTAGATAAATTGTTTACAGCAAATAATTTTTCTTTTAACTGGGATAAAATAGTTATAGTGAAATTCCCCACATATAAACAACAGGACTATAACTTTTTAATAAAATATAGAAATTATGATTTGAAAAAAAGTCATCCCACAAAATTTTTGGCTTACTTATTGACAGTCATCTTTATGGGAATACTCACATAGATAACATATTCCCAAAACTAAGTACAGCTTGTTACGCTTTTCATAATTTATCATATCGTCAAAAGACATCCTCCCTTAAACAATTTTTTTTTCCATATTTTCATGCTGCTATGTCGTACTGTATCATTCAGTGGGCACCTTCTGAAATCTATGAAAGCTACCATTTTTTTTTGTAATGGCATAATGTATTGGTATTAGTTTCACTTTGAATGAGAAACAACTGCGATCAGAACTCGTTCGAAGGTAATGTAACATCTTCAATAGCTGAACTCGTTTAAGTGAATTAGTTTTACAATCTGTGTAACTACGACCTAAAATACCTTTACCAATAATAATTTAATCAAACTACTTGATGTGTGCTGCTTACTCCCTCCCAGAAGCCCATTTGCCCGCCGTACAAAATTTCTATGCAAACACAGTGAGTGTGCGCAGTCTACACAGCAGGCAGCACTGGTGCAGTGCAATGAGAGGTGAAGCACGAGAGCAGCACAATTGCAATGAGCGCAGAGAGTGCAGCGTTATGCAAAGAGATAACACATCCCACATTTTAAATTCAAAATGGTGATGTGTGCCCACATTAATCCCTTCTCCTTAGCCCGTTTGCCCGCCGGACCAGGTTCCATAACGCAGTGTGTGTGCGCGCTCTATGGACGCAAGTGCAGTTCAGTGTGGCAAGGGTCGATGCAAGTGCAGAGGAGAGTAAGCTGCGACCACGTGCGGGTGGTGCAGGAATCTGAAAGTAGACCATGCAAAATTTTTCTTTAATAATTTTTATATTTAAAGGGCAAGGTAAGTTTACACAAGGAAACACAACTAATAAAGACACTTGCCTTCGCATACCTAAAGCCCTCAGTGTTGTCAAATTGTCTTTTTGCAATTTTCTGTTATGTACATTCACACTTTTTTTTTTTCATTTCCACATCATCACAGTTGTAATGTTATATCTTATTAAATATTATTTACAATGTTATTTTTGTAAGCAATGCGTAACATTTGGCATGCAGGGTACGTGACTGATATGCAAATGTTGTCGCAAAGAAGTAGTGCAGTGCGGGGTACTATTCCGCCTAGCAGGCTGGCATGCCGCGTGGAGAAAGTTCAGTAGTCATTCGTCTTTACGAGGGGTGTGCCGCATCACGTCGAGGCTCGTATTTCGCGTGCTCGGCAGCCATACAAATTTTGTACCCACTCTACCCTGCCCCTGCCTGACATCACCGCCTGGTCGCAACTGTGCGCCAAGAGGGAGAAGAAGGCGAAAGGAAATGAATGTGATTATTCTCCCCCACACTACCCGCTCACTGCATGCCGACGGTCAGCTGTGCGCCCGCCGTCTGTTGATCCATGTACCATGCTGTGTCTACAGGGCTACCACACTGTGCTCATGTCCATGCCGCACTTCCATTCTCATGCTTCTATGCTCATGCTTCCATGCTCACGAGGTAGTGTTGTCAAACAACCATGGGTGGCCAGATGCAGCATGGTGCGCCAGCACTGCTGTGTCTGCAGTGTCTATGTCAAAAACCACTGCATGTGGTAGACAGATACGAAATGGGGACCCGATTTTGCAAGTGCGATCTAGAGACCAGCCCAGCAAAGCTACTGCTTCGCAAGCAACCACAGGGAAGAGCAGTTGACAGCACATTTGGACAGTATTAACGAGATTCAAAATTCGTACCTTTTAAATTTGCGCGGGAGATTATTATGCACAAGATCGGCAACCACAACGAGAACGTGTGCACGGTGCCACATGTACGTGCACAAGGACGGCATGAGCCACACAGAGTTACACACCGCAACATGATTGTGGTTTATTTGCAATGAGTGCATTGAATAGTTTAAACTAACAGTGACCAACAACATTTCCACCGATTTACTCATGGGCAACCAGCCCGGTGATAGAGTGTGCTAAGCGGAAGACAGTTTGGGGAATAACGTGCAAGCAATGCAAACAGAGATTGCATCACCACAGTAAGCACAGTGTGTCACATCGAGAGCGAAGGAACATACGAAAAGGGAGCGCAAGTTGATGAAGTTCACTTCAAGTTCGAGGATGCCGACAACCACACATCGCCTACGGGGGGGGGGGGGGGCGTGACATCTGTAAACCATCCGGCACTACATGGTCAGTATTCACAGCCATTGCCAACCCTACCCCTGTTACCTCTACCACTCTCACCCATGATGCCTTACCTATCACAATCTTCTGCCTACCAACAAACACCAATATTTCCACAACAAATACCAAGCATCTTTTCCACGTCTCTTCTGGCACCGACACCTCTAACATCTTTTACTGCCAATAGCTACGGTCTGCAACATGCGTTCACCTGGCAAACAGAAAAAGAACAGCAATGAGAACCAAGACAAGACAGAAGCAGCCCAGACACCGCTAGTGGCCTGAAATGCACACAACACGATTTCAACACATTCCTACATTTATTGGAATGGCAAGCGATGATCCTAGCACTTTCTTAAAAGAGCGAACATCACGTCTGAAATGCTACAGGGTGAGTGAAGACGATTGGGCTAGTTGCATCTGCGGTCAATTGTAAGCAGAAGCTGGAAAGTGGTGGAGTGTTGTAAACCACTACGGCATGTAGTGGGAAGAGTTCAAGCATGCCTTACAGTGCCGATACAGAAGCGTGTTTACATCCCTACAGGCGCAAAGTAAGTTACTCAGGCAGGATCAACAGCCTGGCGAACAACTGCCGATGTCCATCACGCAAAAGGCAATCTAACCAAGTGATTCCACCCGTAACTGCCAGACCGAGAGATGCTGGAAATCATTGTCGAAACTGCCTTACCGTAATACAGAGCTACCTGCTACCTTTCGTTAACAGCAATATGGAGGAAGTTCTTAAGGCTGCTATCATTCTCGAACGAAACCGGAGCCCATCGCGTCGCGAGAGTGGAGCCGAACGATGGCGGCATGAGACATGTGGGAGTGACAACAACACGCAATGGGATCGGGTATACCGCCCCGCGAAACAGTTTGGGAGTAAACCGGAACGGGACATGGCACGTGCGCACAGTGAAAACAGTTCACGCTGTGGTGAAAAACCAAGTGACAGTGTGTGCGGGAACACTGGGCAAACACGAGTGTGGCTCGACAAAAGCCAGCCACCAGCGAAAACGTGTCGCTACTGTCGTCCAGCAATTGTTTTCCACTGGCATATCACATGTCCAAATAATCCGCACCTCGACACCTACAAAAGGCCAACACCAAGGATGAAGGGAAATGGCCAGTAGGGGCAAGGACACCTTTTCCGCCCCGGCCTCGTCAACAACAACTGACAAAACACCACAGCACGCATTCATTCAGCAGGTGAATGGGTATCAGGTGAAGTTTATTGGCATCGTTGTGAGCATGGATGGTCAACCCTGTCACTCGCTAATTGATATGGCAGTGTCACACTACTTTGTGCAGCCTTGTTTCGTGAATCCCAGTGACGTAACATCTAGCTACCACGTAATTATGCTCGCTGCCGGTCAAGTAAGTAACGGAGCATTATGCCAAGAAACAGTGACTGGAAAAGTTAGGAACTTAGAAACTATCACGAGTGCAATTGTAACTGCAGAGGTTAAGGAAGAGCCAATATTAGGCATGCCTTGGTTACAGAAACAGAATACCGTATTAGAACCAGCAGCTAGGAGAATTCATTTCGGCGCAAAAGAGCGGTGCATAGTGTACACTGTAGAAAGGGCAGTTGCTAGTGCTTTACTCCTGGTGTCATTAGAGGAATTCGATCATGAGATCTCGCAACGTCATCCGGAATTCCAGCATATACTGAGCGAGAGAGGGAAGTTTTTGCTAAATCAGGCGTGCTCCGAAGGACAACAGTAGCCGAAATGAAATCCTGCTAACGCAAGAAGGGCCAATTTATGCAGGACTGCGGAGTTACATGCCACATCAAACCAAAATAATATGCGAGTAAGTTAGAGAGATGCTAGAAGACTGGGTTATCGAGCCGACATGCAGTAAATATAACTCTGCCATTACTTTAGCGCCTAAGAAAGATGGGAGTTGGTGTTTCTGTGTGGACTTCCGTCCGATCAACCACTTAACATGTAATAATCTGCCACCCTACATGCAGAATGGGATGAAGTTCTTCCCCTGCCACACACGAGTTATTCCGAGACGTACAGGTGAACCAAATATGGACAGTCGACTGTGATATTCTTGTGGATGCACTGTACTGGGAAATAATAGAGGCACAAGACAGCTGCACAGTGGCAAACGGGAGAAAGGAGCAATGTTCGAGAGATACCGTGGAACAGTGGAGTGTGTGGAAGGGAGGTTGGAAACGTTCAAGACAAACAACAACACAAAATGGCGTCTGTTTGTAGCATCAACATAGAGGGCGAAAGTATTGGAATATGCACACACAAGTAACGCAGCAGGGCACCCAGGTATGGAGCAGACAATCCGAAACACCAGGCAGCATTTCTTCTAGCCAGGACTCTCGCACGATGTACGAAAATACGAGCAAAAATGTGTTATGTACCAGACATTCAATTCACACATGGAATGGCCCACACCGGCATGGGTCGTCTCCAGCCAATTTCATGTTAACCATGCAGAGAATATATAATGAAGTGTTAATCGTCACATGTAATCGCAACGTAAGTAAAGTGTTGTATGGGCGCTTGGGTAGCCCTGATATCCCACAGCGCAGCCAGCAAGAAACATACTAATTTTCATAGAAGTATTTCCAATCCCTGGAGGGATTACACCGTGGTAATTGGCCGAACGACTCTGCGGAGAACGAGCGAGCTCTACCGACATCATTGGCATTATTCTAGTGAATAATATCTGGCGCCCCGGGTAACCAAGTCCAAACTTACATTTTCTAAATTTAATATTTACCATTCCTCAAACCTAACCTAACTCCTCATCTGACCAGTTGACACCACATCGTGCTTTATAAATTGGTCAGAGGAAGTACATCTCAAATAATTTGTTTACAAATAAGTTATCTAACCTAATTTCCAAACCATGTCATTTTCGCTAGACATGTTGGCAGAAAAGCAATTCAATGTTGGGACACAGTGATTTGTTATGCGCAGCCAGAGAGATTGGTCTCAACATCTTTGGTCTACGGTCTCTGCGACCATTCGCTGTATAGTGATATGAAAGAATATGTGTATAAGACGAATATTTACATTTGAAATGGCACCAACGAGGTGGTTTTGCACTCCTGTATACCACTTCATTGTGAACACACGATAACCAGGGTAATCAGCATCCACTAATTTTGGCTAACACAGTCAGGAGAACGTTAATAGAATTGTTAACTGGACGTCGTTGGTCGCTGCTCATCATTTTGAATTCCGGGTTTCTCTCATTGCATTTACAACTTGCATTTCCACATGCTTGCCTTTTAATGTTCAAAATGGATGAATATTCGGTAGTTCAAAATGAAAATGTATTTCGGGGCGACATTTGGAAAGTTTTATTGAAATGGGTAGGAGAGGTGAGTATTACAAAAGTGGATAACCTTAATCTGTACTTCATGTACATGCTTTTAGTTTAGTTATGATATTTCGAGTCTCAGTGAAGTTTTAATTTATGATTTTCTTCATTGTATCTCGAACAGCATTTGTGACACATGTGAATGGTATAATTTTCATGTGAGAAGTTCATGTTAGTCTCTGCATTCAATTACATTAACACGTCCGTATATTCCATGTCTATTTATGACACAATTACAGCGATTGCGCAGTTTTGAAGGTTCCTCTATCTGAGGTTCTCCGTCTGTGTTTACAATAAGCATTTTCGTAATTTGATCATTTTGTTGTGAACGATGATGACCAGCATGTTACCAATTCAACATGTTTGTTTTGTTATTTAATATAAGATGTGTTTACTTGGTTTGCTATTCTGCTAGTTTATTGCTATTTCTGCTAGTTGCCGTTCCTGTTACTGGAAGTACTTTTTTGTATGCTGTTCGGTTGGCGACAGCAATTGCTATTTGTGCTATAAAAAGCAGCCATTTCTGCTCTTGCTCGCCGAGGTAAAGCAGAAATATCAAAACGAGCAAGGTGGAAAAAAGTTGCCGCCAAAATAAAACCACAAACATCGAAATGTGTCGAGAGAGATGATTACAAATAGTAATTTAGTTTTACGCAGATTAATGAAAAGAATATGTTTGTGTATCCTGTAAGAAGTGCAGAGGGGATATAAAAATAACTAAGACACATTTATTCTCGAAAGTAAGTTACCTTGAGTGGTCAAAATTTCTAATTTATGTCAATTTCACAGAGGAAAAAGTGGCTATCAACATCTTTCAAATAAAATTTCATTTATTTATTTTTGAGATTAATTTGCTGCTGTTAGTCGTTCGTGTCGCCCTGCCGAGAGTAACTGCTGCTTTTGCTACTTTTTTGCTTGTGAAAAATACCACTTGCTCTCAGATAGTAGAAAAAGCATACCATGCGAACAAACCTGTGGTAAAATTGTACATGTTTCTACTACTACGTATACAAATATTTATTAACTTGAGCTCAGAACAACATTTAATAAGAGTTTTGGAAGAGAAACATTTTCTGCCTTTCTCAATGTGTTACGTAAGTTCAGACTGATTAAGTGCACAGCCAGGTTAGACCTCGATGTGTGACGTCATCGGAGATGACGTACGTGGCACTTCCGTTACCAAAGGATTAAGAGGGCGTGAACCCCGTTTTTGTCAGCTCTGCCGCCATCATGGAAGCAAGTGGATGCACCTGAGAGAATTCTCCAGCGATCGGCGTGATAATTAATGTCCGCCATCGTAACTTAGGATTAGTTAGCTTCGGCAGAGTACACATAGCAGTACATAATGTGAAGGCTAGTTTAAGAAAAAGCCTAAGCATTAAATTAGATTTTCGAGTGTCATCCCGGAAAGACCGACGCCATCATCAGGGACGGCTAAATATTCCTGAGGCAGATGTTACATGCTTCAAGTGTACATTTCTGGTAGTTAATAACCCGAAATCCTGCAACTGTAGACCATGTTTTAAAAGCTATTGCATGACGTGTTCCAGGCTCCCAGGGATGATGCATTCGCCCATTTGATTTCTCAGACAGGGCAAAGTGTTTAGTGTGCTAACACCAGACCTTTTTGGAGAGCGTTGAGTGGAGTCGTTGGCCGACTGCCTAAAGGGATCCCTAGTGTCTGAATCGCTGCTCGTCCTTTTGCTGTTACCACGTGCACTTACCCATACAGAATTAAAGGATGTAGTTTCTACTACCGCATGAGTGTAGGGCATAGGCCTCCTACACGCCATTTAGTTATACTACTTTTACTCTGTCCAGGGGACAGGACCCATAAATATCTTATAACACTTTAAAGCTAAACTACAACCTTAAGGATGCAGTGCCCAAAATTACCTTTCAGGGTAAGACAATGAAACACAGAGATTCGTTACATACATTTTACTGCAGTGCAAATGACCTACTTACACACATGTCTTAAATGGAGCAAGTGAAAATGACTTGGCACTTCAGGGCTTGTAAATGACCCGATATCGCGAAGGTAGGCGAGGCCCTTAATAGATTACGTGCGACATAAAGTTCCCTTTCACAGGAAAAGGCAGTGGGTCCAACCCTCGGCACAAATAATGAAAAAAGTTCCACTTATATAGTTACTATTATTATTAAATGATAAAAGCCTTGAATGTTGCATGCCGAGGGTGGTCACAGAGGTGACCTCCCACACTGCCGTTCTCTCTGAGTGCAAAGACAAAGATGCCATCATGGCTGCAGCGGCAGCGATAAGCGTCCGCGCCGGGGTCAAGTTGCTATCTAAGTGATAGTAAAATGTGTGCCCTCTTAAAACTAACATTATACATGTGATGCACTGAATTAACAATACATGTTAATGACATCCCCACGAACAAACAAGCATCTGTTTAGTGGCTGCACAATGTATATGTGGGAGATGTCACCACACTTACATAATAAATAACACTTTAAAAGGCTGCAGTACAGTTATTTGCAATTGACTTATTTACACACTGAAATTGCTATTAAATTTATTGCGTGCATTTCTTCTGCTGCTATTATAATGCTGCAGTCAAAAGGTGTCACTTCCGCTGCCATGGCGCTGCAGAACATCACTTCCGTCTCGCTCATACCATGCTGGCTGATCTCGTATGAGTTTCTGTTGCATGTGTGAAATAGGACTAATCGTTACTTCATTTATCATCTTCTACATAAGAAACTCTTAACCACTTCATTTTCTACAGACGAAAATGGCATATAGGCAGGGCAGTGCTATTCCCTGCCTATTTTGTTAAACATAGGGGCTGTGGAGCACTACATTTACGACAACAGGCCCGTCTACATTGCACAAATTAGAGGACCTCATATTACTGCTGTGCGGGCAGCCTACTTGTTCCTTCCAATGTATGTTGTACCTGGCAGTCGTAGTTTTGTGGAGACGCCGTGCCAGATCGCTAAATAATTTCCCCCAGGAGTTACCTCTTGAAAAAAAATTACTAAAACGACCATTGTCAGATGCGCGATCCAGGTCCCCGAGAAAAGTTACTTGCTGATTCTCGGTGACCTACACCAGCATACTCTTGGCTGTTTTTTCTTGTCGACCTTCGGCATGCTCTAACTGCGATTGATGACTGTGTGGTGCTAACGGCCAGGGAGACGCTAGTGAACATTGCGTTCATGTCTTAAAATTAGTATGATGCATTGCACCTCCAGGGCGATGACCTTGCTGATGGCTCCCATGCTCACCGAAGGGTGTTGTTCCCATTGCAGGTGGTGCACGCCGGCTGATGCAGATGCTGAAGCTTGGAGCGGCGGGGAGGGGTCGAGACCTGTTCTTACATCGAATCGTCGTCGCTGCTGCTGATACTGTCACTGATCGTCGGACTCCTCGATGCTCCTTCTTCTGGCGAGAGGAAAGATATGCTGTTCCTTGCTGGACTTGATGCTCCTTCTGATGAACCTTCCCCTATGCCCCTGATGTGGTCCTCCGATGCGAGGTCAGCTGGTATCGTAGTCTTTGTTGGCATCGTGGCGACGTCTTGTGGGCAGCTTCCCTGTGGGTTGATCGGGCTCGCAGTTGCCTCCACTGACTCGCTTTATGCGACGTCTTCCGAATGCAGCGTCTCTTCACTGGATGTTGTGACACTTCAGTTTGCAACGCCTACAATATTGATGTCATCATATGTTTGAGACGGTGTGACCTTTCCTCTTGCTCCTCTTCTTCTCCTGCCAACCTTATGGGCGCATGACTACCGGGTTTGGCAGTGGGGAAAAGGTGCCGAAGAGCTCTCCCATTGGTGCTTGAGCTTGCCTCTGCTTCGCTATTGGGCATTTCTGCCACATGCTCTCGGCCATTGGGCCCTTCCTCTTGCTCAGGAGCCTCTGTTTTGGGTCCTTGCATGGCTAGGTGAAGGTTGTCATGGTGTATGGCCACCTTGCACCTGCTGCTGACCTTAATGAGGTAAGTTGTATACCCTAGAACTTTTACAAAAACATGTGGTCTGCTCCACTTAGGGGCAAACCCTGCACAAAAGTTGCACTTTGCGCTGCTCAGCCTGTGCTCGTGGACGTAAACATGTTGTGTGGGCCTGTGTCTCTTTGGTGGGTGTATTGTTGCTGGTACCCATTGTCCTACATACTCCTCCTGGTGAATGCATGCCTTTTCCAGGCCTTGCTCTCGGCGCTGTCGCCTGCCTGCTGCACTTTCTGTTGCAGTGCTGTTTGCATGTTGGATTCTGAATTCTCAAGGGAGGGGAAGTTCCCTGAAGAATGGTGGCTGGTGATTGACCTATGGCTAGGTTCACCCTCCGTCTGATTGTAAACAAGGTCGCGGGCAGATGTTTAGCCCAACTTGTGCGGTTTGATTCTACCTGCAGGCGCAACTCAGTCTTGAGGTCTTGATTCCTCTTCTCAGTTGGGTTGGCCCGTGGGTGGTACACGGCCGCTGTATGATGCTGGATTAACCACCTGGTACACAATTCTCTCCAATAATTCCCCGTAAATTGTGTACCATTGTCTGTTAAGTGGGTGCGTGGGTAGCCCCATCGGGGATATAATTCGGTCTCCAGTACATGGGCTACATTGCGTGCCCGTGCATTGGAAACTGGGTATGCTTCCATCCATCTTGAGAACGAGTCACTCACCACAAGAATGAACCTCTTGCTATTAGGGCGGCGCGTATACCGCCCCATCAGGTTCAGCGAGATGGACTGGAATGGCCCCTGCAGCTTCCGTGGCTGTTGTTGCGTTACTCCATCCGCTCTCCTACTCTTGCAGATATTACAATTTACGCACCCTTTCGCATATTACCGGACGTTTCTGGTGACACCGGGCCAGTGGAAATGGTTCTGCACATTTCTTGTGGTCTATGATGTGCCAGGGTGGCCTGCAAATCGTGCATCATGTACATGATGTAGCACCTGTGCTCGTGTACTTTTGGGCACGTACAACTTCCAGGTTGCTTGAGGACGATGCAGTCGTGTCACAATGTGTGTGCCGTTCATTCGCCACCACTCCTGTTCACTCTGCATGATGGAGGTGACACGAAGTTGGGTGTCTGTACACTGTAGTTGTGCAGTTAAAACACCTGTCTGTAGGTCTTCGATCCCGACTTCTGGTTCCTTAGGTACATTTATTCGTTGTATGTTTTGTTGCTGACTTTTGAGTTCTATCTGCTCTAATTGTTGAGGAGGCGTTGCACCAGGGGGTTACTTTTCCCTGGGGTAGTGAGCGTCCGGCTCGCCTACCCCAAGGGTTCGTTTCCCGTCGGTGGTTTGCTGATGTTCTGCGGTTGGTTGCGTTTTGGGCACTGATTGTGCAAATTCATTTTGCCTTCTCCTTTGCAATAAAGGCACACAAATGGTGGCTCACATGGGCATCCTGCCATACCCGAGGTTGCTGATGTCTGAGATGCCATCCTGGGTTCGGGGTATGTTCTTGTCCTGATCACACCTTCTCCTACTACCTTGTTAACTGCCGGTTGCTCCTCTCCCCGCTCCCTTTTCTCTGCGTCTTTTATCCGGCGCGAATGATATCCGCCACCCTCTTTAGTCCGGGCGTTTTGCGCTCGGATGGCTTCGTCCAGCAATGCGGCAGAGCGCATTAAGTCATCTGTGCTACTGTGAATTAACGGTGCCATTGCTAGCTTGTTTTCCGCTCTTACAGTTGATGCAAATACTTCGGGGATCTCACGCTCGCTCATGTGTGGATGAAAGTTTCTGATTTGCCCTATCTTTCTCGTTGCAAAAGCGGTCAGGGATTCGCCCACTTTCTGTACTTCTAGCACAGCCCTGCTCTGTGCTTGTAATGAGGAGTAGGTATTAACAAATCGACTTTGAAAGCTGTTAAGAAGTTCTACCCATTCAATACCTTAGTGACTGATTGTTTTCCACCAATTACTTGCCTCGCTGGCCAATTTAGTCCCTATACAGTTTGGCCACTCTTGCTAGCACAGCGTGTATCTATCTAAATGTGTTGTGCAGTCGTTTAGGAATACTTGCGGGTCCTCACTTGGTCTGCCTGAAAACGTCGGTAAACATTGAAATTGGGCCGGGGTTGTACCGGCTTCAACGGCTCTTGTGATTGCTGTAAATAATTCTGGATTATTATGATCGTTTTGTTGCGGGTACGTGACATGCGTGGGTTGTGACGTCTCTTTATGCGGTACTTCTGTTCTTCTGGGTAAGGGCGTTGAATGTGCCAGTGGGCTTTGGTACACTCTGGCCCATTCCGAAAGTTCCCGCGCACAGTGATGTGCGCTAGACAATTTCGCCCCTGCTACTGACTTGACTTCTGACCGCAGCGATGGAAATGCGCATTGTCCGCAGCTGAATCTCCCGGCGGCTTGATTTGCCATGTCTTGCCCGGTCAAACATTGCCAGTGCGTTTTGCGTCTGCACGCCTCACACCTCACGGTCTCTTGTGACCTTTGCCTGCAAATTTCCTGTTGACACCGTTCATGCGTTTGTAAATATTCTGTTCCGACTGCTTTGGAAATTTTGTATGATCGGAAAAGAATGCGTTCGCACGTTACGCAGATAATACGGCCTTGTTGATCTGTGGTGGCCTTTTCAGTCTGGCTCAAACATTCCGAATGTAAACTACGTGCACACTGTACACAAATTACGGTCCCGTTTCCCCTTCCTGCACACGTAATTTGGTTCGCACACCTGCCATACTGCCAATGCGTAGTTACATTTATTGTCAAGTTGAAATCGATTAAGTGCGGCTGTTCACGTTGACAAACAAATTTGCTTGGGCAAACCTTGTTTATTTTGCGTGGGTTGTACTTAGCCACAGTCGGCACACAAAATTGCTGGTGTACTACCTGAGGTACAGTTCCACGTTTTGTCCACTCGGGCTCTGTTTGCCGTGATTATTCTTTCTTTGCGAATTCTCAAATTCTGTGTTTCCCTACATGGACATATTACTTATTCAAATGGATTCGAACCTATTGTGGGTTGCACACACGTCAAACATAACGGTTTCGCTTGGCCTGCGTTTGTACACCAATTCAAACGCTTCCGGACATTATCTCGTACTACCGCGTGCTGTAGAGAGCGGGCTTCAAGGTCAAACATCGTGTTGTTACGCGGCTGGCCATCTTTTACTCTTCACGGGGGGAGGGGGATATTTACCATTTCTCTCGGCGCCTTGCTTCTTGCTGCGAACACGTGTTCCAGCTGCGCGAGTGACGCGTGTGTTTTACCAGTATACTGCTTGCTTTTAAAAACGGAAAAATCACCTTGAAAAGTTTCTTGAAAATTAGTTGTGGGCTCTCGACGTACGATTGTCGCACAACATCTTTGAAAAACTTAGAACAAATGCCCTTGATAAATGGCTGTAAAAATTTTGTTGACAATTGAAAAGTCCGTGAAAAATCCTTAATTTTTTATAATTATTTTGAAAAATGCTCAGAAAAGTTTTAAAAATTGATTTAATTGACCATTGCACTTTAAGTTTGATACTGTTCAAGGGAAAATCCTGAAAAAATCTATTGTTTATTTTGAAAAAGTTTGCAATTTTTATTACTGAAAAATGCTGCAGAATTATCCGGAAAAGTTCCGGAAATAATGAAATTGAATTTTGACTGCTATTGCTTGAAAATACCGCCTTACTTTGCTCGACGTGATGCCTGTTGCCAATCACTGCACACATTGATAAAGGCCATGTGCGTTTGTTTACAAAACACTCTCGCACTTATACACATCTGCTGTGCTGTTGCCTTACTGCCGACCAGTGTTAAGTATAGGTACACTTTTATATAAAATTTACACTTGCAGTGTCGAGTGGGTGTGTTCGACATGCATCTGTTTTGGCTTACAGTTTTGTCTTTTTCATTACGCGTCACATCTAACCAGTGTATGTTTACAAAAGTTAAAACGCCTGATGACATTGCCAGTAAACACCCCAGCTTAGTGGATTGTTTTGACAGATGCAGGACCTCACTAGACGTCAGTTGACGTATGTTATTTCCTACTCGATTCACTCTACGTCTGTAGACGTAACACATATGCACTCTACGGTGTAAACAAATCTGACAAATTTACAAATGTATAATTGTACAAATAGTGTGACAAAAGAAAACACAAAAACCCTTGCTATTATTAATGTTGATTGTAGTGTTGACTGTGCTGTCTTAATTGCGTTGTTTGATAGGTGTCTGGAGGTATCAGGTTACTCGCCAATGACTGTAGATGTTCGTTGTGAAGCACTGTCGCACTGTTACCATTGTCGCCTAGCCTGTTGTCCACGTGTTGTGTTGAGCAGACTACCGACATGTTGTTGGTGCTCTCCTGCACTCTGATGTTCCACTGTTATTTGATTCGCCCGAGTTGGGAAAGCCACTTGACACGTTGCGCCTCCAGATGTGCTGGGATGCTCCACCTGCTCCCAGGCGGGAGCAGGTGGAGAACAGGAACTGGTGATGTGCCCGGCACTACATTCGGTAGCGTGAACGATGTTGAATGGTGTCGTACGGCCGACGGCCTACGGCGACCCTGGATACTCGGTCAATATGAAGGAGAGCAAATTTAATTGTCAGTTAAATTATGTTGAATTAAAAATATTTCCTTCGAGGCGAAGCTGTCGGCCACTTCGCACTCCTATATTATCACTGAATCTACTCTGCTTGAGGGAGGCAGGCCCCGTAAAATACAAAACATACACTGAAACAACTTTAAAGTTGATGCTACTATGAGGGCGCAGGACCCGATGAACTCTGGAGAGTTAATACAATAAAACACGTCTAATTATGGTATTACTGTTTTATTACCGCAAAGGTACAATGAAATGTTACTGCACGTGAAAATGACTACCCTTGGTTAAGCGGACCCGGCACTCTGGACCTGCCCGTGGTCACTACTGTGGAAAGTTAGAGATACGTAAAAACACGTCTCGCGCATGAAGTCCTGGTATGCTACTTCAGGATGCAGGGAGACCTCCCCTCGGCTAAATAAAAGTACTTAAATGGTCTTGAGTTACGTTAACTATTGCGATGAAAGAAAATGCAGCCTAAATTGAATTTCCGAGGGGGGTACGCAGAACTTGCTGTCTGCCCTACCGGTTGTCTGGAGTGCTGAAGTCTGACTATTGACATGTCATCGGCTTCGCTGCACGCACGGCGAATCCAGCGCCAAAAATGAAAACATGACAAAACAGAACTTAATAATTAACATGATAAATGAAACTGACATTGTACATAATTATGATTACCAAACTAAAACACATTGGTGACATACTCGTGAACGCCGGAGAATCTGATATGGCTAAGAATGTGACGTCACATGGATTTCGTATCTTCGGGCGGAGCTAACCATGTCTTATATGATGCGTTATATACTCTCTATGCTGGAACGGGCGGTTTCCTTAGTTAATTATCGTGCAATCACCGTTAAAAATGCCTAAAAAATGCTCCTATTAATTAATGCGGCTAGGGAGCCGCTCGCCACTTTACACTTCCTGCGGGGATGTGATTCCCGTCTTTTGACACCACTTGGAGCCACGCCGCACTCCGGATTCGGCCACGGGGTCCGTCGACATCGCGCGCATCGGAAAGCTGCGTTCCCTCCAATGGCTGTTGCGTCAAATGGCCGTGACTTCACGGGACACACTCGTTTAGGCCACATATCCATTCGTGACGAGAGCTGTCTCTTGTGATGAATGTTAAATATCATTACCCGCGGCCATGAGTTACAGCACTGCAAGAAAAGTGTAATGCCGTACTTGTCGACCTGCACTGATCGAGACCGCGACCTAATGTCGATCGGTCGAGTATTGCTGTGTGTTTAATGTGTCTGCGATGGAACAAACGGCCACAAAGGATACGTGGGCGTCAGGAACACGTCAAGTAGTGACATTTTATCAGAGGGCCTAGATTCGTCCCAGAGGTTCTCGAGATGGAGATGTCAACGAGCCCTACCTAAGTTTTGAAATTATGCCGAGTGTATAGCTATTTTATCTTGATAGTACAGATCAACCTGAGCTAGATAAAATTTGAGAATGAACTTACCACATAAAAATTAACTCATTGGTATAACATTCAGGGCAACAATTTCATTAATGTCTAATTTATTTATTTCATTTGAGCTTTGAATGAAACAATATTTGATATATTTCTAATAGAAATCATCTGAAGTTGAATACAAGTATAAAGTTAATGCAAGGCTTATGATTTCGGGTAGCATAGTTTATCTTGAGTGTTACCATGTGTGAGTTGTTTTAGTATTACAATGAATTTTCATGAATGTGCAAATCACGCTGCATAAAAGTGTTGTAGAAAGAAGTTCTGTTCTGTTTCGGTGAGATCACCGTCACTGCTGGCAAGTCTAATGTAGACGGTGTGCTTAGTCTTATGTTGTCGCAATTGTTTTTATATGTTGATGTGTTCAACGTTCCCCGCCCTCTCATTTCAACCCATTCGCAGTACCGTAGCCTAGACGAGTGCAGTGCAGTGTCACATCATGCGCGTATTTGTTTATTCATTGCCTTTTTAATTTTTCAGTGTAGTGTTGATATCAGGCGTCACGTGTTCACCACAGCGACCACGTGGGTTTGTTTTGTTTAACTCTATGTGCCCAAGTTGTGTTTTGATGTAATGTGTTTTATTTGAAGAGTTATTATTAAATGTGTTTGAAGTGCCTACTATCACTATGTTTAAGGTAAGTGCTGTGTACAAAGTGTACCCAGATGATTATTAGTAAATAAGAGGGAATTGTTTATGTTGACAGTTGTAGTGTGATGTATGTTCCATTTGTGCACTAGAGTGCACCGAGTCACCCTGCATGGTAAATAGTAAAAGTAATAAAAGATTGTACATAAATTTCTGTCCTCAGGTAGTGTGTTAACATTTAGAGTGCAAACAAAACCTAACGTAGCATCATTTGTTTACAACGGGCATCACATGCCGCATATAAAACATACATTATCAGCCAGTTCAATGTTTATGTTTAGTATTAGCGACCTGAGTGTAATTGTGTACTTGCATAGGGTTTTGTTAGTTTTAAGGTAAACATAACCTCCAATGGCCAGTCAGGCCAAACCACAGTGGCCGCCTATGACGGTAGTACAGCGGACGTGTCTGTTAATAACATAAATAATTTCCAAGTTTGCATCAAATTGAAATTTAAGCGTTTTTATAAAGAACCAAAACAGTGCAAAGAAGGACATATACATTAAATATGGCCACAAGTGAATGAGGGACAGTACATATGAAATAAGAGCCACACAAGCTAAAAAAAAAAAAAAAAAAAGTACATTTTAGGTTAAAAGTGACTGGCTGCAGGACAGCTAGTACAGCCGTGGTCACAGGACTATTAAATTAGGTATTTTAGTTTAGGGCATCTTTTATATTCAGTGTCAATATTTATGAAACCTACTATGTTGTAGCAGTCATTTAAGACCACCATTCATTTCATTTAAGATTTAATTTCATTAAAAAAATTTTTTTCAACGGGTCATGCGGGAACGGCCACGCTTGGCCCCGGCCATCCCACGCTGCCATGTTCAGTAGTCTAGCGGTACTCATGTCGTACAGACATCCATCGCGGCCTCCACGGGCCTTCATCATTTCGTGTGTAAATCATGTAGAGTCAATAGTATAATTTTTTAATATGGAAACTTAACTTGTTTTTGCGTCACCCGGGGAGAGCTCTGTACGACAGTCCAGTCCGTTTGTACACGGCCGGACCTTAATTTTTCACATAAGTTCCATGTAGGCTTCACGCCATTTTTGCTACTTTCGCGTTCTCCCACACTAACTGAGAAAATGTTATGTGTGTGCCTCGCATGAGGATTCATGGAATAAAACATGTGATTTTGAATGAACTACGCCAACTTTTATTTCTGGGCATGCTTCTCATCCTATGTAACAAATATTTTTCGGTATTTCGCAACAAAGCCGTAGGATGGCCAGAACAATCCTTTCGGGAGCGAGTGGCATACTAGGGAAGGCCAACAGTCCCTACTAGTCCAGGCATCATGGGAATTTATTTTATCAAATCTTCAATAGTACGTAGTCAGCCTCCACAGACAGCGGAACATTGGAGGTCGAGCCACGCTATCGCCGTCGGCCGAACGATCTCACTGCAGTCTCGTGCTCACTGCATAGTGAGCTGGCGCCTATCCGAGCACATCTGCTCAGCAACATTCCAATCCTGGTAACCTCATCATTCCCCCCAATGGTCCAGAAAATATCCACCTCGCCGTCAGTGTGTTCTTTTGTGAAAGTGTCTAACTCGAATGATAATTTTTGACAAAGTGATTGAATTAAGTTTATTTATATGTATTACAAAAATGGCACAACCAACACGTAGGTCGTTATCACAGATATTACGAGTGGAATGAGTGAATATTCAGACAGAAAGCCATACTATCTGAGGAGTTCTCTTCGAGAGATTAGGGCTAACTACAACAAAGAAATGGAGGGAAAGGGTTCGGAGACCATGAGCCTAGAAAAAGCACCTCAACTCAGCAACGATTATACTATGGAAGGCGAAAGTGTAGTATTGAAGGAACGGATGTTCGAGCTTATGAGACGAGTCGTGTAAGAACATTTGAGTCAGGTATACCTGTACTAGGGAACAATTCTATACCTAGGATAGGTCAAACGTCTGACACTGGTCAGATATGCGATTATAATAATGTTTTCCAAATCCTATTGGCAGAAATCAAAGAGCAAAAGACCGAGTTGAAAGCGATTAGAACGAAGTACAAGAAACAAAAGGTTGAATTCACTGAAGATTAATGGTAATATTTACACTAAACTGGTAACACTAAAGGTAGAGATAAAAGCATCTTTAACGAAAATTGAGGAGAGAATGTCGCAAGATGCCAGTGTACTTACTGCACAGCTGGAAGCAACACAACTTTCTTTTGCATCCTTACAAAAAAAGGTGGACACTTTAGTTATGTGGATTCGCATCCTTCGCCACCCAGACCGTTTGCCCGGCCAACCACAGAAGCTGTGCAGCTATAATACCCACTCTACATGCATGTGCTAAGTGATGCGCCAGTGCACTCTGTGCTACGTGTGTGTAAAGTGCAAAGAGTAAAGGCGGAGAACGCTCGTACACCCCAGTGCAAGGAGGTTCACAACAATATTATGAAAGGGGAAAGGGCGTAACGACAGATGCCGTATAAACCGTTAATTTCTAATCGTATAATAGGGTGCCTGTTAATAAAAGTTGACAAGTAAAGTAGTGGGTAGAGTTGTTATTTCAGTGTTTTGGTTTCACCCCAATTGTATCACCTTCAAGTTGATGGGGTTGGCTTTCTGGACTCCAGGAGAATTCAAGTTTAGCATAGCTACCACCGCCGGCCGGACCCGTCATAGCCGACGCGACCATGCTATGCAATATCCGGATCACTAATGAATGTTTTTTTTTTTTAAACCGTACCAACAACTACTCTCACTTAAACAAAAAAACCGAAACAAACGACGTGTCATTTACACTATAAAAAAATCATAACAAACACCTACCCAGTCTCACTCGCACCTGTAAATTAAAACAAACAGCAGGTCTCATACACTTAAAAAAAAAAAAAAACTGAAGTATACCACATGTTATTTAAACTTTAATTTTAAACTGAAACAAACAACATGTCATTCAAACTTCTTTTTAAAACTGAATCAAACAAGTCATTCAAACCTTAATTTTGAACTGCAACAAACAACATGCCATTCAAACAACTTTTTAAACTTAAACAAACAACATGTCAAAAAACTTTTATTTTAAACTGAGACAAACCACGCGTCATTAAAACATTAATTTTAAACTGAGACAAACAGCATGTTATTCACACTTTAATTTTAAACCGCAACAAACACTATGTCATTCACACATTTTTAAAAAACTGAAACAGCAAACTCAATCTCGCTCGTGCCTGTAAATTGAAATGACAATAATGATAAAAACCCTGATACCTGTCAAAAAGTAGAATAACCTTCGCCGCCATCTCCTCTGTGCCGATTCCGATGGTGCATGTCGGCGGCATGAATCAGCAAAGAGAGCAACCGTTCACCGTACCGATGATTCTTTCTCCAGACGTACTCGGCCAGGTAGCCGACCCAAGATTTTTTCCGTCAGCCAAAGCAGGGAATGCTGTATCTCACCGAACACCAACTCCGCTCAATGTTTTGAGTGTGGACCCTCAACGTCTCGCCCCTCTTCATCTTTAGCATGTTTCGAGTGTTTATCATTTCGCTCTTTTCACCGCACGCATATTCCCTCCTGTGATTAACCTGCATGTGACAATACCCATGAATGTCCAAGTTCCTGTAACCGCGCCAACAATCAGAAATTATCGTCGTGCTCGGCACAATCCAGACGCGAATGATTTTGGTCAGGGTCGCCGCGTTCCTCTTTTCCACTCGCACCGGGAAGAATATTGTAGTGTCGTTTCTCTGCACTCCCCCGAAAACCCACTGGCCGTGAACTTTGCGTCCTTTACGGTTCTTGCACTTGCCCAGCTTGGACTCATCGATCTCGACCACTTTGCCGGCACGCCTAAGCATTTCCTGTATATCAGCACCTAGTCTACGCACACTTGGCGGAAGAAACTCGACCAGGCGATGACCGTCTTACCCGAGAACAAATGTTTGTTCACTATAGTCTGCCGTCGAGAGTATTTGATCAGGCACCACAGTAAACACAACTCGACTATCTTTCCGGGAGACAAGTTTGAATCTCCCACGAAACTGCCCCGCCTCGCCGACACTTTAAAGTTCCCTTTAGTTCCGTCCTCTATTCGACGTCGGCACCAGCAAAACAAAACTTCCAAGCCTAAAATGTCAAATGAAAATTAAATACCTTAACATATGCAATGAGTCGTATACCGACCACAGGAAAAGCGAATGCAAAAGTTGTAGAAATAAATATCATTAACTATAATATAAAAATGAATTGATAAATTTCAACTCAATATACAGGATGTTAGGAGAGTAGCTGTACCAGAACCCTAACAAAGCCACTGAAAAAAAGCTAAATATGATGTAAATATTTGTCATGAAATTAGAAACCACACGAAAAACGACATCCAGACTAGGGATAAGTCCCAAATTAGTAAATATATCATTCATAGTGAATACGTTCCAATGTACAGACAATAGCAAAATTCACCTCATAAGTCTTTCAAGTTAATGTAGAGGTAATTATGGAAAATCACCCTACTAAAATAAAAGCATCATGTATTGACCCACTCTTAAATTGTCAGATAATCATAATTAATAGACAGGGGAATATAGACTTCTTACCAGTATGCCACCATGAACAGGAGTATATTACAATTGCAAATGATAACGACTTGTTTATGTACCAAATAGACACCCACACATCACCATTTTTAGGAGAATATCAAAAAGAGCTACACATATAAAAATTGAAAATTGCCCTAATCATTACGGCTAAAGCCGAACCAAAATATTTAAGACTAGCTAGACGATATGCAATATCGGGAAACTGCGAGATTTATATGATAATAAATACCCTAACGCCGTCGGGTGAGACACGATACGAACGGTGACACAATAATCTAACGGTAGGTGGGCGCCAGCAGTGTTTCCTAGTCACCGCACTGTTAAGGCTCAGGGTTCTCAGGGATACTGTGGGTTCTGTGTGTCCGTCTCACCCGAGCGTACTTACAAAACACTTTGCATTACTAGACATTTTAACACTGAAAAAGGCGAGAGGTTGCTGTTACTACAAGGAAATACTTTATGCACTGTTAGACTTGCTTTTATTATGCCATTCATAGAAAATCGTGCCAGAACGAGCTTTATGGTTGCAAACTCGGACGTGTCTAGCCGACTCCGTTGGGTGCTCCCCCAGCCCACAATTGATCTAGTGCACTCCTAGATGGATGACTTCTCTGTGGTGTTAGAGAACACAGTCTCCACAGGCAAATGGATTTACAGCCGCTAGGATGTACTGTAGATTTTTCCTGAAGACAGGGCACGGAGAATTACAAAATGAGCAGTGGACACGTGATTATTTGGCATCGCTAACGCGGACTCGTCGGGGCACGTCTCCCAACACGTGGTGAGTGTGGTGGCGGCTTTTACACATAGCCGGCTAGGACCGTAATAATATCACCGTGCAAATTACACAAATTAAGATGAGACAGCAAGGGACACGGCATGAAAGGTCACAATAAACACGCAGATGCGTGAAAGCAAAATTATATGGTGCGGATGCCGCTGGATAAGATTCGTAGCGGATCGTGTGGTGCAGGTGAATTTGCAGTATTTCTGCGTAAAAACGGCAAATTATTGTCAGACAAATTGTCGGTGATGTAGGAAAAACATATCCCCCTGAAGATTTAGGCATTTATAGACTTGTAGCATACCCGATTGCGGGAAAATCATACATGAAAGAGACCGCGTAGTCATACATACAAACCATCAATCACGTGAAAATACACGGAACTCTGATGGAAATAATACATAGAATCCTGAAATTAACTATGGGGCACATTTACAAAAATTAACCTTCAAAGCGCATGGATGGCGCATATATTGACTTGGCGGCTGTTAACTACGTGGTCGCAAATGATGTGGCCGTAAAACAATTTAACATGACAAAAACCCTAAAATACATACAAAGAAATAAAGCCATTTATATTGCACACAGCAATTAAACAGAAATGACTCTGAAACGCCTTTAGCATAGGCAGATGGCGCCTGATTCAAAGTTGTGCGGGGCGCGTGGCCTCGCCGACATATTTCCTCCTTTCTCCTCGATTATGTTTAAAAAGCGACTAGGGTGCAAATTACTATGTTAAGCGGAAGCATAATGCTGGGGAAATGTCTGGCAAAACGTACGCAAGGCAAAGGTTAACCGGTATACTAAAAGTGAGCTATTGTAACCTACATTAGTGAAAAAAGTTTGAAGTGCGTACGTGACAGCATCTTACCTCACCAGCTCTCCTCGATGAACTTCCCAGAGGTAGGGGTCGCGCGGACCTACCATGGCTGCCTAGGGCGTTCACACAAGCGGAAGTGCTAGGCATGGCGAGTGAAACTTTTATCTTTTAAAAGAAATGGCACATAAATATTTTAAATAAAGTTTTACATGAAACATTTCAATTGGGAATTTTCTGTATTGGTTGAATGTCTTTTATGACGGCGTTTACGCCGGAATAATAATGTTCTTAGTCTTCGCGCAGCGCACATTTTGAATTAATAACCAAACATTGAGCAACAGTTTAGAACATATAATTTGTTCACTTAAAAACACTTGAAACCTGAAATAAAACAAAAGGCATGATTTACACTCCAGATACATATCCTATTACGGGAATGTTCAGTTTATGGCATCTTTGCGCACGTGCGTGCCCACATGTCACATGAGTTGTGAGCGCTGTCATGGACTTCACGCGGGTGGCTGTTAGCCGGCGTCAACCCTTGTAGGCGAAAAGAAACTCACTTTAGTGCAATATTACTACATTAACGAAATAATAGGAGCACATCATGATGCGTTATTGGGAAGCGGACACCTTGGACAATTCAAAACATTACAAATATCAAAAACGCTTTCTATTGGGACACTATGAACAGAGACGTCAAGGAAAACATAAAATATTGTCCTATTTCTAAAAAGATAAAACCCACAAAACCAAAAGCCAATCGGACAACTCCAATCAATCTCACAATTTACATTTATAGAGTCATGGGTGCAAGACACCAAAGACAGCCTTTACAATGTGAAGCCAAAGGCAATAAGTATATTCTAGTTATGACCAGATTTTATCTCACAATTTACATTTATAGAGTCATGGGTGCTAGACACCAAAGACACTCTTTACAATGTTAAGCCAAAGGCAATACGTATATTCTAGTTATGACCAGATTTTACAGCCGTTAAAGAAATTGTTACACACGTGTGCAAATTTTTTAAAATATGTTGTTTTAAAATATGGTTGCCCAAAACAAATATTTACCATCAGAGGCACATCTTTCAATAATGAACGCGTAAGTGAATTATTAAAAAAACCGCAAATCAAAAAACTCCAAACTACAGCATATAATCAAGCCTGTAGTGGGCTTGCTGAGAGCACAAATAAATTTCTAGGTCAACAACTTACAGTTTATGCAAATGAGAGTTCCGCTAGCTGGGACAAATATATGGACAATTTATTGTATCTAACTATATATAACACGTTGATTAATACGAGTACGAAATTCACTCCATTTTACCTGCTCCACGGAGTAGAAGATACTCAAACGTCACACGTAATAACGAACACATTTTCCCTACGCGGTGATAATTGGTGTCAGAAATTAGTTAAAGATAGAGAGCAGACCAAAATTAACTTTGATCAGGCACAGGAAAAGCAAAAAAAAATTATTTGATGCAACGTTTAGGCCAAACACAATACTAATCGGTCAGTGGATTTGGATAAAAAATAGAGCACGTAAAAAGTCTTTAAAATTTAAATTTAAAGGCCCCTTCAGGATACACAATATTACTGGGCCATCTACCATAGTAGTTCAAATATACAAGAAGGGACAACATATGTTGGACTACATAAACACACGTAATATAAAAACAGCCAATGTTAGGAAGTAATATCACAAAGTTATGTTACAGGTGACAAGGTGCAGGATGGAACCACCAATAAGAAGATTGATGATGTTCCTACTTCATGTTGTACTGTATGTTACAGGTGGACAGCTGTTCCGCACACATGCAGCACTGGCAGCAAGTTCAACACTAGTTCTACTACCAAGACACCATACCACTGGTTTACAGTATCCCCATACAAAAACCATCGTCATCAAGTAATCTAGAAATATGGCTGTACACAGCAAATATGGCTGCACACAGCGTACACAGTCCATAATAGTACAGTCTGTTTAAATGCAAAAGTGCTGCATAGTTATATAAGTGTGGTAAAAGGAAATGTCATACATCAATTCTTGAATGAAATATCATTAAAAACCAAAGTAACGCGAGGTATTGAACTTTTAGGTGAGGTTAGCAACTGGTGTTGTCACCTATTAACAAATAAGCGTTCACAAGTTCTCTTGGGTAAAGATGAACTACTCGCAAAACAGACCTTGAAAGTAGGGTTATCTCCCCCAAACACAATTTAAATGTAACAATTCACGTGGTATCAGAAATCAAAATGCATGCAGAAAATAAAGTTAATTAAGCTGGCCCAGGCAGTAAATATGATCTCACAGACAGTCAATCAACAAAGAAAGGTAACAGAACATGCTGATGAGGCAATCATCGAACAACAACTAAGTAGCTCGATTTTATTAGATATTATTAATAATGTTGTAAATGAGCAACAACTTATGACATAAGTACAACACTGCCAATGTAATCAATTACCGTTATAAGCAATACCACCAGAAAGCCTTAAAACGGACCTTGAAAATCTTCAAAACAAATTCAAATTACTAAAGCTTAACCAATAATTAAGTATTCCAAAGGGAAATGTTTTACAGTACTACACAAATGCAATCACAGAATGCGGCCTTTCAGACACATAAGCTGTAATAAATATACAAGTGCCATTACAAGCTGCAAATAGGAACTGGCAAATTTACAGAGCAATCAATATGTCCTACGCATATGCAAACGAAACATGCGAAATCGAACTATAGACCGATCGTGTTTCTGATTCAATGGCTATCAGACAAGTGCCAAAATCAGCCGAAAACCTTGACGGCATATTTTATATTCTCAAGGAAAATATCTGTAGCGATAAACATCGGTGACTATCAGCAGCTATCATTCCAGATAACTTTGAGCTAATTTAGTAAAAATGCAAGTTTAGATGCACAACAGGCACATCCTTCATAACTAATTGTATCAGTCCGCAGGAATATATTCTCACTAACGCACCAGCGAATGTGGAATTGTGATGCGTAAACAAAACACTGAGTGCCGACATTTTAAGATACCAAATTGGTAACACTGAAATTAATCTCCCTTGTGGATGCGAGATAATGTCAGGATGGGAAACATTAATTGACGCAACTCATATTTGCGATTCAAGAGCACCAGTAGTGCCAACTACTAAAACAGTTATAACCATTCATTGGTTGAACAATAAGGAATTCGAACTCAAACAACTTCGGTTGGACAACGGCATCCACTTTTATAAGGTAACTAACTCACTTAATCCTAACTGGAAAATAAATCACACGACGCTGCCAGACCTACTAATGTACAAAAAACCCAATTATGTACCCGTAATGACGCAAACCGTGGTATTTACATATCTAGTACAAGAGCATTACAATTACCTTACGGCAGCAGTCATTCTGTTGCTGACACTTATTCTCGTAGCGTTGTACGTCAAATTACTTAGAGTATCACACGTATTACACGAAGTTGTTCAAATTGCCTAAATATAAGTAGTGGGAGATACACTTAGTACGCAATCCTGCAGAGAAGGTATGTTATTTTTAATAAAAACAATTACATTGTGTATTGCGCGACAGTAGAGCAACACTGGCAGCGGTCATATTTAATGGTTCCCGTAAGGTATTTCATGCCGGAAAAATAATAAGGAAAGAGAATGGATACACATACTAACATTTGAATTACATTAGCTGACCAGTAGTAGGCATACGGCGGAGGTAGGGCACCCGGAATTCGGGAGTGGATCGGTGGATCGAGATGCCATGTTGGATTCTGGACTTTCCGCTCTGTCATTCTGGTCACACGACCACCGTATTGGATTTCGCAATGTTGGTAGCCAGTATGTTGCCATCTTGGACCACCATCTATGTAGCTAGTACGCCATCATCTTGGACCACCATATTGGTAACCAGTATGTCATGTTTTATGCCCTTACATTCCGAGGGTTCCTTCTCTTTCTTCTCTTCCATTCCTTCTATTACTTTCTCTTTCTCTCTTTTCTTTTGCTCTCTTCCTCTCCGAGGGTTTTCTCCGAGTGCTCTCACTTATGTTCACTTTTGCATTCTTTCTCTTTCTTTCCTTCTGTCATTTTTTCATTTCATTCTCTATTTCTTTCCTTTCTCTCTCATTCTTTCTTTCCCTCTCCTTTCCTTTCTCTCGCGTTCGTTCATCATTTGTATACATCTTTTGAAAATAATTATGTAGCAAGTCGGACTATAAGCAAGTGAATATTTACAGACAGTTATGTAGGCAAATAGAATTTGCGAATTCTTAGGAGGCTGACAGTCTCGCAAAATTTTTAGTTTCCAAGTAACATTTATAACCCCGGGAATTTATATATCTAATACCTTTATAAGCATAGTGGCTAGCTTAAAATAATATTTTGCTTTGTTGTTTCTACGAGATCTGTTTATTACAGACCGTTTATGATACAGGATTAAAATTAGAGAATAAATACTGTATTTACTCGATTTTAATATTTATTTAATTTTTTTAGGTATAACTATTCTACTTAGATCTTCATTCAATGTATGTGCATATAAACCAAGCACCAATATATATATATATATATATATATATATATATATATATATATATATATATATATATATATATATAATCAGGCAGGGTACATCATCAGCTAGAAATTAAATACTTTTTTTTACTTATATATTTACATACAAACAGAATCCTTCAATTTTTCCATGCTATTCACGTAGTATCTTTACAGCAGCACATTATTAATTTAAATTGCTAATACACAGCTCAAGAAAGTCCATTATAGCAAGCATCTAACCAGAACCATTGGCCATTTGGCCATATATAGTTCTCGACAAAATTTTACGACTGCCACTGTCAAACAGCTCCATAAAATGAACCCAGTGGCTTATATACTCGCAAGCAGGCACCTAAACATTTAATGTTCCACCAACTGTAACTCATGCATGCCATCTGCTCTACCAACTATCAACTAACTTACATAGGCCAGTAATAAGTATTTATTTTCAAGTTTGGCTATTAAGCATTTATTTTTAATATATAATTTTTACATATAATATTTTATTGCTATCCCAGACTTAAGTATGTAGGGACGTTTACCCTATTTGAACTTAGAAAAATATTTCCTTCTCCTATGTAATGCTTCTAAATTTTTCTTACACCATGTCATAACCTGTTCAATATCCATTTCACATACTCTAAGATAATCTTACCTAATTTAACCCAACCTAAGATAATTTAACCTAACTTCACCTATCCTAACGTAAACTAACTTCACCTAACCTAACGTAACCTAACTTCACCAAACCTAAGATAATTTAACCTAACTACACCTAACCTAAGATAACCTAACCCAATCATCTTGAAAGAACTCTGATTTTTTTATTTATTTCTCTCGACATTCACTTAACCTAACCGCCATATTCTAGTCACCGCCAGACCTATCTTCACCTCCCCTCATTCCAGCCTTGCTTAACAGCCATATCGAATTGTACTGAGTACCAAAACAGATATAATGCCTTCCACCATGACATTAGCTTGCTCATTCATGCTATTAACCATGCAGGCCATATACACCACCACACCTCAGACTTACTGATCATTAATAACAGTCAACTATATTGACTACAGTGGCGAAGCGTTAATGGAATCTTTGGAAGCGGCGCTTCCCTTGTATAATGCAGAACTAAATAAAATATTTTATTTTAATATCATCTGGAAAATGTAACCTTAGCTACAAAAACCACAATGGTATAGGGTTATTTTTTCAGCATGAAGTCTGCGACAGCCTTCGACAGTGCGGAGTCGTGTCGTACGAAATGAAATAAATAACGAGCGGCACGCCCAGGCCCTCCCGTGCCTATACAAAGTCACTGGATCGACTGGAAGCTGCTACCCTAGCAGCGTCCAGCAGTAACCGCGTATGTGTGTGTGTGTGTGTGTGTACTCTCCGGCTCCGATGATAAATAAAATAAATTTAAATTATATTACTTATTTATTAATGCACAGATTCCTAGATGACTGTATACGAGGCCGGTTAGCCAAGTGCCTAGCGATCGCTGAAGTTCGCGAGCAGTTGTCCCTTCCCCGCGTGACGTCTGTTAATGGAGTCACTTCACGCCACTATTTGATGATGTCACTCTTGGCGGGTTGCAGCAGGCCGTCTGCCCTGGCGGACCTGTCGCAGCTGGGTCACAGGCTTATCGGCGCGTGAGTGCATGTGTGGTTACAAGGCTAGGCGACTTAATTTTCGAACAAAAGTAAAAACTATTTGAATAAAGTAAAACATTAAGACAAGATATTGTCTTTCATAAAATGAAGTATTGAAAATTGAATATGTTTTACAAAGTCCTGCCTGGAATATACTTTACAACAATGATTTGTATACCTTCTCGTGTAAGGAAAATTACATCTTTAAATTCGTTAGTAAATATATGCACTGACGATCTGCGCACTCTAGCAGGCGATGAAGGAACTATGTAGATGGCGGAATCGAATATGTATAAGTTAGCAGTGGAGCAAATGTGACAAATCGAATAAGTTATACCTTAAATAATATACATGTAAGTTAAATCAAATTAATAAAAAATTATAATTGAAAATAAGATAATAAACAATAAATACTTGAAATAAAAAATATAATACTTAGAAAGTATATAAGTTAAATCTAAATAACATATATGTAAGTGAAACAAAATAATAAAACTATAAATAAAGAAATATAATAAAACGATACACTTAAAGAATAATTGGTATGTGAATAAAGTACTTAAAAAATTATATAATAAAAATAAAAAAACTTAAAAAACTATTGATATGTAAAAGAAATACTAAAAAGGATAATAAAAACGTGAAAAATACTTAAAATAAAATATTAAATACTTAAAAATTATATAAGAAATAAAAAAGTTACTGTTTTTAATGAGAGGCAAGATATTATTTATTCATCGAGACGTTATATATTACATATAAACTCTCGTCCCAGTACACTTCGTGATAGCCGAGTAGCCCTACCTCCATAGCTCAGGGGTAGGGTGGCCGACTTGTAGCCGGAGGGTCGCGGGCTCGCGCCCGGGTCCTCCCCGACGCGGCAGATCTTCAGTTCGCTTGTCGCACTGGGAATCTGTCAGCAAGAGGCCTCAATAGAGCTTCGTCAATATCAAATGTCAATTGAAGGGGGAAAAATGTCCTAAAATGGTATTTTGAGTTCTAAATGGAGAAAGCAAAGAAAGAGAGAATGAAAAAAGGACACAAGGAAGGAAAGGTAAATGGGAGCACTCGGAGACATACCGGCATACTGGCTTGGTAACCAGTATTGCCGGTCCAAGATAACGGCGACGTAGCTACAAAGATGGCGGTACAATATGGCGTAATACTGGCTTAAAATTGGCGGCGTACTGGCTACTAACATGGCGGAATCCAATATGGCGGGAATTACAGAGCGGGGAGTCCGGAATCCAACATGGCGTCTCGATCCACCGAATCCTGGGTGCCCTAGCGCCGCCATATGGCCACTACGATCACCGTCAAATGCGTAAAACACGTTAACGCACGAACACGGTGCCGCACAAAGAATGTCGTTTTTAACAAACGGGATATATATATTGAAAAGCGGTAAACTAAAACAGTAACAATACGCACGAGTAACGTTTTCATAGCTGTGCAAGGTAATGTTTCAAGGCAATGTTCAGACGCGCACACTAACGCCGCAGGATATAGAGCCTACTCGTAGCGAGTCAGCATCCTATGTTCAGTACGGTCAGCACAGACCAGAGCGCAGCACGTCTCAGGTGTGAAATTCATGGTGCCAAAGCCATGGCATATAAATAACCTACCAATACGAGGGCCCTCTAACAGAGTACATAGTGAATAAAAGTAGGAACTAGATCGTAAACAAAGTGAGTAATGGACACTATAGCATACTACGAAACTTACTGTAAATGAAAAATACAGAAGTAAATCCAGAAATGTTATATCAGATGCTTATTAGAAAATAGTGTTATGAAAGGTAGTAATGTTATGTAAGAAAAATGAAAAGAAAAATATTACTACACTCGTGCACTAGACTAGTAACCTTATATTGGATAAAAACAGAGAATCTTTTCATGTCACTATAATGTTTAGCAGTAGTGTCACTTGTGGACTCTCGGGGCAATGGTGAACTGCCTAATGTACATTATCACCATCCCGGTGTTCGGCACCGAAATGACAGTTTTTGGGGGTTACCGGAAGTTCGAGCACATTCCAAAGTCCGCACTCCGACAGGAAGCAACGTATTGAAATACGTACAAAGGTATTTCATAAGTGACAAACGAGTTGGTGTAGTAACAACTACATACAAAGCAAGATATATTTCCCGCTAAGACTAAGTATGGTTGTACAAAACAAACAATAATTATAGTCTATTCACGGTTTCTTCGGCCTTTTTGAATCAAACCTTTGGAAAATCTCCCCATGTATGACGTGTTTAGTTATTTCCTAAATACGCCCTGTAACACAAGCGTTTTATATTTGTGTCCATAAAAGTTACTTTTTTTCCTGTTAAATTGAAATGTTATTAATATTTTATCTATAAATTATAATTCTTCATTGATAAGTAATTTGAATACAAAACAGGGAGAAAATAGGTATGTTGGTAACGTCTAGGGATAAACAGTTCTTATACAAAATACCATTACAAATGAGTGCGCACGAATGTGGTGCGTTGTCCCTCTGGTGTAATTCTCCAGACTTGTTAAGCTTAGTTTGCACAAGGCGGAGGAATATCCTGGAAGTAGATCTTTAGCAGGTCTTCGTAAAAGGCTGATAACCCACGTTTTCCTCGAAATCGCATGGAAGAGGGACTCCTTCGTCTCCTAAACAGTGGTAAAGGGGGACGCACAGCCTCTTATCCCCGGGCCTATACTGCAAGACGCCACCCTGTACGATGCCAGTCCACGGAAATCGCAGCCCCACGTACGATGACGTCCATTCCTTGAAAAGAGGGGGGCCATGTTGTGGGCTCAGCTGGGGAGTTAGATGAGCCAAGCTGGAGGAGCTCCACGGCGCTGCAATGCGCCATAGCGGGGGCCACGCTTGTCATGACAACATGGTGGCAGGAAGAATTCAGGCCAGGGATAGCAGTATATGAGAGGCCGTGCGTGCCCCCCCCCCCCACCACTTCTAGACTGACCAGCTACCCAGGCTGTCGAGAGCGCTGTCAACGAGCTGCAGCAAGACGTCCAGGGTCGACGCCAGCAGAAGGTCTTCACAACTCCACGACGAGACAAGGGCCTAGACGATCGACTCCCGCTATGTGTGACTGCGCGTAGATCCACGGAGAGAACCCAAATTAGCCGCAGGAATGGATAGTTACGCTAGGCGAAGTCCTTGAGCTGTAATGTTAAAAGCGAGAACTTAGAGCGATTCAATTTAGCGGGTTGTTACGAGCAAGGCAGATTAGTCTGAGAATTGTAACTGAGATAATTATTGAAGGGATAAATGTATTACTATTGATACTTAATAAATAGCACCGCTGGTTAAGCGTTATAAGTTGCTCTTTCATTCCATCTGAGGTTACGCTTCTCATTGCTTGTTCTGTTAGGTAACCAACCAGAACAAGATGCATAAGTGATTCTTCTACAATGAATTACTAAGTAGTTTTTTAAATTTTGATAGGACAGGAAAATAAGTCGCGGAATACCTGCAGGCAGAGACTGCTAACGATATATTGAGCACTTTTGAAATCAACCTTAGAAAAAAAGTCACTATCCCTACCTGCATGTAGTTTAACGGGCGAACTGAGTGACATGCACCCAGTTAAGTTGGCAACGATGAATGGAAAGTAGTTCCGTATCTTAACGTCGAATAAAAAGTGTCAAGTAGCCATTTGTGATTACTTAAAATTATTTCTTTCACTTTCTGTTTTTTAGGCATCGAAGTGTAACAATGAGCAAATTTGCAAGCATTTTATTTTTTAATACTTTCACAGTTGCACTTGACCGACGCACGAATAAAGTGACGAGTCCCATGGCAATGTTAATTGTGCATGAGGCGGAAGAACACACAGTGTGCAAACAAGTAAATACTAAGCAGGACTTTCAAAAGTGCTCATTTTATCGTGAACAGCCTATAGACAACACTCATAACTCTGCAAGCTCCACAGTGTTGTGAAAACGGGTGCCCCCTAAGACTCCTCCACATGGAACCTCCAGTGGGATGAGTATTGCACACCTGCAGGCATTCCACTTGTTTTTACTTTTTTCTTGATCATAATTCCTTATTTGTGTTAGGATGTTAATTTTTGGTAACGCCACGAAAGCCGCAAATTTCCCAAAAGGTTAGGATTTCTGCTAGTAGCCAACCAATTTTCTTCGCTTGTCACACGAACCCGTAGACTTTTCGTTGGAGTTGAGCACCGAACCGACTTAAATTACCATAAACTGACTTAAGATCACTGGAATATTTTCCAGTAAGCTATTGTGTGCATGTAACATGAGATGTTAACGCCATCTGAGGGACTTGCTAGATTTATCCTTGCATACAATGAACAAAATTTAAGTTCACATTCTCGCGTGGCTTTGATTTCGAATTATCAACCAGTCCGATCTCCTTGCCACATCAGCGGGAATGCGTAATAAAGATCATGGCCACCAAAACTTCAGCTCAGAATATATTTACAAACTTTTTATACTATCAAACAAATTAATTTTTTTTAACTACAGTTGTGGTTAAAATAAAAACCAAATAAAGTTAATAATTTATGCTTTAGGATAAATTGAGTACGTATATCCGATATTATATTGCAAAACTTATTCAGATTATCTATCACGTAAGCACAGAAAACTGTGCCCAAAAAAAAAAAGATCGGAAATCGCCTTCTTTGATACTTTTTTTACTGTAAACGACGTTTTATGACAGTTGTTAAACCTTAATTATTTCAAAGTCTTCGCGATACAACTGACTGTTACCTTTTGCAAACATAATCATCCAAAGTTATGCAATTTACATGGAATGCCTTCCCATATTCCACTCCCGCTGCCATCAATATCATAATACAACAATACAAACATTTCTCGTAATTCGAACAAGACAACTAATTCTCATTTCAAACTAATGTCATGTTTTTTTTCTGTGCGATTTGTATTTATGGAAATATTGAAATGGGAACTACGGAGAAATATCGGTCGAGCCTCTTCAACCTCTCCCGGACAATTCTGGACGCTGATACGTCATATTGCCCTGCTGGGAGATCCCACCAATTTACGGCAAAACGATCTAAAAGTACAAGAACATTAAAAAAAAAAATTCGCTGCTTCAGAAATACTACAATCCTTGGCCCGAAAGCTGATAATAATTTCCTTTCGACGCATGGTAAATCGTTTTTTCCTGACCTCAAGGCGCCTTCATCTCACCTTCTTTACCCACCAAACATACTCGCGACACATGCTTTATCTCATTAGCTACCCGCTGCTGCCGTATATGATGTAGCGATTGGTCATATGACACTAGAAAACGGAAACTAAGCACAGTACATCATAATAAATTAAAACTTGACTGTCAGGCTGTTCGTGTGTTAATCACGACTCAAGACTCATTTATGACAGCTGTAGAGTATGACAGAAAATACCCAATTGCATCCAACACTCAACAGGAAATATTTGTCGAGTTCTAAGTCGCTCGGATCTGATGCTCAGCTTAACTACACGATAAATAATAAGTTTAAAAAAATGCAGCGCCTTTTTTGCAACATGTGAAATATTTTGAGAGATCATATTAACTAAAATAAGGTTATATTGCACAAAATTTTAGTTTTAAAGGTATGTTGTGAGTGATTAATATTAATACGTAATTTTAAATTTACACATAAATTTTATTACGCCGTTTGACGAAACATTTGTTGTGTTCCGTGTTAACACAATCATGTTTTCGCGAATATATGTTTCTGTTAAAATTATGGCTATGTTTCTACTGATTTTTTCCCCAACCACAGCAGAGCTAACGAAATGTTATTTCAAACTACTTACTAAACTTAGAAATCTATCGGATAATTGATAAGTACTATTGGCTGGACATTACGAGGTAAAATGGTTTCATTAAATTTTTTAAGGCTGGTAAAATATACATGTTTTATATTACAAATATACAGATTTTATTTCATGGTTACTAATTTACAGTGCACACATTTATACAAAGGTGAAAGCAGTTTTGGTCGTCAACGTATTTTTGATTATATGATAAAAATAAAATATTTTATAACATACTCGAATGGCTGTTAACAGCAGAAATAATTGGTACCTGAAATCAAAGTATTGGTATGATTTGATGCTGAGGTTATCATAAACAAGAAATCATCAAGAATTCAACAAAACAACCCCTTTGTTATCTATTTCTTCATTTGTTTCCTAATCCACTGAAAGATCTCATTTCTGTAATATAAAAGTTACAAAATACCGTAATGTATGATGTAACTACACACTGGTGAATAAGATTTTTACTAATTTATTAACATTTACGTTCACTAAATTACTTTACGGGCATAATAATAATTCACAGGATATTAATTACATCTAATATGAATAACACATTTGTGCTATTCCTACAAAAACATTCGATGTCAACACTCATAAATCTTACTAGATTTTTATAATTATACATATGTAATTATGCTTTTTTCAATACGTACTACAAATATTGCCGCAATAGGTACATTTTACTTATATATACAAATGGCCATATCTCCAGACTATGATCTATTTTCTAATTTCTTTATTATGCTTACACTTGGACATGTTGTGAAATCGGAAAATATGAGTTAATTATTTCTACTCACCTCACAGTTTTTACAACTAACAAAATAAACACACACACTACAAAACATAATCATTATATTGATCATAATTCATCCAGTAGTCTACATTATGCTCTTTAAAATATATATGGACGAGATACAATGAGAATAACAGATATTTTAGATATTCCAGACTATTTTGAAACCCAGTGTTCAGTTGAATAATGGAAACCAATAGGTAAAATTACAAAGCCATGCTTCTTAGACTTTCCAACAAATTAAAATTCTTAAAAGTTTGGTTAAACTGCTAGACTTATAATTAACGTGAAATATATTGAACATATAAACATAATAATAAAGTTACAATTCATATCATGTTATAGAACAACGTAACATCCAAGTAGATGGTATTCTCAAAATAGACAACATTTTAATTGTTACAACTTTGCACTTTGAGACTTCTGAAACAGCAGGTATTTGAAATTATTGGAAAGCAATTCAAATGAATAATACTTCCAAATATTAGCTTACGTTAAAAATCTGGTGATAAACACTAATATAATTACACTGTGCCAGTGAATAATTTTATTATAGATTTGAAGACTCTATTCTAAAACGCATGGGCCATAAACACATAAGATGCATTATTTATACAGACTAAATTAATCTTAGATTGTTACTACGCTGACTTCCCGGTAAGGCAAATAAGTACTTTTAAGCAAAGAGAGAGATGAGATATTTTCGAACATATTTAGAATAAATTTGTTAAAAAAGGATGGTGTTCGTAGTAAAATAGCACTTATTAAAATTTTATTTTGCTTAGGAAGTATTTTCTGTCCGTTTTGCATCCTTCAACCATTCAACCATAACATTGTCACAGACTCCATCACATTATACGTGCATCGATCAAGTGAAGCGGTGACACTTAAAAACGCAAGTATGGTATAAGCTGTTCACTGTGATACTCTGTTTCATATAACTTCAATAAATTTTGACAGTTCGCGAAAAGAAGTGCTGCCACGATGTATCCCTCCGCCACAGCTGTTCTGTCGGTGAAGAAACCGATCTTTGTAGGCAAACTACGAATCCAATGGCAAGCATTGAAACACTGGCAACTTCTGTCCAGTAATTAGGCTACTATAGCTGATTGCCATTCCCAACTGTTTTATTTTTGTTATGATTACATAATATACTATTTAGGGTTCTGTTTTATTTTATTGGTGGGGTGGGGGACTATAGTTTTACGTCTTTCGGGAGACGTGATTTTTTTTGTGGTTTTTCTTATAAGAGAGTGGCGCTTGGAACTTGCATTGTTTTGATGATGCATTGGAAATTTTGTTCGCACGGAAATAGCAATAAATTTACTATAACTCAAAAGTTTTAACTTCATCGAAAGAACTAAATGCGATAAATGTGTTAGTGTTCGTACCGATGCGAGAAATGCTCAACAGATAAATATCAATGCATTTTTCATATAATGAACTACACTAAAAGGGGGCTTATTTAGGCCACGTACAGTTGGAAACTTCCCGCAAGAACAAAACGTAATACATACGTCACAGTTAAAACCGATCGATGTGGGAAATGCACATTGTAAACATGTTAAGCGAATTTAACTTCTACTTAAAAACCGCTAGTGTTTCAATAAAATAAAAGTCCAATCACATTTCAAATATTCTAACAACAATTTTAAGAAAACATGATTTACAAAACACCCAAACTTACTGTTCCCTTCGTTAAACACGTACCGAACTTTGGATGACTAATCACGTGTCGGCTATTGATACGAAATAATTTATTTGCTGACTTATGCAATTAACAAAACACTTGAATTATTTCTTGAAACCAGCAAATTCACACTTCACAACGGAAATAAATTTTCGCGATGGTCACAGAAAATGACGGACCAGAGCACACAACAAACCATTTTGCAAAGCGGCAGACACGTGTCGATAATTCATTTCACTGAGGAGACTGTTCTAATAAGGCACCTACGATGAACTGCACTTAATTAAATACGTAAATACAAAATGAATTACCTGCATATACAGTATAATATTCCGACATCACCAGCAAGGAATTTTAGCATATTGATAGTTATGGCGGAAGAGAGCACACTGGCAACAAGGGCTTTTCACCGGGCGGGTGGAGACCATAGATAAAAGACTCAACGGAGTTTGGTGGAAACCTTTCAAATAACCGTGATGTTCGCATGCTCTACCATAATATCTCTAAATATTTTTAAAGTACTTGCTCTATAACTCAGAAAAATTGCGTGTTAGTCTATGAGCGTAAATTTAACCATAAATGCCGTAGTTACTGTTAATTTTCCACATTACAGTTTCTAATTCCGAGTACTATTTTCTTTTACAATAATCGTCAAGAGCGCCAACATAATAACACGCATCCTGCAACAACCATCAGCTGGCACAGTACTTTGGAAATGGGGGGGTTTATTGTGTACATTCTGTGTAAGTTGGTCACAACGTCTGTCAAATTTTATTGAAGTTGTATGTAACATAGCATAATTGGACACTTCTGAAAGCCTTGCCTAGGACCTTCTTCTCCTATTCTCATTTTGTATCATTCCACTGCACCTAAGATTACCATTGCCGTGGGCCGTCTCACTTTATTCTTGCGCCATAAAAATTGAAATTATGGAATATTTTATGTATACAAATGTGTTATATATATAGTTATATAATATATATAATATATAGTTATGTATAGTATATAGTTTTATATATAATATATATAGTTATATATAATATATATAGTTGTATATAATATATAGTTATATAGAATATATATGTATATATATGCTACGTAACTCTGGAATGCAGGGTCCCAGTAAAGATGGCAGAGAATTAATAAAAATATTTCGAAGGTTTCACGTTGTATTAGGAGTGTACTATGTACATTTTTGGGCACTGAAGTCAGTGTTTGTTTTACTTATCTACACAAGTGCACGAATTTACATATCATTAACACATTTGCATCCATAAAATATTTCATAGTTTCAACTTTGACGGCGCAAGAATAAAGTGAGACGGTTCGCGGCAATGGTAATCTTAGGTTTAGCGGAATGATACAAAATGAGAAGAGAAATATAGATCCTAGGCAGGGCTTTCAGAAGTGTCCAGTTAACAGAACACTTTATGCCATACTTACGCGCGTGTATATATTATATATGTATATATATAATATATATATATAACATCACTGTATATATACATACAGAGATGTTTTTCATAGCTTGTCTTTAAAAATCCTCACTTTACCGTGAGCAGCTTTTAGTAATATACCAGTTCTTAATATTATGCGCAGGAAGCTGGTGTTTAGTGCAGCAAACTTTATACGAGGGACAGACATGTTCTTTTCCAGCCTGGAGAACGCATGAGGTACGAATTGGCGAGGTGGAGTTGGATAATAAACAATAGTACTCCAAGAATAGCCATTTGTACAGTTGAAAACTTAAGCTGTTGACTTTACGTTCCCACTCCTCTTATGAAATCATCGATATGCAATTCAAACGTAAGTTTCGACAACTGAAAAGATTTTTAAATCTTTTTACAAATGTGACTCATTTTATATTAATCATTATACTTCACCCAGGAATGTATTCTATGTACTTCCTGTTCCTAAAATAAGCTGCGGCCTTCGTATTAAATTTCAATTTCAAGAAATTTAGAAAATAATTACTTAATTATTGCACGTAAGTATCCATTTTCATCAGCCATTTTTTTTTCAAATAACATTCGTTTGCCATTTATTTTACTAAAGACATGATAATGTAACCATGAACTTGAAATCGTCGTAAAGTAAAACAAGCATATATATATATATATATAATATATATATATATATATATATATATATATATATATATATATATATATACACACACTTTCCGCTTAACCTCTGACTGAGTATCGACAAAATTGCTGACTGACTTTTTTAAATCCCAACTTCTCGAAATCGTAAATTGCAGAGTCCTTTCGTTTCACTTCTTCAGGCGCCAAGATGGCTGAGCGGTCAGCCTGCTCGCCTCCCACCGAGTCGAACCGGGCTTGATCCCTGGCCGGGTCACTCCCGGATTTTCGCATGTGGGAATCGTGCCGGACGACGTCGCTGGTCGGAGGGTTTTCTCGGGGATCTCCGGTTTCCCCCGCCCTTTCATTCCGGCGCTGCTGCATGCTCACCACAATAACCCTCGTCGGCTCTCAAGACTTCACTGTTAAGAGCACGCAAATATCTTCACCTCACTTCAACTTCGTTAGTTCCATTGCGCCATACTCCAAAAGAAACATGTCAATCGAACGTAAAGTCAATTGCAAAAGTTTTCGATTGTGTAACGACCTAACCACTGATCACAACACTGCCATGTCTGCCATACTACCAACCCAAACATTCCCGTTTGCATAGGATGGAACAGGTAACCTCTGACGTGAGACGACAATTACTAACCACAGAACTAGCCAGGCAGGGACGAATTAAGGCATATTTTAGCTACAAGTGAACCCCCAACCTCCCAACCACTAGATACACATCACAAATATTCCTCTTTATAATTATTTTATTACGTAAATTTTATTTTAATTTAATATGAATACATTGTATATATGCTCAAAGTAAACTAACTTTACTTCAGCTTCCTCGGAAAGATAAAAGCTGTATGATGATCAACGTCAAAAGTGCTTATCTAGTGGCGAAATTTATTTATTTCAGACAAAGTCACTTTGTTTACAATATTTTCCTTATGTATTTCTAGATCAAACAATTAAGGCGTCGCTAACATAGCGCGCTACCACAGTTCGGCGCCCCATACGGCCGCATATTTCGCATGGGCCTTAAGTCCCTGCAGCCCAAGAGTTTTCGTGTGGAAAAAATACAAGTTCGGAAATTGATTTAAGAGCAAAATATAGAAAATTACAATTTGTCCCCTTCTCGTCTCGTGACTATATTGTGTTGGCTGGTCAAGCAAATGCTACAGAATGGCGTCTCGTAAACTATAAAAAATGTCGATTCGTCAGCAAGAGATGCTGCCAATTTAGGAAAGTTTCAAACACCATTCCGCGAGGATGGCAACAGGTTGGAATTGTAAACTGACAAAATAGTTTTTTTTTTTTTTTTTTTTTTGGAAGAAACTGTTTTTAAAATTACTGCTTTAAACCTTCAAAGCATGCACACTGAGGTAGCGTCTTATTGCCTTGTTTTAGCTAATATAATTTCATCTAATTTTTTACATTTTGAAAAGTTCTATTTCTCAACTGATGTAGATCGAATTTTCGTTAAAAATAATCAAGAAAGTGCTGCAGAATTTATTGGATGAATAACAGAACAATATCTACAATGTAGGAGAAACATCATGCGAGACGAAAAAAAAAACGGTGGAAAAGGGTGAGGGAGGGGGGGGGGGGTGCTGCTAACTACTGTTATGTTGGTGCGCTTGCATAAAATTATTTAGCATAACAATTAGCAGAGGAGACTAAGGTTGTTTGCGAGCCGGAGTAGAAATTACCTGCTTGTGATGTGCTCTTTGGAAGTTTTACTCTCTGTGTTATGACTATAGTTCATTCCCGACTGGAAGAAACTTTCTTGGAACCCTGCTAAATATCTACTCGCAGGCCCGTTTTGCATCCTTCCGCCAAATGTAAACAAACATTGCCATGAGACTGCCATGTAGAATCCGTCAAAATCAGTGTTTACATTCCATTGTGTGTTTGTGTGTACATTTGTTCGTGTACTTTCGCTACATCTAAACATAAACACTGAAATCTGACTCCTACTTTTATGCCTGTCTGCGTTGTTTACTGTTTACAGCTTTTCAAAGAATTCTGTCATATTCGAAAAACCATTACATACGAATGTTCGCAGTTTAGACCTACAACATTATTTAGGCCAGCTTTATGACGTTTTAAAAATGCCTGAGTTGACGATAGCTCTTATGGTTACTTTACATTGTTAACATATTTGTTTTCCGCGGCATAGCACATTACACGTAATGCACGTTAATATTTCGCCGCGACTGTGTTTAACCGTGTTACAACTGCGGGGTAAAGGACTGTGGTATTTAACCACTTGTTATTGATGTGTGTTGGGTTAATTATTTAAAAGGGCGGCCTAAGTTGGAATAAATACGTATTAAAACGAATGAACAACCTGTCCAACGAAAAAGACACATTACATTCAAGCACGCAACTCGTGTCGCTTAGTTTTTTGCCATACAAACTTAAAACATAGCAGTGGACATGCATACAAGTCAGCCTACCGTAATTTTTTATTCCGCTCTTATTTCTATGTATTGCTACTTACCGTTTATTAGGGTTATTGAAATTAATCGGGCTGGGCTTAGTATTTCTTTGGGATTGTGGGAAATCACGTTATACCACTGTGTTTCAAACACCTAGGGAAAATGTACAATGTAGTGATAAATAAAAATACATGGATGTAAATAATTAACTTAATCATAAAAACAGTTCACAGTTGAAACGTATAAATAGTACACATCCAATATTTGAAATCACGCACACACACAGGGCCAGCGTATCGACCACGATGCAGCGACGACACACCATTTCACATGCAGCGGTTAACGAAACACACGTAACAGTATATTTATTACTGCTGTGGAAACAGACTTATCACATCATCGTAACTTGCCTAGTTAGGTTTAAAAAACACAACGTCTACAAATGTGATGTGGTAATTTGAAGTATTTTTTGGAGTAAGTATAATTTATGCTTCGTTTGGCAAAAACAAACACACCATGTCGTGGCTCACCACGTCTGCCAACTTGAGATGGTAACCGCCCCATCATATCTAAATATATTAAAATAAGTATTCAAACATTAAAATCTCTTTTTGATTGTAAATTACAAATTCTAAAATCATTATTTTCCTCTAATAAGTATGAAATATGCTACAATTGAAAACATGTATAATGTTCTTGATTACTAACGATGCGAAATTTCCCGAGTGCGAGAGAGACAAAGAGAGAGAGAGAGATAGATAGATAGATAGAGAGAGAGAGAGAGAGAGAGAGAGAGAGAGAGAGAGCGACAAGCTTCCCCCACCCGACAGTTGCTTCCTCTGTCGATAAAACAACCACCATGTTAGTGGGCCTACGCACGATATTTTTCACTGTTATTTTAAACTGTAACAATGAAATATGTTGCCATCGGGGCTACCTAAATATCTAGATGTTTCAATAGCCAACGTTTAATCTACAAATAGCATACCAAAAAAAAACTAGGTTAAAACAACATTTATCTGTGAATTTTTATCTTACTAGCCGTTGCCAACACATCGCTGCTTTCGCTGTTGTTAATATATATTTAATACAAAATAAATATTACAAGTTATAGAAGATACTAACATGAAGTTTCATTTATGCAATAATATAGTACTCTTAAAGTTAATCACAGTGTTACATATTTGTGGAATACTGGTTATTGAGAAAACAGATTGACATGTTACGCCTAGGTTGATTTTCCAAAGGTTCGTTTTCAAAAGTATCTTAAAGTCGGGAATGGAATATAGAGAACTTTTTTCTGATTCAGGCTTATGTTCTTAGAGAAGATACTACTCTTTAAACGTTCCGTTTGAAACTACTTGAGACACTTGACGCTTTGTCCAAGATAGCTTTGTGACTGAAAGATAGAGTATGCCTATACAGTTTCAGACTAATAGTCATTGTAATTAAAACGTGCAAAATGAGACTACTTCAAATTAAAGAAAACCCACAGATAACAAGCAAAACTAAATGTTGGAACTAGTTCGACGTAGGAAGATGGTTCTGTTGCTTCATATTTCTGCTTGTGGATTCCGGTTTGTTTGAAATTAAAACATTGGTTACATTCGAATATAAACTTGATTACGAATACCAAGTGTGAGAAATAAAAACTTTTTAAAATTAGTGGAAATATATATAACGTGTTACCTGAAAAAGGTTTAAGACCAAATAGTAAGTAACATGTAGATACTTTAATGTGGCAGCTATCAAAAATGGTGTTACGTAGCCTAGGAGTTACTGCATTTATTAAACATTACAATCATTATTTTTCCGTTTCAGATATATCATGGTACAGAACTATAGCCGATAAATTTAAATATATTGTCTTTATTATTCCTTTGTGAGTCCTGTATAGAATGTAGTTATAAATATTTAAATATTATTAATGTAAAATATACATAAGCATGATTATGGTGCTTTTCCTGAAGAAGAGACAGTTTGAAAGCACAATATTTATTTCATTTACGCGCGTTTACAAGAATATGCAAGACAAAACATTTTCTGTCATTTTAAATAGTTAACTAAATAAATATTACATCATAATAAATGGTTAAATTTAACAAAATAACTGACGGAAACAGAAAATATTTACCTAGAAGAAAATATTATATGTATTTAAATTATCTTAACTTTTAAGCACAGTAGAAATTACAGCAATTTCAAATCTTAAAATTTTAAGTAAAATGAAAAATAATGCTCATGGCCTTAAACAGTCATAAGGTCTTTTTAAATACTGAAAGTTATAGCACCACATTTTCTTTACATTGTGTCATTTATACATACATTACACGAACTCTCTCACTAAATGTACATTAAAATATTTACAACAATAGAATACAGTAACTTGGTCCTTCTGTCATTGCAGTACTGCGGTGTGTTTTATACACAGTCATTGTGAGTGACACATTAATATCCTAATTAATGAAAATACGAACATCAAAGATTTCATTAAACATGGAAAATATTTTTTCTTTATGGAAGTGTAAAACTAATATAAGAGAATAACCTCGTGTACAGTAATGTGTACACAAACACACAGTAATGTGTGTTTGTGTGTGTCCTCAATAAGGATGCTATTCGCAAAACATTTTTATTTCCTACTATAAGCGCATACTAAATGCCAACAAAACTGCAAAAGATAAGCAAGGATTAAACAACTTTAAATGTCTCCTTACATCCTTGGGTTTCAAAATTCCTAGACTTAATATCGACACACAATATAACGTGGTTAAGATTCACGAATACACGCTGCGTATCAAACCTGGCCAGCAGTCACGACGCTTGTTGAAATGTATTCCTTTCCGTCTCCTACTTGCCTTATATACCAACATTTTTAACATTATGGTGTTCTTGCTTATGTTTTATTAAGTAGGTCCGCTGAGTTAAACACATAAATTTGCAAAACTGTTGACAGTGACGTAACCATAGGTATACCTGACCCAAAAAATTTTCTCAGTGTCATCTCGTGCATAGATTCAAAAGTAGATTAACAGCGACACCTTAAGCTAGTGCGCAATGAAGAATGGTTTTTATTTTATATAATAACTAAAAGTTTTGTGTATGCGACGCAAATATAATTTTATGACAATCCTCAATCTATGAAGGAGATGAAGTCAATAATCAATAAAATTTTGTCCACACACAAAACGTCTGTAGTCAATTCACGGTTACCTCAAACTTTTCTGAAACCATAATAAAGTTATGCTTCCAAGCTATCCCTCCGCATCATGCAAAATAAGCTTAACTAAGTCATATTTTGCATATTTAGGCCTAATCATATTTCTCGTATTTCTTAATAGGCATTACCAAAACACCTATATTTTCTCGGTTTTATTCACATTAATTATAAATAAAATATTATAAATCACATATATCATATAATTAAAACTTAAATTTATCCAAAAATGAAGATTTTTTATGTTAACACAATTCTTAGTATCTTCCAATTGCTCGAAGGCTAGTTAAATGTATTTAAATTTGTTGAGTGAATTTTTGTCAAAACCCTGTTTGTAAGGATGATATATGCTGATACATGGTTGAAAAGTTACCTTATCATGATATATTATTCTTTTAACAAATACATACCATAAATAACTGATACGGACATATTACAGCTTAGATCGTCTGAAATTATTTAACAGAAAGTATTTTTCACTCTCCAGAAACAGCCATTAAATCATTTCTTTGTTTTTGGTTCAATAAGAATAAAATAATGGCCAAATATAATTTCGGGGAAGATTTCTTTGAAGAAGTCAGACCTTTTACTCGTAAAGTTTTTACATGCTATTATGTTTGTTTCTTGATAATTAATATAGCTTTCTGTGTATTATGAAATAAGAATATTAAGTTCTATACTAGTGCACTCACATATTTAGTATAACAGTTCACCAGTAAATACGAATAATAACTCTCTCGTGACTCGTTTTTCCTTGTAAAATAGTCATAACTTTTCAGTTATTTGTAAAATAGTTTCACTTTTGGACTTTTACCATTAGAAATAAATGTCTTCAGTTAAAAATATATGCGTGTATTCATTATGAAATGCTACGATTTCAAAGATATTGTATACATTTTTGTAGGAGTCTTTAATTATGCGTACTTCACCTGTGTTTCCAGTATTTTTTTAATTCTAATTTTATTTTTACTATCATGTTCATTTTTGTTGGATGGTTCTATTATTGCATACGAGAAAATCTTTAAATTTAAGCGCCTAACAAAACTGCTGTTTTGTTTGCTATTAAAAACTGTGATTTTAAAGCTCATCTCTCATACATAAAAAATCTGATTCCGTGAGGATATGGAACCTATCGTCAAATATAATTTTATTCAATCTCTTGAAATTTGCCTAAGGTTACATAACTACAGCGACAGCTGTTGTGTGTTACATAATAAGTGCTAAAGTTTTCCACGTAAAGTGCTGAAGTCTGAAAGATACAACTGAGTCGTGGGAAAAGGTTGGAATGTTTGGCTGGCAAGAATCGATAGTAATCCGCTCAGGGGATAGTATCGAAGGTCGATAATTAAGAGCTACCCCAGAGATCCCTTTTTTGATTAAGGACACATAAGAAAATAACATTTTGCGAATACCATCCAGTTTATGCCCAAACAACACAGACTGAGTGAACTACAAATTGTTCCTTTGATGGGGTTCTGCGATTTATTGAGCGTTGCGAGTCAAGGTATAACGTGAATCTTCCTTTTCATTCTTCATAGAGCACGAAAATGCAAATAACCTACGTATAACTATGACCCAACATACACTTTCGTTTGGCTTGTTAGGAAAATTGAAACCGTGTCAAAAATGTTAAGTCAGTCACTTGTGAAATAAATTGGTCTTTTCGGATATAGGCATTAAAAGTTGGCAGAGTGACGACTTTACGTTAATTGTCAAAACGCATGTTCGTAACTTCTCGAATTACGGCGCCATGCCAATTGTACGGAACCCCACCACATCGGAATTCAATAAGTGATGGGCAAAATGAAGCAGAATCAGTAACCAAGAATCGTTCACACTTAGCTAACGCTATAAAATGTGGCAATTAAGTTACCACCGCTAGAATAGTAACATGGATTACATTTACAGACTTGCTGTAAACTTTTCGGTAGTGAAGTCATGGTGATAGTCGACTTTTAGCGTGTTAAGATTGGTCAAAATGAGCACGCAACCGCTACGAACTGGTGGAGAAAGTGCGATTTTCATGCACAGCTGGCCAAAACGAGTGCCTCGTATGCCAAGTTTTCATTAAACCGTCTCTGGAGACAGCTATACCAGATGTGGCATTTAAAACAGGCCACCTTAATAACTCGCCCACTTGTAAAGATAGAAGAAAATGTTTCAGACAAACGTTGTTTGGGGTGAAAGGGGCCATACTGTGACGTTAATAGTTTGGTTTTACGTCGAGGGATGAAGGAGATATGGGGGTCAACGGCGGTATTGTAAATGGGATGAAATACTTTATTACACGCCTCTGAAAAGCTCTGTGCAAGACGCATTCAATAACAGTGTTTGAGGACCATCACAGCGCATTGAACGTCAGCGGCAAGACAACACGTGTCTACCCACAAACACGTGTTATACGGTCCTTCATGTCCTCACGGGTCGTTGGTACTTCTGCATACACCTGTTGTTTTAGCTTTCCCCAGAGATAGAATTCCAGCGGTGTAAGGTCCGGTGAACGTGCGCGCCATTTTATGTTTCCGGCCCGGCCGATCCAACGCTCCAGTCTACTCACTGCTACAGCACAACGCAGACTAAAGGTATCCATGCACACATGTGTCAAACGTACTATTGAAAGGTGAACATTAAACCACATCGTCCCATTTAACATACTGAAGTAGACCCCATATTTACGTCACCCCTCGACGTAGAACCAAACTATTAACGTCACATTATGGCCCCTTTCACCGCAAACAACATTTGTCTGAAATATTTTCTTCTATCTTTAAAAGTGGGCGAGTTATTAAGGTGGTCTGTTTTAAATGCCTTACCCGGTACATATTTACGTTATATAAACACTGCTAACGAAGATCATGACAACAATACGGTATCGCTGGGTTCGATGTTCTTAAAGCGAAGCTTGCAGTGCGTGACACTCGTTTGTCTGAGCGTGGTTGTATGTCCGAGACAAGTTCATAATTTTCTACAGCTCTCAAATGAAGCCGTTACCATGGAATCATCACATACAGTATTACACTGTAGCAGTTGCTTATCTGTCATTACATACTGTTCATAAACTCTGTTAACATTTCCGGAGGCCGAAGTCATCTGCCTGCTGAGGGAAAAAAGAAGGGGGGGGGGCATTTTAATTAATGTTCTTTATATTATCAATTGAAGAAACTGTCACATTAAACACTCCAAGCGTTTTAATGAATATATCTGAAAATCTAACGTAAGGCAGGACATAAAGACCGAAAGGAAAACAAAAATAGAGCTTCTATACGAGAAGCTACTACCTCTAACGAGATCGAGGTCGTATGCTATACGTTTAGCTGAGCTGAGAGAATTAGGTAGGAGCTTAACAACGAGGTCTTGAGCGCCAGTGAGAGCGAGCAGCGCCGGAATGCAAGAGCGGGAAATGGGAGTACACGGAGAAAACCCACTGGCCAACAGCAACGTCCGTCACGTCTCCCACACTTGAAAACCTAGGCCCATCCGGGGATCGAACGTAGTTTGTTTCGCTTGGTGGGCGCGTAGTCTGACCAACGCTCCACTGCAGTACTGATATATTTTTACTTATAGAATAGTTATTTTTATTGCAAAGTGTTTTAGTAAGGTTCTGGATTAGATCTATTTTGAGACAGTTGATTTAGGGGAAAAAATGAACCAATATAATTAATTTAACTTTAATTTTAAGGGATTTGTTTACGCAAACGTATTTCTTATACAGGTAGGCGAAGAAGATTCTACATAGCGTAGAATTTGCCCCGTCCATTGAGTTGACACAGTGTAGCCTGCGAAGAAGATGTGTGCATTTGCCTGCTGCGTTGACACCAAAAAAAGAATGAGCTTGTCTGGGATGGACTGTAGTTATTGAACGCTGCGGCCTACTCGCAGAGGGCGTGCCACTGCTGCACCGGCTCCATGGGGCTGGTGAAGGCAGTGTTCCATTGGCTGAGCGCCTTACCCCGGGCGAACATGTACGAGCCCAACACGCACTTGCCGATCAGTTTGTCTGTAACAGCAACACACAAGGTCCCTGTTGATTATCATAACAAAAACAATCCTTGGGTTTTACATTGTTGTGGTAACCACACATGACTTTAGTTAGAAAATCATTGACGATACTGGGAATTCATTGGCTGTGATAAAAACGACAGTGTAACCCCAATACCATAATCGACTTGATACGAGCTTGCAATGACAAGCATGTAAGCTTGCAGCAATCCAGCTATGTAAGTCAAAAAGTTTTAATAGCACTTGATTCAAGCTAACTATTCTCCACATATTAAGCTTGTAGCAAGCTTGATTAGAAATAAATTTGCTACAGTTGACAAGCTATGAGCATAACTCAAGCCATTGACAAGTATGAGTTAGTCATGAGAAATTTGGTTTGAATCACACATGATATGACAAGCTTGCTCGGCAAGGCCAATTAAAATCTGATAAACTTTCCGCAAGCTTGCGTGCTATATGGGAACGCAGTGAGCCAAACAACTGTTATAGTAACATTCAGTTGGTATGTTTTGTCGGCGCAAAGCTGTCTTGAGCGATGGTGATAGCGAAGTGAGGTGGAGATGGAATAGTGGTGGAATGTAAGGTCGTAGGAAAACAGGAGTGCACCGATAAAATCCACTGGCCAATGACAATTTTAACGCCCTTTAACTGGTGGCATAAGGTCGTAATGTGCCCAATTTGGCTATACGTAGCTTTGGTTTTAGTCGGAATCATGAGACACTAACAGTGTAAATAGGTTGGATAAAAAACCATAATCAATTACAATGCATATAATTACTTTTTGGTTAAATAGAGATACAATAACTACAATGATAATACTGTCGTCCTTCCACCCAGCATGGGACATTTCGGATTTGCAGATAGGTTACCTTTAAAAATGACTATACATTGCATAACATGTTTACATAAAATACTGCCCAACTGCTAAAGATACACCATTAGACCAGACACAATTTTCAAGTAAAAGAAGTGCATGCAGTATAGTGAAGATGTCTTTCCATTCAAACATTCACACTTATACCAAGCACGTCACGGTAAAGAGAGTGGTTCAGAGGTGTAATATGTCTGCAATTTGCAGCGTTAATCCTGGTTGCGCGGCTGCCTGCCGGGAAGGAACGGATTGCAGTTGCTGAGAGAAAGTGTTAAGGGGTTCTGCGTGCCAACATCTTCGGGATTGGCTAATGTTTCCCGACACTGAGATGGTGTATTATTTTATTGAGAAAGCGCTCGAGTGATGATTGTTTTAGGAGGGGGTAGCAAGGTGTTAAGTAGCCTCGCACGGTAAATATAGGGGTTCTGCGTGGTGTTCCAAGGGCCAGTGGTTCCACCCTTGGTTCGAAAAGATGCGAAGATCGACACAGCTGAAGTTAAGTATAAGTCTGCAAGTAAATAGTGCCACTTTCTGACTTAGAAAATTTGGTGATAGAGTGTAGTAGTGCTGCTCGTAGAACGAACTTAGACTGAGATAATGCAGTGATTGGGACTTTGTTATTTCCGCTTGAAGATCGGGACATAGAATATATTTTCAGCTGTCCCAGGTGGGACTTTGAAAAAAATCGTGTGCAGTGGTGAACTCTGGCAGTATTCCACCCACCACGGAACTTATTTTTTTCTCTCTCTCTGGTCACGGTGAGGACTTAGAAAAAAGCCAAGGACCGATAATTTGAGACTGGGGTTTTTGGTGTTTTGGCCCCTGGCACTATGAAATCACAGTTAAAGTAGGAAAGAGTTTCAGAGTGTGCGAAACAGGAAAATAACGAAGAGGGATTTTTAACCAGCTGTTTTGGTTTATAGGAATCCCAGCAGTGAGAACGAGAGTTTTCTATAAGAGGTACCAGACAGGGAGTTCGTGAAGTTTTGCGAGTCTGTGTGAGACTGCGCATGCTCGAGTTTTTCATTGTGTGGAGGTTGGGACTCTGTACTTCTTTTGGTGCCGGCAGAAGGACGAGCGTAGAACGCCGGATAGAGGAGCGGGAACTGGGGGCTGCGAGAATGGTGATAGTGTTGGAGGTTTGGTACCGTCGACTGGGATTTCTCCTTTTCGTTAATTTGTTAAGGGTGGTGTTGGAGGTAGCAGAAAGGGACATTGGGAATGGGATCGAAACTGTATGGCGTGTGCATGGAATAGTGGAGGTTGAGAGAGTGCATGAGGAAGGTCAATACGGCCACATTCTCGTGTCTCGTGGGGAGAATATCCTTTGGCCACCACAATAGATTGTGGAGTGTTGTTTGGGCCAGTGCAATACCGCCGCCCTGGTGCGGGAAGAGGTGGAGGGAGAGTATCCTTGGGTACTGGTCCTATGACTGTATGAAGGTATGATGAATGGTAAGGGATGTATGGGAGAAAGGAATGCGCTTATGTTCAGGGAAAAGTATTGTGAAAATATATCGTCTGAGACCATACACTCGATCTCTGGGCATCTCGTGTGAATTGATATTGTAAAAACAGGAAAAAGGTACAGAGTTGTGATAAATGGAGATTGTGAAGGGCCCCAAAGTGTTGAATGAGTAGTGTAAACCGTAAACGATATCTTTTCTATGGGGAAGGTGAGGCACAAAATTGAAACTGTGTGATAACTATTTTAAGGAGAAAAGTTTTAAAACTGAGTTTTAGACCTGCAAAGGAGCACTAGTGTGTAAAAGAATTCTGTTGCAGCTCAGCTAAGGTAATCAGGGTTAATGTATTTAATGATGAAAAAAAACTGCAAAATACATCTATTAGACAAGTAAAAGATCGTGGTGTGTGTAGTATTGTTTCTGGACCAGTGTAAATATTTAATGAAGGTTTTTATTTCCAAAGGGAGAGTTATGAAAATAACCTTTTTAGATAAAGTATTTGTATAAGATTATGTATAGTTTCGATTGTGCGTTTTGAAGTTTTGTATAAGCTTGGAGAAAAATTATATGTATTTAAAATACCGACTTTTATAAAGTAAATGAATTTAAAGGAGTGTTGTAATTTTGGGTGTATTACAACAGGCAGAATTATTGGAGATAATTTTGATATATAAATCTTTGAATAAAGTAAAATAAATATTGTAATTCTGGCTCTAAAAATTAATGTGAGATAGAATTTTTGTGCTGCAATTAGCAAATGCCGTATGTTGTAAAGTTTTTTTTGGAAGTGCATAGTAAATGAAACTAAGGAGAGATTGTTGTTGTAAATGTAGCGTAAAAAACCTTTCCCATTATGGACAGAAATGCTTGGCTCTTATATAGTACAAAAACCTTTTACCTATGCTCTACTGGGTAATGATGTGATTTCTATTTGAGACCCACCCTTATCCTGATCTCTTTAATTTTGATATAGAAGTGAAAGGAAGTTGGTCTTGAGTTGTTGCCAGGAGTTGAGGCACCAGCAACATCATGATTACCACAATAAAAATAGTGTGGACCATACAAAATATACATTTCAATGTGTAATTACACCATTCATAATTACCATAATTTAATAACAGGGTTAATACTAAATATGTATTTTAATATGCAACTACAACATTCCTGAATACCATAATTTAATATCATGGAACATATTAAATATGTATTTCTATGCACAAATACCCCAATCAAGAAAACCATAATATTCAACAGAAAGACACCAACCTTTTTATTAAGCATAGTTAGAAATTAATTCTGTTAGCGAGGACAATAATCTAAAACGCATCTTAAAGATTCATGTTATACGTATTGAAATAACACTAGCTTTACAAAATGCACACATACTGTGACGTAATAACGTCATACAACATACGCAACGTTGCCTACGTGCGAAAATTCGGGCGAGTCCAGCCGGGAATCGAGCACGGTTCGCCTTGATGGTAGTCTGTCAACTACACATCTGAAGCCCCTAGCTAATAGTAGACAGACAGCATTTTCGACAGTGATAACTCTCAGTGACTTTGGTGACTGACGACAGGGACGACAAAAACTTGGAAGTTAAGTTCCATTATAGCAGCAACACGCACCCACGGCTTTGAAAACAGCAACAAGAACAGTGGGAACGGAAATACTACAATACGAAAATTTACTGATTTGTAATGGCTGCGATGACAAAATAAGTTGTCCTTGGTGGCTATGATTGTAACAATAACGGGAGTAGTCACAACACATTTGCCTGGGTGGCCGCGGTCGCTTCGGAGTCAAAACTCGTGTAGCAAGAAGGCTAAACAACTGTCGACTGATCAAACAAACTACACGGCTCGGATTGTAGTAAGCATACGAGTGGTTAGACGCATTGTTTGGAGTATTATGTTTTCTATGTGCAGTAAATGACAATCACTACGCTCCCACCAATTTACGCCTTCCGCGCATCTGCCCAACACTGACGCGCCGAACTTCAGTACAACTGTCAAAATCACGTGGCCAGCGGGAATTTACCACATATCCACACTCTCAAATCAATAAAATACTCTAAATAACTCGAATCCTAGTTGCATCGGAACTATGTTAAAGGAAGTGTGCAAACATATCAACTTGCATAAACAGTGGCGTAACCTTAAATCGAATTTACGTTTTAATTCACATTTTATGAGTTAATATTTTCTTTTGCGTAATTTCAACCGTGTATTATGTGCAACAATCAGATAACACACAATTAAAATTATGCACAAAAAATATTAAACGACTCGTAAAATGAACATTTTCTATAATTGTACGTTGTTAGTAATTAAGATGCTATTAATCAGAAATTAAGATGCAAAAACGGATAATTTCTGCAGAAGGGGCGAAGCCGAGACTTAAAACACGTAGGAGAGAGGGTGAGAACGAGGACGGTGGAGAAAAAAAAGGGGAGGAAGAGGATAATGCACAGAACTTATGCACATTATATCCCATCCTTAGCTTACTTATTACCTACATGGCAGTAACCGTATACAAAGAACGCGAAACTACACCACTTTGGTACAGCGCTATGCTGCTACTTCAGGAAGTACATAAATCGATCAAGATGAGTGACAACCCGCGAACATTTATAGATAAACAATCGTCAATACCTTTCCATGGCAGTACCCATCCGTGGAGTGAATATTGGGTAAAGTGATAACGCTACCTGCGCAGAACCAGTCTCCGTGTCCCAATATTGGGTTGCTTTTCTGCAAGTACGAGTATTCTAAACACCGTGGATAGAATTTGAGTTTAGACCACTGTTTAGTTAGCAAGTTCTTTATGACGTTTGAATGTTTTCTCTTAAAGGTCGTTCACGATAAAGTGAGCACTTTTGATATCAACCTTAGAAAAAAAAAGTCACTGCTCCTACCTGCATATATTTTAACGGGCGCAGTGAGGGACATACGTCCAGTAAAGTTGGTAAAGATGGAGGGAATTTAGTTCCATATCTTAACGTCGAACAAAAAGTGTTAGGTAATCATTTTGTGATAGCTAAAATTATTTATTTCGTTTTCTGTTTCTTTTTAATGCACCGAAGTGCAAAAATGAGCAGATTTGCGGAATATTACCTTTGTTAATAATTTCACAGTTTCATTTGGCCGACGCATGCATAAAGTGATGAGGCCCATGGCAATATTAATTTTATATCAGGAGGAAGAATACACAACGTGCAATCACGTAGATCTTAAGCAAGGCTTCCAAAAGTGCTCAAAAGTACTGATTCGTAATGCCGTTTGATTAGATTAAAATTGGTAAGTGCTTTTTATTCAAATAAAAGTGCTTGCCTCTTGAAAACTAAGATATAAAAAAAAAGTTCATCATTGTTGACCACGTGACTTGGGCAGCTATATTTGTGTGGGGTAGGTCAATGTCACGCACTTGCGCAGAAGAAGAAAAATTCGCCTACTTCATCTTTATCCTATGCCCGTATACAAACAAAGCAAAATCACACCATTTTGGTACAGTGCTATGCTGCTACTTGATGAACTAAATCGGTCTATATGAGCGACAACTCGCGAACACTGCACTCTAAATATGAATCAGTGAGTATTTCACTGTTTCAATCAGTCAGACATATCTGACTGATTCAACAGTCACTTCAGTGAATTTAACTGACGAATCAGCCAGATTCCCTTCACTTATTGATTCAGTGACATTTTCCACTGATTCATAAGTCATTTTTTTCACTGTTTACTCAGTGGTGTATTTTTGACTGATGGACCAGTTAAACAGCGTGTAAAAATGGCCGCCCAACAACGTATAAGAATGGCCGTTAAATAACGCGTATCAAGTGAAATAACAATGAATACACTAATAAAACCAATACACAATACTCTCTTTAATGTGTTTAGTCTTTCAAAACGCCATTTTATGAAGTAATAGGAACACACAGCCTTTCATTCCGTTTTTACGTCTTTCATTTCGTTTTAATGTAATCGTCACAGTGCTCTGTTTGAAGGTTTATACTGTATATAATGCGATAAAGAGAGGGCACTCATATATACTATTCGTTTTAACAATCGTAATTGTACCAATTAAAGCAAAAACGAAAAGTAAGAGCATACGATATAAATCTTCACGATTTCGTAACGAAACTGTTATATATATATATATATATTTTTTTTTTTTCTCATCACTTCAACTTGGCGTAATAGCACAGATAGTAAGATAACGTCCCCGAGACGAACGGTTTGTGGGTTCAATCCCAGCTGCATATGAATTTTTTTTTTACTTTTTTAAATTACTGTAATTTGCGCATTATAACTAGTAAAACTATCTCAAATTTGTTTACTTTACGTAATTATTTGGCTACATTCAATAAAAACAATATTTAATTCGCTACTGTAGTCGGTTATCCCTTAATTCAACCAGTGAAATGCATTGACGTCACTAATTCAATCAGTGAATTTTTTCCCCTCCGAAACAATTAGTGGTTTTCCACTGATTCTAAGTGGAGCCATTGTCACTGAGTGAAGTAGGTGAATTTCACTGTGAATCAGTGGTTTCCCACTGATACGAATTTGTAATGTGTAGCAGATAAAGAAGTTTAGTGTAGGGTGGAGAGATTTGGGCTGCTCTTAACAACGGGGTCTCGAGAGCCGATGAGGGTGAAATGAGTTGAGAATGGAGCAGAGCCGGAATGCAAGGGCGCGGGGCACGGGGTCCGGCACGACTCCCACGCGCGAAACCCCGTCGGGAATGGAACCCGGTTCGCCTAGGCGAGTAGTCTTGACCACTGCGCCAGCGCCAAGACGTGAGGCCGCGGCAGTACGCACGCACCCCTGCTGTAGCCGCTGACGGCCTGGTGGACGTGCAGCCCGACGCTGGTGACGTCGACGTGGGCCAGGGGCACGCGGAAGTTGAAACACTCGGAGTAGCTCGGCGAGTCGGTGGCCTTCGCCGTCGACGTACGCTTCACCTTCACCGTGCGGTACTGCTGGTTCAACGTCACCCGCACGTACGAGTCCTTCCGCTCGTCCTGGAACTGCAACACCGCCCAACCCTTTCCACTTTCCGTCCTTGCACCGACAACACAGGAGGGGTGACTATATTGGGGGTTCTTGGACATTCGCCATTGCCTGTCATGGGAAAGCAGGACTGAGCACGAAAAAAAAACTTCAAGAAGACAAGCTATGCGCTGTTCACGGTAAAATGAGCACTTTTGAAAGTCCTGCTTAAGATCTACTTACATGCGCGTTGTGTGTTCTTCCGCCTTATGTAAAATTAACATTCCCATGGGCCTCATCACTTTATTCATGCATCAGTCAAGTGGAACTGTGTAATTACTAGAAAAGTAAATTTTGTACAAATCTGCTCATTTTTATACTTCGATGCATTAAAAAAAAACAGAAAGCGAGGAAATCAATTTAAGCTATCACAAATCTTTACCTAACACTTTTTATTCCCTGTTAATATATGGAACTATTTTCCCTTCCAAAGTTACCAACTTTACTGGGCACATGTCACCCATTGGGTCCATAAAAATATATGCAAGTAGGAGCAGTGGTTTTTTTTTTCTAAGGTTGATTTCAAAAGTACTCACTTCATCGTGAACAGTCGTACCTATGCGCCAGAAAATAAATATATACACAACACTGGAAAATTTCAAGAGAGAATAATGTCGTTTTTCATGTGTTATCTGTTGGTTGTGTTTATATACATATAATTTTCGTAATTAGTTGCTGTTCTGTTTTTTGACTCTATTCCCTCTTGGAATTTTCCAGTGCTGTATACATATATTTATTTTCTTGTCCATAGGTAAGCTGTTTTATTTAAGTATTTTTTTCGTGCTCAGTCCTGTTTTTCCATTACAGATACCTGCATCGCATTGGCGAATGTCCAAAGATCACAAGACATGGGGTATTCGAGTTGAGCTGAGAGATTTGGGCGGCTCTTAACAACGGGGTCTTGAGAGCCGGTGAGGGCAAAATGAGTTGAGAATGGAGTAGAGCCGGAATGCAAGGGCGGGTGGAAATGGGAGATCCTCGAGAAAACACAACGACCAACGGTATCGTCCGGCACGATTCCCACTTGCGAAAATCAGGGAGTAGCCCTGCCGGGGATTGAACCCAGTTCGCCTTGGTGAGAGGCGAGCAGTCTAACTGCTCAACCACCGCGGCCCCACGGATTATTCGAAACATTCGCCTCTCATGCGCAGCACTCAAGCAATGTGTTCGAATTCAGCGCCGTGCATCGTTGTTCTTTTCCCCTGTCACGAGCCCTTGCGTCCTTCATGAGAAAAAGTGGCGTAACAACAAAGGGTGACCAGGATTATCAATCATTATCTCCCCCCCCCCTCCTTCCGTCTCAAAAAAGTCTAGTGTGGCTGCGCCGTCCATAGCGAAAGCGAGGCCAGGTGCAAGAACTTTTGCGAGTCCCTTCCTTTCCAAACTAGTTATTTTCCCCTTCCCGCAATGCAATCACCTTTCGAACAATATGCCCTGCACATAAGCGCCCGCACCAGCGCCTAACGTTTTATTGATAAAACATCTTACATTTCAGGAAAAAAAAAAACATATTTAAATATATACCTTTATCGCAAAATATATATAATGTATTGGAAAGGGCTTATTAACGTTACCCGGTGTTACGCCTGAAGGCTTACCATAGGATGACTTATGAACTACATTATAACAAACTAACAACACAGGCCTTCGAACCCGGAGCCTCCCGTAGTCCAGACCGGTGGCAAACCAAGCGACTGCGCCACGGGGGGTTGGCGTGAAATATATAACTCACAATCAAACTAATGCTTAATATTTAAATATTTGCTATCAAATATAAAATGCTCTCTTTTTTTCTTCTGGGTGCAAGGCTCTCCTAAAGCCCCTGACACACTGTCAAATTTTCGCCTTCAACCATACTAGACAATACAATTCGAAGCCGAAATACGGCCATCAAATTTTTCCCTCCATAAAATGTTATCGAATATTTGCGAATGTGTTTGAAAATGTACCACACTGTGGAATTGATTTATTTTGGGAATGCTGTAATGTGAATATTTACTAAACAATTATATTCAAAGTGAGATGCTGGTGTTGTGTTTCAATGCAGTCCACCATACAGGAAGACATGTAACGAAAGTTGTAACTTATTTTCACTTTTTTAATAAATTCGAATATTATTTATCAGAAATGCTTCTGAACAATGAAATTTAATGTCTCCGAGTTCTTTAATATTATGTGCAATATCCACTTAGAACAGAATTCATGTCCAGACAGCTTCTACATAAATTAACTACTTTCAAAACTTATTTCGTTTCCAGCAATTTTTCATTATTATTTCTAAGTTTCTTGACGTCCATTTTGTTATGCACGATTCTGATTGGCTGAGACCGTCAAACACCAAATAAAATTTAGAATCTGTCCAATCTTCAAATGTTTGATGGAAACTGAAGCCATTCAACTTTTTCTGACAAATATGACGGTGTTTATGACGTGACGATGACGTCATAACTGTTCAACCTTATTTGACCAAAATTATTGGAAGCAATTTAACGTAAAAATTTGACAGTGTGACAGGGGCTTAAGGCAGGATTTACAACGAACCGTCGCGTCAGTCATCCGTCCGTCAATCACGTGACAAAAAGCCAATCAGAGGTGGCCGTTAATTCTATCCGTTCGTCCGTCTAAACCTTGGCAAACTTTAACTTTTGACGGACGAACGGATCAGATTACAGCCTTATAAACTTGCACATTTTATTACGCGTTCATCCCAAGTTCTTTACAAGGTAGTGTAGTGTGTGTGCTGTGATTTGTTTTGGTTGTCTTTAGTTTTCATGTGTTTATGTAACTATTAAATGAAATTATGTTACATTTTTCCTGAAGATTAACTGATAATTACGTTTGGAAACACGAACTCCTTTTTTTAAATAGTAAAAATAATACAGACATGCTTTATATGCTATTTATAATATTTATATCGATTAATTTCCTTAACGTACGCGTATATGTGTTTTGGGTACTTAGATACACAATACCACCAAAATTTTTCACTTTTTATGGAGAATTTTTTTTCCTATTTGTAAACAGTTTTGTTTTCATTAGTTTGCAGCAATGAACTTACAACGTACGTACGAAGTTTGGTTGTAAATCGCTCGGCTGGGAGACGGACGGGCGAATGACGGACGGATGCGACGGGTCATTGTAAATCCTGCCTTATGGAAATATTGTCCTCAACGGGTAATACTTATTACCTACATCAGAAAATGACTTAGAATGCATACTTTGGAGGTTAAGTTCTAAAAAATTTTCCAGGGGGGAGAACCACTGAATACTCCTACCGCCATACCCCCCCCCCCCCCCCGGTAATACAGTATATCAAAGTCCAAAACCGCTACCTAGTTACGTTACTGAGAAATGTTCATTAGTGAATTCGACTGACTTTGTTTATTTCCACATCGAGTTTTATTTTTTCGAATTTTATTCCACGCGAGTTTCATTCGTCTCTGTGACGTTATCAATTACTTTCCGCGGTCGTGTAAAGTTGCAAACACATAGGAATGAAATATTTCAAACATTTTCCCAGAAAAAAAAAAGACTTAGGGCTGGAGAAGGGCAAGTGAATCATGTCCTTGTTTGAACAGGGTATCATAGGGTTCCAATGTACCCTTGCTGCGAATAGGGTATCGTAGGGTGCCAATATGCCCTTGCTGTGAATTCGAACAGTGGCAGTTACCCTCACGACCTCGATGCACGTTTCTTGTGTACAAAGCCAGGTAAGGGTTCTTATTGTATTGTAAAGGGCTTTCTAACGTCCCCCCGGTTTTATGCATGAAATCTTAGCAGGGGACTGCTTACAGACTAACTTATAATCTAAATTAAACTAACACCCATGCCTTATCCTTACAGTCCTAGTATATGTAATCTATCATTGCTCAAATATAAATGACACATGTTGCACAAAATTATTTTTACCTACTTCTAAATGGCTGGTGTTAGTATAGTAAATTATTTTCTGAACTTAAGGGCAAAACTTGAGAATATATTTACTATTAGGAAAACATGAAAATGTATGGGAGAATATTTGGTGTTTGTCATGATAATGTAATAAAACTGACAGGTTGTTTCACTGTACATTTGCACAAATATAATTAATGGATTAATTCTTACGTTAGGCCAAGACTGAAATTACAAATATGACAAGCAATGATTCGTGCATTCCGAGCACGCTCTTAATTGTCGTATTGCTTGAAGAAGCCCAGATACTGCATGGCACACACGTTTTATGATTTTGTTGCTAATTATGACTTGACAAATATCATATTAGTTGTATCGGGAGAAATGATTGATTTAATTATTTGACGGACCTTAAATGCTGTTTTCGCTGGAGGTAAAATTTATGTCTTACTTCAGTTAGTCCGTACTAAAGAAATAATACCGGTGACGACACAAATATAATCTGAACTGATTGCTATAGTCCATTCACGGTTTCTTCGGCCTTTTTGAAACAAACCTTAGAAAATCTCCCCATGTATGACGTGTATAGTTATTTCCTAAATACGCCCTGTTATCACAAGCGTTTTATACTTGTGTTCATAAAAGTTACTTCTTTTCCTGTTAAATTGAAACGTTATTCATATTTTGTCTATAAATTATAATGATTCATTTATAAATAATTTGAATTAAATACAGTGAGAAAATAGGTATGTTGGTAGTGCCTAGTGAGAAATAGTTCTTATACAAAATACTGTTACACTGAGTACGCACGAATTCGGTGCGTTGTCCTGTGGTGTAATTCTCCAGGCTTGGTTTGTACGAGGCGGAGGAATAGCCTGTAAGTAGAACTTTGCAAGGCTTCAGAAAAGGCTTAAGTAATCGTGAATGGACTATACTTAAGACGGTTAAGAACAGGGTACCTGGTGTTTTTCGTCGTCATTTGAACGAAAGAACTAAAGCACACCAGTGGGAAATAGAAACTGTTTACTGCATGCTATTATTTACAAATGCGTGTGCCACGTACATCAGAGTACGCTTGGGTTTGGCTGCTAGGCAAGCTGTCCTCTACAAAGCTTATCAGCGTAAAGCGGGGACGATAAGGCCACGATCCTTCATTTCTACAGCTTTTGCGAGAATTAATTTTTTTGTACCCTAACGGGAGCCGATATTGTACAAAATCCTCTTACAATTTTGTTACAAATTGTTTATATTATGAAGTTTAATTTTTCCAACCCAAAAAGTCTATACTTTTATCCAATTAATTAATTAACGAAAATTTTGTTTAATTAATAATTAGTAAAAAGTATAGTGTTTATGTGTTAAAAAAATTTAACTACATAATAAAAACAATTTTTCACAAAATTGTAAGAGGATTTTACAATATCGGCTTCCGTTTGGGCACAAAAAATTAATTCTCGCAAAAGCTCTAGAAATGAAGTATCGTGGCCTCAAGAGTGGGATGGATGGACCCACGTGTTTTTCGTGAAATAGTAGTTTGCATGAATACGCGTATCTCGGTAAATAAATGTTAAGCAAATACGACGTTTAGCCACAAAAAAAAAAAAAAAAACAATTATCTATGCCCCATTGTTTGTATTTTTGTAATATCAAATGTATTCTTTGAGGAAAAAAAAGTCTAAATGGTCAAATGTCGCATTTTAAAGCTTGCCTATGCAGTTTCCTTAAGCGGCAAGGGAAAAATACAAATATACTGGCGTAGTTTAATCTGTGGGCTTTCATGCCATGTAATAATGTCCCACTGTTACAAATCTAACTTGCACAGTACAGCGTCTCGACGGAAACACTTTACACATTGCGCGTAGGAGTGATGGGGCACTAGGCATGCGTGTTAATGTCGCCCGTATCGCTCCCTCGCTTCTTAACCTTGGACGCGGGTCCACCCCACTCTTAACACACACTAGCAAAAAGTGAGTGGAAGAGGGGTTTCCTTAAACTTATATGGATGGCGCTGAATAGTTAAGAACTCCAGTGCCTATGGAAGTGCAGAGAAGTGGAAATGGACCAGCGATAAAACGCAAATGTGATGGTGTGAACGGGAGCACCCAGAAAATACCTACCAACTCAGAGAAAAAGTCCGCTGCGTTTCTCACATGCCAAAATTCCGGGCTTGACCCCGCCTGGAATCTAATCCGGTCCTCCGCTGGTAGAGGCGAGTGGCTTGGCTATTGCACCATCACGGGATGCTCTAACACGGCCGTTTTCCCAATAGCTAAAATATTCACGCTTACATTCGGAAGTGACACCAGGAAGTTCTGCTCCATATAACAGAGTGCAAGAGCGAGTGTTATAGGCTGTTCAAGGTAAAGTGAGCACTTTTTAAGGCCCTCCCAACAGGCATTAACCACGAATAAATATATCTTATTGTAGCCTCAGGCATTAAATTTTGAGGGTGGTGAAAAGTATACACTGTGTTTACTGGTCACATTGCAATGTTTATATTAAAAAGCAGCAGGAAAATGGAAATGGATGAAAGGAAATATTAAGAAGGGCCTTAAAAAGAGCTCACTTTACCGTGAACAGCCTATAGTTACTTGGAACGCGGCCCAAGAATGAGGCATGGTGTGCTCGAGATGTATAGGCTATTTACGGTACAGTGAGTACTTTTGAAAGCCCCCTCATTTGGAATAATAGTGAATAAATATATTTTATTTCAGCCTTAGTAGTTAACTTCCGAGTGCGGTGGAATATACACACTGTGTTTATTACTTACATGGCAATATTTATTATAAAAATTGGTTTAAGGGTAAGAAATGGCTGAAGGGAAAACGTAACTAGGCCCTCAAAAATGTTCACTTTACCGTGAACAGCCTATATGTACTCGAGGAGTACATTCAGTTTTTGTCTTCTTGGCGTACAGCTGCAAATGCATCATCGTGCTTGGGGCATATATGCATTAATTATATAGTCTCTGCGTTATATTTCTCATCACACCTAGAAAAATAACCAATATGGATTAAATTAAGTCACGTTAGGTTAAGTTGGACTACAGTAGTTACGTAGTAATTGCCCTAGAATACCTCAATAAACTGGAGTGTATCGTTTTAACATCAAAAAAATGTTCTCAACCAAAATTATTTACTCTTGATTTTCAGGCACGCGTCATACGCCTCAAGCGCAGTGCATATTCCGCATACTCCAAGAGCGGTGCACGCTTCAAGCACTGTTTGTTTTCAGCTGTACGCCTGAAGTATGTAGTCGACTGAGTAGGGCCGTGCTTAGTGAGGTAGTGGGGGGTGGCCTCGCACCCCCCCCCCATGAATTGCTGAAAGGGGGAGGAATCCTGTGCATTGGGCAATTAATTGAGAGCGAATGTAAGAACAACTATGTAAATACAAAAGAGGTAACTGCCAGTAGTTACCATTCTTTTGAATACAAACTAGTTACATAATGATTAAAATTATCTCTTTTTCGGAGACGGGGAGGCGAAACTTTATACTTGTAATCTGCCACATTTGCTATGCTGTGCACAGCCATGCCGCTAAGGTACACAATCCCGGAGCTGACTGACCTTGAGCCTGCGGGCGGCCATGGCGGTGACGCTGAGACGGTGCAGGTTCGCGTTGTACAGCAGCGACACCAGCAGCTCTCCCAGGTCGGACGTCTTTTCGGCGACCTCCTGGACAACACAGCACAACCACACTGCCATCGCTAAATTAAAAAAAAAAAAACACTACTATTGGCCAGCATTTCTTATACTGTCGTCTGTGGACCAATGGCGGTCCTTCACCTTACAGTGTTAGGGGTCCACAAGAGAAAATAAAGTTGAATTTATTTTAGTTATAGATGTGTTGTGACTATGTAACTTTTTTTTGCTATTTATGAAGCTTATATGTATATTTTTAATTTTGTTGTAAACTAAACTCGGGATTGTGATAATTTGTATAGTGAAAAATAAATACGTCGTATACACAAAAACGGTTTCTTCGCTTGCATTAAAGAAATGGCTGGTGGTCCGACAAAATGTACATCATATCACAGGATTTCCACGAATTCACAAAGCGAAATACATCTGCTATAGGCTGTTTACGTAAAGTGAACACGTTTGAAAAATTAATCTAAAAAGAATCAGTGTACTTTAAGGAATCCTCCTGCTTGCAGCTGTTTTGCTGGTTAGGGACCTTGAAACGCGTGTGCTGTAAGGCCGACTCTTGCTCATTCTCCACTTGCCCCATCGCCTCCATGTGCAAGTCGCTCAAATGGCGAGCAGTCTTTCCGTCGGCGGACGACTCGCGTGAACGCGGCTTCAAGGCGTCTTTCACACTGCAAGCGGGGCCGAGCGGGTTCGAACTGGGCGAGAACGAGAGAGACCGGGCCGAGCGATTGCGTATTCACACCAACCAAACCGAGCGGTCAAAACAGCCAGTGTGCAACAACAATCAGAGCTATGTCTATACCACCAGCCGCTCTTTCATTGCTTCTAGACAGTTCATACATTATATCGGTATATTCGAAAGGATGAATATCGTTTCTGGAGAGACTTTCGAATGAGCACAAACACATTTGACTACATACTGCAGGCTATACGTGATACCATATCAAAATAGAACACAAATTTCCGAAGAGCCATAAATCCAGAGGAAAGGTTCCTGTTGACGTTCAGGTAAGTAAAAGGAAGAAATATCTAAAAAATAATGTTATCGATAAAAATAGCTATTTGTGGAAATAAAACTTAAAATTCGTGATGTGTATTTATGGTTTTTTTATTACATTTATCACAACAGCAGTACAAATGGAAAACATATTACATTTGAAAAGGTAATTAAAGATGTGAAAATAGACATACATCTTGGAGTTGACTTCACTGATCAGGGGGTGGTTGAAAGCTGGAAATATACACAGTTGAATCACATTATTATGACCACTTGCTAGAAGTGCAATTTGCAGTATTTAGCCCATTACATATGGCCCGTTACGCGAGCTGGTGAAGCGGTATACAGCGTGTTTAGGAAACATGTGTACAAACTCGGGCACATGATTCGTGACTGGAAAAGAGGAAGATTGATATCGGTCCATTTCAAATAATGAGGACTGTAGAAGCCCCTAAATCCGGAAGGTGACAAGCATATTACGTGGGATATCAAGCAAAGTACTTGCGTTAGAGGAGCACAAATTGGTATACAAATTAATTAAACCAATATGTTGTATAAAAGGAAGGTATGGGCCGTCGTACACATACCCATCATGTAAATAATAGGGGTTGGCACAATTTAATTGCATGCAACATTTACACTGTGAGGGTAAAGTGATTGCGGGTACCATTTTATCAAGCAGGACGTCGTAATTAGTAAATAAACCTCCCTAATTGCAACTCTCTAGGACCCACCGTTTCCGGTTAAATCGCAAACAAAGGGTACAGTGGTAGCAATGTCATGGCTTAGTGTAGGCAACCCGTCCTGCACCCGGAGGAATTCAGCGGGGATTCCCCGCCGAATGAGTGAAGATATTTTGGCGTCTCGTAACAGTGAGGGCTTGAGAGCCGATGTAAAAAAAGAAAAATTACTATGGGAATGTGGAAAATATGTTCCTAAACTACCTCCCAAAAGCATAAAAATAGTAAATCGCACAATAAAAATGAAATTCAACAAGATTCTTTAACTAAGACATATGTAGTATGTAATGAGAATAAATCTATTGATTCATTTTATCCATATAAGGCAACTAGAAACAAACTTACAACAAAATGCCAAAACTCATTATGAGTTAAAAAAAGAAAAAGTACTATGCGAATTTGGAAAATATATTTGTAATCTGCAGCTCGAAAAACCATAAAAAAAACTAAATCACATAACACCTCAATATATATTCTAAATGAATTTCAAAAGGAGAATTATCACACAAAATCATTCTCAGTTTGTAATGAGAATAAATATATAAAATTATTTTATTTTATTAAAAGTTGTTAGGATAAACATACAACTATGTGTAAAAATTGTTTTAGTGAATATCTTAATAATTATCGTCTTAACAAGAACTTAAATATGATTTCCCAATCATTTAAACACCTTTTCGATGCTATTCCACAATTTTGTTTTATATTTATTATTTCATAATTAAAAATGTTTTCCCTTTAAATAAACAAATATGGAGACTTCGAAGATAAATCATGTGTTGAGCGAAAAGACAGTGAGAGAGATAAGAATTATAGGTAGAAGATTTGAAATGAAATATTTGCACATGCTACAGAAAGCTGATTTCATTGCAGCTATTATACTATTTGTTATAAATCAACAAAGAAAAATAAACTTTAAAGATTTATCCTTTTTAAATTACACTATAAAATATAGAAAAGCTAAAAAACCATTTAAAGAAATATTTCCATTTTCTACTATGTTTTCGCACAACTTAGAGATAAAAATTAGCGGGTAACAGAGTGGATAATAAACAATAATTTTACAAATTTACCTTTATCTGATGTTGATAACAATGAATCATATAAACAAGATAAAAACGAATTGAAAGAAATATTTCCTTATTCTACTAATGCTTTCGTTAATAAAACAAATAGGGAAACCAATAATAATTACTTAGTGAAATAAGCTTTTAAAAGTAGAATATCAACATATAACTTTAAAAATCCCTTTTTTATTTAGCAGAGCCAACTCATTTTTTGACTTCAATAAAAAATAAGGTATTTGCGAAAATACATGATCATCTTTTAAAATGTAGGGGGGTGAAAACCAGTATTAAATTATATATCAGTTGTCATCAGCAAGAAAATAATCAAGTTGAATTACTTACATTTCAATCACCAAATTATACAATATTGAATGAAGGAGATATGAAAAGTATTTATAAATGCATTATACAAGAAATACACATTTTTCTGAATTCCAAAAAAGAGGTTCAGGATGGACTTTAGATATAATAATGGGAAAACAATTAGCTATAAATAAGTATAATACATTAAATGCTGCATCATATATTGAACTACCTGAACTTGTAAAGAATAAGAAAGCATGCATAAATGTTAAAAGTAGTGATCAAAAATGCTTCCTTTTGGCTGTAAAAATCTGCATTATTTCCAGCATACAGCCATTCAGATATAGTAACCAAATATAAAAAATGTGGTGCTTAATATCGATAAAGCAATAGGTAAATTTGAATATCCAATTAAAATTAACAATATACCAAAAAGAGAAAATTAAATTAATACATATATAAATGTATACTCTATTGATGATGAAGGTAAGAAATCCATTGTATAACAATTCTTTTATTCTCCAGAGAAATTAAGTAAACATACAGAAGACTGTTCAAAAAATGAAGCAGTAAAAATTCAATTACCTTCGAAAGGAGAGCAAATATTTTTCAAAAATTATAAACATACAATGAAGGTTCCTTTCGCAATATTTGAAGATTTTGAATAAATTCTAAAGAAAATATCAACAACTAAGCCAAATCCAAGAGAAATAAAAAAAATTTGAGTTGATCCAAAAATATCCAGTTTTAACAGAAGATGATATCGATAATAATCTTTACAAGGTGGCACTCAAAGAAAGATATAATCTTACTAATGATAAAATAAATATCACTGATTTAAAATTGAATGTCGAATCATGCACTATGAAATATCACCTGCACAAAGTTTCTGGATTTTGCTATTATATAGTATCTGCTTATGGTGATATAAGCTACCAGTTGTATATCGAGGTCCAAATGCACATAACATTTTTATACAATCAATAAAAAGGGAAGTTGAAGAAATTAGTGAAATATATTCGCAAATTGAGCCAATGCATCCACTAATAGAAGAAAAAATATTACATATTTAATATAAAAAAATGTACTGTATGCGAGTGTGAATATACAAAAGACAGTAAAAAAAGTGTCTCATCATGATCACATAAGTGGACAATTCATTAATCCTGTATGTAACAATTGTAATCTAAAATTATAAATACCAAATTTTGTACCAATTTATTTTCATAATTTAGCTGGATATGATGCAAATTTATTTATTAAAGAGTTAGGATACCATTAACAAAATATAGATTTAATAGCAAATAATGAAGAAATGTTTATAACTTTTGGGAAAAACACAGAAAATTAAAAAATGAAATTTTTTGACACTTTTAAATTTATGGCCAGTAGTTTGGATAAATTATCATCGAATTTAAGTAAAGATCAAATGAAACACACACAAAACATTTCCCAGAAGAACAAGTAGATTTAGTACTTAGAAAGGGTATTTACCCTTCTGACTATATGGATAGTTCTAAAAATTTGAAGAAACTGAACTTCCACCAAAGAGTGAATTTTATAACAAATTAAATGAATCTTATATAAATGATGATGATTATGAACATGGAAAATGTGTATGGAATCAGTTTCATATTAAAAATCTTGGTGAATATCACGATTTATATTTAAAAAGTGATGTATTATTGTTAGCACATATATTCGAAAATTTTTGAAACACATGTATAAATGCATATGGTCTAGATCCTCTACGGTATTTTACAGCACCAGGTTTATCGTGGGAAGCAATGTTAAAATGACTAAACAACAACTAGATTTATTACATAACTATGATATGATTTTAATGATTGATAAAGGAATTAGAGGTGGAATATCACAATGTTGTGAGCAATATGTTAAGGCTAATAAATATTTAGATGATTTTAACTCTAATCAAGAATCAAGTTATTTAGTATATCTCGATGCCAATAACTTATATGGTTGGGCAATGTCTCAATATTTACCATATGGAGGTTTTGATTGGGTTTACTATTAATTATATTATTTAGATTACTGGAGCGAAAAAAATATTAAATTTGAAAGATGATTCACAATATGGTATATTAGAAGCTGATTTAGAGTATCCACAAGGACTACATAATTTACATAAAAATCTTCCATTTTTCCCAGAAAATAAAGTAGTTCCAAAGACAAATAAATCTAAATTATTAACAAATTTAGATAACAAACAAAAGCATGTAATTCACTATCACAACTTGAAACAGTGTCTAAATAATGGATTAAAACCCACTAAAATACATAGAATATTGGCATTTGATAAGTCTGATTGGTTGAACAAATATAATGATTTGAATAGAGAGATGAGAACTAATGCAAAAATGATTCTGAAAAAGATTTTTATAAGCTTGTGAATAATTCTGTGTTTGGCAAAACTGTGGAAAATATATGAGAGACAGCCTAGAATAAGATTAATATCAGATGCAGAAAAATGTGAAAAATTAATATCAAAACAAAATTTAAAAGAAGTACTATATTTAATGAAAATCTTGTGGCTCTACATATGAATAAAACAAGTGTAAAATTTAATAAGCCTATTTACATGGGCATTTCAATTTTGGACATATCAAAAGAACAAATGTATGATTTCCATTATAAGGTTATGAAACCAAAATATGGTGATAAAATTGAGTTGTGTTATCAAGATACCGATTCATACATTTATACCATAAAAACAGAAGATTTTTACGAAGACATGAAGGTAATGTTAGAAAAATTCGATATAAGTGATTATCCAAATGACAATATCTATAACATGCCACAATAAATAAGAATGTTGTAGGGAAAATGAAAGACAACTGTAATGGGAAAATAATGAAAGAATTTGTTGGTTTAGGAGCAAAAATGTATGCATATAAAGTTGAGGAAAAAGAAAACAAAAATTGAAAGGTGTGAAAAAATGTGTTGTTAACAAGCAAATAATATTTGAGGACTATAAGAATTGTTTGTTTAAAGAGAAAATAGAAATAGAAGAATGAATATAATAAGGAGCGAGAAACACAAACTATATACAATATAAGTTAGTAAAATTACACTAAGTCCTTATAATAAGAGAGATATACTAGAAAGTAAAATAGATACACTGCCATATAGATGTAAAAATTTATAATTTTATTAATGAGATGTTGGTATCCATTAAATTATTAAAAGAAAAGTTTTATAGTTTAATAATGATGAAACTTGATTCCCAAAATATTGACACAATGAATTTTGAAACATCTTTAATTTCTAAAACAATGTCAATATGAGCACCATCAAAATCAATCAGTTTACAATTTTCATCTCTAATTTCTAAGACAGTATAATTAACTTGGTCATTATTTATTCTATAAAAATTAAGTATGGGGGCTCATAGTTAATGTAATCTCGAAAACCAAACATAGTTTTTAGTGGAAAACTAATAATTATATCAGTTTGCAAATGATTAGCTTCATCATATTTTATGAACATGCCATATGCCAAGCTACAATGAATATTGATTGTTTTATATGGTTTAAAATTAGGCAATTTATATTATTAAATAGTCAAATCTCTTTCAAAGCCAAGCATATAAGATAAGTGATTGTCAAGTTTAATATCAAACTTAGATTTGATAGATATTCTATTTTTCACATTGTCTGTTGTCAATTCAGTGTTATTTGTTGAAAATGGCTCAATCGAATTTATGGCTTGTTTTAAAGATTCACTATAGTATTGACCTCTAGGAATAGTTATAACTTCATTTTTATCAACAACAGGATTCATTTTTTCAATTGTAGTTATAGCATTATTGTCTATATTTTGTATTAAAAATTTTGCATGAAAACTAATGCAATCGATTTTTCACTACGAATGATATCATCATGAAGTTTCTTATATTGTATAGAACTATTGGTTGTTAACTTGAAAACTTTACTATCCATTTATTACAAAAAAATGTGTAATTAAATTAAGAAAGTTGATTGGGCATTGGTGTAATTATTTCTAAATAACACTTCTAATAAAAATAAAAATGGCGAATTATCGCCTGACAATGTAAGAGCAATTATAGTTCGGCCTAGTAATAGTGAAAATACAAATTTGATGATAAATATTAATAATAAGCCAGGATGATTAAATGTTAATAAACTGTACATTTGCTCTTAAAGTTTTAATTAATTTAAATATATTCAGTTACAAGATGACTTTGATGTGATATCCAAAAAGTTTAATGAAAATATGGCATATTTTAGAAATGACAATGATGAAATGATTGCACTGGATTAGTGTGAAAATGATTCACTGATTATTTTCGATGATGTCATCTTAGAAAAAGAAGATGTCATATGCGAATATTTTATTTGAGGTCGGCATAAAATATTGATATATTTTATCTCGCACAGACATATTCGAGAGCTTCCAAACAATTGGTACGAGATAAAACGAATGTTTTGTGTATATTTAGACAAGATGACACTATCTTAAAAAATATTTATATTGATTTTGTTGGTGGTGATATGCCTTATGATAAATGTAAAAAAAATTGTGCAAAATGTTAGGGCAAAGATTATGGTTTTATCACTTCAGATTTGAGTAGAAAAACGAATAATGGGAAGTACAGATATAAAATTTAAGAGTTTATAATTTTTTAAAATAAAATATCATGCTTATATTTACAGAAAATTATAGAAAATGTTATAAAGAACTTGATAGCACCAAAATGGTGCTATCTGAAGATAATAAAAATATTACTAAATTTGTTAATGAATTTGGTCTATATTTTGTAAAATCATATTCCTCAATTTTTCATTTTCTTCATAAAAAAGAATATATATAAAACACTTATTACTACTCGCCCAATTCCACTTGTGCATAGTTTCGCATGTAAAAATGGACCTAATTCTAGACATAATTAACAAGCTTACTTACAATGGTAAACGAGTTTTTGTGACTATTGATGAGAAGAATAATCCTTGGTTTTATGGCAATCAAATTGCTCGATTACTTGGCTATTAACGACCTAGAGATGCTGTATCAGATAAAATAAAAGAAAAATTTAAAATCATATGATGAATTAGTTGTCTGCAAAACACAGACACTTAGTGCTATCCAAAAATCTAACTGTTTTGTTAATGAACCTGGTGCTTTTCTTCAAACACAAAGTATTCTCCATTTAATTATATATATATATATATATATATATATATATATATATATATATATATATAGCTCTGTTAACATAAAAAGGCCTGCTGTTATCTATTTTTGTACTTCCCTTTTTAACAGTAATATCTTTTTTGGATAAATTAACACTAACACAATAAAAACCATTTTATAAACAGTGCAATTTTAAAAAATGTAAAGAAATTTTGATCAAGATCTAAGTGGAAAATATTGTTAGATTTATCCCACCTTGCATGCAAATAAAATACATTACATTTTTCTTCCGTGCTCTTTCGAACATCTTCCTTAACAATTCTATCACAATTCACAACTGATTTATATAAATATTGTAATTTAACATATGTTTCTTGATCAATAGCTTCTTTGTTTTTTTCAACTTGCAAATCAACACGTTCATTACAATAATTAAAAACTGGTTGGCTTAAATTTTGTAATTTATCATCGAAATATCTTTTATAAACCACATCTTTACCATCACCATGATCAACCATATTATTAATTCTACGATTTTGAATAGAAACATAGTCTGTTGTAAAAACAAAAACTTTACTTATTTGATCTCGTAAAGCAGAGACAATGGTATTGTATTTTGAATCTACATATGTTTTAAAATCAGAAATACTAGTAATGTATTTTGATTCGACATTGGTTTTTAATGCATAATCTGCTATTTATTTATCGAAATATCTTTTATTGGGTGCATCATCTTCATCTAGAGGATCAGACAGACTAGAAATTCTACGATGCTGAAAAGAAATTTAACTGTTTGTACGAGTAAAAACTTTACTTATTTGATTTTGTAAAGCAGAAGAAATAGTATTGTATTTTGAGTCTACTTCCTTTTTTAGTGCCTGCTTTGCATTATTTATTCGTTTTATACAATCAGCAACAGTATTACTGAATTGTAAATTTATATCTTCTTTTAGAGCATAATCAGAAACAATAGTTTTATATTTCGAATCTACATCCTTTTTAAAGCATAATCTGCTATATATATATATATATATATATATATATATATATATATTTCCAAATATATTTTTTGACAGCAACTTTATTATTTATAGGTTCGCCCATATTAACAATTCTACATCCTAGAAAAGAAACATAAGTTTTTTTATAGTCAAAACAGCTGGATAGTTTCTATGTAAAGAAGAAACACTCGAACTGCATTGTGAATCTACATATGATTCTAAAGCACTAGTGTCAACAATTTTATTTAAATATTTGATTAATGGTTTTCCAAATGTATCTGCCATTTAATAACAGAAATTATATCATTTAATAAAATTCTCTAGAAAATAGGCGTAATACAATTAAACATAGATGTCCACATATAACTGAATTAAAATTCTGAACTCTATCATCACTGTAATAAACATTCGTTTTTAAAATTATTAATTAAATTATCAGGAATATTACCTCCAAATGAGACAAAATAGTAAACATCATTGTTTCTTTAAAATAGCAGACCCAATGAGTACCAGGATTTGCTAAATGTCGAAATTTATCACAGTACACCTATTTTTGAGCATCTATTTGGTAGTTCGTCAATCATATAAACATTTCTGAAATTTTTATATTTAATTTTTTTTATATATTTTTCAATATCGATATTAGATAGTGGGTATATATTCAAATTTTTTGGCCTTCCTTTTTTTTTTTTTTTTTTTTTATCAACTACGCCACTTCCTGCATTATTTTCGATTGCCAAATTGTGTCTCTGTTGGTCTTCTAATTCTTTTGTATTTTTTTCTAGTTTGTTCAACATAATTATAAATTGCACTAGCTCCTCCAGCTAAACCACCAAGTGCACCTATAGCAGCCAATATAATTGGTAGAAATCCTCCATGATCTAAACCACTCTCAGTATTTTCTTTAGCTAGCTCTTTGACTATTGGATATGATACAAGTTAATTTGAAACTATTACCTTCTTTCAATTTCTTATTTTTTCACGCAATTTGATCATCTGTTAAAAAATTATCTTTACCCAAATCTTTTAATTCCTCAAAGGGAATATTGAAAGTTATATTTATATTCATTTACATAAGTAAAAATATATATAATCAATAAAACATTTTAATTCCTCAACCTAATTTTCTTTTTGTGAACATAGTTGAAGCAATAGCAGCAGAAGCAATTTTTTCACCAATTGGTGTATCTTTATTTAACATAATTTCTTTTGCTTCTTTCTATAAAATTTTATCATCTTCATGTCTAGATTCTAAATATCTGTGGTCTCTATATGCAATATCGTGATATTTGCAAGCTTTCTCTAATTTATTTGTTCCTAAGTCTCCTCTTTCTAATCTTCCATCTAATTTTGTAAATGCACTACAATCATTATAGCCAGGGAAATGCATTTCGGACAAATCTAAATTGTTTAATTCCTTTTTATCACACCTTTGCCACGGTGTTCAGGATTCCAAAATGAGTGTTGAATTACATTTAAATCTCTTATTAGATATGTAATTAATTTCTGCTTATTAACAACAACAAAAAAAAGAGAATTTATTGTTTAGCATATTTATTGTTAACTTTTTCATTGTAATAATTTTTATTTCCAGCAGTTTCTTCACCATGAATAATTAACAATCTCTCAATTAATTTTCTAACATCGTCCATCCAAATATATTCTTTTGGCCAGTAATTATTTTTTTTATGCCTTCACCAGATTTAGGAGAATTTTTTATATATTCATGATAAATTGGTTTAATTATTTCATTATACTTCAAACCGATACTCGAAGCTACGTTCATAGTTGGATCATAATTCTGATATGCCGCTTTTGATAATAAAACAATTTCTGCATAATTTTTATAGTCCTCATTAGTGAATTTATCTTCACCAGTGGATTTATCTAAAAGATAATTTTTTTTTTACTTTTTGCTAACAAATTAGTAAGGCCTATTGTTAATTCATATTTTTTATCTTTGACAAATAGAAAATCGCCATCTCTTTTTACTTTTGTACCACCAATTTTAATACCTCACCCATCTACTCGTAAACCAAATTAATCATTAATAACATTAATATTTTTAGAAATTTCTTCTCCGAGATTTATAGTAGAAACACCTGCTATAGGTGGCGAATTTTTCAATGGTACAATGCTCATTCGCTCTTCTACATTTGGAGATTTCGAGAGTAGTTATCTTTTAAATTATGTTTCTCCTGGCGTTGGTGGATAATCTAAATTTTATCGCAACAGGAACTAATGTGTTTAGTAAATTCTTGTTTTCTTCACTTATATGTTATACTTTTTTTTGCCAATATTTCGTAGTTCATCAATTAGTGGCAGCTCTTTCTTCTTGTTTTTTTTTATACTCTGCCTCATGGTGCTTTTTGTAATTTTTATAGCTGTCAATGAGTAATTTTACTCGAGAAATATCCTTTGATTCTTTCATTAATATATATATATTTTTTACTTATAAATGAGTTATAAAGGCATTGAGAGCTTTGAAAGGCAAATTTTTCCCCCAATAGAACAGACTAGGGGAAATTTGAATGTTTACAATAATAGAATCGAGTTTGATATTCCTATAGGAGATGGCTTTTGTTTTCCAAACGATGCTTATGTTTTCGAGCAATATAGATTAGTAAAGAGAGTTAAGGAAGAAAATGATGCAAAATATGAAAAAATTAATAACATTGATGTTTGTTCTAACTTGTTTCCTTTTCAATATTCTAGAGTAGAAATTTCAAAACATGGACAGATTATTGAGGCCGTTGATAATCCGGGAATAACTTCAAAAATGATGAATGCTTTTTTAAGATCGCCAAGTGAACAAAATTATATGGAGATGTCTTGTGTTGATAATCTATATCGAATAAAATCTGTACATAGTGATAGAACAAATGAAGTAATGTATCCACTAAGATATTTGTTGGGTTTTATTTGCGATAACAATGACATTTACTGGAAAAGTGGCCATAAAATTACTTTCATTCGTAATTCATCCGACAACAACTGCTTATATGTTTATCAAAATAAAAAGGCAGATGGTACACTTGATAGAGATTATGCCGATCAAGGCAAAATTGTTATTCAAAAATTTGATATTATGTGGCCTGTTGTTGAATATGAAGCAAACAAAGCCATTGCAATTAAAGAAAAAATATTCAAAGAACCTAAACTGCCAATTAGTTTTGATTATTGGCAATTTTTAGAACTGGAACAACTATCTTTAACTTTGATATAAAAGATCAGTATAATAATTTATCATTTGACATGCCCGATTTTGTAGTTGTAGGCTTTCAAACTAATAGAAAAAATCAAGCTGATCAGAGCGTACATGCATCCATGTTTGATCACTGTAGCGTGAGAAATATTTATGTTAAAAATGGAAGAAATGAAATTTTTCCAAAAGAAAACTGGAATCTGGATATAGAAAGTAGCCTTTGAAATAACATGTTTCTTAATTATAACGATTTTAGAAATTTTAAAACAAAACTAGCTACTGTATTTCAAAATAATGAATTTTACTATAAACCATCTGTAAACACGCATGGTGATATAAATTATTATTCATTTTGGGGGCGAAGACCATTGTATGTCATTGATTGTTCATATTGAAAAACAACTATAGTTAAAGAAAAACAAACATAAAACGTAGTGTTGATTTTAATAAAGCTGTTGGAGCTGGTACAATTTGCAATGTTGTTCTAGTTAGTGAACGAAATTTAACTTATGATTACTCGAAAGAAAGGATTACTGAAAATATATAAATTTGTAATTTTATTAAATGGAGGATTTAAACGATTTTACAAAAACAAGAAATTGTTTCGATATTTTAATACAATATTTTAGACTCATAGTTGAGTAGGAGCATTAAAATTTTTTAATGAAATTTCGATAAAAAAAAATCATTTTTCTAATTAAAATTTTCTCACTTTTTATAAATTTCTCAATAATATAAATTGATCAAATAAATTGCTTAAAAATCTAGGAATTTGCTTGATTTTTAGCTTCAAATTTAATGTTTTTAAGGTGGCACTAATCCTGCACGCTATTTTCGAAGAAAAAAAAACTTGGTTTTGGGGTAAATTTGCTTGTTTTTTAGAATACTTAAGTTCTTAAATTTCAAACCATGATTTTGGAGAAAATAATCTTGATTTTGGCCTCAAATTGCTTGATATTTTGATGAAAGTGTTAGCTGGTCCAGGACCGACCTTTTATATATACTTGCATCATACCACCAACATATTTTTAAGCCTAGTGCGATACGTGTGGCCTACTCACCAGGCCATGGCCTTGCTACCACTGTACCCTTAGGGTGTTAACCACTATTATTTTCATGATGGGGTTGTGTACGACGGACCATTACTTCCTTTTATCCAAGATTTTGTTTTAATTAATCCGTACACCAATTTGTGTTCCTCTAAAGCAAGTACTTTGCTTAATATCTCACGTAATTTGCTTGTCGCCCTCCGGATTTAGGGGCTTCTTCAGCCCTTAGAATTTGAGATGGGGCATGGGTGTCCTACATCAATCTTCCTGTTTTCCGGGCACAAATCACGTGCCCGAGTTTGTAGACATGTTTCCTAAACACGCTGTATGCACAAGTCGCTCAAATGGTGTGCAGTGTTTCCGTCGGCGGGTGACTCGCCTGAACACGATTTTCTACTACATGTAACTCTCTATCTTGAATGATATGTTTGATTATACACTTCGTTTCTGTGTGTCGTGCATGGAAGCAGCGAAAATGTATACAAATTGTGCTGAAATTACACCGTTATAGTAATTGGAGAACGCAGGATGGAAGAATATCAGTCATGTTTTTACAGGTATACTCCATTTCGTATAATTTCACCAAACTTGGCAGTTGTAGAAAAGTAGCGCGGCTGCAATGTATCCTTCTGCCACAGCTGTTCTGTCTATGACGAAATCAATTTCTATGATAAATGTAGATTGCCAATCCAAACTATTTTATGCATTGTTGTTACTGCCAAGCTCTACTGCTGGAGCTCTGTTTATTTTATTGCGGATGGATGGGGTTTGAAGAGGATGAATAATATGAAGGGGGAGGGGTTACTTTAGTTTAACGTCTTTCACGAGACGGTATTATTTAGCAGCTCCTCTGAGACTGTATCACTTTGAATTACATATTATTTTAATGGAGCAGTGGAAAGTTTTGCTCGTACGGAAGTAACATTCAAATTAGTATAGCCTGGAATGTTTTAACCTCACCGAAAGAAGAAAACGCGGTTATGTTGTATTTCGCACCGATTCGAATAATACACATATTCGGTACGTAAATATTTTGGCAAAGTTGGATTTTACATATAATAAACGTAATTTTACACAACGAAACAGAGCAGAAATGGTGGTTTCTAGGCCACGTACATTTCAAACATTCCGATTACCAGTTAGGAATACATAATTACAAAACTCTATGACTTGATGTTCGTTATTCCTATTTCTAATTCCTAAATACACGTTGTTCTATAGAAATATTCGGACACGTTTGTCTGCCGCTGCAACGAAATAATTTGCAGAATCGTTCGGTAAATACGACACTTCACCAGTTTCCCGAAACTAATAAACTGCGGAACGAAAATAAACGAAGCCGCTTCACGACGGTATGGAACATGGCAGACCAAGCCATACATGTGCCGGTAATATTACATTTCACGAGAGAGAGAGAGAGAGAGAGAGAGAGAGAGAGAGAGAGAGAGGAAAAAAAGGCAGTTTTACAACCATCAATGCTTAATGAAAGTAAATACAAAAATAATAAACTACCGATAAAATATTTCGACAACACCAGTAAGGTAATCGCATAAACATGACGAAAAAAATCACATGCACAATAGTGTTCACCGAACTGGAAACGTTTTATTGATAGTCTGTGTACGTATGCCCCACCATACACTGTTAGAAATTCCTGTAGATTTACGGAAATGTAGAGTTAATTTACGGAAAGGCGCTCCTCAATGACAAATGGGAATGAACTCCGTAAACATTAAATTTGGAAGCTTTCCGTATTCTTACGGCTTCGATTTTGAGACACGAACAATGCAGATGATAGCTGAAGCGTATAAAATCCCAACTTCACAATACTGCTTCGTGTAAAACAGTAGTAGGTGAGTGGCAAGCCACTCATGGATTGCCAATTCGCTGATTCTTGTACAAATTCCGTCACAGGACAAAACCTTCTGTATACACATTGAAACATGCCAATGACGAAAATAAAATAAAATTTTTTGTAACCTCGTTTATAAACTGCAAATATAGCATGCGCTCTAACACGACTTGAAACTAGGGCAGGCGTAAAATCCGTATTAACAAAATACTTCGTTTAAAAGTGTGGTAGGCGACGGGTTCGAGTTAATGATTGTTAATTTTTGATTAGTATTCAAATACCAGTAACGGACAGCATTTTTAAAATTTCAGTGTTATACACAGTGAAATATAGGCCTATTACGAAAAAAAAACACTTATATGACTAGAACCTAAGAGGTACATGAAACATTCTACATAAATCCCTTATTAACAACACCGATGATTGTAAACGCGTCGTAGGTGAGTAGATAAAGTGTTGAACTATCAAGATTTTCCCCAAGTTCAAATAACGACACCGGACGATTTTTTTATATTTTTATATTCAATTTTACACGCAGTGAATCACCTACATAACGAAAGTAAAAACTTTTTTGTTACGCCTTTTTTTAATAGCAAAATAATAAACCTGCAATTTTGTGAATACATTCCGTGAATTTACGAAGATTTATGGGAAATTTTCGGAGAGAGCGTTATTGAAAAAATCAAGTGACCGTATTTAACGCAGATATTTTTAACCGATATTTTCCGTAATTTTACGAACATTTATTTCTAACAGTGTAGCCGCTAAACATATTTTAAAATCAATGAGCTAAACGCTAAAAATTGTAAGTTACTTAAAAAACGTAATTTAAATCATATATGTTGTAAGTATAAATTAAACTTAGAATTATAACTTTTAGTTTTGAGTACTATATTCATCCATAGTCATCATCAAAATCGCCAACTTAACAACATTCACCCCGCAACAACTCATCAGCTGATACAACACTTTGCGAACGAGAGCGTTTACTGTTTACATAAGTGTCTATGTTGGTCAAACTGTGAAAATCGAGTCCGCTTGTATGAAATGCAGTATAGCTTGTGAGAGCCAGCGAGCTGATTGGAGGTAGGAAGCGTCGTTAATGTACCATGAGTAAGTAAAGTACCTGGTGGGCGAGACCGCCTCTCAACACTAGCTGCCTAAGTGGCGGTCTTCCTGTTCGAGGTAAGAGGGCACTACTTTGCCCATACACGCGGCCTTTCTCTCTCTCTCTCTCTCCCACTCACCGTCCCTCAGGCCAACACACACTGCTCGCTGGGAAACGGCGCTCTGGCTTGTATCTTACCCCTGGCGAAATTTCTCGGAAACTGTATCGTTTTTACATATACGAAATCTCACAAAGCAAACAGCTGCGAAAAACGCCCGGGACTTACAAGTCGCCTGCCGTAGAAAACACAGACCTTAATGATTTTTTTTTTTTTTTAACTTCTGGAAAGGTGTTATTATTTGATATTTATTATGTGTTATATTATTCTGAAAATATGTTATACTTGTCGTTGATTATCACGCGTACTCTTAACAGATTAAGAAATATCTGTGAAGTACTGCAAAGCATACAGTGCCTATTACCGCTATTTCTGGGCACACAGTTCCCACTTATCAGGGTGGTGTGTGATTAAAGTACAAATTTTCTGTCTCGGTCACAGGCAACTGGCTGGAGAAATTACCGGATGCCATTTTCATGTGGGTAATGTGCGTGTGGCTGATGTTATTATGGTTATTATCGCATATTACCGGTAATTATTTTGGTCTTGACAAAATAAATACAACCTGTCCCAACGGCTTTTATTGCTTGACATTTCTCGCAAAACTTCGAGAATGATATTCACAAATTGCTTGGCTTCAGCATGCATTTTGCCTCAAGCATCTCAGCCTGTCTTCAACTGTTCACTGTAAAATGAGCACTATTGAAAGCCCTGCTGAAAATCTACTTGTATGCACGTTGCGTATTCTTAGGGAAAATTAACATTGCCATGGGCCTCATCACTTTATTCAAGCGTCGGCAAAATTAAACGGTGAAATTATTAATAAGGCAAGTACTTTACAAATCTGCTCATTTTTACACTCCGGTGCATTAAAAAAACAGAAAGCGAGAGAAATAATTTTAAGTTATCACAAATGGTTACCTAACACTTTTTAATCGACGTTAAGAAACGGAATTACTATCCATCCATCGTTACCAACTTTACTGGGCGAATGTCACTCACTGCGCCCATTAAAATATATGCATGCAGGGGGCAGTGACTTTATTCTAAGGTTCATTCCTAAAGTGCTCACTTTATCTTGAACAGCCTTTACCGCTCTGCTACACCATATCCACTCCAATTGAACACAACTTGATTTCTCGTGTGATAAACTTCGGTTACCGAAGTCGCTTAGCGCTTTCGGACCACGAGAGATAACGGGATGTTACAACTATTTTAGATTTAGGTTTATGCTAATTCGATATTTGAGTCGTTCCCCGATTAGCCTCGCTATATGAAGCCAGGACATTAAAGAGCAATAATAAAAAAAAATGTTTCTCGGGCAGGACACCAGGCTCTGCTTATCTCCAACCTGTTCACATAAATCATCAATATCGGCCCTTTCCCGATAGGGAGCAATCGCTGATGCATTTGTTTTCGTTTGGCGGCATACAATTGATAAAGTGTCCACTCCCTGCGTGTAAAGCTGGAGCCTACATGTCCAGATAGGCACAATCTGTTTTTAAACGGCCTACCTATCAGGCGCTCCCAGTCAACTTTCAAAATCCAGAGCGTGCACCTAGTTCAGCTTGGCTCGCCTCGGCTCGTCTCGGCACCGGTCGTCTCGGAGCGGGACAGGCCAACATCCGCGCACTTGATTGGACCACATAGGCGTTTTTCAGTCCCTGTTTCCTACACGTCCGTCAGCTGGTGGCTTATGACATAAACATACTGGTATATAAAAATCTGCAGTTCATCCGACGAAGAAAATATTAAGAGTGCAGTTTCGTGTAATGAAATAAAGAAACAATTACCAAGATTCCGCATTAACTATATATCTGTACCTTCAGTGATACGAGAATATGCAAATGCGCATCGTAACAATGTAGTAATAAAATATAGGGAAATTGTGTTTTGGTCTATTGTTAATGATGCATATATTTCGCATATTTAATAAGTAGTTTTTTTTTATTAAAATACTCTTACCACGCAAAGAAGGTAAATTATATATATACACATGATACGTACACATACATCCCTTAGAACTTGTTAGGAATTAAAATAAGTTATTGTTTATAGTTTTGAAACTACTAGAGATGAAATAATAAATTAATGAAAATTTTAGACTTATATAATATCTGGCATATGTGAACTTTGGTAGGCAAAATCGCAAACTGTCATTATGAAATAAAGAGTTATCGTGTTATTAACCAGAAAATTGTGTTGTCTGTGGGTGTTTTTCGTTTGTTGTGACAGGCTAATACTATTCACAAATATTTTGTTTCATCTCACGTAATTTCTGAAATTTTGTGAATAACTAATATAATTCCCAATTTTCAAGGGCACGTGTTTCCTTAAGGGGGGGGGGGGGGTAGTATCCATCCCATCTTCGGTTTTTTCTGACAAATCTTCGTAATGAAAATGTCTGATCAGGCATAACAAATATAAGCTAGACATGACATATTTAACGATTTTGCTTTAATTTGTACGTTTTTAATGTTACCAGTATTTCCCCGTGTGGGATTGACAGTGTTAAAAAATGTGATATTTGATTATGGTTACAGATGTGAAATTAATCATGCAAGAAAAATATGTTGAATTCCGAAATAACTGTTAAGACTAGATTGGATTTTAAGTTGAGTCTACTCACGGTTACTTCAAACTTCTGAAGAACTGCTAAGGTTCTATTTCTAGGATAATCCTCCACCTCGTGCAAACAAATATTAACCGAGTCCAGAAAATAACAGCAGAGGGCCGACACCGCATTTCGTGCGCACTCAATGTTAAAATATTCTGCATAAGATTTAATTCTTACTAGACATTACCAACACACCTATTTAGTCTCTGTTTTTATTAATATTAATTTTAAAATTAAATATAATAATTTATAAATAAAATATAATCGAACGTTCAATTTAACCAAAACTAAGGTACTTTTGTGTTAACACAAGTATAAAAGGCTTGTGATAGGCATACACGTCATACTTAGGAAACAAGCAGACACGTCATGCATGGGGTGATTATTCAAAGGTTTGATTGAAAAAGTGTGAAGAAACCGCGAACAGACTATATTGATTCCAAAAATTAAGTAATGGAGGAAAGTGTGTAATCGAATATGGCAAGAATACGTCTCCCTTAAGGGTTCTCCCTGCTTGGCAGCTATTTTACGCATTCGAGACCTCGAAACGTATGAGTTCTAAAGGTGGGTTTACGAATGACTTAACAGAAACCTTAAGCAGTGTGCTAAGAATATAAACCAATGCTTTCAAGGGTATTGGTTTATAGCTGCAGTGTGCGAGTCGTGTGCGTTCTTGGCTTGACTTGGGAGATCGTTATATTTTGTATCTTAAGTACAAGTCAAGACGAAGTAATCAATCGGGACACAGTGACAGCTGTTATTGAGAAACTGTATTTACATCTTGGATTTAGGTTATGCCGTATCGTGGAATTGTAATCAATTAATTATTTTACTCGAGAGAAAGTATTCTATTAATTCAAAGAACAGTTAATTGTAATGTTTTATTACTTGGAAGAGGTTATTGAAATCGCTTTTCAGATTTACTGACTTAAATGACCAATATATACATTTTCTTCCCATTATATAAGATATGGTGATATTTCAAAACGGTTTCTCAAGCAGTAACCACAAATTATTAAATATATGTAAATAATCTTCATTGTAGTCAAGGTTTTTTTTCAGGTTATGTCGGCTGCTTTCATTTCTTACGATTCTGATTAGTTAGACTTAACAGTTGCAAGATCAATCATAAACTGCAAAACGTATGACACGTTCAGTACATGGAAAATAAGTACAATTTTTAATTCTTCAGATTTTTTAAATCGTAAACTCACCCTAAAGCAGACACTGCTCAATTGCCCCTCACCACAACGCATCTACGCTTAAGAGGACGATGTACTGAAACGTTTTCTGTGAAATCGTCGTTTGCGTGCAAACGCGTATCTCGCTAAATAAAAGTGATGGAAATACGACTTTTTGCCTGAGAGAAAAAAAACTATTGTCTATATCACTATCTTTTTACATTTCTCATATTAAGTGTATTCTTGGAGAAAAAATCTAGAAATTGGTCAAATATCGCATATCACTTAACCTGGAAAATACTTTATAGGTCTTCTCTTGCAGCTGATAGGCTCCCTTCTGTAAGGTTAAATGCGGAATTCCCGACGAGACTAGTGTGATAATAATTTTGCCAAGTGGTGTTGTTTACATAAAATTTTCTGCGCCACAATATTGTTACTGCTCATGACGAGGCTGTGAAAGGAATGTACATGTTTTATTTCGAGTTATAAGGGATTATTTTTCTATCACTTGTCTAGTTTCTAAACTATATATATTCCAGCAGATTAAGTTTGTAGACTCGTATAGTAGCTGGAAACTTACTCAGGTAATGTGAATTTCATGCCTGTTAGGAATGAAAGATTTCGATGTTACGTCAGAAAACGTCACCGTAGTTTTGTTTCTGCTAACTTCTTTTCCCATAGTTTGCGAAGTAAAATTTTCAGCGTTCTTCCCACATTGAACTTTACAAGATTTCTTTTGTTTAACTTTCTCTTTCTTTGGTCTTCGCCGGCAAGAGGTAGTGGGAGATGTGAAGTGCTTCTTTCTGTTCCATCTTGAATGCATAATACGGTTTCTGAAATTTAAACTTGTCTCGTTTATCACGATGCACATTGTTCTTCTTCAGGTGCCTCGCTTATCATACCACCTGACACGGTCCGTCTCGTTGATTAAAAATATTCATGTTCTATTTTTAACGGGCTTTTTTTTTAATGTTACGTCAGAGATTTCGTGACGTAAATCTCCTGTGCATTAAAAAACTGTGCCATGGAACGACAGCGATACTGTAGTTGCAAAGCAATATTGAAATTCTTGTAACACCAGTTTAATGGAAAAATTATCAAGTAGTGTTTTAAGGTTTTATTAAAAGATCCTCGCATAGTAAAATATTAATAAACAGAGCATTAATATTCATGGTTTCATAAGGAATTTAAAAAATATGACTTGTAACACGCCATCATGAGAAAAATTTTCATAGGCAAGAACATCATAAATTTATACATACTTAGAGGCTCTACTCATAATCAAGACTTTGTAAATGGCTTTCATTATAAGTATACTATCTGTACAATCCGCATACCTGATAAGTCGTCGAACACTGAACTTCATGGTTCGACTGTAAGTGCCTATTTGGGCCAATAAAATTACTGTGATCCCAAGAGAATATTTAGAAGTATAAGTAAATTTAATGAGAATAATACTTGAAATGTGTCTTCAATTTAACTACGATTTTACAAACTTTTAATGCCGTAAATTTTTGTTGTTGTAATGTTTACTTATTTAAGGCCCAATGAATTATAAATCGGAGTATGCGACCATAACAACGACAATATTTTCAGAAAATGCTATTTTCCTCAGAATTTCAGGCGAGGACAACATATTCTTATCGAACACCACAAAATTTAAAATTATAGCTGAACGTGGTATTAATGAAATGCTATGATGTTCGGTTACACGTGTTTCGATAGTCGAAAGACAACAAAAACTTTGGGGTACAAATGATTCTGCCCACAAACTTGAAGTCATCATACAAATGGCTTGTGGATGACGTAATGATGACAAACCGGGCATACGATGCAGAATGAAAGTTTTTCCTATTGTGTTGCTGCATATACTTTTTCAGATTATAACATTAGTTCTGTTACAGCCTGCGCACGACATAAATGCGGTGCTTCAAAATGCGAGGTCATACCCACGTATGACAGGAAAGGTGAAAGAAAATCACACGAGTTATTTTATTTCCCAACGCACTTTAAGAACAGAGTTATCACTAGACAAAATGAATCCTCAAACGAAGCGATTCGCTAATATATTTCTCGTAATTTTACCAGCAATAAATGTAAGTGAAGCGAGAAAAGGCGTTAGGACTGGTTTTATTTATTCAACCAAGTTCAAATAAACTGCAGGATAAATGCCACTGTAATGGCGTTCCTTCAAGAATCACTTGACTAGTTGCACATCAGGCTTAGAGGGATTAATATAAAATGAACTGCGAAACGCACAAAAGCTATGCGTATAACTCAACATATAATCAATTCACTGCTATTTCACATTTTTCTGAAGCTCTGCTAAAGTTCCACTTCCAGGATATTCCTCCGCCTCGTGCAAACTACGCTTAACTAAGCCTATAAAATGACACCAAAAAATATCGCACCGAATTCGTACGCACTTATTTGTAATAGTATTTTTTATGAGAACTACTTCTTACTAGGTGCTACCAACACACATGTTTTCTCACGGTTTTAATTCATATTTATTAGAAATGATATATTATAATTCAAAATTAAATATAGATAAAACTTCAAATTAACTAAAAATAAGAAGTTTTATGTTAACAGAGGTATAAAACGACTGTGATACATGGCGTATTTGGAAAATAACTGAACACGTCATATACGGGGCGATTTATCAAAGGTTTGATTTTTAAAAATGCGAAGAAACAGCGAATAAACTATAGCATCCAAAGTACAGATTTATAAGTAGTAGAGTAACCACTTTCGTGAGCCTGGTGGCTCGAGTGTAGGCAACCACGCACAACGGCTTCCGCTAACACAGATAGACATCATCCCTGAAAACAGTCACCAATAGCCGCTATGCACGTCTGCCAACGTTGTTATAACTGTCGGAAACACTGGTGAGTGATATAGGCAGGAAGTGTACGGGTTCTCTTGTGGCCGTGATTATATCCCCGGCCGAACGAAATATATGCCTTCGTAGTTGTACTTTCAAGAAGGGGAAAAAAGAAAAAAAATCGTATCCATGGTGCGAGTTAATGTGAGTATGGGCTATTCACGGTAAAGTGAGTACTTTTGGAAGCTCTCATTTGGAATAATAGTTAAAAAATATATTTTATTCTAGCCATAGATGTTAACTTCCGATGCGGTACAATATACATACTGTGTGTATTACTTACAAAGCAATATTTATTTAAAAAGGGAGTTAAAGAAAAAATAACGGCTAAAAGGAAAAAAGTAAATAGATCCTCAAAAGTGCTCACTTTACTGTGAACAGCCTATATGGAGAGTGTGACAACAAGGTGAGCTGTTGCCATGCCACTTCCACTTGGACAAGCACAGAGCGATAAACAAGGGCGTTGTGTGGCTACAGCCAGTTCATCCTAGGTCACACCTCAGGATGCTTACGTGGAATTACATCGCGTAGACAGCGAAGGATCTCAACGTAGGGAGTCCTGTTTACAGATGCTCCTTGCGAGATGAATCCCTCATGAACAACAATGCATCACCTTGCCTCCCGACCTGTCTTGTCACGGTTTTTACCGTCGTGGCGATAATAGCGATTTCCGGATTGCTAATTGTCGCTTCAGTTCCAGATCGTACACAAAACACCAAGATTCGTCTCTTGTTACGATCCTGTTGAGAAAACTCCCCATCGCCGTCTGCGCTACTGACCAGGCCACAACAAATTGTCACGCGACGGCCACGCTGGTCTTGCGTCCGTGCCGTGTAACATGCGACAAGTTCTGATCGTCTGAAATAATTTTGTGCCACGTTCCATTCCAATTCCTACTGCAGCTTCGAGACCGGCTACCGTCTGGATGCAGTTGACACGCACACACGTTGCCACTTCGATATTGCGGTCAGTTCAGCTGGTTCATGTCCAACCATGTCCCCTCATCATACCGCAAACCTCTCTCCTGAGAAAAGTGTCGGTGCCGCTTAAACACAGCACTGCGGCTCATGGCATCGTCTGGAACGTTTCGGTAGCAGATCTGCCTAACTTTTGGCAGAACTTGACGTTTGCCCGCTGCTCAGACTGCGACATTCTCGTGTTTCGCCGCTCACATTCAACTAGAGGCCGTTCACGGTAAAGTGAGCACTTTTTGCAGCTGTTTCATCAGACGTAATAACCAATAAATATATTTCATTGTGGCCTCGGACTTTTGGTTTTGGGTATGGTGAATGTGTACCCTCTGTTTATTACTCACATGGCATGGTTTACATTAACAAGTGGGGGAGGGGGGGATATAAATTGGTTGAAAGACAAAAGTAACTAGGGCTTCAAAAGTGCTCACATTATCGTGAACGCCCTTATACCCTTCACAACTGAGGCAGTTGTTCCTCCTCCACTGTAGGGCCGCCGTGGTGTAGTGGTTAGACTGCTCGCCTCCCACCAGGAAGAAACCGGGTTCGTTTCCCAGCGGGGTCGCTCCCGGATATTCGCATGTGAGAATCGTGATGGACGCTGGTCAGCGGGTTTTCTCGGGGATCTCCCGTTTTCCCCGCCTTTGCTTTCCATCGCTACCTATACTCACTCCTACACTGTACCGTATGCACTCAACTGCCCATAGTGCAGCCTATCTGCTGTAATACACCACAATGACACTATGCGGCCAGTCCACAATCTTATTGATCATCGCCGTGATGCGTGACTGCCTACATTCGGGGCGAGACTCCACGAATTTATTGACTGTGTTAGTTTGTAGCTCCTATTATTCTCCACGCTGTAAGTACGATTAGGAAAAATGTACGTCTCAATTGTGGAAGGATTAACACAGAAGATAGTACGAGAACGACATTTTATTTGAGAGTACATGTGCTATAAACAGCTTCTGTACTGAAAGTGATTATTTTGCGTTTTATTAATGCCAATTGAACACGTCTAGAAACACTACGTAGCTATTTTATTCTCTCAATAGTTTGTTTTCCGTTAAGTGTAAAAACTTAAATTTCAATGACGATAATGATTGCTATCCATACTTCGATCAACTGATGCTATGGAACGTTTAGAAACGTGACTATTACATTACAGTCATTCGTTGTACATAAAACAAAAAGAAATCGATAAGGTGCTCATAAGCTTACATACTATAATATAAGGGGGTGTTTGACACGGAACTAATTTCCTTAGTGTGTTGTGAACACCTTTTATCGGCGTGTACGTCAAAACACACGAGGACATATCGTTGAAGGTTCAGTTGGCACTGAATCTGCAATAGCACCCACTAAAGCAGAACATTCTAATATTTTTTGATCACAAATTGAAACTTTCCCATCTAGAATCTGTAGAAAAAACATTTATCATTCCAGTTATTATAAATACACATAATTCAAACAGTCAAATAATGTGCACGAATTTAAATACGAATTTAAACACTGCATTCCGATATTATATAGATTAAGGAAATTTATTCTTCGGCAAAAAAAAACACTAATTATAATAAAATTAATGGATGTGGTGGAAATTGAAACCCTCGCCCGAAAGGTAACACATACTTTGGCCTTCGTGTTCTTAGTCGTACCAGCTCTCCTACCTTGACTTTGCGCAAAACTATCGCACATTATGTGATGTGAAAATACTTCATGATGAAGAAATATACACATATTCGGCAAGATTAAAAGCCAATCTAAGTTACATTTAGTTCAGACTCTGTTGTTTAAACTTGTGAGGTAATCGCTGTTCACTGCAATATCCGCCATTTTACAACGCAACGGTATTTAAAAAATGAAACTGTTATTTATAAGCGACAACTTGATTAATTAGGCAATAAAATGTCAGAACTAATCCAGTCAGTTGTTTAATGAGTCGATTTACCATTATTTTATTGGTCAATCTCTATAAAATATCACTGTTGTCAGTAACAATCCTTGACAATGATTTTAAATTATTCATATGAAGCATATGAGTAGATTAAAATTGTGGCCAGCTCCAGGAACATCTCGTCTTAAGAGGGCGTGTGACAAACATTGCCGATAAACATGATTACATTTTCCCAACTTTGTGCGCAAATAATATTCTATGGTAATAAATTTCTGACGCAGAATTATTGTACGCTTAGTTGTGGTTCAGGATATTAAGCTAAAGAGATACAACACTGAGTAAAAGTTTCTTCCCGGAAAACTGGTCTAAAACCGTGGGGTACGCATGCCCTGTTTTAGTTTTCTATGTTGACCTCAAACAATTTGCGTACTTAGATTATCGTGTTTAGCATTTATTCATGTCTCATGCCCTGTTTAGGCACCCGTCCGCTTGGCGTGAGAATCGGTTTGCAGTGTTTTGGTAGAACACGTTTTAAAAACTAATTGTTTCACGTGTGCACAGTCTGCTGTCACCCGAAAATAAATACAACTCCTAACTACGGCGGAATACAACAATCAACACATTACGCTTAATGCAAACACTATTTTGAAGGTCTTCAACGAGGTAAAAAAAAATTACATATTAACACTGCTATAATGGCTGTTCACGATAAAGTGAGCATTTTAGAAACCAACATTTAAAAAATGTCACTGCCCCTGCAGTAAAGTAGGTAACGATGGCTGGAAAGTAGTTCCATATCTTAACGTAGAATAAAAAGTGTTTTAGGTAATCATTTGTGATAGCTTAAAATTATTTCTTTCGCTTTCTGTTTTTTAAATGAATAGAAGTGTAAAAATTGTCAGATTTGTAAAGTATTTACTTTCTAAATAATTTCACAGTTTCATTTGACCGATGCATGAATAAAGTTTTGAGGTTAATTTTACATGATGCGGAAGAATACACAATGTCCATACAATTAGATCTTAAGCAGGGCTTTCAAAAGTGCTGATTTTAACGCGAACAGCCTATATACTATTTACCCGCATAGAAAAAATTTGGACGAAATTTTTTTCACACACTGGCTTGTCAAATAAACAATTTTAATATTTTTGGGACGTAGAAATGCAAAAAAACTCAATTACTAAAATGTGAAAATTCACACTGAAATTGTATATCTTGAATTGCTTCAAGAAATCTTAAAAAACACGCTATATAATATTTTCGCAATTCTCCAAAATCGTTCAAAATAAAGAAAATAATTAATATTTTGATTTGTAACAGTGGATGATGTTTTTGTAAAATTAACTTCGCTGATCATATCTTAAATTAAATTAAGACATGACCTTTCAGTGCCCCGTATTAAATTTTCTATAAACTATTTTGTTTATTTTAATTAAACGTCTGCAAAACACTGAAAATGTGATTTTGAGATGTCATTGTGAAAAAAAAACCATGCGAACTGAATGCTTTTTTTTTTTTTAAATTTCAGGGAAGTACTTATAAGTAGAAACCCGAGAAATGTATTAATATGCCTATATCAACTGCACATTGGTCGTCTGCTGTCTCAGCGTAAGGCGACGATTGGGCCAGCGTTCTGCAGCAGTTGGGAAACACCGTGTAGACTAAATGGCTAAAGTCATCTAAACACACGCGTTTTGAATTCTCGCTGGTCTCGAAACGAACCCGCGGATTTTTCAGGTCTCCGCTTATAAGTAACCTACACAAGCCGAACGGTGTTTTCGAAAGAATAAAATAACGAATTGTCTGGCGATGAGCTCAGCATCCTTGAGGGAGCGACTCGGCCGTACCTTCTCCAGGTCCATCTTGAAGAGCTGCTGCTCAGCGTCGGAGGGCAGGTCTCTCAGCGGGAAGGTGATGTGGCCGATGACGCCCCGCCTCTTGCTGCGGCCGGCGTCTATGACGCTCAACTTCAGCACGTGATCGTCCACCTCCTTCGACGGCACCTGCGCACCGCATAGCGTCTTACAATCTGAGTTATTCCCCTCCCCTCCGCCTTTCTCTCTCTCTCTCTCTCTATATATATATATATATATATATATATATATATATATATATATATATATATCTAACATACACATACACACATATACATATATATACACATACACACATATATATATACACATATACATATACATACACTATCTACCAAAAAGCAATTGGGCACCCGTGAATATAGGTAATTCAGTGCGTCAGTCGACTTGTGTTTCACGGTCTTCGGCGTAGGACCGCTGGTGTTTGTCCGTGGTAGCATGAACACGTAGACCTACTGTATAGGCTGTTCACGGTAAATTGAGCACTTTTAAAGGACCTACTGAATTTTTCTTTTCATTAGATTTCTGTCTTCCTGTCGATTTTTGTTATAAACCCTGCCATCAGACTAACAAACACAGTGTATACATTTCACCACCAACAAAAGTTGAAGTCTGGAGCTGTAGTAAAATCTATTTATTAGTCGTTAATGCCTGTCGAAAGGGCCTTAATAAGTGCTCACTTTACCGTGAACAACCTAAAACATTCTGGATAATGAAATGCTCCCAACATTGTGGCATTTTTAACAGAATGGACCCGTGTTACTTCCAGGATGACAATGCCAGGTGCCGTGTTTCAAGGGCTACTATGCAGTGGTACGCCGATAACAATGTTCGTCGATTGGACTGGCCCGCCCAGAGCCCCGACCTCAACCCTATATAACATATTTTGGGACGAATTGGATCGCCGCGCGAGGGCTCGTCAGGCGCAGCAAAAATCCATTGCTCAACTCATGGAATGGTTGCAAGAGTAATGGCGACGAATCACCGTGGATGTCCTGCAAACACTCGTAGAGAGCATGCCAGGCAGAGTGGCTGCTGTTATAGCCGCAAGAGGTGGCCCTACGAGATTCTAACGGGATGACAACCACCGAGCAAACATTGTGGACAAGTGCCCAATTACTTTTTGGTAGATTGTGTGTGTCTATATATATATATATTTATTTATTTAAGGTCTGTTAGCGTGATATGCTTTTTCTACTAAAGACTGTTCACGATAAAGTGAGCACTATTGAAATCAACCTTAGAAAAATATCACTGCCCCTGCGTGCACGTATTTTAACTGGACACACCGAGTGACATGCGCCCAGTAAAGTTGGTAATTATGGATGGAAAGTAGTTCCACATCTTAAAGTCGAATAAAAAGCGTTAGGTAACCGTATGTGGCGACTTAAATTATTTCTTTCGCTTTCTTTTCTTTTAATTCGCGGAAGTGTAAAAACGACCAGTTTTGTATAATAATTACTTTACTAACAATTACACAGTTTCGCTTGACCGAAGCATGAATAAAGGGATGAAGCCATATGACAATGTTGATTTAACGCAAGGCGGAAGAATACACAACACGCATACAAATAGATCTCAAGCAGGGCTTTCAAAAGTGCTCATTTTACCGTGAACAGCTTACACAATCTGAGCTATCACCCTACCCCACACCCTCTCTGTATATACAGTCTATTTACGGTTTTTACACACTTTTCGAATCAAACCTTTGAAAAAATTACCCTATGCACGACGTCTTTGGTTGTTTCCTAAATATGTCAGGTATCACAAGTGTTTTATACTTGTGTTGACATAAAAGTACATTGGTTCTTGATATGTACATCAAACTTTAACTTGTATTTTGTATTTAAATTATAATATTAATCTTATAATTAATATGAATATAAACAGGAGAAAAAGAAGTGCATTGGTAATACCCAGTAAGAAATAGTTCTTATACGAAATATTATTATATTGAGCGCCCACGAATGTGACCAATTGTCCCTATGGTATGATTTCCTAGACTCTGTCAGGCTTTGTACAAGGTGGAGTAATATCGCGGAAGTAAAACTTTAGCAGGGCTTCAGAAAAGTCGGAAGTAACCGTGAACGGACTACATATAGATCGGTTCGCTACTCAGGTTCGCCGCCAGATAAAACTGATGCTGCAAGTGTACAGGATCCTCTTCGTTTTGCTTGTAGTCAAATGCGATAATTGAAATTTTCACAAATTGAATATACATTTTAAAAGCTTCATTTGTTTATTGTGTTAGAACATAAGTAAATTAACGTTGTTGTTCAAACTAGAGTGGGAATATTAACAAAACTTGTCGGCATGTTGTTTAATATTCTATCTCAATATTTATTTAGTAAAACGTGGTATTACACGATTACTTTAATTTAATATAATGAAATCGAAATACACGTTTCAATATAATCTATATAAATTTATATCTTAAATTTGCAACTTTTTTCACTAAACTAAGCGTGTTTACGAACGCTAAATGCCAAAACACTTTTGTACACAGCTTTGGAGAGTTTGTACAACAGTTTAATAAATTAATTGTAAAAAAACATTTTAAAAATAACCTTTTATTTATTAATGCACAAAAAAGAGAAAAATAGATATAGAAATTACAGAATTTGTAGAACTTGTGAGACGTGGTCGAACAGCGCTAATAAACATTACTACAGATTAATATGTTTGTATCAATTTATATTTCATATATAAAATCTAGGCGCAATATAGAACGTATACCTCATTTGCGTAAGAGTTGTAAGCACATATTTCGAGTAAGGCTTTTAACTATTCACAATATAGAATGTTTAACTCATCTGCGTAAAAGTAGTAAGCACATATAGTGTATAAGGCTCTTTACTATTCGCAATATAGAACGTATAATCATTTGCGCAAGCGTAGTAAGAATATATCTTGCGTGAGACTATTAACAAGACGCGCCAAGCTTTTATATATTAAATATAAATGAGATAAAAACATATTAGTTTGTAGTAAAGTTTATTACGGCTGTTAGACCACGTCATACAAGTTCTAAGAGTTCCGTAACTATTATAGTTAATTTTCTCTTTTCGTGCATTGATAAATTAAAGGTTGGGTTTAAAAGCTTTTTGCAGTAAATTTTTCCTTCACTTTTTAGTCCCAACAATTTTTTTGTTGTTATTATATATAAATAATAAATTAAGTTAGTTGTAATTATATATTAATAATAAAATAAAATAGTTATTATTGTATATTAACAATAAAAACAGTTAATGAGACCAAAAAGACTAAAAAGTGAAGTTAAATACTGGTGGTCCCTTCCACACTTCGGGCTACAACCTAACGAAAAGTAATGCACTGCAGGCAGACTGCACGCCAATTCAGTGCATAGAGGTCGGACAGACACCTACAGTATACCGTGTGAGGCATTTAAAACAGGCCACCCTAATATATCGTGCCACTTGTAAAGATAGAGTAAAATGTTACAGACACACGCTGTTTGAGGTGAAAGGGGCCATAATGTTAGGTTAGAAAATAGGCTGTTGTACGCCGAGGGGTGACGGAAATATGGGGGTCAACGTTGGTATGTTAAATGTGACGATGTGGTTTAATGTTCACATTTCAATTACGTGTGGCACATGTTTTCATTCATCTTGCAAAGAGCTGTTCAGAGGTGTGTCATAAAGTATGTCATCCCATTTACAAAACCGAAGTTGACCCCCATAACTCCTTCACCCCTCGACGTAACACCAAAATGTTAACGTCACATTATGGCCCCTTTCATCCCATACAACGTTTGTCTGAACCATTTTCTTCTATCTTTACAAGTGGGCGATTTATTAAGGTTGTCTGTTTTAAATGCCTCACAGTGTATATAAACAAACTTGTAAAAACTACGTAATATTTTGGCACGGGTAACTATATATCACGGTTCGAGCCAAACACTAAATATACATACAAACATATACCAACTTAAAAGTGACCTTTTGGAACACCAGCGCACCTTGCGGAAAAAATTATCATGGTGGCAACCTACCCAATAAGGAGTCCAGTTTTGTTTTTACTCAGAGTAGAATAAATATTACTGGTAAGTAGGTACACCGAAATGGGCATACAAAGAAAGAGTTGCAACTCAACGGTATAAAGAGAGAACAGACTCTTATTCATGTTTTTGCCTAAGCTGGTTTTCCTGTACTGCCAACGTTACTACATGCATTAAACTAAAAATGTACACGTTATGTTGGCAGGCAATGCGCATGAAGTTGCCAGTCTGTATTTTTTTTTTAAATTTTAAGATTGGCCCAAGTTTTTTGGATAATATTATTGATTGTGTCGTTTATCCGCAGATATTTCATACGACAAATGCATTCGAGAGAATAAGAATCATAAACATTTATGAAAATACACGTGGTATGTAATGACAGACTTGAAAACAACATAGAAAGAGAAAATAGCACTAACGCCATCAAAATGAAAACATGTAAACAAGCATGTGTTACGAAAATATGTTAAGAGGAAATCTTCATGATCGTTTATTGTGTATTTATACAATTCGCAAGTAGTAAATGTTCTGCTTTGATATTCAACATGTATGTGTTAATGCAGAGGTTGTAAGACGGTAAAACTTGGCTTTCGGGTATCTTCGGTTAAGATCAGGGTTTTTCTACTCGATTTGCTGGACCCAAGTACAGTAGCCGGCAGACGTCTGGGAACGCTAGTGCCCTCGCGCTCGCTCTGTAACTGAACGCGTCAACATATGCACCGTCCCGCAAACATCCGCTCTTCAGTATTCGGTTACAGCAGTAAGAACATATCCATCTGATGTTTACGAGACAACTGTTATCCTGACCAGAGCTGCGCGCGCATATATTCTCCTCCTCTCCCCCCCCCCCCCGCCCAAAAAATTCTCTTGTTCCTTGGATTCTTCCTTTAGACGTGAACATGTCTTTAAATTTGTGATCATAGTGGGACGCAATCTAGAAAATCCGATCATAACAAAATTGAGGGGTAGAGTCTGGCATCGCAGCTCCAAATCTATCGTCTACATTCAAAATTAATTTATACCACTCGAATTTGCCAAAGGATAAAAGAATAGATTACGTTGTGGGAAGACTTTGAAGCATCGGGGGGGGGGGGGGATTTTTAGTTCTCTTCGCTGCGTCTCATAACTTCCGTGTAGTATATAACATTTGACTAGGAGAAGCTACGACGTTCGTTTAAGTTTTCAATCGACAGCTCTCGTCATGACCAATCGTTTGCGTCTATAAAACATTTGTGTGGCGTGTTTATGGTGAAATTGTATGAGAAAATAAGAAAAATTAACACAATGTCGACCTATACTCGTCTCAAAAAGCCAAATCGAAATATAGAAATCGTATAAGGTTGGAAAGAGAATCTCAAAAGCAATCCAGAGATACCCGTAAACCCCATATTATTCAGTGAAGCGGTGCCGTGTCCCCAACACAGCCATAGTGTCGATAATCATACTCAGGTTGAGCGACCCTTCGAGAAAAAATTTCTGCGAATGCCTCTGTTGGACTCTGCAAGTGATCGTCGTTTCTGAAGACATAATGCCAACTAATGCGGCGAAGAAGTGATGGAATGTAACAGTGAATACATAGGAAAGCCCCTCGATATCGGCACCACCCACTAAGTTTATGCATGCAGAAATTTGGGATCGGATCCGCCGGGATTCGAAACCAGGTTGCCAGATAGAACGCCGGAAAATGAATTACACCACCGCTGACCTCAGATAGTTTAGTTCATTGAATCATTGTTGCATACTATTTCGGAATTCTAGGGAAGTGCTTCTTCACTCCCTGTGGTCAGCGAACCTACAAATTGAAACGGGCACGGTCAAGGAAGTAGTTGCATCCGAATTTCCTTGTTACGGGGGCATTCTATAAGATAAGCTCATTCATTATTCGAGTATATCATTTCATGTATGTAAATATTTTTAGTAATAAGAGATTAAAATTATACTTCTAATATATACACAGGCAGTTTATGTATACTTTAGATGAGTATAGTTAATTTAAAAAACAACATTTATATATTAAACACTAACTGTTACCCACAGCTTCACCCACGTGCAACATTCATACATTAGTTATAATGACCAAGTGCTCTATCTTAATGGCTGGTGGCACATTTGATATATTCGCTAAGAAACTGTTCGTTTTTCCGGGATCAAAAGTACCCTATGTGCTAATCCAGAATATAATCTACCTTTGTACCAAATTTCACCCAAATCCGTCGAGCCGTTACGACGTGATTGAGTAACAAACAAACATACAACCTTTAGCATTTATCATATTATTAGGATTTCAATTATGAATTTTAAAATTAATGAGCATTAATGAATAACTAACAAACGTACATCTAATATTTTCTCCTAACAAATCTCGTGTGAAAGTTTTCTCAGTATGAATACTAAATTTGTTTCATGGGTAACTTATTAAAATTAGAGATGAAAATACAAACAACCAATACAAATCTTACGACAACCTCGTTGAGGATATAAAAGGATTCAAATGACTCGGCAGTATACGCGAGTGACACTCTCCTCGGCGTAGTGAAAGCGAGAAGAGATGCTTCGGCACCCCTTTACGATAATTCGGATGAAAATCAATCATGGCGGCATCAATTACGATGTACTTTTAAGGGAACCTTTAGCTATTTATCCATTCGGGAAATGGATGGCAACCGAAGCTGTCTGTTCGCACAGTCGTTCATGCTTTTTTTTTACCGTCCAGAATTTGATTTCGTCGTCACTTGCTTGCCTACATCTTTTGAATCGCCATTTGCAGCGATTTAATTTGGGTGCTTTTATGCCCGAATTACAACATGAAATCATTTTAATTATTTTCCGATTTAAAATTGTGCAGTGACGAAAGATATTAAAAGGATTGGAGCCACTGCATAAAGTCTGTAAAACACACAGAAATGAAATACAAGAGAAACCGACAAAGTCATTGAAGAGATTTTGGCGGCTCTTAACAGCGATGTCTCGAGAGACGATGAGGGTGATTACAGTGAATATGGAGCAGCGTCGGAATGAAGGGGTGGGTGAAACGGGAGATCCCCGAGAAAACCCGCCGACCAACGGTATCGTCCGGCACGATTCCCACTTGCAAAAATCCGGTGACCGGGTCGGGGATTGAGCACGGTTCGCCTTGGTGGGAGGCGAGCAGGCTGACCGCTCAGCCACCGTGGCCCCAGGAATCGATAAAGTAGTTATCTTTAACTATCGTTAGATTCCGCCAGATCACTGTACTGAACTCGTTGTCAAGTTCACTTATATTTTACAAAGTTAATAAACGCCTTATAAATTCGGTGTACGTAAAAATAATAATAATTCTAACTTATTATAATCAACTAGAATCTGGCATTAGTCATAATCATTAGTAAAATATTTATTCCTGGGTTCTGTGATTAAGGTCCAGCAACGTCTCGTATAATAAACAATATTTTAGGCACCAATACTCTGCCTTCAGATGCACTCATATTCTCTTTGTGAACTTATACAGAATGCGGGGTGTTTAAATGCCGTCCTTTCGAATTGTGTTAATTTATCTTTAAGAAAAAATAGCCTTAGGAATTTTACTTTTATTTCGATTGTTTGAAAGGAAATTTGAACACTGTGTCTGTATAGCATGCAATTCGAAGAAAATCTGCAACCACTGCAAAAATTGTCCCTTTTATAACATTATTTCGTTCCTAGGATAGAGTCTACCACTATAACGTTACAGTGCATGTCGACACGCGAAAACCCAATTGGCGCCACGGGCACGCAAAGTTTAAAACTTGCGCACGCAAAGTTTAAAACTTGCGCAGTGCGTTCTGCGCCTGCAGCACAGTATGGAAAAGTTCCCGACCACATGTAACTGTATAAAAAATGATCCATCCACGCGTGGCCTACCATACCTTAAAATTAATATAGCCCTTATTGAATCTTAAACTTGCTGTGCATATTTGTGTTGGGAATTAAGCTCTCGTAATAACGCTTATTTTAGTAAAATTAAAGTATGAGTTTAAGGGAGAAATAAAAACAGCTATCATCGAAAGAAATTTTAATATTCTGTTGTCACATTTCAAAAAATTATTTGTGGAATTCAACGTTATAATAAATTAAATTTAATGGCATATTATTTTTAACATCCACCCTAGCGTGAAGACCAAACTTTATTCTTTACGTAGTTTTTAACATAAAATAAAACTAAATATTTTTAGACAATTTTACTCATATTAAAAAAATTTAAATTATCCATTTGTTTACTTAGAAAACGGAGAAAATCTGATAAGTGCCATAGACTAAAGATGAGGTAAGCCGTTTTTTTTAAATAATCTGCGCATGAATACAACATCGACCAACAGTACAACTTCCAGAGCCACATAGTCAACTGTGATGAACGTGTTTGTATACATCCTGTATCTTAATTGTCAAAATACAAGCACTTTTATATGAATAAAATACTTCCACCAATTAGAATTTAATCAAACCGCATAAAATTAGTCATAGAATTTACAAAAAAAAAAAATCTCGAAGCACTTTTACTAAACATTGTTCTAACCTCAATCCCTAACAATCTCGTTTATGGTAGTGTTGAGACACGGGGACTGGTAAAGCGCAGCTGCCGTTTTCACTCTGCACCACATCCACTTTACGGTACACATGAAATACCAGCGGTTCATCGGCGGCGAAAATGTTAGCGCCGAGCTTGCCAACCTGAGTGGGGTAAATATTGCCTGGGGCCGTCAAGAAGCAGCTTACCTGTAGCACGAACGTCTCGTCGAAGTAAGGGTTGCAGGTCTTCTTCTTCTGCCGCGACTGCAAGTAGCGCCGTTCGTCCGGGAACAGCTGCAGCCTGAAAGAGAAGACAAACGTCGCAGTGTACGTGTTGTATAGCCAACTCGCGATTTCTTCACACTTTTTTTACAATTAAACCTTTGAAAAATGACACCATGTATGGCTTGTTTGCTATTTTACTAAAAGCGGTTCACGATAAAGTGAGCACTTTTAAAATAAACCTTAGGAAGAAGTCATTGCTCCTACCTGCATAGGTATATGCTAACGGACGCACTTAGGCACTTAGTGACATGCGACCATTAAAGTTGGCAACGAAGGAGGGAAAGTAGTTCCGTATCTTAACGTCCAATGAAAAGTGCTAGGTTACCATTTGTGATAACGTAAATTATTTATTTAGATTTTTTTATTTTATTTTTTATTTTTATTTTTTCAAAGTATAAAATGAGAAGATTTGTAAAATATGTAGTTTTATAATAATTTTACATTTTCAACTTGACCGACGGATAAATAAAGTGACGAGGCCCATGTAAATATTAATTTTAATTAAGGCGGAAGAACACACGACGTGTATACAAGTAGACCTTAAGCACGGCTTTCAAAATTGCTCATTTTACCGTGAACAGCCTATAATCATTTTCTGGGCTGTCCCTTTCAATCAAACAGGTGCGATGAACCACTTCCTGTTCCAAAGCCCGTGCGGGGCGCACGGACTTTGGAACTCGCGTATCAAACCCGTGATGTCATGTTGGTTAGCAGGCATGTCGATCGTGCGGTCACTTGAGTCTCTATCATCACAGAATGCCTTAGTGTACAAAAGCGAAATTACGTGCGGGGTCCCTTTGATGAAAAATTAATGAATACGCGATTGCCTGCACGTGACTCTGTAAACTGATTAAACCTCTTATTAGCTGCACGGCGCAATGGAAAATTCCGCGTTCATTGACTTAGCGTCTGGTTAGATCGTCCCTGACTAATAACTGACGAATATTCTCGCGTCATTTTGTCAAGGAATGTTCCTAGAGTTTATATATATATATATCTAACTCACTTTAACCGACGTTCAATACCTTACCGAGGTTAACTCTTATGAATAATTTCTTCGTTTTCTTCTGATTATTTCAATTTCAGACTAAATATTGGGAGTTTCTGACTATAGAATAGCTACATTTTAAGATTTGTTTGACATTATTGTAGTTAATTTTACTACCTGTTGTTTAGTAGTTACAGAAAGGCCGGAATGTATCGTTATTCAAAAGTCCATATTATTATTTATAACAAAACTTCATGTTGCATATTCGGATTTGATATATGTACTGCAGAGTAAGATGAACAGCTGAACTTCTACAGTAGCATTTTTAAAATTTTACTTTGCAAAACTAAAATCAGCAGGAAATGAAAAATCTCTTATATTGTATGACACCGATCCTTAAGAGCAGACAGAAATATCTCCACTCTACTCCTAGTCGCTGCGAACCGGATAAGTTTCTGGCCCTATTCGTAAATGGAATCTTTGCTTGTGGAAAACGTAGATGATGCTACCGCCGGCTGGTGAGCTTCTCGTAGGCACTCTAGTTCCGCCAGTATACCCTTCAGTCGCCATATTAGCTCTTTATTACCGGAATAGCAATAAATCAATTTATATAAAACATCTAATTCATTTCTTAATTGTAGGCGTTAACCTTATTTCATCTCGACAAATTTACACGAGGATATTAGTCAGTTATTAGTACATGGCAATGTTTATTTCACATGAGGTGGAAGAATACAAAACGTGCATACGAGTAGATCTCAAGCAAGGCTTTCAAAAGAGCTCATTTTACCGTGAACCTCCCATAGAATTCTCTTGTGCCATAGTGCTCCCTAAGACAATGAGATCTCCCAAGTCTAGTTGCGTGGTATCAACCAACCTCTCACCACATCTTCAATATTCTATTGACCATGCACGTATAATTTATTAGGTACATTATACATCGCACCTATATTACTAAAAATCATCCAATATCAATTGTAAGTGCAAATATTTTTGTGAGGAAAATCGAAATTATAAACAGCGGTATATATTAAACAAAATTAAAAAGCGACAATTGCTAATTAATGGCCGTTGAAATTTATTTCAGCGGAGAGCGTGTAAAAAATTGAAAAAAAAAAAAAAGATTGTATAAATTTATAAACATTGCAAGGATGTACGTCTGTGGAAGAAACAAAGATTATCGAGCGGCGCTGAGGTCTTTCAGCACCGATGGTAGTAAAGTGAGATATAAATTAATCAGCGGAGACATGAAATGGGGTGAAACTAAAGACCTCGACAAAATCCTCCAGCTTCGGCATCGTTCACCACGTTTCACGTATACAAAAAGTCCTGGTTGATCCCACCGGGAATTGAATTGGTTCGCAGAGGCAAGAGGCCAATGGGCCACTGAGGTAACGAGAAAAACGACGACAAAACTTGTATGTAAAACGAGGCCAACATAGCACCAATTTTTGAACCTAAACTGGCCATTTTTTTTTTAAATGTTCAAATTATTCTTTTTTGTTATTGTAACTTCAATTAAATACCTTGCATTCTTTAATGTTTGTTTTCAGTCTATTATGTGATCTTTGGTTTCAGTATTGGCTCCAGTTAAACAACAAAACTGCAGCATCCATATCTAACCGCAGGCAGCAGTCTTCGTTATAGATATTCTTTAAGTAATTTTTAAAGGAATGCTTAAAGTCTTATCGACATTGAGATTATTAGAGACAGAAATATTTGCTCGAACTGTCGGGGACGGGATAGGTTAAGGCCTTCACAATATTAACCCGGAGTGATTTCGGAAAAAAATACCGTGACCAGAATAACCGGACAGGGAATCGAACTGGGGTCCCTTCAGAACATGAGTCGAGCGTGTTACTACTGTGCTACCTACCTCGTGAAAATTTCACTCTTTCTTAGCGACATAAAGTGATTTTTTTCTGCCACTCAGTAGCTGTCCCATCTACATGTTAATGTGTGCGACTCAGTGTAAGTTCGTTACCCAAGCGTATCAACTTTCGTTAATGTCACTTGACATTTCACGTATCCGTGGTCAGTGTATAGCATCCTACAGTTCCCCTTTCTAGCTCCCCCACTCATTTTTTTTTTTCTCGCTGGTACCGGCTACGCATTCCTCCCCCCCCCCCCCCCCCTTTTCCATTATTATGTACAGTGATTTTTCCCACCTCTCGGCTTCGTAGAGGTGACTAAAACACTTTTCAGTGCCCAGCGCGCCATGTTATTCAGCAAACAGTTGGTCCATTTCAGCCATGCTCTTCTTATATCAATCTAACAGTCGGAAACAAGAATGGTTGCTTTCTCAACCGGCTTGTATGCTGCATCTATGATATTACATTATACCCATGGGCCATATACTTGTTTCCTTAGACAATGTATTTTATTATTTGAAGAACTTTTACTCATATAGCTCCCAAAGTTCGTAAAAGGTTATACATGATGTAACACAAAGGAAATCCGAAGCATCTCCAATTGAAGTCATCCATCAGGACGACACCTTAGATTTTATAGTCAATTATTATTACATATATTACTATACTATTATATTCTATATTAAGTGGCGTATTTTTCTGGTTATTTCCCGGAAAACTGCAGAGAGATTTATAAAGCATTTCATCAGTATGATGTAACTTAACGAGTCTTTATCAGGGGACTGGTAAATTAATTGAATTTTTTCCGTTTATTAGCACGTCCTCTTTTATACCGCATGGCTAGATAGGTGGAAAATGTGTGAGTTGATTGACTTGCAGGCTAGACTCTACAGTATTATGTACAAATATGCCAATACCAACTGTGCATTGGTTGTCTACTGTCACAGTGGAAGGCGATGATTGGGATAGCGTTCTACAGGAGGTGTCAAACACCGCGTGGACCAATGACTAAAGTTAAATAAACACACGTGTTTTGAATTCAAGCTTGTCCCAAAATGAATCCACGAATACTCCAGGTCTCGACGCATGGCTAATATTAGACAACTTACATAAAACAACAAAAATTACATAAAAAATAGACACACAATAGTCAAATGACTTTCGGATCCGGAGCATTATTGTTCAAAATTATATTAGAAACTTTGGTATGTTTGTTTAAAAACTCCTTTTTATTATTTTTTACCTGTCATATGAGGCTTCCTATAACAGTGGCACTTTTTGCCATTTAAAGTACTATGTCTTCAATATTATATTAAGCAATTGGTTGAGTAACATTTACTTTGCTATATTTGAAAGACTGTTTTCAATCATATATTTTTTGTTTACATTTTAAACAGAAATCTTGTTGGGGAGAACCACTAATTCCAAACTTACATTTTCAAAAGTCATGTATTTATGAGAACATTTTTTTTAGCTTCAGTTTTACTCACTAGGGCTAGTTTACAGGAGAAAGGTGATATGCTCGATTATGGTTAGTCAAAATCTGATTCAGAGAATGCAGGCCTACTAATGTAGTTTGTTAGAAAGAAGGCGAATCATTTTACCTGGAGCTTGAAAATTTATTTCTCTCTTCTAATTATTTTTCTTCGCTTTTCAAAACAAGCTACGCTTAAAGCAAAACGCTTGAGGGCATCGGAACCAAAACAAATTTTTCTTTATAATTTGTCACCCACCATAGCTCTAGCATACATCGACCATTCGTCCACAAAAACCATACAAAGCAAACATACCGCAATTCCAGTGATACAATAAACTTATTCTGATACCATCCACCACGCCGACTGACACCAGTCAAAATACACTGACCACCCATACCAAACACTTTAACTCAATCACGCCTCATCATTACAGGACTCACCAACCCACACATACTGTCCACGCCATTCAACGTACACCAACAATCGCAAGAAAGATATACTTGAAAACATATCACCCAACATACAAACCATACCACCCTTGTTAATTCAAGAGTACCAAGCAAATTTATAGTCCAGATCAACCCGCAACACAAACATTCTTACCATCTGTCAAACTAACATAAATTAACCTACTAAAGCCACAAAAAACCAAACCTGCCTTAACATACCAAGGGCCGGAAAAAATCAGAAATAACCTTACATAACCTAACCTACCATACTGCAGACAAAATATTATACTTATTCTAAGCACAAATATGTCCTGCATCTTTAGCATTATTTCAGTCACTTCATAAAATTTGGCATTTCTAAACTTCAGAAACACACTTCAAACAGACTGCAACCAATCAACACTTCGAGTAACGTTTTCACTCTACACTTACAAATGAACATCTGGGGCAAGCAGAATTATATTTAAAATCCAATATAGCCAAACAGAAAGTCAGATACCATCACCTCTACCCAAGCAATCATTCATTCAAGGCCAGTCCATATTACAATATTCCTTAACACCTGTCAATGTAACATAATCGACTGATACCAGCCATCATGTTATGACATCACCCAACTACCATGTTGGACCCAGGTGATATTTGACCTTGACCCGATGACTTTGAATGACATATATCTCCATCGCTCCATTAATCTTTCACAATATCTCCATCAATATTTCATAATCTTTCACAATCATTCACAATCTTTCACAATCCTTCCATTAATACTTCACAATCTTCTGAAAATCTTTCACAATATTTCACAATCATTACATCAATCTTTCGCAATCAGCATCACAATAGCAATCAGCACTACAATAGGTCATTTCGGGGTCAAGTTCAAAGGTCACCAGATCCAACATGGCAGTTGGGTGACATCATAACATGGTGGCTGGTATCAGTCGATTATGTTACGTTGACAGATGTTAAGGATTATTGTGATATGGACTGGCCTTGAATGTATGGTTGGTTGCATAGACGTGATAGTGTCTGACTTTCTATTTGGCTATATTGGATATTAAATATAATTATGCTTGATCCAACTGTCATTTGTAAGTGTAAAGTGAATGTTACTTGAAGTGTTGATTGGTCGCTGTCTGTTTGAAGAGTGTTTCTGATATTTGGAACTGTCAAATTTTCTTAGATGGTTGAAATAATGCTAGACATTTAGGACATGCGTGTGCTTAGGGTATGTATAATTTTTTATCTGGACATTGGTAGTTAGGTTATGTAAGGTTATTTTTTGATTTCTTCCTGGCCTTTGGTTGGTTAAAGTAGGTTAGGTTTCTTTGGGCTTTAGTAAGTTAAGTTATGTCAGCTTGACAGATGGTAAGAATTGCTGTGTTGCAGGTTGATCTGTACTATATATTTACTTGTTACAGTTGGGTTAACATGGATGGTATGGTTGGTATTCCTGGTGATATGTTTTCAAGAATATCTGTCTTGCAATTGTTGGTGTATTTCGAATGGTGTGGAGAGAATGTGCGTGTCTGTGAATCCTGTAATGCTTAGGTATACTTGAGTTACAGTAAGATATATGAGTGGTCAGTGTATTTTGAGTGGTATAAGTCGACATGGTGGATGATATGAGAAGAAATTGACTGTGTCACTGGAATGGCTGTATGTTTGCTTTGTATGATCTGTGTGGACGAATGGTTGATGTATGCCAGAGTTATAGTGGGTGGTATGGATGGTAGGTATAAGCAAGTTTGGCTGGTAGAACAAGTAGAATGGATGTTAGATTATGGGCTGGCCTCAGCTGTATAGTTGCTTGGTACACTCGAGTTATGATGGAAATTGTGCTTGGTGTATTGGGCGGTGCAGGCGTATTTAATTTTTCTTCGGGTAAAGGTGATGAGGTTTTGGGTGGTCTGGTATGACTTGGGTGATAATGTATGGCTGGTATGGGGGTATAGTGACTAGAATATATTTGGCTGGTGTCGACCCGTAGAGCAGAAAGAATACCAGTAAATAAATTTTTGGTAATGTCAGTGTAGAATGAATGGTTGAGGTATGCTTGAGTAATAGAAAGAGGTATGAGCGAAGAGTATATTTCGTCTGGGGTTGGTTGGTAGAGCAGATGGCATGCATGAGTTACAGTGGCTAGTATGGTACCTGTGTGCGGCATATAAGCAGCCGGGTTCCTTTTTTGAGTGTTTCTTGGAGTAATATATCTGAAAAAAAAAAAATACTTGAAGTTTTTATTTCTTATTAAACCTATATCGTAGGGTAACCGGTCTGTTATAAAATATTTTCGTTAAGAGTCATATATTCACCGATTAAAAAATATATAACAAAACAATTTTAAATACATTAATGAACTTATACCAGGGAATGCCACTTCTTCGCTTAGACACCTTCTATTCAACACTAAAGCATTGTTGTCTATGGTCTCTGTGTAGCTGAGTGGTCAGTATATTGGACTTTTCTTCAAGAGGTCGTGGGTTCGAATACTGTCACTATAAGATAGTTTTTCCTTTTTTAAAATGTTAGCAGCTGTCATGGCAAAGTGTGTTACATAATTTAAACTTTCCAAACAATTTTTACATTAAAAATTACATTTTAAATATATTTTACTGTCTTTTTTAAATGCTTTATAGGCATTTTTACCATTTTTAATTTAAATATAATAATTCTACTTGTTAAAAAAAGTATCGATTCCTAGGTGTATGATCATTTAACCATTGTTTTAACAAGGCTGGTCAGCCGAGTGCCTCACGTGTATGTCGATACACGCTCAATGACTTGAGACAATGTGGGAAGAGGTGGTGGGCTGGAGGTAGGGTCATGCCGCTTAAATTCAAAATGGTTGTCCTGGCATTGGGTTACATAATCGATATGACATCACGATCATATGTGCCTTGAAAATCCGAGTTTGGTGATATATAAAACTTAATTTTTATGCCTTTATGTTTTTTAACTATAAAAATATATTTAAATAAAAAATATTTTTTTTATTGGCTCCCGGATCCCTATCATGCATCCTGCACCAGAAAAAAAGGAGATTATTTCGAAGGAAAATTTTTTTAATGGTAAAATGGAAGCCCCACAAATCTTAACAAAAGCTACCAATTGGGTTTCCAGGGTTTCGTTTTGCATATGAGAGCCTTGTACCACTTTTAGGGAAAAGAACGGGACATTTATGGGGGAAAAGGAAATTTTGAAGAAACATGGAAATTTTGATGTTTTTTTAGTGTTAAAACAAGTGATTTTGTACGAAAAATTCCCAGATGGTGGTCGGATCCTCGATCCCCATCCTGAGTCATGCGCCAGAACCCTCTATGCCCTAATACTCATATAACACTTTTAGCTTCAATGCTTACCTGATGCCATTCTGAACTGTTTAAAGGTGCCTATGTTAAATGGAGGATAGACATGCTAACGTTTATTGGGATTTTTTCGAAAGCAGTAATAAATCGTTGTACAAATCTCACTTGCTTTCTCCTTATGTTACATTACACTTGTCACAAGTTTATTTTTTCAAACACCTGAATATTTTGAGAGACATAAAATATTTCGTTAACACAAAATTATGGACCATAGTATGTTAAGGGTAAAGGGAACACTTTAGAAATCAACCTTTGGAAAATGCCACTGCCGTTACCTGTATTTTAACGAGTACACGGACCGGAACACACGTGGTAAAGTTGGTGGTGACGAAAAAGGAGTGGAGTTATTTCATGTCTTAACACTGACTTAAATGTGCTGTAGTCCATTTACCATTTTTTCATATATTTTTTTTTAACAAACCTTTGAAAGATCACTCCAAGAGTAGCCTGTTTACCTGTTTTTTAATAACTCATATAATACAAATAACTAACACTATGATTAACTCTATAGTATTACATTTCTGATCAAATGCAACTTTAACTTATACATAAATTAATACATAGCATAAAAGAAAGCCCCTAGGCGCGCATCTGTCTGTCTGCATGATTGTGCTAATATCGAGAACCGCTGAACGAATTTGGATGCGGTTTTTACCGTTATGATCTGCATTTATAGAAGAAGGTTTCCGTGTATTAAGAATTGCCCTAGCTCTTATAGGAGCTGAGAATTAACGGTATTAGTGAATCAAATCGGGAAAAAAGTTTGCCACCAGCGCGCTCTCATGGAATACGCTGTCTAATCCTTTAGAAAAATAACAAGAAAAAACTAAATTGTACCCACGTGAAGTTGGGCCGGATTGTTAGTTTTCTATAAACTATAATAATTAATTCGTTTTAAATAAGAAATTAAAAGCAGTGAAAGCAGAGATGTGTTGGCAACAGCTAGTAAGAAATAGGCTATAGTTAAATGTTGTTATAACCTAATTTTTGATATGCTGTTTGTAAACTGAACATTTCCTATTGAAATATTTACATTTTCAGGTAGTGCGGATGGAACATATTTCATCGTCACTGTTGAAAATACCAGCGCAAAATACAGTGTGAAGGCCCTAATGACCTGGCGTCTTTCCTCCAGTCGAGGAAGAAACTTGAATATGCGGAACTGAAATTGTTGCTTAAAAAAGCAGAAGCATATACTAACGTAAGCAGGTTATAATAATTGCACGTGCTTGAATTATGGTAATTTTGTTTATTACTGCAAGAGTAGATAGAATTTCAAACGGTATTATTTTGCCACACACTATAAACACAACATGCTAAAAAAAAATTAACGTCTCAGACGCCTGAGAAGTAAACTTATTTCAAAAGAGTTTTAGATAATATAACTGCAGACACTAAAGTAAGAAAACAGAAGACACACAGGAAACCACAGTGAGAAAAACAAAAACACAAACAAAACACACAAAAATTCACAGGCCATTCACGAGATAATATCTACAGAATCTTCATGCCACACACACTAATACATATACAGTTGGAATTTACACTGACACAGCGGAACACGAACTTCCAATTCAAAACTCGTCAGGCCCCAGTTATCAAAATCGAGACACATATTACTACCTAATAAGCTTATCCACGAAGAAAATAAAACAACACATAACATTACAGAAACAACACATACAAACACTCAAACCAAAATGGAACAGCAACCACAATTTAATATAGTAATTCAACAGCCAGCACCTTAGAGAAATTTCATGGCTGTCACGAAGAAGACATACCAGAATTCACAAAGGAATTTGAAACAGGCGCAGAAATCAATCAGTGGAACGAACATGCAATTACAAGTACAGTTAACAGGAATCGCTAAAAGAGTTCATGAAAACATAATAAACAAAACTGAACCTCACTTACTCACATGGCAAAGGATTGCACATTAATTAATTGAATTTTTTGCAACAGAGGAAAACATTGCAAAATACAAAAGACAACAGTACACCAAACGACAAGACCCTAGCGAGTCACCAACCGTACATGTACAGAAATTATTTATTTGCAAATAAAGTAAATCACAATATCCCAGAGGAAGATATCAAAGAAATTCTGTGGAACTCTTTAGCGCCTTCAGTGGTAGAAAAACGGATTGTCATGCAAAACAACACATTAATGGACATGATCAACAGCGTTAAACACATTGAAACAGGCACTCAGAAATACAAGCATAATTTAGAAAACCATCAAACACTTTTCTGGAAAATCAGATAAAACAACTCAAAGAGGAAATTAATAAACTTTTTATTGACAACGATGCCACGTAGGCAGATCAAATAAAACAAAACAAACAAAAACCGCTCAAACAGAATGGGCATGTGAAACAAACAAAATACAAACATTAAAAAGGACATAGAACACAACCCCAATGCACTCAACTCCCATATTCCCAGTTTCACCCTATCCACTCAACAGTCCAGCAATGCCATGCCTATATTTCTCTCCTCAAAATCCTTTGCATGACTACTATCCTACACTTAACATACAGAAAAACAAGAATTCAAAAACATGGAGTACAGGATGTAAATGTCTCCCGTACACTGTACATATGAACCAAGCATGGGGGAATCAAAGACCTACACTGATGCACAAATGGCCAGCAGATACTGTATACCTAGAGAAAATTGTTACTCCATTATACCACAGTACATGCCCAACACTAAAAAAATAAAAACCACAATTACACAAGTCCGGGGATTAGGCCACTAAGCAAGAATAACATTCAATTTGAAAAAAAAAAGAGAAATTTTCAACAACAAAATAACACACACAGAAGTGAACAGTTATGAGACAACATTAGAAAATAAATGCAGAAAAATCAAATGTAAAAGAGCATATATATATATATATATATATATATATATATATATATATATATATATATATATATATATCAAAATATTAAAAATAAGGCACAAGAGGATAAGAAACAAATTGAAACACAAAAAATAGAAAAGCACACATTCATAAGTAATGATGTTAGTTACACAAAAAAGTGAAATCAAATTATGGGCTACAAAAAGAATTTTCATAAATATGTGCATTATGCTTTTATGAGGGGCGTAATTTCGAGCCATGCCCGCTTTTTCCAAACAAGGACATTAATTGGCAAACACTCCACAAAGATTAAAAAATTTTCAGAAAAAAATACACTGTAAAACAACCAGAAAAACACAGAGAATAATTGAAAAGGCACCTGATAGAATAGAGAACAAAAAACACAAGGCACAAAATAAAAATCTAGGTTTTAATAAACCAATCAAGGTAAAACAGAATGAAAGCTGTGACATTCAACAGAAAGCGTCCATAAAAATAATGACGATCACAGAAGACATCACAGCCACTCCAAAAATTACTATCCATACACAAGAAAATTCTTTTTTAACTTTAATTGACAAAGGCTGTTCAAAATCTTGCACAGTGACAACAATCATGGGAAATTATAAATTAAAACGCATCACACAACCTCTTAAAATAGTAGCTGCAATCGAAGAACTATCTTCACCACAACATCACATAACTTTAAAATTCCAAATTGAAGCACACATACACATGATTTTATTGCCATTGAAAAATTCAAATCATACGCCATTTTTGGCCGTGACTTTATAAGAAAACCTCAGCAAATACCAGACATATACACGTAAAGGTAGCAACTTTAAGACATAAACACGATATAGTTATTACACTCCCATTCAGTGAGTTAGATGAAGAAAATAGTTTTTTTCCTTTTAAATACTATACAACAAATGGCCCTTCGAATTGCGTGTTTCCCACAGTCACCAAAATCTGCTAAAACCCAGCCATAAAAATTTAAATAAATTATTTAATAACCCTAGTTAAAATTGAATACGTAAATAAAATATGACAGGAAGAAAAGTTACGGTAGGCATATTTGTACCCATGTTCGCCACTGTTTTTAAGTTTGTCGCTGTTATGTCCCAAAAATGAGCGACCCTAGTTGCATGCTTGAGTTTCCTGTCTTTTCGTTGGATTTGATACGCTTTCGTCTTAACATTTATTTCAATTCAGGCCATCATTTTAACGAAATAACCCAACACACATAAATAGCAAGAGGTTAGGCCTAAACACTACAACTTTTTCTTCTACAGTTGTAACATGGTTAAACACAGTAGCGGCAAAATATTAACTTTAGGCCTGTTATGTGTAATGCTATATGATGAATAACACAGATTCGTAAAATAATAACTGTTAGAACTAAAATCAATACATACTATTGTTAAAAATTTATATAGGCCGAAATCGTATATATTTATACGTAATGCGTTTTGAAATATGACAGCATCATTTGAACACTGGAAACCGCAAACAATGGATTTTAAAATTAAAAAGTAGATATCATATATGACAGTGTTTTCGTTTACATGAAGCGGATGGATACTTAATCGGTACTCTAGTGTAGAACTTTGGCAGGGCTTCAGAAAAGTGTGAAGTAACTGTGAATGGCCTTCAAATTGCAATTGTAATAATTTGTTTTGCGTTATTTTTTCTAGTCCATAGAAGTGTAGAAATGAGCAAACATGTAGAATATTTAATTTTATACTAACCATAAAGTGACCAGGTCCATGTCAATGTTAACTGCTTTTTTTTTAAGGCAAAAGAATCAACAATGTGCTGTACCAACTGTTTTTTTTTGTTCTTTTTTACGGTATGATTTAATTTCAATTTGAATATTTTCTTTCTTTTTGCAGTTAATTTATGATTTAATCTTAATTTTCATAACTTAATAATTATTTTTACATGAGGTATAAGTCATCATAGCTTTACCGATATTTAGATAGGTTTTAAAAATATTGAAATATTATTCGGAGATGATTTAATGTTCTGTTAGTGTATTTGTCTATGACTGAGCATACACCTTGCTGGCAAGTTTTTTTTCGAAAGAAATTAACAAACACTGGTTAATAAGAGCTAATAGCACGACTGTTTGAAAAAAAATTTGTTTGTAATAAAATATAGAAAAGGAAAAAGTTTCGTCTAAAGATAGTTCTGCAAGAATATTGAGGAGATATTTCGTTGCACATATATATATATATATATTTATAATTATTCATTGTAACGTATTAATAAAATGTTCTATTTCCACAAGAAGAAGATAATTATAAATACTTGAAACTTGCATGATAATTTAGTTTGTAGATAAATTTGGAAGAAGACTCTGCATAGTATTCAATGCTATTCAAGACGGTAAAGGCGAGAAGTCTCATCTCATCGAGGAGGTCAGATCTCAACTCCAGAGTCAACTAGTGAGCTGCTGTACAATCGGGTTCATTCTACGGCAGATCGACGACGAAGAGCGACGCCCCCACACCCGAGAGCAGCGACGACGTACTTCATGAGGTTCCATCAAGTCGGAGAGGGAAGGCCTACGAATCGTTCACCATTCCTGAAGTTACAGCGTCAGATAAGTCCTCCACAAGCTTATTTGTACTAAAACTGGATCAGCGACGAAGTTTAGCTAATCTCATTGGAGAAGTCCTTGCAATAGTCATGTTCGCTCCACTACTGATAATTTAATGGATGAAAGTTAGGGTTGTTTGGTGCAGGATTTTCATCATTAGCATTGACACTGTATTTTGCTGTAATTAGAAATTTTGACCCAACTTAAATATTCATCAGAGTAGCATATAATTTCTAATCAGTAAATATCTTCTGAATTTAATGATTCCATTGAAATAAAAACAAACATTACAAGACTATTTAATTCAAGTCATTTGCTTATAATATTTCCTGATCTTTCAGAATTACAATATTATTGTTACTTTTCTTTAATGATATATAATCTTACATTAAATATGAATACTAAAGAGACACATGCGTTGAACTGATATTATAATATATTCTTATTCATAAATATAACTGTGTGACAGCTAACAGTAGAAATAAGAATATAAGCGGAGCAACTATCTAAATTAGCATTTTTGCTGAAGTGAACAGTTTTAAAGTTTAATTTAAAACTAGCTGTTACAGTGCATATAAGTAGATCTTAAGGGGGAGAGATGGAAACCATTTTCTAATAACTTTTTTTTTTGGGGGGGGATATAAATGGTAATTAATACATTTTGTTGAACTATTGACTGTGTTAGGGCATATGAAATTACTTTTTAATTTTTCTGAGAGTAATGCCAGTGGTTCATCTTTATTACTTGAACATGTATACTTAGTGAAGTTCACTTATAGGTTACTTCTTCGGAATTATTAGTTATGATACTTGTAGTAGTAGTCAAACGATAATACTGCTTATAAATCTATAACAAGAGGTTCTATGCCTTAACAGAGTTAAAACACATAAAAACATGTTGCGATAAAAAAAAGCTAAATGCAAGATGGCATCCCTCCCTCTCCATTAGGGATTTTAAAAGTGTCCAGTTTGCCGTGAACAGCCTATGGTAACTTCTATACGACACCGTAAGTGGTGATATGCCAGTTGACAATCATACAGGGTACATCATACATGCACAACCATAAACGTGGCGTCCTCCCCAAAACTCGCCAGGTTCACGCAAACTTGGGCCGACTTTGCGCATTGATCGCCTGGCTGCGCTGCACACGAGGATGCGTTCCCTCGCGTCACATCCGTCTGGCCCAACTGTTTACGGATTTATGCAGGCAAGGGTCATAAGCGATGAGGGCCGAGTTTATCACAGGAACTGCACGCGGAGGAGAGAGCACCCTCTGAATATTCCACGAATTTCTCTCGCAACAACGTCAGACACAGGTCGCGCGAGGGCTTCGGGTCCCCGAGTACACTCGCCTAGCCCTCTTAGAGGTTCACCAGAAACTTCCGTTTACGCGGAACATACAACACGTTTTCCCACACACGGCAATTTTATAGGAATACAGGCTATAGGCTATTCACGGTAAAGTGACCACTTTTTGAAGCCCTTTCATTTGGAGTATTAGTCAAATATATTTTACTGCAATCCTAGACATTAACTTTCGAGTGCGGTGAAATATATACGTTTCGTCTATTACTTACTTGGCTATATTTATTTTAAAATTTAGTGGCGGTTAAAAAAATGCTTGATAGGAAAAAAAAGCAACAAGGGCATCAAATGTGCTCAATTCTGTGTGGACAACCTACTATAATGATTATCTCTTTTCATGCTACATGTATTTAATGCGAGGTTCCTGAATGACAGTGTAAGGAGTTAAATAAACCTAAATATTTTATCTCCTATAGATCCCTACCATATTAAAACGTTGTTTATGTGTCTCTATACAAAGTAGCATAAGAATTTTGTTTTTTTAATTTGTCTTAGATTTTGATTATATGTACATATACATAAAGGGAAAATGTTATGAACATATCAGTTTGATTTCACATAACGAGGCAGAATGAAATGCAAACCTACACTTTTAATTTTATGTTAGTTGCTGATTTATTTTCCTTAATATATGTATGTACTAAGAGTAAAATAATATTAGGTTTTTTTTTTCATGGGTTAAATATTCGGTGTTGCTGGCGGCTATGTACGAAAAAATCCTGTAATAAGATATTATTCTCTTCATCTTGTGGTCCGGAATAAAGTTTAGTTTTAGAACTAATTGGCGTATATAATTGAATAGCAATTTTATTCAAGTACATTTTAGAAGGATTGGTATTGGTAAAATGAATGCGCAGGATAATTAGACTGTCCGAAGAAGCCTTTGCCATTCTATATGAATCCTCCCTAATTTAAAGTATTACTTCAATATATATTTAATACTGTAGAAGGAGAGGACAAGATTTCACTTTGATGATATACTGGTAATGTAAAATTTGCATATGTTGTTTTTAGAGAACTGCTCTCGCAATAAATGGTAATCGCATGTTTAAAGTTAAGCAGTATTATTTATAAATAACCCAGACAATACTCGAGTGCGAACATAACATTACAAAGCCGGAGATTATTGATAATGAAGCTTTACAAAACTCAGAATTAAGATTTTATGCTGGAATACCTCAAAACTTCAGTAGATTCACGATTTACCATTTATTAGTGGAACCAAATAAATCCTGAGGTTCTCATTCGCAAGTATGCTAGAGTAGAATTTGGATATAATTTTTCTGTTTCTCTTGTTTATGAATCACTGTGGAATTGTATTGAAGTGGGTCTTGCACTGCTAGGAAAACGTATGATTTCTGGATTCAAGATCAAATGTAATTCTTTTATCTATTTTAGAAATCAGCTTGATAATATTATACAATGTTTTAATGTTATTCCCATTTGTTTGGTAGTTTATTAAATTGCTGGCATGTGTTATAGTAAGCTTGTGAAAATACATGCATAAATTTAAGCTGTAACACCGTACTTAATCTGACACTTGTTAGTGTGGCAAATCAAACCCAGGTAGAGAAAATAACACTTTCTACAGCAAGGGAAATAAAGCATCATTTAAGACCCCGAGTAATTTTGCACTCGCTTAGAGTCATACATTTAAACATAGTTAGATTTTTTTTAAACGGTGGGTGAGGAACAGATTAAAAGTATCGACAATGAGTAAACGCAGGTCACACGCTATATGCACTGATATTCACCTGATGACATTCCAAATTAAAAACACAGTTTCTTTTTTTTAATTTTAACCGCTCTTAAGTGCTAGAGGGGCCAAAACAATAATTATGCACTACTTTCTATTTTGCTAGGCTTTTATGGCCTGTGTAGCTGTGTTCTAATTTGGGGAGTGTGGTGTTGCGGCCACTGCTGTGGCATATGGGTTTTCTAGGGGTCTCTCTTTTCCTACTCTGACTCCATTAAGTTACCTCTCCACTCCCATATTAGTCGGGGACGATGGTGAAAGAGAGAGATAGGGAGAGGGAGAGATAGAGAGAGATAGGGAGAGGGAGAGATAGAGAGAGAAAGAAACAAAGAGAGAGAAAGAAAAAGAGAGAGAGAGAGAGCGTCTTACCTGACGAAGGGGTCGCAGGCGTTGACGGTGGCGAGGGTACGGCTGGGTAGGTTCTTGGCCTTGAGCAGCGACACAAGCAGCTTCTCGGTGGCCGGCTCGTAGCGCAGCGAGAACCACAGACGCCCCAGGTGGCCGTCGGGGAACTGCAGGTCCTCCTCCAGGTCGAGCGTGCCTCGATATAGTTCCGGGTCGATCACCCCCAACCCGTAGCAGCCTGCAACACCGCCCTCACATTTACCGCGTTGTTTCAAGCCCCCAGTATTATGACGGCAGTTTTACACGACGTCTCACTTATATACAGGATGAGTCCTTTAAAAGAGGCCCCGTGGGACGCATGTAACGGAGCGAGGGAATGAGGAAATACAGGTATAATACATGACGTCTGCACACCTGCCTCGAGGTCAATGGCGGCCACTTCCAGAACCTACTCTAGGTATTTTGTTGTCACATTGGACTGTATTTCCTCATTCCCTCGCTCCGTTACACACATGTCCCACGGGGCCTCTTTTAAAGGACTCGCCCTGTACAACGCGTTTCTAAAACATGGGCACGAATTTTGGTAGTGTATTCTTGACGAAATTATTTGACGAAAATATAAGTAATACTTTTCTCGTCAACTGATTATTGAGGGAGCTGTGCACCACTGAGAAATCCTCATATTCAATGGCCTTACTTTGTTTTGTGGTTTGCCTACGTGATGTGCAACAAACGTTCTGTTTTTTATGTTCACCTGAATGTGTTCGACAGGACTACGCTTTTATTGTTAATTTAGACGTTCTGATTCACAGGTCACTTTTAAAAATTGCTTAGAACATAGTGTTACTAGATTTAACGCAAACGTGGCGTGCCTGCAGCCATTTCCAAAAGGAAGGGGAATGATATCACCAACTGCGTTTTTAGGGGTGTAAGATCTCCTTTATAAAAACACCACACACCCATTTGTTGCTTATTCACAATTGGTTTATGATATTTACAACTAAATGCATTTTAAAACTCACAGCTCCCTTAATAATCAATTATGGTGAAGAGTTATTTCCGCCTTATATTTTCGTTACAATTGCCTGCCGAAGATTGTCCCCATGTTTTAAACACACGTGGTAGCTATAGGCTATTCACGATAAGATAAGAATTTTTGAAAGCCCTCCTTAAGAACTATCTGTAAGTACATTTTGTATTTTTCCACCCCATGAAAAATTAACGTTGGCATGAGCCTGGTCTCTATATAATGCGTCGGTCAAGTAATACTGTGAATTTACTAGAAAATAAAGTATTTTATGGATTTGCTCATTGTTAACATTAAATGCATTCAGAATACAGAAAGCAAATGACATTATTTCAGTAATCGAAAACTTTTAATTCATTGTTAAGACATTGAACTACTTTACCTCCGTCGTTATAAAGTGAGCACTTTTTAAGGACCTGCTAAAATTTCTTTTGAGCCAATTTTTATTTTTCTCACACTTTTTAATGTAAATGTTGCCATGCAACTAATAAATACAGTGGATACATTACACTACTCTCAAAAGTTAACGTCCAAAGCTGCAATAAAACTCTGTTTGTCGAATTTGTAATCTTGTCGGCGAAAATCCTACCACCTGTTGCGAGTTAACCAAATAAGTTCTTGCCATATTTGATATAGCATGGGAAGAACGGATGACATACAAAAATATGTGTGTCGTATTCCGGAAAAGCAGTCGGGGTGGGAGGAGACATCGACCTTGACCAATACAGGCACATTGCACACTCACAGCAGCTCCGACAGTGGCGAAGAGAAATGGGGTGTCGTAGGAGCTCATTCGGAGTTGTTTCTTTTACAACATTGAGGCGGGCTTGTGCATAATTGCATAAAATTGCAGAGTACCTCAAGCATTTGGAGGAAAATGCTGTGAATGAACTCACTGCCAGGCATTGGTTCCAGAAGTTCAGGTCGAGAGATCTGTCTCTTTGCGATGAACTCTGATGAGGGTGACCACTGGTCCTTGATGACGTGGTCCTGAGCTGGCCATATAGGAGGACAGCAGCAAACATGTGAACTTGCCCAATGCTTCCAGTTTTCTGATGAAACAGCTATACTTCACCTACATTGCATGGCTAAGCTGTTCGAGACAAGCAAGTGGGTACCCCACACACTTTCAGAAGCCAACAAGCAACAACGCATTATAGCCTATTTCTGGTTGCTTTCATGGGACCACAGCGCACCCACGCTCGATCGAGTGCTCACCTGTGACAAAAAGTGAGTCCTGTATGCTGTATGATACTCCCAAGCGTACTAGATATTGTGTGCCACCGCAGGATTCTGTGACGACACAGTAAGACCGTCACTATACCCACGCCGAGGGGTGCATAACGAGCCAAGCCATAACTGTAGACCTGTACTCGCATCAGTTAGAATATGCAACAACTGAAGCAGGAGGAGCCAGCATTCGTTAATCGTAATAAGGGAATGCTGCTCCTTCATGTCAATACCAGGCCGCATGTGGCACGGATGGCCAGCAGTACGATACGACTTCATTAGGAGACAGTGTGTCGACCACAATACTCCTTGACCCATGCACTAACAAATTATCACGGCTTCCATTCCCTGAACAACCACTTTCGTGGGAAATATTTCGAAAATGAGGCAGGCACTTGCGGACTTCTTTGTGTCCAAGATACCTATTTCTAACACAAGGGTATTCCACAGCTGTAGGCATATTGCCAAACGGTGATGGATGCCGATGAGAGATTACTTTAAGGGCTAATGTATGTGACTTTTGTGGTATACAATTTCTGTTTCTGACACATTAAAACAGCAATAACTTCTTTGGTTACCTTGTATATAAAACACCAACAAATTACCAGTTTAACATAGCCTAAAACAGAAAAAGCTTTTTATTACATGTCGATATGATGGCGTGATTTTCACGGGAGACTTTACTAACGATTGGGCCCACGGTGGTGTAGTGGTTCGACTGCTCACCTCACTTCAAGGCGAGCTGGGCTCGATTCTCGGGGGGGGGGGGGGGACGCTCCCGGATTTTTTGCATGTGGGAATCGTGCAGAACGATGCTGCTTTTCGGTAGGTTTTCTCGGGGATCTCCAGTTTCTCCCGCACCTTCATTCCGGTGCTGATCCATATGACTTTCGGGACCTTTATTTCAGAGCCACCCAAATCTCTTCACTTACGACTTTTAATGCCAATTAAATTAAAGCTGTAGGTTACACAGCCTAGTCACCCCATGTAATCTAGACATATGCGATCTACTCGCACTATCATATTCCTAACTTGATATAAAATCTCTTCCATTGGCGAAAAAGTTGTTTCATATAAACAATCAGCAATCGGTCTTCCTCATTATGGAATTATTTATGTTTCTTTCAACCTCAAGAAAAAAAATTATAAACTCCAATATATTTACATTAAGAAATTATAAGGGAATGCAGCAATTATCATCATTCTCTGATTCAGCTCTCAAGACCTCGATGTTAAGAGCTCCCGAAATCTCTTAACTCACTCATTCTCTGACGCGATATCCATGCAATAACAAAACATACACTGTGTATGTGAAACAATGTTACACGCAGAAACTACAATCTGCCTCAACATATCTGCGAATCTCTTGACAAAGTCTCAAAACGTTTGGGGTTAACTGTGAACTGATCAGTCACAACATATTTCTTTTAAAGTAGGTTCGCTAACTGAGGCAATGTGGGTTATAGACAAACAGCATCTAAAGCTGCGAGCCCATAAAACGTGCCAAAATACTAACTAAGAGTAATAATTTTTTTACCGGCCCCTTCACAAATATTTTAAAATTCATGAGAAAATGGAGGCCTTACCTAGTCAATGAAAGTTCCTTGGATGTAAGAACACTAGTAAATGTTAAATCCCACAATAGTAAAAAAAAAAAATTATAGACAATCAGCATCTTGCCAGCAATATCTAAACCCTCAAATATTTGTAGAGCTTACAATCTGCTCTACATTTATAAAATAATATTTGCCTTTTATCTCCATATAGGTCTGTGACGGTACTTTAACCGCCTTGAGAACGTTAAAACAACATACTGAAAGGAAATTGACCGTACGAAGCTAACCATTCAATTCTGCTCGATTTCGGTAAAGCAATCAATACCAATGTTACCACACTCATGAACATATTGTCGTTTCTCTTCCATCCATCCCTCATTACAGCTGTGGTTCCAGTCATACCTAACAGACCATGTACAGTGCGATAAAGTAAATGATTCTCCACCCAAATGGCACAAAGCTCCGTGCGATATGCTACAGGAATCAATCATAGGACCATAATTGTTTTCAACATTCATAAACGATTAAATTAATTTGTTTTCAGTATACAAATTATTACTTGTACGCAAACGATTTCCAGACATACTTAAGTAATGTATTAAGCAATTTAAATGGCTGCACTCTAAAAATATTCTTACTAATTTTTCTGTACGGCAAAGAAAACCAGATATTTGAGGCTGTACAGCAAAACAATATCGCTTTAATTCAAAGAAAATGTTACAGAAACATAGGTTTGCTGTTATCAAATATTTACTTTATACGTTTTTGTTTTATGGCAACATTGCTTTCCTTTATAGCAAAGAAATAAACATTCTTTGATCTGCTTTGTAGCAAAGGTAACGGTTTAGCGACATTAAAAGTATTCTTTAGTTTATTGTAGTTCTCAGTACGTAAACGTTATACCGAAGCAAACATTCTTAAACTAATATATTCTGCAGTTACGAAATTGTAATTTAGCAAATGTATGATCCTACTGCAGACGCTAAATGCCGTCCAAATCACTAAACTCGATTCCTACCAAGAGATTAAAATATATTCTCCCATCTTATTACAAGTACGATCTGCCTATCAAAAGTAACCCTAGCGGTGAATGGTATCATTTGGTCAGTAACATTGGGGTCGTGGGTTTGAGTCTCAAACCTATCCTAGGTATTGAATTTTTAGTGCATATGTTTTGAAAGATCTGTTCCTCCTTTATTTATACTAATCAGGATTGTTTTTCAGTGCACAAATTCTCTTTACAGTGTAATTGGCATTACCCCATTGACTTCTGCTGAACTATTATGACGACAATGCAATTCACAGTCATTATTATATACATAAAACAAAAATTATTTTTGTTGTAAGCCTACTTTGTAGTGGTTCATATTTAAACAACTTCATCTTTGCGACAACAAGTCATGTGTTGTAGCAAAGAAAATGTATTTACAGTGTGCGTTGAAATAAAAAATATCACTCATTTAGACACTGTCTCTCAGTGGTTCAAGAATAATGGGTTGCAGTTAAAAGCTCATTAAATCTCGATATAAAATAATGGGTTCAAACAAGTGAAATCTGCCATCGATCCACTTGAAATGAGCCCTATAATCGTGCAGGGTTAACAAATATCTAATAATGACCCAGTAAGTTACAAAGTTAGGCGTATAATTAACACAGATATTATGTGTACACCAGCTGGTGCATTTTTCTGCAAACTAAATAATAAGCCTAAAATCACTCGATTGGTTATGGCTAGTTATATTATTTTCTGGGGTGAGGATTTAAGAGGACCAATCCTCTGCATACAAACCTGTTTTTGAGAAAAAAAAAAAAAAGAAATCATAAAAAAATGTAATTTTTATTCATAAATGTTATGTACATGTTTACTTTATTTAAAATAAACTTTTCACGGACTGGTTTTTAGTTTTAAATGTGCCAAGAAAACTGGTAGCAAAATTTAATTTAGTTTTTATGCTGCGTCAGGAATTTTCCAAGAACTAGAATATAAATCACCTCCCTGACATTCAGCATACTAGTAAAGTGTATTCAGGTATTGATCAGAGCGCCTTCTTGGTCTGCCTCCATTGTTACCGACATCGATTAATCGATTTAAGTTGCTATTTTTAAAAATGCAGTCAAGGGGCGTTAAGATATTGTGAGGTAGGGACGAGAAAATATAATTCAAGCAGATATACAGTACATAGGTAGAAACGAACAATAACAAAATATTATTTAACCCACTAAAAGTCCGCAATGGGCACATAGTGGTTAGCGGTAGGGTGTATTGTCTTAACATAAAGCGCGACAGTACAATTAAAACACATATTAATAGTTGAGCGGCATAAAAATATTTCCGTTGAGAAGTGCACGAAAGACAAATAGACCACCTCAACTTTTAAGACACCAAACAATACAGGGTTTTTACAGTAGACTCAATAGTTAGGATAGCTTTATCCTTAATACTATATAAATACTTAATACTATATAAATACTTAATACTATATAAATACTTAATACTATATAAATGCGAAAGTCTGTTTGTGTGTTTGTTTGTTTGTCCTTCTTTCACGTCAAAACGGAGCAACGGATAGACGTTATTTTTTAGCACAGATATAGTTGGAGGGACGGAGAGTGACATAGGCTACTTTTTATCTCAGGAAAATATCTCAAACTGTTCTTAAAGTATGGTGATCAGGGATGTACATAGGTCCTGGATTAAACTTTTCTTAGGATTACTGCATAAAAAAAGCATTGTTAAAACTTTCTCCTTTATTTTTGTCTATGGGCTGTCTTCCATTCCTTCCCAAGAGCCGCAGTAGCTCAGTGGGTAGAGAACCCTATAGTGGTGCCGCTGTAGCCCAGTGGGTAGAGAACCCATATAATGGCCCCACAGTAGCTCAGTAGGTAGAGAACCCTGTAGTGGTGCCGCTGTAGCCCAGTGGGTAGAGAACCCAGTAGTGGGGCTGCAAATGGTTTGGACACGTACTCGTTCACCTGTAGCGCGGTGGAAGTCTCGTTGCAGTTCACGTGCTATTATTCGTCAATTCTATGCTGTAAGAATGCGAAGATAGCGCTCCTCAGCAGCTGTAGTTTTACGTGGTCGATCAGGACCAGGCTTTCTCGAAACACTATACCTTTCATTGTAACGTTTCCGTAATTTGGAAACGGCATTTTGACGTATGGCCAGCATTCTTGCAACATACCGTTGCGAGTGATGTTCTTGCAATAACGTGACTCTACAACTGGCCTCCTCCACTGTCAATTGTCTTTTTGGCCTGTTCAACGCTCAGTCAAACCCTGCCGCACCTCTGCCACTCGACTGCAGATCCACGTCTGATATTCTTCATTTTGTCTTGTACGCTGTTGGTTGATGTTCCCTTCACTGGCCAGGGTCGGGGTTTTAAAATTCAGAAAATATTATTCCTGAGCTAATAAGGGTGCGATATTCTGCAAAATACATTGGTAGAAAACACTATTTTATGGGTTTGGTTTACGATTTTTCGTTGATATTACCAAATGACATTGCAGTTATTTTATTTACGCTTGAAGACCAAGAAACAAGGTTATATAGCATTGGTATTATGTAAATTATTTTTATAGAAATGGAAGATAATACTCCAACATGAATTGAAGTACAGCTTACTAATAAGTTTACCTAATTTGATATTTGTAGGTATAAAAGTGGCGACGAAAAATTTGCTGACACGTACATCTTGTGATAAACTGAACAATATTTTTACAGTGTAGGGGACCCTACCACAGTAATTGATAGCTCTGTACCATCGAGGCCGATGGTTTTAAAACATTGCAAGTGTCATTTTTTAGTTAAATGTCCTGTTATACAAATATTTAATTTCTGTCACTCAGACACAACATGTCTAATAATATAGTAACAATAAATATAATCATATAATGGTATTGTTCTTATTAAGGCCCTATTCTATTTGCGAGTTTAGGCATTAAGTAAAAATTCCATTCACCCTCAGCTATGTGTGTATAAGAAATTTATTTTATATTATGTTAACTACCAGGGATATAAGCTTATTTACAGTGTGTATTGTGGGGAAAACCGATTTTAAATCCAGTGCGAAACTTTGCGGTTTCTGTATCACCCTCCTAATAAATGCACAAGAAAGATTCCTTCTTTTTTTTTTTTCTTTTTCACTGCAAGTACTAACGGGATACAGATTTTTCTGAATTTTTTTAATGTGTGCAAGTTTACACAGAAGCTGCTCATTCGTAAAAATTCTAGAAAGTTAGTGTAGTGACAATTTTACGGTGATTGATGTTTGAAAAGTTATTCCTTCAATTCTGCGGGAAAGTAATTAGAATATAATTTATAATGAAAGTCGCCGGCAAACAAAGACGAAAGAAAGCCAGTGATTATAATGGGAGCCTTTTCTTCATATACATTAAAGTTTGAAGCCCTGCTTCAAGTCCGACACGCGTGTCAATTAGCAAACTCAAAGAATTTTGTGTAAGAACTCCTGTCCTGCCAAAGACTGTCTTGCCTAAACGATTTATTTTTCGTCCGCCAGCTGGTGAAATGTGTGATGTCTACAAATTTCCTAGAGTACGATTAAATGCTGCTATTATGGGGTTGGTGTGTTTACAGAACTACATGACGTTAATGAACTTGGTTAGCAAGTCTGCTTAGTTGTTTTTTTTTTGCCACGTCTGTATTTGGTAGCCAAGATAAAAAAAAACTGTTACTATTTGAAGAGGCAATATTTTTGCTGCAGAAAAAGGGGAAGAAGACACTACTTGCATACAAGTAGATATTAAGCAGGGCTTTCAGAAGTGCTGATCTTACCGTGAACAGCCTATGCCATGAATACTGCTGTGCTTGCCCGAAGACTCTGTGGAGACAGCCAGCCTCCTGGGTATCTCTGAGGTTTCCTGCAAGGCATCTAAAGAAAAGTTCGCACGTGCCGAACACACGCCGTGTAGTACAGAGTTGCGATAGTGGGCCGCGCGCCGCGGCGCCGCACAGTAACTGGTTAAACCCCTGGAGAGACGTCGAGGTTACCGGTTATTGTGGGCTCCTGGCGGGTAACACAGGCCGGGACCTCGCTTGCTATGCCTCGCAGCGGCGGGCGAACATGCTCGATAATCGATACTGACGGCAACTGTTGCGGAGTTTGGTCGCACAAACCTCTCCCTGCACCAGGTCACGACGCGAGGTGCCTACATCGCGCAGAACTCTATTCAAATTGAGTTCAAACTTCCCTCCATCACCGATCAATAGCTTAGGTTGAGACATATTGCCAGCATCTTTTTTCCTCCATACTTTCATTTTTATTCATGTAATTAAGGAAATACACCATATATCATAAAAGGATTCTGGATATTATAGGTACCCATGACAAAAATGTTATTCAGTTTCATTATACGGTATTCTGCCCATGGAGTAAATTCACGCATCGGCAGTTTTTATAGACGGAGGTCAATAAATATTTTGCTCTGGTCCTCTTTTGTGGCATAAAGAAGGAGGAGCCGGACATGAATGACAACAGATACACCAAGCTTCAAGCAAACCTTTAACTGAACTCCAGACATGGATTGGAGGGTGAACCAAATTATTAACTTGGCCTCACTACAGCATGGAAATAAGTTACTTTATTTATATGCTTTACTTATCTGGACTGTTGCTGGATATTTATAAGTATTATTGCCGTAATATTTACGACTTTATAGGTCGAGGTATGTCGGTTCCAGATTTTCAACACCGTGTCGCCTTCTGTCGATTCTGTCCTGCTGACTACAGAAAAAAACCCGCTGTTGGACACGATAAAATGACTAGCTGATTCAAAAAGTTTTATGATTTTGCTTTACGTATGATTTCCTTCATGGCGTCGTGACCTATTAAGGCATGAGAAAAGCATATAGTCCAAATCGAAGCAAATTTATGCGTAAGAAGTGCGTCAATCCCATTCATAACAAAACAGTGCGTTGGTGCAATTTTTTTTTTACCGAATAAGAAACACCGTTCACAATTAGAAACTGGTAATATAGTATTGTAATATAAGAGCAAGCACCACTTTATAAGTTCAAAATAATAATAATATATCATTCCTTGCTTACGTTCTGCCTTACTCCAAATTAGGGTAAAGCAAGAGACAGGTTCCTTATCTTTCCATTAGCGAAAGGATGTCACCACAATTATTGCGAATCCGAACCTAGGCTGATGCATTTAAGTAGTCCACTGCCAAAGAAACGTACAAATCTAACAGCGTCAAAAAATATTCGCAATGTTTCAGCAAAGCTCAAAAAAATAAGTCAAAAAGTAAGTTCTATTGACAAGGAAACAGCTTTTCCTAATTATCTGTCTGTGATATTGTAAAAGGTATTTCGTGTTCTGTCTTGCTGAGTTCTGTGAGAGTACGATTTTTATTTCATGTAGTCTCATGGTCGGCACGGGACACAGTTCAGTAATACCAACATAATAATGAGTTTAGTTCAGAGCTTTTGGCGGCTTTTAACAACGACGTCTTGAGAGCCGAAAGGGGTGAAATGAGGTGAGAATGGAGCAGCAGAGGAATAAAAAGCCGGGGGAAGTGAGAGATCCCCGAGAAAACCCGCCGACCAGCGACATCGCCCGGCACTATCCTCATGTGCGAAAATGCGAGGGTGACACCGCCGAGAATCGATCCCGGTCAGCCTTGGGGGAGGCGAGCAGGCTAACCGGTCAGCCACCACGGCCCCGTAACATAATTAATAATAATAATTGACATGAAAGCATTTTTAAAGTAAATTATTATCTTTATTGTAATTTCATTATTACTTTTATAGTAAAGAACTATGTTAAATGTAGGTCACAGATTTAAAAATTGGAATTAAAAATAGCCTCGTTTGCTACCTTAACAGTATAGGCTGCTCACGGTAAATGAGCACTTTTGAAAGACCTGCTTAAAACCTACTTGTATACATGTTGTGTGTTCTTCCGCCTTATGTAAAATTAACATTGCCATGGATGGGTCTTATCACTTTATAAATGCGTCGGTCAAGCGAAACTGTGAAATTATTAGAAAAGAAAATATTGTACAAATCAGCTCATTTTTACACTTCGATGCATTAAAAAAATACAGAAAGCGAGATAAATAATTGAAGTTATTACAAACGGTTATCTAACGCTTTTTATTCGACGTTAATATATGGAACTACTTTCCCCTCCATCATTACCAACTTTACTGGGCTCATGTCACTCATTGCGCCCATTAAAACATATGAAGATGGGGAAGTGACTTTTTTCTACGGTTGATTTCCAAAGTGGTCACTTTATAGTGAACAGCCTTTAAAACAAAATGTAAGTGCATTTAATACGTTAGCATGCAATGCTCTTATAAGTAGTATGACTGGTCTATAAACCGCTTGATTCCACAACTTTTGTCTTTCCGCTTCAGTTTTCCGTTTTGAGATTGAATAAAAAATAGCGCAGGATATCGTTTCTATAAATATTACTGCACCTATAAACGCAGCAGTTTGCATTATCTTTCAGCTTTTAAGAGCCGCTTATTAAAATGCAACAATCTTGACTCAACAACTCGCGCCACGCAGTGTCTCATTTTCTGCCGTTAGTTAGCCCATTAAAGGCTAGATGAGCGTGCACGGTATAGGCCGTTCACGATAAAGTGAACACTTTTGAAAGCTCCGCTAAAATTCTACTTTCTTGCCCATTATGTATCCTTCCACCACATGTAAACAAACATTGCCATGTGACTGCCATGTGATTGCCACATGTCAATAAGCTCAATGTTTACATTTTAGGACTGCTAAATGTAACACGTATATTATGTATAAAACATGTAACATATATGATGTATATAACACATGATATGTAATTTATATGTGTGCATATATATGTACTTATATCATGTGAAATATACAATATGTATAAAATAAGTAACATATATAATTGTTTGGGTCATCTCACATATCCGATAGACAAAAACTTTACCCAACAAACAATTTAAAAATGAACGCCCTAGCAATGAAGTCACGGAAACTGTGAAAAAGCAAACATTAAACTTTGGTGGTGAACAAGGACCAACACGACACGTCAAAAAAGGACACACATTAGTCAAGCTGAAAAGTAATTTGGAAGGGCAGCCAAATCCAGATTTTGAAATAGACTAGCACTACTGCGCACCCAAGGTACAACACCACTTGTCACAAAAATTACCAAACATTTAAAAACTGTACCGCAAACTTAACGTTTCCCATGACTTACCGTTTTATAAATGGCCCATCGCTCTGTAGCGTGACAAGTAAATCGTCAGCTCTAAAACATGATAGCTGTGTTTGGCCTCAGCTGACTGAAGTTAGGTGCAACTAAGCCATCAGGAAAAAACATACATCCTGCAGGCATAAGGTAGCGGCGTAACGTAGCAGATGTCTGAAGCATATAATGTAGACAGAGCGAGGCCGTGCAAGGATTTAAATGAAAAATGACAAATCAAAAAATAATGACGCACGAAGGGGGAAGGGGTAGGCAGAGAGGCAGAACAGCGCGATAAAACGAGGGGATCTGAGCCGAGCAAAGAGTACACCACTGCACACAAGTAGATGGTGCTAATAAACTTAATGTGACGGCGCAAACATGGCAGTATATAAAATATTTAATATATAAAAAAGAAAAATATATTAAAAATATGTGGATGTAAATTTACATTTTAAGGATAGTGTTATATACATACACCTTTATAAATGGAGATAAATATATTTTAACATAGGCCTATAACTTATATATAAAAATAATCTACACTAAAAATATAAACATATCAACAAATACAATTGTGTATATGTACATATAGTTCTTTTTGACACCGTTACTCTGTGTTCGTACCCTTTTGAGACCCTCCAAAAAAGAACTGAACTTTTATACTGTGAATTGAAGTGGTAAAAGAAGATTATACGAGGCTTGCAACTGGCACCACCTTCATTGGAACAAAATAATTATAAAAATAATATATATTATTTATAGCTAAGTGAAATGCCCATCCGGTGATGGCCACATTTCCGGTATCTCTTGTGGCCTAAATGGGTGCGACATTTTCTTTTTGTCAAACCCACAATCAGACCTCAAGAAACCAATTTTACAGGTAAAGTGCATAGACTCTCATCATTGTTGTGGTTCCTTCATTGCAATGACGGCAGCAAAATTGAAAACTTAAATGAGAAAAGTATTGAAAGAAAATTACTATACTTACAAAAATGGTTCATGCGTACACAAACAAAGCTGAAATAAATGTCTTATTATTAATGTAAAACTAATACATATCACAAATGACAGCAAAATGATAATGTAAAGGACAAATTATAGAAGTAATACTTACAGGCAATTTACTGTGCATAGCGATAAGCACTTGATTTAACTTTCCTTGTTACTATAGCCGTGCATCAATAAACAGCCAACCAGAAGCCCCAACTCTTATAATATGTTATCAATTGAAAAACTTATTTACAAATCAAGAAAGTGTGTATTTTGACTTCATCCCTCGGGAAGGTATTTTCGTTTGTTTATTTATGGACAATCACAGCCCGGAAGTTTTGTAACGTTTTTATGTATTTTTTAAAGTAAAAATGGAAATTTAAATAATTTACCATTTTAAAAATATCTATTTTTGAAAAAACCCACTACCAACTATATGTACAGACCTGAATTTCTTCGGTACAAATGCAGCAACATAAACAAACTAATATTATTATCGTTATATCAATTGTAGCCAGGCCACTGTGCTTTTGTGTTTTGTATGTGCTTATCGCTATAACTATGAATGTGTTATTGGTATGTCAATTGTAGCCCGGCCCTTATTGAAAGCTAGCCCATACAGCTTCTTTAGAAATTCTTAATTTAACACATACACTGCGTAATGTAATCTAACATTTACTAAACATGCATTCGCATATCAACAGGAGCTCTGGGAGTCTGGGATGTTGACTATGACATGTCATTTACAGTTACATTAAATTTCAATAACTACAATAGTTTTGCGGCCAAAGTGGCAGATATTACAAAAGATTATGCCTACTCAATAACACATACTAGCTTCGTTGATATTTCTCAAAAGGTAGCAAGTTGTCTTGTCAAACATACATTTCGAAATTTAAACATGGAATTGTTCTATAGGCCTAACTGTTGACAATTAATTGTAAAAACTTTCTAATTCTTATTACGGAAAGCATTACCAAATAAAACAATTGGGCATACACTTGCATCACGAAAGAATGTCGGTAACAAGCACAGCTATAGGTCTATAGTTACAAAACCAGCTTCAAGATTTTATAGTTTATATGTTGGAACACCTTTGGTGTATCCTCAAACTGTGACGTTTATGTTACGTTAAAAATAGTGAAACTTAACACTGTAACTTAGGATGAATAACTACATGAACACAAGTTTCAGTTCAGGCCTACATTACAAAATAACACAGTGATTTCAAAACGTGTCAAATTAATGTATAATTATTGACAGGCACATTTGCAATTGTTATCAAGGCAGATTTAAGAAAGGTTACATGGTTGGGCGTAAATAGATACGTACAGATGTATTTAAGGTTAGACCTACATTACAAAACTACACTGTGATATAAAAATGTGTAAAATTAACGTATAATTATTGACTGCCAAATTCGCACGTGTTATAATGACAGATTTGAAAGAAAGGTTAAACAGATGAGCGTAGGTAGATAGGTACAGATAACTTTTAATATTATTTGTCAAACTTAGGATATAACATGTACTTCGCAAACTCACATTAATATATTAATGTTGCGTTTCTGCTGTCGTTCATTTACTTTATAATTGTTATTTAACTTTCCGTTTATAATATCACGTTTCTAACTGTCGATTTATGATTGTTCTTTTTCAAATTTTTTCTTACTGGGGATAAATGACGAAAACCCATCGTAAAAACACATTAACATTTAGAGTTGCAGTTGAAATTTTCATAATTTCTGCAACTCGTTCGATCACCTTGCACGGCTTCATCTCTCCTCGACGAATTAAAGAATAAATAATTTCGGCGAGATTTATAATGTCCTCCTGACGCTGAATATTTGTACGCAGTTTGTTGGAACTTATAACTTTACACAAACTCACTACTACAACACACAACACTATACGACCTATAATAAAACAATGCTGATTGCAGATAAGCTGAAAAATAAATGATAAATATTAAAACACAACCACTTCCAGTTTCCAAATTTGTAGTTTTCCTCACAAGCAAAGCCAAGCAACAAACATGAAGAAACCACAACAACGGACCGTTGGTTTCGACCCTTGCGCCGATCAAGTGAGACAATATCATTATGAGTTACAGTAAATACATTATTTTTACGCCAATAATTACTTTAAAGTGTATAAAATAAACTTAAAATAGCTTAAGTAGCCATAAATTTAAACATTACACTTGCAATACTGCGTTATTTCGTAGAACTACTTTACACATTTCACTGACAACATAACTGGGTGTGTTCATTCCCAGCCTGTGCAGTAACACACATGGTTATACATACGCAGTTGCGGGCGGTGGTTTTTTTTTTCAAAAACTTTTACTTGAAAAGGATTCGAGCTCAAGTTCAGGAGACATTTCACAAGAAAACTGCGAATACCTGGCAATAATGTACGTTAAAAATTGCAAGCATGCACCAAACGGAAATAACTGTATAAACAACAAAGAAAACCGAAGAAAAACCGAGTGATACGTTTTTAAAAACTGGCGCAGTAGAAGCATAAAAAGAAAGTATGGTGAATGAAAGAAATTTCAAAATTTTGTTTTTCCTGGAATAATTTCGGAAACAATACAGACCTTCGCTGAAAATAACATTAAGTAAATCTACTAAAGCTGAAATATCTCTAGGTTTATTCATCACGACGGAATGCGAGAGCTATGACAACAAGACATTTGGTCTTATGTCTTTTGGGCCAAGTTCCATAAGCCGGTCCACGAGAGTTTTAGTGCTAACAGATCGCATTATTTATCTCGTAACTGTCAGGAGTTTCAGGAGATTTGTGTGTCCATTTATGTTAACCATTTTAACATTTTAACCGTATGATTCTCGTTCTTCTGTAGTAGAGAACTACTTGTCTTTTGTCTTTCAAAATGCCTGAACCCCAACCATGGCAAAATATTGAAAATAACTTCAAACACCATAGAACAACTACGGCCTATTCTCAGAATTTACATAGAAAATGATTAACTCTGACATAATTAAAACTAGTACCCTTTCTTTATTTGAACCACAAGTTTCTTTTTTAAACGTAGAACGTTCCCAGCGTTAATATTTACTACACGATTCAAAATGCCTTAGTACACTTTTACGCCAATAAGCATGAAATACGATCTTCAAAAAACGTTTTGCACCGCCTGCAAATTAGTTGCTTATGACGGACGTTCAATGAGACAGTTTTTCGTATTCTTTGGTTTATGTCGTCAAGTCAGGTGTAAAGTGGCATTCTTTGCAGACGGTGTATTTTCATCCCATACTTTCTCCTGGACCGCAGAGCCACACTGTAACTCATAAGTACTGGTGGTTCGTTTAAAAAAAAAATCGATTATCAGTAGGAACTTTTAATTAATATTTTAGTTTTGAAATACGTTCAACAGTTCTCTTGGCATGAGCCTATTTTTTCATGGAACGAGGAGAGATTTCACACATTCATAATATTTGTTCATTGTTATAACGTTTCTTAATACTGGAGTCACAGTTGTGAAGCTGTGTATTGATAAAGTGCACTTTTTTTTGGAAACCATGTTAATTTTTCATAAACATCACAGAAAATTATCTTAAGTATATAATATAGACCTAGTTAATTCTGCTTCACCCGTTTAATGACTGTAGAGTGCTACAATTAAGCAGCTTGTAAGATGTTAGAGGCTGTTCACAGTAAAAAGAGCACTTTTGAAAGCCCTGCTTAAGATCTAGTTGTAAACCAGTTGTGTATTCCTCTGTCCTATGTAAAATTGACATTGCCACGGGTCTCGTAATTTTATTCATGCGTCGGCAAAATAGAACTGAAATTATTAATAAAATAAATATTTTACAAATCTGCGAATTTTTACACTTTGATGCACTAAAAAACAGGAAGCGATTAAGTTATTAGAAATGGTCACCTGGCACTTATTATTAAATGTTAAGATATGGAACTACTTTCTATGCATCGTTACCAACTTTACTGGGTGAATGCCACTCAGTGCGCCCATTAAAAATACATGGATGCAGGTATAGTGACTTTTTTCTAAGGTTAATTTCTAAAGTGCTCACTTTATCGTGAACAGCCTTTACTCCTAGTCAATGCGAGGAATCTAAGAGTGCACAATGGAAGACTAGCGTACACACTAGTGGAAAAGAATGTGAGAACACCCAGTAAATATCGCTGAATCCAGACGGGTTTTACAACACAAACTGCTCGCGTATAGTCGTACATGGAATTGCACCACTAGCCTGCATCAGTCTGCAGTCATTAGACATTACTGAAGCACGTCTGACTCAACGGGTGCAGTTGGCCATGCGATACCATCGCGCGTGTATCACAGAGTGTGTCTTCAATGCCCGGCATATGACGGCGAGCATCAGTTAAAGAGTTAACGGCCCTGCCTACCCCAAGGTCAGCCGGCAGCCACAAACTTCAAATGGGGAATCAATGTTAAACGAAATTCCTTCTCATTGCGCCAGTTTTAAAGATAACTATATCGAACAAAAAGTATTACGTGTGAAATTTCTTAAGGAATGATGCTACATAAAAATATGTTGCCAATATTTTGTTAAATATATTTTTTATAAAATATAAATATAGGAATTTACATATAACAAAAAAAAAGATGTATAAATAATTTATTTTAAAAAATAATTGTATGTAGCAATATTCTCCGAGAAAATTGCGTCAACATATTTTTTGTTTGAAAAAGTTATCTTTAAAATTGACACAATTAGATGGAATTTCGTGTAACATTGATTCCTCATTTGAAGTTCGCGATTGCCATCTTGGTATTCAGGCTTGTATATTGGCCGTATATTGGGACTCCCAGAGGGTAGCTGGATGTTCCACAGAATTGCCACTTACTCGAGACATGACGTGTCAGTGGTACATCGGTGGTGGAAAAGATCAGGGACAGAGTTACCACAGTTGCCTAACCTCGCTGCACTGATGAGTGCCTTGACATAAGGACCGTTCGGGCCGACCTGACTGACAGAACCACCGCTCGTACAAACAGAGCCACTATGCTCTCCAGACGTGTCTGCATGAACAATAGACAATCGCTTGTTGGAGACATTCTCGTGTTCGTCTGGCATGTTTAACCCCGTCACCTGCTCATCGCCGTCAACGTCTGCGGTGGTGTCAGGAAAGTGTGTGTTGGATAGTCGAATGGGAGTGTTTTTAAGCGATGGAAGTCGTTTGTGCCTTACACAAAGTGATCGCCATGTTCGCGTTCACAGACGTGCGAGTGAGCAGAACCATGTGTATTGTATTTGCACTTGCCATACTGGATCCATATTTGCAATTAATGTATTTGGGGGGGGGGGGATAAGATAAATATCACGATCGTCCTTGTATTCGTTCAGGGGATCATGGTGAGTGCATCGTACATTCGTGACGTATCCTGTCCTCCAACCATAATATATCGACACACTGCAGGACGCATCTTCGAGCACGATAACGTGTGTCCCCTTCTTGATAGAGCAACACAGAGTGCTTCACACGTCATAGGCACCAAACCTGGCTCGTTAGATCCCCAGACCACAGTCTCATCGAGAATGTGTGAAACATGATGGGACGGCGCCTGGTATGCTGCCCAAGTTCGGCAGCGAACATCGTCCAATTAAGTCAAGAAGTGCAGCGAACGTGGTATACCATACTCCAGAGAAACATTCAGCATTTTTACGTCAGGTTCTTTGCCAGAATAGGCTGGATGTGTGTCCGCTCGGGTTGGTTACACTCCTTATTAAGGCCATGCTCTGTGTGTTTCATTTAATATTCGGAGTGTTCCACGAACTTGCTATTTTGATCAGTCCCACATATCAACTCTTCCTTCTTGGATATTAACTTTGCAGATATGTTTTTCTACATGACATTCTTAAATGTATTTCCGTTAGTGTTGGTTAGAGTCATTTTCTACTGCTTTGTTTACGGTTATTTTCTCAGAAACGAAGTAAAAGGCAGTACAGTTCAATTTGGAGACGTTATAAAAGTCTAGTATTTCTTTTATTTAAGTGTAATTGGCATGTTTGGAATCAACGTAACTGATGTTGAAAGATGCTTTAAAGTGAAACTTAATGAAACGCAACAATTCAAAAACCCATGCAAATCCAAAATTATGTATTAAAAATATTTTCACAAATACATTAAATTCATGGTTTGAAATGCACTGTTGCGAAAGATTTTGGCTACTTGATCACTTAATGTAATTATCTTATAGGCCTGCCATATTTATTATGCAAGTTCAGAAGGCTTGAAGTATGTGTTGACGAATCTCAGAAAGCGAAATTCGGCCATCTGTTCCTAATCACTTCATTGACATGTGTCGTCAGAAGTGACATGGTCCAACGAAATGATATTTCAGCCAAGGTTTTAAGTGAACGCACGTTAGTGTCCAAATTTGTGGTACAGGACCACAGAAAATTGAGATTTCGAGAAGAGAAATGGCGGGGTGGTCCCTTTGACGTCATGTTTTTCAAATATCTAACTGGCTGTGTTACATGAATTCTTGTCTGTTTGGCTTATACTGCCAACTTATATGGTAATTGTGTTGGATGCACGACTGGAGTTTGGGACACATGCACTGCAGTTAGATTCTGTACTAACTGGACTGTTACGTGATAAGGCCGGTTGAGGAGTGGCTTGACGACTTACGCCAAGATGGCGCACTTACTGAATGAGTTGGACCTCTGCGCATGCGTGCCGCTGACAGGGACCAGGGACTCGGTGTCCATGTCAGACTCGGGGTCGCTGGCGTTGGGTCCCAGGTCGCTGAGAGAGGCGGCCTGCCCGCTGGCTGGTAGCTGAACGATATCTGCTGACACATTCTGTAGTTGGCAACACTTCTTGGTCCTGATCAGTTGACATCTTGTGTATTTTCAGTTGGGTTGATTAATTTGGGTGGATCTTAAACGAGGTCTTGAGAGCCGATGAGGTGAAATGAGGTGATAATGGAGAAGCGCCGGAATGCAACGGCAGGGAAATGGATATCACCGAAAAACCCGCCGATCAGGGCATCGTACGTCACGATTCCCACTTGCGAAAATCCAGAATGGCCCAGCCCGGGGATTGAACTCGGCTTGCTTTGTTGGGAGGAGAGCAGTCTAACCGCTCAGCCATCACGGCCCCTTAGTAGTGAGATATCTCAAAACATTTATTAATGAGAATACATGTTCGGCCAAAGAAAAATGCACCACTAGGGACAAGTGAAATTTTTGAATTCATCTGCTAACATATTAGACTTTAAAAACATGTACGTTTGTGTACTGTTTGGAGTTGGATAACAGAAGCTGTTATCCAACTCCTGAGTCACTAATAAATTCAGGGACCAAATATTGTGAAGCTTACAGGGAGGTTAATTACTTCAACAGCAGATAGTAAACAAATGACAATGTATCGAATATACCGTAGACTGTGAAGCTACTTCACACCCCATATTTGTTCAATAAGTTAGATGCTGCATAAGTTATTTTGTTCTTTCATCGACATAACGATCACATGCAACCTAGAACCCATTAACACCACACTCTGTGTTACATGTTATTTGCCGGAATTAGAAATATTTATGAACCTGGGAAGCAAAAAGTTTACGCAATGACGTTTTCCGTAGGTAACGAGTTGTCTATGGAACTTGGTTTTCCTGCTGTGAACAGTTCATACTTCCAACATGCTTAGTATAAATATTTTTTGTATATTGTTTGTTATATTAATTGAGGGGATGAATAAGCTAATGAGATGATGAAAAAATTTTTTTTGTATCGAATAGACAGAAACACTACGTAAGTTTGGAGTGACACACACAATGTCTTCCATGGTGCTGGAAGCGGGTCGTAATGTAAACAGAAATAAATGTTGCGTGGTTTGTTGTTATCCAATTTTCGGGAGAACGTTTGGCTGCAAACTTGTTTTTTTGTACAATCATGTGGAATTTTACAATTTCGGTCCTAAGAATAATGAGTAATTTGCTCAAAAAGTTAGTCCTTTTTTATCTACACATAAGGTACAGATTTTAGAGGTCTCTTGAACTTTGGCTGTTGTTGAAACTACATGTTAACATAAATCGTGACTGCCACAACTGTTCCCGCCATGGAGTTAAACAACTTTTACTTTAAAGCGTGAAAAAGCATGACAGATCAAAAATGCTTGGGAACTGTCAAATAATGAAAACCGTAGATCCTCCTGTCAACGAATTCGGTAGCGTCTGATGATGGTCCCTCCGATTGATAGCGAGGCTGTTATTAAGAGATGAATGAAACGGTCTCCATTTCTCGAGATTTGAAATCAGTGCCGGTGGAGGATCGAGAGGTCCGAGGATGCTCCTGGAAGTCCGCAAATATTGTGTTGATGCACCCTAACTTCTATTATAAACTTTGAACACTGTATGCAAAGCAAACAATATGGATGCATATTTATGTTCACGGGTAAACAGGGAATACAAAATTTACTTAACCTAATATTTTGTTTGGAAGAACGTTATATTAGAAATTGCGTGTTGGTCCATATTGCAACACCCAATGTTATGGGGGGAAAATTGCTAATGCAACATTTCCCTATTCTCCTAGTTAAGCCAATTCAGCCACCGGTAGTTACCTGGTTTGCTGTAACATTTATTACTTGAAAGCAGTACGATGTTGCCCTTGTTAGTAGTTACTCTTTTCGCCAGTGCGCTGGGGCGGTTGAAACTAGCCGGGTCGCCGAATACCCTAGATGCTAATACCAGATTGCTCTATGCTAGCAACACATGCAAGAATGGGGGACACAACACACACAATAGCGAGATATGTCACTGCAACACACTTTTGCCAATAATTACTAAACAAATCAATTCATCTTTTTTGTATCGTGTTATATTTTGTTCTCGTCACTGTGATTCAGTCCCCGTGCTAATATCGTAGTTTATAGGCTGTTCACGGTAAAATTAGCACTTTGAAAGCCCTGCTTAAAATCTACTTGTATGCACGTTGGGTATTCCTCAGCCTTACTAAAAATTAACATAACCATGGGTCTCATCACTTTATTCATGCGACGGTCAAACAAAACTGTGAAATTATTAAGAAGTAAATACTTTACAAATATGCTCATTTTCACACTACGAAGCATTAAATAAAACAGAAAGGGAAAGAAATAATTTTAAGTTATCACAAATGGTTACGAACACTTTTTACTCGACGTTAAGTTTTTGAACTAATTTCAATTCATCGTTACCAACTTTACTGGGCGAATGTCACTCAGTGCGCCTATTAAAATATATGTATGCAGGGGCAGTGACGTTTTTCTAAGATTCATTTCTAAAGTGATCACTTGATCGAGAACAGCCTTTGACAATGTTTAAATGGTGCAGCAGTCGCCGTACATCTAGTGCTTCGGGATCTCAACCCCGGCGATCAGGTTCGATTACCGATGGCGTCACACTTGGACTTCTGTACATGGAAAATATGGCGGACATTGCCACTGATTTGTGGGTTTACTCCGGTTTCCTCACTCTTGTATTAATTCGTCGTTACATTCTAGGGTCTCTTTCCACCAAGCTGTGTAAATATTGTCACGATTGCGACACCAGCCACGCAATGCGCTCAGGTTATAGGCGGTTACCGGAAGCCAACTCAGAGGCTCGATCAGCAAGAGCTGCACTGCAGAAGCGGAATCGTTCAACAGAAACCTGCAATTTGGATCGTAGTAATTAGGTCTGGCTGACACAGAAGCAAGGGCCATCGACCGGCAATTGTAACTCCGCCCACGTCAAGCTATCAGCGAATAAGGGAGGAGTTGCAACACATTACCAGGATGGAGGTAAGAAGTGTGGTCGAGAGATACGAACCTGGAAACGAGGTCTTCCTGGTGCGTCGGCGACGCGAGGCGGACACAGAGAGCGAGAGCACCGATTTTCAGCCATCTTCGGGGGTGAGTTAGTGACGGAAAGAGAGTAATTCCCTCATTTATCTTTACCCCGTCCTACTCCTATTAAATTGTAATTGTTTTAATTGTGTTAAGTATCATTAAAGGGAAGTAGTATCATTATAACTTATTTCATTCCACATTCTCTGCTATCGACCTTTAAGCTGTGGTGTCGCCTTAAGTGACAACATCAACAATATAATGTACAGTTCATCTACAAGTCCCAACTCGTATCCCATCAGGTATTATCCACGCCACTTTATACTAATAATGATAATAATAATAATTTCAAATCAAAGAAATAAACTAGCGGATGCGAGCGGTACAGAGCGATTCATATAAAAATGACACACATTATTTTGGTCTGTTTAAGGGAAATGCACCGTAATTCCCTATATTAATTGCTAATTATCTTTGTTATTTGAGAGTTTCATCGGTTGTAAAGATATGGCGCAGAAGTTCAGGATCAAACTGCGCGGATCTCTCTTCCTTTGTCAAGAGATGGCGCAGCTGTGAGGGTTCGTTACTACCGTATTACATTTGTCGCTGTTAAAATGCAGTACTCCTCCGATTCTCCTTGTATGTTAAGGAAAGGTTAGGAAAATTTACGAAATGTAAATGTAACATACATTACAGCAACACATGTACCTGTTAAAAAATTAGTGGATTACAGTAGTAAGAAAATAGGAAGTCTGGCGTAACTGCATCTGGCATAGGAGCGCAGGAGCCGCTCGGCCGCCATGGTGTTACGTCACCGTCTGCCACCTTAGATGTCATTGACCTTTGACCCATGAACTCAGTCTTGACCCGATGACCTCTGACCTCGAAACCAAAAAAGTGAATTTTTTTAAACAATTATTTAAAACATTTCTTGCTAAAATGTTATCGATACATTTATAAAAGATTAACTTTTACAAAACTTAATATAAAAATGTCTTTAAAATGTTTTATTAAAAATTTAATTGAAAAAATCGTAACAAAATTATTACTAAGAATTCTTTTCTCCTGGCAGCGACTTTCTCTAACAATTTCCCTTTTTTTCCCTTAACATTTCCCTAAAAATACGTTATTAAAAATCGTTTCAAAATTATTTTTAAAAAACATAAGTATGTTACTGTCTCTCTCGTCTCTGTTCAACCCCCCCCCCCCCCCCCGATTTATTTGTTTTTTCGTTAATTTGTTTACATATTACTGTCTCTCATATTCGTTCGACTGCCATATTTGTTTGTTTTTTTAATCGTTATTTGTTTGAGTTTGTCCCTCAAATTCGACCACAATTAGTCACGTTCGTTCCATCGCCAGCAGGCGACTAACCCCCACCACTACAGCCTTGCAAATACATTTAAGTGACTAATTACCCCCTCCATTCGTGCCATCACCTCCACCACCTCCGTTTCACCCCCACCAATGATTCTCATTGGTTAATTACTGTTTAGTCGGCAAGCCTCCACCCATTAGTCACCTCCGTTCCACCCCTGCCAATGCTTCCTATTGGCTAAATACTCAGCCAATGCTTCCCATTGGCAAATTAGTCTGCAAGCCTCCACCACCTCTGTTTGACCTTCTCTACCCCTTCCAAGTACTCACTTTTCGTTCGATCCAATGATTCTCATTGGTTAATTAGTCGGTTCTCCTCCACCCCTACCACTCCCCGCCAATGTTTCTCATTGGCCAATTACTGTTTAGTCAGCGATCCTCCACACATTATTCATCACCTCTGTTCCACCCCCGCCAATGATTCCCATTGGCTGTTCACGCACCTTCGCTCGACTGTAGGCAAGCCTCCACCACATCTGTTCCACTCGTTCCACACACTCCAATTACTCACTTTTCGTTCGATCCAATAGTTATATTTGGCTTATTAGTCACGACCGTTCCACCCCTCCAATCTCTTCGGCTGGCTTTATAAGACGCATCCCCGAGGGTCACTGGGAAAAAAGTTGTCACGCGCTATTTCGAGGGAAGAGCCCGGTGATCATTTCGTTTCAAACATCTGTTGCAGTATCCATGTCGTCAAGTACTGAAGAAACCATCGGCAACGCAGAATACACTGCAGATAAATATTCTTCAGCTCATCCGTGCGATATTGGCACTGGGAGCAACGTCGTCGACTGGCACAAAGCCGCTACCATCAGGCAACCCGCTACCGTCAGTCAACCCGCTACCGTCAGTCAACCCGCTACCGTCAGACAACCCGCTACCGTCAGTCAACCCGCTACTGTCAGTCAACCCGCTACTGTCAGTCAACCCGCTACCGTCAGTCAACCCGCTACTGTCAGTCAACCCGCTACTGTCAGTCAACCCACTACTGTCAGTCAACCCGCTACTGTCAGTCAACCCGCTACCGTCAGTCAACCCGCATCCATCAGTCAACTAGTACCAGCCCCCCGAATACACTGTATTCTCGCCCAGCTTAGTAGAGAGTTCCACCAGCTCAGGCATCGAAAAAATGACTGTTCTCCGAATTTTCTCCACTCACGCCGGAAGACGTGAGCAAGTACAGTGAACTGAATTGGGTTACCGACGCGTAAGTTTTCGAGATGCTGGAGGCGATCAGCAAATTCAATTTTGCGACGGCGCAATTTATTGGCTATGCTGCTAAGATATTAGTTCGAAGGCTGTTACCTATGTGCTGAACACGTTAACGTGCGAATACAAAAACGGTTACGTGTACTCTACGCTCCCCTTGTTCGCTGGAGGAGTTGGTAAAACAAAATTGCTATGTTCACGTAAGCAAGGCAAGAACGTACGAAAGTGTATTGTACAAACTGTTCAAAGATAATAAAAAATAATTACGTGTGTAAATGGCTAGAGAAATGCGATGGACATAACCACGTCGTGAAAAGGTAAGGATTTCCGTACTGGACCTCCAACTGCACGCCGTTTGCATGCGAAGTGTACCTAGGCTCGAGGCCGGGACCTTTCACCAAGTCTTCTCGCAACGATGGAGCACGTCCCGACAAGTTTAATCCAGAGAAAAAACATGCAAGTACATCTCCTCTACTGCACGGCGTAACCTACACGGACCGGCTGTCAGCTACCGTGACATTGGAGCGATGTGACGAAAATGTTCATTTCATCCTCCTCGAAAGAAGAATTATCCATGGTAAGGAGTTTGAAATAACAGCGCAAGATTGCAATAGTGACTATTCTATGGTTTATTTGGGCCGTCCACAAACAAAATTCCCCACAAACATTGGAAATATGAAAAAAGAAATTGCGGGCGAAAGACGCACAACAAAGTGCGACAGGAAAAATTGCGAAATTATTCACGAAATTAACAAAATTTACAAACCCTTCAACGTATGTTCGGAATGATGTGACTGTTTGGCACAGTCTGGAGGTTCCAGCGCCTTCGAACCCATGGCCAGAGGAACTTTTGTGTGCTTGTGCATACGAGCTCTTCTCTATCTATAGAAAAACCAGATGATGAAAACTTCCCATCCCCCCCCCCCTCACATAATTTTATTTAATTTAAACACACTATGTAAACAACATAATGGCATACATGATTAATAGTATGGATGGGGAAATAAAATTATCTTCGGCGTAAGGAATATCATTATTATCACATAGTTTTTATTTGTTTTTTTTTTTTTTAATTAAATTGTTTGTTAAATATATATTTATCTTGTAATATTTGTGTTTGCAAAGTTTGTCAGTAAATATGTTTATTGTGTAAAATATCTCCTTTCACTTGTTTTTTTTTTTTTTGTAAAGTAGTTTTTTTTTTATGTTTTGTGTTAAAGATATTTTTTGTTAAATACGATGAGTGTGTGTATATATAATTTCCTTTCATGGTGTTTTTGTAAGTATGTTGGATCTATATATACGATGTAAAAAATATATATTCTGATGTTACAAGTACTGGTGTAATATTTTTTTTATTCGTAGTAAATTAATGTTTAAAAATGGCGTACCTGTGATACAGAGAGAGGTGGGTGTCGTCCTTGAGCGGTGTGGCAGAATGAAGGTCGTCACACGAGTACATGCTCTCTCTGTCAGCATTCTTGTCCCCCCCCCCCCCCCCCCCCCCATTTTCCGATCCTTTCGTCTTCACACACTTCTGAGTGCTAGTTAATATAGGTCAGGAACAGTTCCATCTTGCAGTGTGCATGTCTTTTTTTTTTTAAGTCAATACCCTTCATTAAATGGCTACTTGCTAATAATGCCACACAAGTTATTTGTAATTATAAAGAAAGAAACTAAAAGAATGTACGTCAAATTTAAGTTTGGTTAACATTGCAGGTTAGGAACAATTATAAAATAGGCATTGCACATACTTGTACCGTTCTCCAAGGGAAAAGTAAGCACAATAAATACAGATTATTTGTAAAAAAAAAAAAAAAAAAAAAAAAAAAAAACTAACGTTTCTGTTTGCACGGGAAAAAATAAAGTACTGAATACACACAGTTATAATTTAAATAACAAATAGTTGTATTGAACCCGAAAAAACCACATAAACACACCAAAAAAATAAGGATAAATGTGTGTGTCTCTATCTCTCTCTTTAAAATTGCATTTGTACACGTCTTTCCATGTTACAGTTCACCTCTGTAAGACCTCTTTTATGCATCTGTTTTGTGTCGCAAGACAGCATACGACAGAAAGTCGTGCGTTTTATAAATACCGAATTCAACAACAAATGCATCTGTTTTGTGTCGCAAGACAGCATACGACAGAAAGTCGTGCGTTTTATAAATACCGAATTCAACAACAAATGCCATCCGATTTCAAATCGTCCGTTTTTAGTATTAACAACATGATTCACTGCACGGAATCATGCCATTCGTATAGATGGATCCGTGCGTGGTGTATGCCTATTATCGCACCGTGAGAAAAAGAAGGCGAAGAAGGCGAGATGTGCATCCAATAAAATTGTGCGCGACATATAGACGGTGCAAGGTTTTGAACTGGCGTACAGTGGTATCATCGCACTGCGTGTACATATGAGACTTTCAGAGGTGACCCTATTATGTTATTGTTAGCTGGTCTGTAGGAAGGTTCAGTGCAGGACCCTCGAGGAGATTTTTTTTTTTTTTTTTGTTATGTATCTGACGCATATATTTTGAGATACAACATTTTTAGAACGTCGGTTTTTAGCCATTGTGGAGTACTTTCAAATGTTGTTTCAGATGTGTGCAGCGTTTTGAAAGCACTCGACAGCCCTTGTCTGAAATGTATTTTCCTCTCGTACATCAGCATATATGACGCACGTTTAATAGTTTCGTGGGGAAACGAGTACTTCAACACTCTGCAACACTGTTTCAGCGCCAGGTATGCGGAGGCCACAACCAAGATAAAAACAAAGGGACGAGGCACTGCACTCGTGCTGCATATTCAACTAAATAATATTTTGCATGAAAACTATTACTTATGGGGCATTACCAAAAACCTATTTTTTCAATTTTTTCATTAATAATAATTATGCATGTTGCATTATAAATTATAGACAAAATATAAGTAATTGACGGGAATGATTTAAAAGTGGTGAAAATTAATGCAGTGGTCTTCATTCCAAGTTTGCTAATTAAGTTATAGTTGTCTTAATTATCCACTTATTACGAACTTATATCTTTGTGCATGCTGACAACCTGTACTTTTAAATGAAAAACAGATATTTTAATAATTTGGATATAGCTAACGCATACCAGACTCACACTTACACACGTCATAAAAATATTCCGTAAGTAAATGTTCATTTGCACATTTTCACAATCGTAATAGTTAATTCAAATTAATAAAATATTTCACACACTGCTAAGTACTCAAATATATATATATATATATATATATATAATATGGATAGATAAAACACCGTAAAATTTATGTACCGGTAATAGTTTTTTCTAGAAATTTTCGTCAATTACAGACAGTTCGCTTTTTAAATAAGAATTTTCCGTAAATTTAATAAAATACTGACGTATTTATGTAAACTCTCCATACATTAGGAAAAAAAAGTTGTTTGAATTTTCGCTACGTGGGTGGATACTTTACTAAACAGAAATATTAAAAACGTTGAACCGCACTGAAAATGTCTATGTTTCAAATGCCACAGACTAAATGGGTTCACAGACAAACACGTGTTAAAACAGCAACAACTGTATTACACAGCAGACGCGTCTACATTGAATCACGCCATACTGGGTAAGGTAAGGCTACACACCGGTAAATGCGGTTGGCAGCACTGTTTACTACAGTCCCGACGACTCACCAAGTTGTCTGTTTGCATAAAACGATATATTGTATGTACGTCATGTACTTAGAGAAGTCGTACGTTTATAGAAGTCGTGCATTTCCTAGGAGAGGACGACATGACTTACAAAACGGACGACTAGGAAAACCGGACGTTTTCAAGTCGTATACATAAAATGAATCATTTAACTCAAGGCACTTACAATACGTACGACTTCGAGTCGTACGACACAAGACGGATGCATAAAAAGGGCCCCAAGAACACGCACACAGACAGTTCTAGGTGCACATCAGAAACATCGTTATGTAACTCGAGTAACGTTGTTTCAAAGTTGTTTAAACACTGATGAATCTCGTCACGATCAGGTCGAAGGGAGGGAGAGACAGCATTGAGAGACAGCGGAGACCGCATGTCCTCCCATACATTTTCTCATTGGTAGAATCAATATCAGAGACTGGCGAGTACCGTACAGGCACAGGCGAATCCGTCACTCTGTGAGTCTCCGTTGTTTGCACTTGTTAAACAGTCATTTCGGGCGATCTACGTTCTCGCTGTGGTACGTTGACAGCTTCCAGTAGTAGTGAACCCTCAGTGATGGTGTTGACACATGTAGCCAAATCACCCGTCTGGAAACCACGAAAGGGTGGCAACTTGGAGCCCCTAGAAGGACACCTCTTGGATGGGTGCTGGCTGGAAGGATGCTGTCTGGCTGCTTCGTAAGGACGTCTACGTCGCGATACCGGATGCTGCTATGCTATAGGTGCAGTGCCGGATTCTACCATGATATCCGGTGGCGCAGAGCCAAACCGTCCTAAGATGGAGGCATCCATCTTTTCGGGTAACTCCCCCGCTGCAATTAGGAGGGTAGCGTCACACTCGTGCCATAAATCGACCAACAACATGGCGAAGGTGAGTTATAGCTAATGTCCATAGCCGCAGCACAAAAATTCTTCGACAACAATACGACGGCGATGGGGAATAATGTCTAGTACGGTGAAATCACTTGTTGGCCATAGGCAGCGGCATCAAGAAGAAAATTCGTGCATATTCTTACAAGTGTCACAACACGGCATGGCATCATCGTCCTTTGATACCACGGCGCCCCGTTTCTCCGCCCGACGTGCCTCGCACCATACACTGGGGTGCGGTTGCCGAGGGTACCTAGGCTCTATTTCGTACCAATTACAGCCCGTGCATTGTGAATTCCCATTAAAACACGCCAAGCACTTTGTAATATTCGCGGACATACCTTTCACAGTGCAATGCAGTACAACAGTGGTGTATCAACTTCCGAACTAAAGCTTATAAGTGAGTGTCTAAAACACCCTTTCCTATAATGCTCTGCATACTCCCACCACAACGTGCCTCCCCTTCAGGGTGTGCTTTTTTGCTCACGAATACAAACAATTACCTATAAACTCAACTTTATTTCTAGATGGGCAAGATCCATAAATGATTTGACGTACTAGTTTGTCTTTTTTTAAACCGTATACATTTTGTTTACGATTAAAGTATTAATATTTTATCGACAAAATGCTGTCAATATTTACGCAGCCACACGCGTACTCAATGCATTTAGCAAAAAAAAAAAAAACTTTATATTAAAAAAGTAAAACTTTATATATATATATATATATATATATATATATATATATATATATATATATATATATATATATATATACCCCCATCCTAGTCAGTTTTGATATACATGTATATTTTATACACACAAATTACAAACAAACTACAAATGCGGCAGTCTTTTAAAAACACAATCTGCCAGTCAAAATTATTAACATTATTTGACGTTCGATCCGGCGCAGTAGAACAGGAATCCTCGGGATATCTTCCTTTTGTTCTTCCAAGTTGAGGTCAGCCATGGGCGAACCCATGTTGGTGGCGATGGCAGCAGGTAACGTCACACGTGGACGTTTGCGGGGGCGCACTTCACAGTCCGATGCAGGTCCCCTAGAAATTTTTTCCTTATGCATTGTGGCATCGACACGACGGCACAACCTTCGACCTTTAGTAGAGGCAGTTTGAGTCGACTCCTCCCTGGTATTATTTTTTCCCCGACATACAAAATTCTGTGTGGAGTAATTCTGTGTAGAGCAGTTCTTGGCGGAGCAGCCAAGGGCGTGAATTTCGGTGCTCGTAGAGTCGCCTCGACTCGAAGTTGCTGCAAATTCTAGATCCTGATCCACGGTTGCAGGAAGAGGCATACCCCGCTTCATGTGATGAGTTAAGCAATTTCTAGGAGTATAGAAAGTTATTAACTGTTGTGTAGGTTCGCCCGAACCTGTCGAATATAGCCAGTGGTCCCATCCATCACATTTTTCTTTGTAGGTATGTAGCGAACCAGACTCCCAGAACGAATAGGTGATTTTAGAGTCATCTGGGAATGACAAGACGTACAGATTCTCTGGGTGAAAGGGCGTCATCTTGCTCCCATGGCGTCACGTGCTAGACTGGTGACTAATTTACTTAAGGGTTCTATTTATATACATTTTTTTGCGCGTCGTGGAATGACGTCAAAATACACACTACCAAAGATATATACAACTATGTTAAATTTCTGCGCATACCACTCGTAAATTAACTGCGCGTTTCTCGAAGCTCTCACCAAAGAACTCGGATCAGTTTCTTTCCTGATTTTACGAAGGTAAGGTTAGCCATGATCACTCTGTAAGTCGATAATCTACACTTATACAAATTACTCGACCATTTGTTTTCTGGTTTTTTTTGTTCGGCCACATAAATTGGTTCGAGTCACGACGTGATTGTAAGATTTCCTTCAGCACGTAGCCGCTCTGGAAGCCTTGCAGATTACAGTACATTATTACGACTGAAATGTACATATCCACAACTTACGTATTTACTTGTGTATTTACTTATGTATCTACTTGCTAATTGACTGATTATTTTTACCAGGCCGGAAAAACAATCGTACTGAACAATGGAGTATCAAGCAGTAGAAAGCGGTCTTTGTAGGCAAATTTTCCTTGGTGATTATCTCGATCCTGCAGTCGACCGTGCCATTCTGCTAGGTGTCTAGGCATACTAGCGAAGGTGTCATGTCTCGGAAATTTTCGGTGCTCAGGATGGGATGCGCCTCGCGTCCATAATACGAAGTTTGGAATTGCGAATACACATAATATGCCAGCAGATACTGTCCATTTTCAAAGTTTGCGCTCAAATCCATGTACGAGTAGCTTTTGCTATTAAAAAATATATTTACGTTTTCGACCTTGCAGTGGTCGAACGTAGACTTGTCGGATCTGATATTATGCTGTTTGTTCGTTTGAAGCCTCAGTACGACATCGCGCGGATTTTTCCGTGCTGGACGAAGTCTTCACGACCTAATGATTTTGCGTGGAGGCGGGCAGGGCCGAGCATGTGACCAGGCTCCAACTTTTGAATGCTATTTCGATTACTTTTTATTTATTTTGCATAATTCAATAGCTTGACACGTTCGCGAGTGCTCGGGGTCACGTGAGGGACGAACCATTGTATAGTGTTCAAATTAAGAGAGATTAGCTGCAGGTTTTCTCCTACTCCCAACACAGCATCCAAATGCTCCTGCTTCGCCCCTATTATTTTCTTATAATCTTCGGCAAATACCAGTAGCATGGAGAGTGGGACGCACAATTCGAACCTGCCTTCGTCGTAAATGTGAACACTGTAGGTATCTTCGATTCCCCAGCCTGCCATCTTGGCTGCGGAGAGATGGTTGGACGTAAGCGATAGGTAATTTTGTATCGATGAGGTTATGTCCACACCATGCGACTAGTTGATCGCGACGCCATTTATCTCGTACATTACTCGCTCGAAAAAGTGCAGAATTCCATTTCGTACCAACTTGGTGGTGGTCGGGTGGGTCCTGTCCACCTTTGTTAGCCTGCCTCTTAAGCGCACAAAATACTGGCTAGGCAGGGTGTAAATATCTTGTCGCTGTATGTGTATTCTAACGTCCCTTACATAAGCGAAAGGTCTGGCAAGATACAGTTCGTATCAGTGCATTTCGATTTCATCGAGTTTATCGTCGAATTCTAGGTGTTATTCCACATTGAGAATTTCGTGTCATGTCGATTTACTTTTAAACCGAGGGAACGGAGAAACTTTGTGTTTCCAGGTGTTAGCGCAACGCTTCCTCGCAGCTTACTTATACCGTGTTCGATGTAATGCGGGCATTTATTGGTTTTTGTCTTCCCGACGAAATTTAGTTCCATTGTTTCAGGTGGAAACGTAGCGAAATTTCTTCATTTCGGAAATTTATCAGTCCCTCGTTTTGGTCCACGATCGAAATGGCTACTTCGTGGATGCTCTTTGCAACGATCGGAACGTAAATGAGCGTTCTTGGAGATTCTACGATTTTATATCCAGGACCTACGGCGGGGACGAACACGTAAATAGTACTGCTTGGTTTCTCATTCACGTAACTGCAACTTCCCAAGTTACAGGTCATGTGTTTGTTGACTGGAAATACGTTTACAGCCCACGAAGACTTGTGTTTCATTCCTGCTTCGTACGCTCTGGGTTCTAACCCCAGCATGGACTCGATAGTAATCTACATATGCGGTGCAAAACATATCAGCCTTCAGGATATTCGGGTTCCCGTGCAGTTTGAATGCAATGCCATGCGGTAGCGATTTTTTTATGAAGTATTCCACATCCTCGAGCTCAATGATGATTTCATTCGCATCTCCTGTCTTTAAGTATAGGAATGTGGATTTTTTTTTCTTTGTTGGATATGGAGTTGTACATTTGAAAGTATACTAGCCCCACACATCATTCACCCCCCAGCTCCAAGAGAGGGCAAAAGCTAGCCCTCAGTTCGGAAGTTATACCACCTAGAATGATGGATACCAACATACTGATGAGATCGGTATGGCTGACACAGCCCTGTTTATACTTCGCGTGTTATATAGATTTTATTTTCCCTAGTTTATCACTAGAAATCGTGATCGCTTAAAAATCGCAGATACAAGTGTCCACAGTTCCACGTGTTGGGAAAAATGCTCGCTTTCGTAGTTGTAAGTCAGTTTACAATTTTTCAGGTACTCGCGGAGTTCAGGTGGAGGGAGCAAATTCCCAAAACTGTCGTATATTGCATGATTGACACGTTTTACATAAGCTACCCAGTATGTGCCAGGCCTGGTCGTCATGTCTAGATTAATTACAGTACATTCGTATCTCTTGGGTTTAACGGGCAAAGCATCTATTGTAAACACTTCTTTAAAATTAGGTGTTATCTATGTATGCAAACATTTCCAAATCCATGTTCGTCAGTGGGCATCTAGGCAGAGTCACTTTGATTTCCTTCTTCAATTTTTTCCCCATTTTCTTCCCCCCCCCCCCTGCTCCTCTTCTCCGATAGGGGTGAAACATAGCCTTTTGCCTTTTTTTTTTTACCCACGGTGATAGCTTCCAATGTTCTGTTATGGCGGCAGGTTTCCTCTGCCTTTTTTCGATCGCCCGAAGCCAGCTTCACAGCACTAACGATATTCGTGACTGTCTCGGCAATAACGGCCAGAGCGCCGATTGTAGATATGAGTGCGGGTAGGAACCCTCCTACCTTGTTCTTCTTCCCTTTCCTTTTGGTCTTTCGAGGGTTGTTCTGCGAATACATTTTGCTCGTACGTAATTTCATGCATAGTTTCACCTTAGCTTTCATGATGTTGAATAAAGATAGTGCCTAGTGTTCAGATCGTTGTTTAGGAGTTAAAACATGCCGGGGTTTGCTCACACCTCGTTCAGCGCATTGATAACTGTGTCGTTGCTCTAGCTTGGTCCCACAGAACCTGGAATGGATGATCCCACGACTAGATTTCACTGTCGTTACATTACGATGAATCGAATTAAACTGGCCGACAAAGATACATATTCTTCTTTTACACTTTTTTTTTTCAGTATCAGTCTGGATTCGGATCAGTACGGATGCAATGATGAATCTGCAGTGTCACATCTGTGGTAAAGCATTTACAACTTTGCGGAATTTACGACGACACGAAATAGCGACCTGCGGAATGAATAGTCCGAGTGCGGCTTTTCAATACAAATTATGTTAAGGGCAGTTTTATCTGAGCGATGCTTTAATGAGACATTCTAAAATTTGCAGCACTGATTCTGTGCAATCTCCAACTGCTCCACCTGCACCACCTGTTCCACTTGCTCCTCCTGTCCCACAAGCTTGTAGTGCTAACATATGCATTATTAAGCTCTATTTTACTCTACCCATACGCATTAATACAGAAGATGAAAATATTTATCACGAATCACACCACGGTGCCCTGTTGTCTACAACTATGCGACGCCTGATTTGCGGCCCATCGGGTTGCGGCAAGACGTACGTCCTACTGAGCCTACTGGAAGAACCGAATGGCCTTCGGTTCGAGAACATGTACGTTTATTCGAAATCGCTCCAACTGCAAGCTGTGAAAGGTGTGAAATATTTCACCTGCAGCGATGACGAAGCCATCATACCACCGATCAAGGCTCTTCCGAACTCGATATTTGTCTTCGACGACATTGCCTGCGAGAAGTAAAAGTGTATCCAAGAATACTTTGGCATGGGACGGCATGCATACGTGGACTGTGTGTACCTCGGCAAGACTTATTCGCGAGTACCCAAACAACTGCATCGCGATAATGCTAGTGTGTTGGTGCTGTTTTGCATGGACGATACTAATTTACGACACTTTTATGATGATCACGTCAATACAGACATGACATTTGCAGAATTCAACTATATGTGTGCCTTGTACTGGAAAGACAAATATGGATTATTGACGATCGTAAAGGGCTGTCTCCTATATAATTGAAGGCACAGGCGTGGGTTCGATCAGTTTATCCTAAGAACGCAACGATGAATCATAGAAGCATTTCCAAATTTGGCGACATCGATGGTCGCGATGACCTCGAATGTGGCCAGAATCGCTTGGAAAGTGTGAAGGATGAAGTGGTTGAAGATTTGGTAGCTGTGTCGACCAGCACATAGTAGGTGCGGATAATAGACTTGATCACCGTATCGAATGCACAGAGATGAGAAGAATTAAAGGAGCTACAAATACTGTCGAACCTGGCTATGAAAACCGATGTCGCGAGGCATAATCAGAATATATTGGATACGTGTGCCAAACACCTCGATAAAGCAATTTCGGAAAAAATCGCGAATGATTAACTCCAAACAATAGTGATGTGTGTGTGTGTATATACACACATATATACACATGCACGAAGAGTCTTTTACACTCGGTGAATGATGGATAAATGAGCCGAACAGGTGAGCGAGCTTCAGTGAGCGATTGAGGCGGTACGGGCCAAATACTTCCTCGCGAAAACTAACAGAATGGCCGTCGAGACCCGAAGGGAGGAGATTCTCAAACCTATTACCTTTTACCTAGACGAAATTAGAATTAAACGGATTGACGATGCTCCCGTTGATATCAAACGCGAAATCAAGGTGGAAGAACCAACTCCCACGCATAAACGGAAAATAAATCCAGAACTGAACGAATCGGAAGGAGTCATCACTAGTGACGAAGATGATTTGCCCCGGATCAATTTGCTGCGTGCAGAGGAAAGGAAACGAACCCGGGAGCATGGACCCGAGTTGGGTACTTTTCTATCTCATTAAATCCCTTCCTACTCTGACTGTACTGCCGACAAGAGTTATGGTTTGCAAAAAAAAAAGTGGTGGCGAATGGTTTCTCGGAAACAAGGAAGATTTGTCTTTACCCAGGGATGTACTGCAGATCGGCAAGCGCAAGGTGAATATCACACAGTGGTTGGACGAACTTTTGTTTCTTAGGCGTCCCGGACACTACACTTAATCGGATTTGCGCAAGTACTGTCGCCTGCTACATACCAGTCGCGTTCATTACGCCCAGAATAACCCCTCAACGGTCGATTTAAGGACGTGGCGCACGAAAAATTTCCCATTATAGCCAGACTGTTTCCCAAGATGTGAAATTGATGAATCGGGATTGACTCTGAAATTGGAGAGCAGAGAAACCATCGACTATGAGTATTGGAATGATCCGAACGATTTGGTAGATAGGCTGCGACTTTTGGTCGACTGACAGTCTGCAGTAAATAGCTCCGAGACCAACGAAATAATATCTGTCATTGAAGAACTCTCAGAGGTGGGCTACATTTTGAGATGAGCAAGTTTGCACTTGCCGACGAGCTGCACAAATACGCTAGAATAAATAACCCACGCAGAAAATACATAACGAAAGGGCTGGACGATACTTTCCAATCCGACCTAATCGAAGTGCAAGACTTAGCTTGTGCGAACACAGGCCACCGCTACATTTTGACCATGATGGATACCTATAGCAAATTCATCTGGGCCAGACCGCACCAATTGAAGAATGCACGAGACGTAGCAAAAGTCGTGGTGAGCTTATTGCGAGAAGGGCACGTACTGAAAAATTTCCAAACCGACGACGGTAAAGAATACTTTAGCAATATTTTCCGTGCACTGATGAAGAAACATGACATCAAACACTAGTCCACATTCTCTGGGCTCAATGCTAGCATCGTCGAGCGTTTCCACAGGACTCTAAAAGCTAAAATGTGGAGACATTTCACAGCGAATGGAAACTACAAGTGGTTGAAACTACCCCCGAAACTCGTACACTAGTATTATTCTACCATTCATTCTACCACTCGCATGAAGTCCGAAGATGTGAAGAACGACTCCCTGCTTAAAACGTAATATGCTAGTCCGAAGAGGCGGTACCCTCGAAAGCCTTAAGTCAAGATCAGCGAAGAGAGATTTGGGCGGCTTTTAACAGCGAGGTCTTAAGAGCCGATGAGCGTGATTGAAGTGAATATGGATTGGTGCCGGAATGAAGGGATGGGGGAAATGGGAGATCACCGAGAAAACCCGCCGCCCAACGGCATCGTCCGGCACGATTACCACTTACGATGATCCGGTGATCTGGCCGGGGATTGAGCCCGGTTCGCCTTGGTGGGAGGCGAGCGTGCTAATCGTTCAGCCACTGAGGCCCCATCAAGATCGGTGACTTGGTGCGGATTAAAAGAAAATCTGTAATTTTCCACAAAGGCTTCCGTCAGAACTGGTCTGCAGAGCTGTACAAGGTAGTGCATATACGACATCCGTACCCACGCATGTTTTGCCTCAAGGACCTACATAGCGATCCCATCATTGGTGGATTTTACGCCGAAGAGATCTGGCCTAGACAGTTTACAGACGTGTACATGGTGGAGAAGTTGCTGAAACGACGTAATGGCCATATGTTATTTGCGGTGGCTGGGTCACTCCAAGTGTGATGATTCCTGGGTCGACGAGAAGGACATCCTTCTGTCATAGCAATGCTGCTACAACTAATATTTAATGTAAAGATGTATATATTTTTTACTATAATAAATCTTCGCATGTTTTATTGAACTGTTCGTTCTTTCATTTATATCCCTCCCTATATATATATATATATATATATATATATATATATATATATATATATACAAATACATACATAAATTTAATATATATTTATCTTGTGCGCTGGTTTTACAATCGGCATGTCCTCGCCTGTATTTAACCTGTCCCTCCCGTCTGTTATGCCTCTGTGACGCGTATACTTTTTCAAAACTGAGTTTGTTACTTCGGCTATATATATATATATATATTGTAGCATGAATTTTGTTCTGTCTGTATATTTAAAAACAAATTGGGTTTGTTCCCCGGACAATCTAGTGATGTGCATTTAGTTCCGCGTTTTTTCCTACCAATACTGCACCAATATTTTTCTTATGTGAGTATAGTAATGGAGATGTAATTTTTTGTTGTTTTATAGTGTTTAATTTTTTCTTTCAAGTACTGTACTATATTTTCTCTCGTTACTGTACCGTGTATAAGTTTCTCTCGTTGCTATGTTCTCTGTTTTTTAATAACGCAGTACGCCACCGCCAGAATATTTTTTTTTGCCTAGTGTGTGCCGAGGTGCTCCAGACATTACGTGTGAAATAATTTTCATGTCTTGTTAGCTGCCATGAATACAGCCCCTGGCGACGTGCAGATGCCCATGGAGCACAAATGCAAGCCGGCGAGAGGATGCTGAGTGGCAGTTACACATCCATCCAGGTTCAGAAGTGCTGATTTGGCAAAACCCTTCCGGCCAACACACGCGCCTACAGGCGCCTGCGCTGCAAGCGAGCAGAGGCAATTGCAGCGATACTCGCTCTTGCTTCCATTTTTAACATTCAATTATGTCCGTAAACGTAGCATGTATGTGTTTGTGGAGGCTCACGTGTCTCTCTTTTCCTTTAAATTGTATCTACATTCTGTATAGATATACAATGTAACAACTTTCAAACATGTATGTATACCAGCCGTATGTTTTATTTACAAAACTTTTTTTTTAGAATACTTTTTATACAAGCTGTGTTATTTTTAACATTACATTATTTACAATATGGTCAAGCTGGTACAACACATTTTATAATTATCACTAGGGAAGGCATAACGCGAGATATGTAATTTAAAAAAACACATTAATTTTTTTTACACACATCACAATATTGTTCTGAATTATACAAATATTCTTCTCCACATCCGTATTACACACAATATTTTTTTTCAGTCCTTAGAGATATAACACACACATAATATATATTTATATGTACAATGAAACTCATCCTGTGTAGTCATGATGTTCGCGAGTCTACAAAGTGCATGGTTTCGCTTATGCCCGGGGCAAGTTGGTGCGAATGTAGATTTTATCGACAATTATATGTTTTAGACGTGCTTGAGAGTTTAATTTATTTCTCGTTTGTTGTACAGAAAATTTACATTATTTGGGAATAAACTTTATTAAGTACCGCAATATTAAAAAAGAAAACAATTCACTTTCGTAAGTAATGCATGTAGGTAAAACTGTTGATTGGGTGTAAAAAAAGTGTTTTTTTATAAAAAACTAGGAATGATAAAATATTATACGAATTTTTTTTAAGTCTAGAAATATGACTGTTGCCCTGTCGAGGGTCGAAAGAACGTGATGGAGGCTTGCCGACTAAACAGACTTTAGCAAATGGGAAGCATTGATGGGGGTGGAACGGACGTGACTAATGTGCGGAGGCTTGCCGACTTAATAGTAATTAACCAATGAAAATCATTGGTGGGGGTGGAACAGAAGTGGAGGGACTTGCCGCCTAAACACTAATTAACCAATGACAAACATTGGTGGTGATGGAACGAATGGAGGGGTAATTGGGCACTTAGCTATATTGCAAGGCTGGAGTTGTGGGGGTTAGTCGCCTGCAGGGGATGGAACGAAGTTGACTAATTGGTTGAATGTAAGAGACAAACTCTAAAACATAAACGATCGAAAAAAAACAAATATGGCAGTCGAACGAATTCGAGAAAGACAGTAGCATGTAGACTAATGACGAACGAAAAAAAAATGTGGGTCAAACAGAGGTGTGGTGTGTGTGTGAGAGAGAGAGAGAGAGAGAGAGAGAGAGGAGAGAGAGAGAGAGAGAGAGAGAGAGAGAGAGAGAGAGACAGAGAGACAGAGAGAAACGTACATAAGTTTTTAAAAATAATTTTTCAAACGCTTTTTTAAATAAAATTTTTTGTGACATTTTAAGGGAAAAAGTGGAATTTGTAAGGGGAAATGGCCACCGGGGGATGAATTCTTAAAAACCTATTTTTAAACTATTTTTAGTTAACTTATGTAATTATAAATTGTTATAACTATTTTCTAAATAAATTTTTGTAAAAACAATTTTTTTTAAATTTTGTTACGATTTTTTAAATAAAATGTTTCGTTTTATATTTTTTAAAATAATTCTTTAGAATTCATTCGCATTTTATTTTATTTTTGGTGTCAGAGGTCATCGAGGTCAAGGTCAATGTCACGGGTAAAAGGTCATGGTCAGGGTCAATTACATACAAAATGGCGGACGGTGACATAACGACATAGCGGCCGTCCGGGTCCTGCGCTCCTATGCCGCATGCCATTGCGCCAGACTTCTTATTTTCCTACTACTGATTATAAGTTTTATCACACCTTCATGAGGGGCATAGCAGAGGGAATTTGGTGTTCGTGACCCTCCTCAAAGAAACTCAATAGCTGCGCTGGTGAGCAAGTTGCAAACAAGTTTACCTTTAGAGAATCGAACCGATAAGCATCGTCCGTCAGCACAGCAGATGGTTGTGAACGTCTAGGCACTGTGTTAGAAAACTACAAAGAATTTAACCTAGTGGCATATAGGGACGGTGCCAGATAAGACACACAATGAACCACCGTCGTTGATTTTGGGCGTTCGTTGTCAAAAATAGGCCTACTTGTTTGCTGGCCACTACATGATTCATAGAGGATGCACATCTCCATTTGTTTGTCTGTGTATACTCTACACATTAATTAGGACAGCAAAATGTCCTCATTCCATTCATGACTGGATAACGTAAAATAAATATTGGCCACCGAGTTATCCAAATTAAACGTTACTGAACCTGTCAATGTAGGAATCTACGGAGAAAGAAGCATACGCTACATATCCTCCCTACCAAACACTCAACGATTTGCAGGAGAATATTGCAAAATAATTCAGTGGTGTTGGCAGCGGTTAAACATTTATTAAAATAATTACATATATAATAAAGAAACGCGGCTTCAACAGAGAATCCAAGAAGATGCAAAATTTTAACGTCTGGGAATGGGAAGAATGAAGTATAGTATGAACCAGATCCTCATTGTCTATCCAGTGTAGGTATAATAGTTCCTCAGTTTCGCTCTCGGTTTGCTATGGAAGAGACACCTTCAATTAAAGCGAAGTGGACTGATTTTTCACATAACATAAAACATTGTCTTCAGTAGAAATTATATTGAAACAATTTCTACATTTTTTATGTCTTTTTGAACGAGGACAAATGCCACAATCTGATTAGAAATTGGAATACAGTAAAGTATGTTTAACCACGACTTCTATCTTATTGTTATTTCTCACTATTTTTCAGCAAATCTTTTAAATAGTATAAACAATTTTACGAAGTTTTTATATATTGTTTTTAAATGAAAAGTAAATATCTGAAATATAGAATACCTTGCAGAATATATATATATATATATATATATATATATATATATATATATATATATTTTTTCAAAGTAACCAGTGACTGAATTTTTCACTTTGCATTGTTCAAAATACGATTCTCAAATTTACGTTTTGCGGAACATAAATAAAAAAAAGGATAAAGATAAGAGAGTTAAAAATATTTGCAAACTCATTTGGCGAAATAACGAAACGCTGCTACGGACCACGGGGCCCAGCAGTTGTACTCTCTATAAACGATTTAAAAGCTGCATTTACTGATCAAAGAAACGTTGATTACTTAGATTACAGTTGATTTACTTGCAACGGATACGCGAATTTGCGGGAACACTCGGGGATACAGTGGCTATACGCGGACAGGTTGCTTGGTACTATGTAACCACGTGATTTATTTTCGTCCGACAATAATTACCTCACAGACCGCGCAGCGACCACTCGCGAGCGTACAGAAACACGGAATTCCGCACAATATTCACCATATTTAGAGGAAAAAAAAGTTGTTTGTTTTGGTAGCTGGCTGCGTCAACTTAGAAACAATGTGATATTACAGACGCGCTTGGCACAGGCATGGTGGGATGTGTAAATACTAATTTCAAATTCTGCCTCTCTACAGCTCCACACCGTAAATTCACTGACCCGCAACGTTTGGTAAACTTAAATGTTTCAGTACAAGTAAAACGTATCTACATAATTCATTGTGTTAGGGCAATTGTGTAAAGGTTACGGGTTCAAATCAAGTTAATTTTCATAATTTTTAAAAGGGATTTAATTTTCTAGACAAAAATTTAACATCAGTGAGACGCAATGAAATTCATTCTTAAAATAACTTAAGGTTGTTATTCATGTAACTTAATTACTTTCCATACATTTGAGTTTTTCAATATCTTCTCTAATTCAATGAAGACGTCTATTCTAAGGCATTTTATAAATGTTACCAACTTCCTTTGGATTGAGGCTGCCATGCGCTTTGCCTCCCTACGGTGGTTATGGACATGCCAATAACTAGGAAGTTTAAGAGTTGAGACAGAGTACCCAATACATGTGCTGATTTATAACAATCATTTAATTGCAATAAAAACGACCGACTTATTCACCAAAGTTATTTTAACTCCAAAAACAGCTCATTCAAATACCATTTTAGGTTAGTTCAAACTGTAAAAATACGTATCGACCCACTGTTATAAGAGAGTCCAAGACGTTCTGTTAGATAGGGATACTATGTTATAAACGAAAACGCCCATGAGCAGTAATGCTGACTGCCCACAAACGTGAAGTGAGTATGACCTGTCGATGCACAACTCTCGATAAAAACAGGATGGGTTATGTCTGTCAAATTAAGTACAGGATAATCGCCTCTACAGTAATGGTTAAATTAGTCGTAATAGCTTTTGTACATGTCTAAGTAAGGCTTTTGTTGAGAATTATTTATATGTTCCTCAAACCAATTTTTTTTCTCCATTTTGAGCACAATTTTTAATTTAGTGACACTATATCGTTAGTAACTTTATTAAAATATCAGTCAATATTCGTCACATTTTTCAAAGTAAATTTGGGAATTTTTAATTACAATTTTGCTTGCTAAAAAATGTGAAAATCTCTTTTAACACGGAGTTTGTTTTAGTTTCCCTGCCATAATTTCTGTTTCTGAGTGATTATTGAGAATATTTGACTACAGAAAATGAATATGTTACGAGCTGTTAAACTTTATTTGTGCTTAAGTTTACCAAAGTAAAAAAGCAGGAACATGTTTGTATTTTAAAATTCACGTTTTGTTACTTGTGATAAAGATTTACTGCGATAGCTCAGAATTCATGTATGTACTGCAGTGTAAGGTAGATACTTTAACTTCTATAGTAGCACATTTTAAAATTTTACTCCATAAAAACTAAAATCAACATGAAATGAAAGAATGCTGTGAAGTGGGTGAAACTGAGACAAAGGTCATGTCACACTGTAATATTTCCCGTCGAACTACTTCAAATAAAGTTGGTGAAATATAATTGAATGGTTCTGACACGTCAACGAAACGTTGTTATCGCCGCAATGTTTGTATTAAATAGTCGAATGGCTTGCGTCCATCAACATTTTGGAAATAGGAATAGTTCTACAAATGTTTTTGGTGTTTGACGGACTGAGCCAATCAGAACCGTGCATGGCAAAAATGTATTTTTCGACATCACGAATATTTAAAATGGCGAACAATTGCTGGAAACTACATATGATCATGAAGATAATTAACCTGAATCGATTACATAGGTATTAAAATCACTGTGCTGGAAATATCTGCAATAAAAAATAATCAAATTTAGTAAAGAAGAGAAAATAAATCACTACTTCAGATGCAATTATTACTGTGGTTGACCGCACTGAAACACAACAGTATTTTAATAAAAAAAATTAATGGAAATTGAGACTAGATCCTCCCAATAAACAAATGCGAGAGAGAATAATTCTTATACACATTAAAGAATATTTATTCCAATTCGTTGAATAGAAATATTTGAACGTCTTAATTCGTCTTCAAATTTGGTGTCAAGTCTATTTGAAGACGATAATCTGAAAGTGTGTATTGTAAAGAACTTTTTAACGTCACCCGGTTTTATGCAGGACAGCTTAGCAGGGGACAGCTTACAAACTAACTTAGAGCCTCTTAAATTATCACCCATGCCTTGCCCGGGATTTGAACCCAGAGCCTCCCACATCCCAGATCGGTGGAGCACCAACTGACTGCGCCATAGCAGGTCGGCTTGACAGTGTGATAAGTGCTAAAGAGAATGAGAGGGAATGAGAAAAGGTGAACGGGCAGGGTTAGGGTAATCTTGCCTCTACTGCAGGTAGGGCAGATCATTGTTAAAAGCTTGGCGATGGAAAAATTTAGCCACTAGGTAAGCGCTAGTGTTGCATGTGTACCAGAGTTTCTTTATTTTCTACGTTACAAAACAGGGTAACAACAATAATCGTAAATAAAATAAAAAATAACTTCATAACTCAGTAAACTATTTCTCTATCATAATTCATGTAGCTTAAAATGTAACTTTCAACTTACGTTTTGGAATGGGGTCACGGTCGCTGAGTGGTTAGATCGCTCGCCTCCCACCAAGGCGATTCGGGTTCAATCCCCGGTCGGGTCACCGGACTTTCGCATGTGGGAATCGTGCCAGACGATGCCGCGGGCTTTCTCGGGGATCTCCCATCCGCTTGCTCTTTCATTCCTCAATCACCCTCATCGACTCTCAAGACCTCGCTGTTAAGAGCCGCGCAAATCTCTTCACTCACTCACTCTCCTTTTGGAACAGTGCGCACCCAGCGACTACTCGTAACTCTGCCATAAGAAATGTGGTTTTGTTCCTAACCTGGATAGAATGCCCGTTATCGAGGGCTACTCACAGGAACTGCGGGCCGCCGCTCCGGGTGGAAGGGTACACGACGATGCTGGGGCCGGAGGAGTCGTCCGCAGTCTTTCTCCTGCGAGCCAGTAGCATCAGGAGGAGCACCAGCAGGGCTGCAAACACCACCACCGAGATCGCCGCCAGCGGCAGCACCACGCCTGCCAACACACACCGGAGCCGCCAGCGTCAACACCCGACTCACATCCAGGTTAAGGCCGTCGCCTGGTTTGAAGCAGTGAAAATCTGGTACAGGGATATACATGTTAATGAAATTCGTTTCTTTTTTTGGCTTATATACCACCAGGGACTTTTCCAAACATAAAAATACGCGCTTATTTGCTAGCGAAGCCTTTTGTAACATTAATATATAGCCTGTTTCCTGGAACGAAAAAAAAATTAATAATTATTAAAAATTACTGAAACACGAAGTTGTATATTTCCCTCGATACATATCTTCAGAGTACCATTTCTCATACTTATAAAGTTGTTGTTTTCTTTCAGGTTTATATCTTCAAAACTGGCTTCAATAAACTGAATTTCATTAATATGTATTTCTCTATACCAAATACTCATTGCTTTCAAACCATGCAACAGCCTTAGGCCTATGACTATAGTATATTCATTAAAATTACATCTTTTCTAAAGCTCTACTAAGTTTATACTTTCAGGCTATTCAAATATGCAAATAAAACGAAGTCCAGAAAATTGTATCCAAAGAGACAACGTACCGTATTCCTTGCACACTCAGTTTTAAATATTTATCATAAAAACTATTTCTTGCTAGGCGTTACCAACACACCCATTTTCTCTGATTTCGTTCAAGTCAATCTTCATGAAATATTTTAATTTATAGACAAAAGTAAGTTAAAGTTAAATTTAAACACAATATAAGACACATTCATGTTAATAGAAGTATAAAAGGCCGTTCACGATAAAGTCAGCACTTTTGAAGCCCTTGTTACATTTTTCTTTCAACCAATTTATATCATTCCACCACTTGTTAATGTAAACCCTGCGATGTCAGTAATAAACACAATATATACATTCACCATACCCGAAACCAAAAACTGAGACCACAATGAAATATACTTATTAATTATTATGTGTAATGAAACAGCTTCAAAAAGTGCTCACCTTACCGTGAACGGCCTATAGTGATATATGCTATATGTAGGAAACAAACCAAATAAATCATAGGTATATAGGGCGAATTTTTAAAGTATGTGCTCACTGTTTGTATCAAAGCTTGGGGAATCAATGTTAAACCAGATTTTTTTTTGGTGCATCAACTCCAAAAATAAATATTTAATGCGATTTTGTCAGCGAATACTGTCATGTTAAAACTTTTGCAAAAAATTGGTTTATTCATTATTTTTTGTAAAATGCTAATTTTAATAATAAACTGAAAAATATAAACATTTGACGAGATTTCTTAACATACCAGTATCCCTTAAGAAATGCCAAGGACAATTCCCCATGTATTTTCTGTTCCTGTTCTACACTAGGCTTGCCTCTGCAGTACTGTTCAGCTGTCATGAGATTAGTAAGGGAGGTAGTATGTCTTTTCCGAAAGTTTCCTCGTCTTCCACTTCCTATTAGACCGATGTTTTTTTTTTCACTTCTGATTGTAATCACATTTACAGTACAGTGCAAATTTTTGCGAGTGTACTCTTTTATCACTCCTCCATATTTTATGCACGTCACGAAAACGACGTAAAATTTATAATCTATTTTCATCTCAACTACTTCAAGAATTCGTACAACATTTACCTTTAGATGGTTCAACGTATTTATTTATTAGTGTATGCCATAAAGTGCTTGATTTTGAAACACGGCCAAAAGGCCCTCGTGAACTAATAAAGGTTCTCGTGATCATCACTATTTGTCACTATTTAATTTCAAGTGTCATACTTTACCCAAAATGTATTATAAGTTTCGAACTAAATGCAGTATTATAGAAAGTGTTTACTTTCACAGATTATTGTATCTTCGGTACTGTGTTGAATATTAATTGCGTAATATGCTAATTTCAAAATAGAATGCAGAATGCTGTGCAACCTATTTTTATTTCTTTCTCGTCATTCTTATAACTGACAACTTTACACTTAACGTTTCAACAGAACGATACAACAAATTCTACAGAGTTTTATTAACGAAAAAAAAAACCAAAGCACATTTATAGTTGAGTGATGGTCTAGATTTATACGAACAAAATATAATCACGTATATGTTATATATGTAATTCTAATAAATGACAGCTCTCGTCAAGATTAATCGATAGTTCTCGTCAAGATTAATCGATAGTGTGTATAAAAACATTTGTGGATTTAGCAACATCAGGACGTCCGAGCGCGTCAACGTAGATGTATCCACGCAAAACAAACGGCCGTGTCACCAACACAGCCACACCCCATTTTTAAATAAATGTGGCCATGTGAGTAATAAACACAGCGTGTAGATTCCAAAGCACTCGGAAGTCAATATCTAAGGCTAAAATAAAATATACTTATTGATTATTATTCCAAATGAGACGGTTTTCAAAAGTGATCACTTTACCGTAAATAGCTTATACACAGTGGAACAGTGTGTGTTTACTGCCGTACGTACAGCCACACAAAAATTTTTTTGGCACACCCACATTTTAGTGGCTGGTCATGAAGAAAGCCATTTGTTTCAGTAAACAACACCTGTAATCGCTGACGTACAGAACGTAAAAGCAATTTCTGCACTCATTAACTGTCAATAACAAATAAATACACTATAGCAAATAATCGTTTTTTATTCGTACAGTAAAAATATACTGGCATGCATTATTCAACATCTCTCTTCGCTAGTATTCATATTTTAATAGTCAGTGTGCATGCCCTTAGAAATTATAACAGCTTGCACACGACGTGGCATGCTGTTGTTCTAATTCTATGTCACCTCAGGAGTACTCTCTTAAATTGCATTTTCTCAGACTAACTCGGTTTTAATGAGGTCTCTGTGATGGCGTACTAAACATTCTTGTGTAGCCTTGTATAATAACCACTCTCGGGTTTTCACGACGGCGAGCTTAGAGTCATTGTATTCGAGTCATTGTCATGGTGTAAATGAAAGACCTCATCCAAGTCCCCGTTTCTACACACTATTGTGTAAATTACTGCGCAACGCCTCGACGTACTTCATATGGTCCATTGTCCCTTCGATACTTTCCCGGCTCAATACAGCACCTGCTGCATTTTTAAAGGCTGGAAGAATATGTTTGGATTTGGAATCTTATATCAGACTTGCACCACACTTCCTTCGTTCCCTCGGATCCGAACAAAGTGAGAATCTATTCATCCGAGAAAAAAACTACAGTTTCCGAATACTTTTCTCTTTTCTCGCTTGTTAATGCATTCCCTTGTAAACTGCACGTCTTTCTTAAGGCTATTTTCCAAAATGTATGGCTTATTCCTAGGAGATCTACCACGGACATAAGCCCTATTAAAAACATTTCGTACAGTCTGGGCACTCACCTTCTTGTTAGGCGTTTGCTAGATGCCTGTGAAGCAACGAGCAATTGAACCTCCCCCCCCCCTTCCCCCGAGCAACTTCTATAGAGTTCCTTCTGCGCAAGATAGACGATTCGTCTACGCTCTCGGATTGTAAGTACACTCGGACGCTTCGATGACGCTTATTTTCTACTGCATCAGTCTCCTTGTGTTTATTAATGATGACTCTTACTGAAGTTTAGTTGACAGAAAGTTTGCCTTCCGTTTTACGATTGCCTTTCCCTTGCGAATAGAGCAACACTGCTCTATCCAGTAAAAAAAGACTGAATGTTACATCTGCTTTGGACTCGTGGTGTCTATTATCGCATAACACTGCACGAAACAACCTTCCTTGGGTACTCCGTTAGATGGCGTTTCATGTAACTCTCCATAACCGATGCGATATGCTAAGCAACCGTTCTTTGTGCCAATAGGTTTTCGTTTTTCGGAAAAGAGACTTTCGTTTGTCATATTTTATTTATTATGGACTGGCAATACATGCAGGAATACACATAATAGGTATGTTATATACGTCAGTGATTACAGGCATTGTGTACTGAAATATATGGCTCTCTTCATAACCAGCCTCTGAAATGTCGGTTTGCCAATATTTATTGAGGGCGGCTGTACTGGGAAACTTCAGGCGTTACATAAGAGGAGCTTTTTGATTTTAGAAGTACTACGAATTCTTTGTAATAGCTGTTACGAAGGGACCTCAAGAGTGCATCCAACTCTGAAACCGGCCTCACACCTTCAAAGTAAAATCAGGATGCCAGGAATTGCGATAACTTATTGCAACAACCACCGGGCGAGGCCGCTTGCAAAAACCCCCTCCGTTAGCCAACGATCGGGGACATGGGTACCTAAATGACGCACCGATATAGGCCACTGTAAGGCAGGGCCCGGCATCTTCCCACACCCTACCAGCAACCAGGGAAGATCACAACATGGGTATGTCCCACCGCCATCATCCGATCAGCTAGATACAGCATCCAGTATAAATAATAAGGTGAGGTCTATCCATAATAGATAGTTTATCAACCAAGCGTGCCAACTTAGTTGTAACTTTAATTAATATCAATTATAATAACTCTCCCGCGTGTTTAATCATTCAATGTCACGCAATCTGTAAATGCTTGTTATACTTGTTTCTCAAACCATAATAAACCCCTTCAGTTATCATAAAAGCTCTACCATTAACTATAATTTCAGTTATGCCCCTTAACCCCTTTTGTGCGGATATGACCTTAAGTCGTATCTGTAACATAACTTACATGATGGAACCTATAAATAGTGGAGATATTTCGGCGGCTCTTAACATCGAGGTCTTCAGAACCGATGAGGGTGAGCGAGGTGATTATGGAGCAGCGCCGTGATGAAGCGGCGGTGAGAAACGGGAGATCCCCGAGAAAACCCGCCGATCAACGCCTTCGTCCGGCACGATTCCCACATGCGAAAATCCGGAGTGACCCGGCCGGGGATTGAACCCGGATCGTCCTTAAACCTATAAAATATAACGTATATTGGTCGGTGGCGCCAACAGGAACCAATAATAAAACGTTGGTCAGCTAACATTAGCCAGGAAAAATACGCTGTTTTCGTTGGTGCAGGCTTCTGATCTTGTATAGTACCGAGCATGATTTTACCTATTTTCCAAACACATCATTCGTCAACGGGATAAAATCTAATGGGATTAACTGTTAACCTTACTCTGCAGTAGAAACATACAATCCGAACTTTCAACGTAAAATTGTGTTTCAAATAGCAAAATATAAACTTTGATGTACCAATCCATTCAGGCCTTTTTAATGTTACCAAATAACACGCAGTAAAATTTCAATACAAAACAATAAAAAAAGTTTAAAATGTACATTTTTAATAAACTGAAACTTTAATTCAATATTCTAAAATTGAAATAATGGCACGAAACAAAGAATTAATGCATAGAACGTGAAGTAGAGCCTGAAAATGTTCACAACCCACATTGAATTAGGGTTTCAAGTGTTGCAAATAAGAAATATTTCGATGCATGCTTCATTTGAACCGACCAATCACTTGTCTCTTTAATACAATAAATGAGCTGTAAGTCTTGTGCTCAGATAGAGTGATATGAATCATCCATAACGTAGGGCAGTAGCACGGTCTACGAATATGCTATAGACTGTTCACGGTAAAGTGGCCAAATTTGATGACCTAGTTACTTTTTCCTTTTAGCCATTTTGTATCCTCTAAGCATTTTAAAATTAAATATTGTCATGTAAGTAATAATCACAATGCGTATATTCCACCGCACACGGAAGTTAACGTATAAGGCAAAAATAAAGTATGTTTATTGACTATTATTCCAAATGAGAGTGCTTTCAAAAGTGCTCACTTTATCGTGAATAGCCTATACCCTCAGGTAATATAATATCATTAGGCACTGAGCCTGGAAGTGAACAGCACCGACCAAAAGTAACCTTCCTGTGGGTGATTTAGGTACACAGTTATGCATATTGAGTCTTAACGGGGTTAAAGTTAATCGTTAACGCTTTCAGACCCGCCTTTACTACGGTTTCAGGTGGTGCAAAACAAACAAAAAAGATTCGATGCGTGCTGTACGTAAGTCGACATAACAATTGTTACGTCGCCACAGCCAATGAGTTGTAGTCTGCAATATGTTCGGCTAGAGTAATATGAACCAATTGTGATTTGGACCAGTATGACGGTATGCGAATCATTTACCCTCAGGTAAGATCATTGGCCTTGCGCAATGTACACAATTGTGTAGGGGAAGCCCGGGCAAAGTGGACTACTTCACTTTAAAATGTTACAGTGGTTCAGAATAAATCGTTAGATACAAATACGTAATTGGCTATATTACTTTACTAAGTAGTTATTTCACTAAACATGTAACAAATTCATATTCAAGTATCAGTCAAACACTAAACATTTAAAATCTAAAAATGTCACTTTAGTCACTTTCCCCTACATGCCCGGGTAAAGTGGATTACTGGCCCGGCCAAATTGAATGAATAAATTTCAAAACAAATCTAATCTAAACAACCGACACAAAAGTATGAGCCGTGGTCACTGTAACTTGTACACGACTCATGGCACCACATGGTACACTGGGAACATTGTATCTAGTCTCAAGAAGGTATTAGAAGAAGAATATAATAATATTCCAGTAGAAACAACCGAAAACTAAGTAAAATCAATCACACTATGTTTACGAAAGTTACAGAAAGTCATAAAGTTGAAAGGAGGGCCCACCAGCTATTAAGGTTTAAAGGGGCGACCCCTAGAAATGTCTTTACGTATTGCAGACGAATACTTGTTTGAGGTGAAATTATATGTGTACTTTCTTTCTGTTCATGCATTAGTCTGTTCCTACAGGAGAAAAATGCAGTTACATAACGTATGTTTTGTATCTGTGCCACAGTAAATATTGTAGTGTTAATATGCCTAAAGGCTGTTCACGATAAAGTGAGCACGTTTGATATCAACCTTAGAAAAAATCCCTGCCCATGCCTGCAATTATTTTAACGGGCGCACTGAGTGACATTCGCCCAGTAATGTTAGTTATGATGGATGGGAAGTAGTTCCCTATCTTAACGTCTAATAAAA